>OW121847.1:146079549-146704549 GCA_933228895.1 Platycnemis pennipes | reverse complement strand
TGAAACACGCGGAACGGCATGCAGGAAGAGCACCGATGCTTACCAGATCAAGCACGACGACGAGCAAATTCGGCTATAAAAATGAGAAACAGAGCAGGTGATCTAAGACAATCAAACTGCATTGCTCTAGCTCTGGAAGCGAGGCAATGGGGTACAGGTGAGCTTTTAGGGACGGAGGATCGAGAAGAGGAGGGGGATCAAATGTAATGGAAATCAAAAGATGCCCTTCGAACCAGAATGAGTCCCAATGGGTGCCATTGACAAAGATGTTAAAACGATGGCGGGGGAAGGAGAGGAAGCTGGACGTGTGTGCGGGGAGACGGAAAACAGGCGGGGGGAGATGATTAAGCGAGTAGGGGTGGAGAGGGTGGAGCGATGCGAGCGACTCCCATTCCTCGATTCTTTTCTGCCGGCCATGACAATAAGGGCAAGTGGGAGAAGCGTAGAGAGAAAGGGTGTGGAGGGGGGTAGAGGGATGCTGGATTGGGATGAAAGGGTAAGGGATGGGAGAGAGGAGACGGGGCGAAAAAAGGTTAGAATTTTAAGGGAAGGGTGCGGGGAATGGGGGCGGAATAGGGGTTAGCTGCCTGCCCTGTGATGGGCGAGGGAAGCGGATGGCATAATGCGAGCAAGGGAGGAGGTTGGAGGGAGGGGTCAGATGGGGAGGCGAAGGGCTTTGGCGGCGGTGGTGTGCGGCGGCGGCGGCGGCGGTGAGGTGAAAGAGATTTTTCATCGCCCGGAGTGAGTGGCGGGCGGAGGGAAGTGAAAAGGAGGGAGGAGTAATGGGTAATAAATGGGCATAAATACCGCAGCCCCTGCGTACGAATACATTAATTCATTATTCCGACTCCTTGCCAGAGTGGAGTGACCGCACGTGTTTCTGCGCCTCGCTCTCGGATTACGCAGTCATCTCCCTCCTCACTTCTCCCTCTTGTTCTTTCGCTTATAATCACCCCTCGGGTTAACGCGCCCAGCCTACCTCCTTCCTCTAAATCCACCTACCTCCGGGGAAAAAAAGATTTTGTTCCCCCCATTAAAATCGCTTTAAAAAATGCAGGAAAGAGTTTCGAAAGTGGAAAATTTATTTTTTTTTGTAATTTTTGTTTCTGCGTATATTACGAGCCATGGTTTCCACTGATGCTGAACGGGTACCTAAGGATTGTGGTCTTTGAGGCCCACATAATACGAAAATACGTGGAGAATGCTTTTTAAATAGTAGATCAATGGACTTGATATAATGTTAAAAAAGCTTAAATCACATCTCTAAAAATTAGCAGAATGAATGAACTCCACAGAGATTGAAAAAAAGATTTGCATATCTACGAATGGAAAAGAGTAGTTTTAATTTCAAACAAGGGGTATTTTCATTGTGTATTCTTTGCTTAGCGCTATACACATGTATATATCTGTTTTCGGGTAGAATTGCCGTAGTGTACTGGTACTGTATGGAATGGCTTTTCACCCATAAGGGAAGGGTTCGAATCCTGGTCGTGGCGGATAATTTTCATCGGTAAAACGGCCGCTACTTCAATGCTTAGTAGAGAACATTTCAGGGACAAATTCAGTACTCCATTCGTTAGCCTTGGCGCCTTTCATAAAGAGCATAATTAATGCCAACTCCTGATTTCTCTTCACCCTTCCTCCTTTCATTCTCATTTTTGTGCCTTTCTTTCCGGACTGAAGCGACCATGAGTGTGGATGTAAACTTGAAAATACAGAAAATGATCAATTTTTCATCATTCTGTAAACTGAGTGACAAACGAAGTCTTAAGAAGGGTGAAAGAATAGGGAAGGTCTTATTAAAACCTTAAGAAGCAGAGCGGATGACTTAATCGGCCATATCATGAGATGTGATGGCCTAATAAAGACACTTATTGAAGAGCAAATAAACGGAAGGAATGGGATATATGTAGAAAAAGTGGAAAAGGAGAAGAATGCGGAGAAATATGGAGAGGTTAGCTGATAGGAGTATCAATTGTAGAAATTCGGGAAACCAAGGATTACTGACTTGTGATGATGCTTCAAAATTTTATGTTGAAATGAATACATAGCATACTGTGAGTGATAGAATTTTTGAATGTATTTTAATTTGCTGCCTTGAAATGGTTCACCCGGTTCACCTTCTGTCACACATTCATGTGGTGGTTTGCAGAGTATTATGTAGATGTAGATGTAAACTTCTCCGAGTGGCGCTCTTATCGTAATCATTACCTTTTTCTACCAGTATAACTGTTTTTTATTTAAAATAGATGTGATATACCCCTTCTACCAGTATTTTGAGTGAATTGTGATATCAATTTTACTTGCAATGTGATTATTTACTAATGTAGAAATTTGGAAGTTTTGCAGAATTTATTTCAACAGAAAATTTTTTGCATCTTTCATCGTGCATACAAAGTTTTATTCGTATCATAGTGATATGTTTTGCTTAGAACTTTTCATCTCCAATGTTTTTCAATTATTTCACATTTTATGTAGGTATACTGCTTTATCCAATGCAGGTACTGTTTTCAATTCTGTCAAAGTTGGTCTGATATGTAAGCCCCAACTTCTGTTATAAGACTATGTCACCTGACAACCCAAAGATCGCGTGTTCAAATCTCGCTTTGGGCATGAAGGTTGAGGAATAGTCTTAAGATTAAGCTAAGTTGTGTGATACTCTATGCTTTTAGAGGCTGAACCATCTTAAAAAAATTGCTTTTACTATTACTACTTACAAGGCTGCAGCGCACGAATTTTTCATATTCAGGCATTTAGCACTCGGGCATTTTTACCCTGCCATATGAAATTACCCTGAACTATCTAACTTAACTATAATATCTCTCATGTTGAGCGATAATGGGTGGTTTGAGGCATATTTTGGATTCGAACCTGAGGGAGTCGTTCAGTTGTCTAACCGTCAAGACTAATGCGCTGCGGTGAATTATTCTAATAATTTTTCGCCTTAAATATGGCTGAGTTAAATAAAAATATTTACAAAAAACTCAAGCAAACACGTTTCGATCAAGTCGTGAATATATATTTCAATCTCAATGCGGTATGGATTTTCTACAAATGAAGATGTACAGGTTGAAGGTACATGTTTTTTTCACCCTTATGTCAAGTAAGAACGAACCTTTCCCGATCAATGTCAATCTTCTGTAGCTTTTGGGCTTGGCTAATACAGTTCTGATTGTCAAACACAGGTTTAAGCAGTCATCCTACCTTCTCCTCTCGGCAGGATTTAGGTAGATACATCCACTAGTAAAGAGATCATCTTGATAACCTGCTCTTAAGTTGGACGATTTCAAGTCGGCTTGCCGTAGCGTGAGACATTCCCCTTATTTTATTAGTATTTGTCCCGCCTAGAAATTCTGCTAATTACTCTAATTTCAAAGCGAATGCGGAATAAATCTATCATCAACTTAGAAGGGAAATTGTGTGCTTTCTGCTCACGATATGCTGGAAAATGGAACGCTGGGAAGAGCTTAGCCATAATGCTTTGATTTACTAGGAAAGAGTGGTACATTTCGACATGAAAAATGGGAAGAGAAAACTAAGTGCTAAGAGGTACAATGTATATCTCCCCTCCCACATCCTCAACAGATCTATAGAATTTTACGATTGGCGCCCTCCACCCATCCTTCCACTCCCGGCACACTTTAGTCCGCGTCTGGCCCATCGCATCCTCGGAAGGGGCGGCAGTAGCGAGGAAAATGAGATCACCCCTCGCATGATCATTTTCACGCATATATGCTCCTCAACTTCCAGGCGCGTGTGTTTAAAATGGACCGATTAAAGGCACCATTTCCTTTTCAATACTCCCCTCCACCCATCCCAACCCTTCTCCCCGTCCACGCCACTAAAACTCTCTCTCTCTCTCGCCCCCTCCACACCCGGATCCCTTCACCATCATTCACGTCGCCTTCCTCCCCCTTCAATATCGGCCTCTTCCTTCCCCGGCCCAAATATCCAGGCCCTCTGACCCGAACATCAAAAAACCGCCCTCTAACCCCATCCATCGACCCCCATTCCTATCTCCCCCTCCCCCTACTACCCCGGTCGCCATTTCACCTCTTCCTCCTCCCCCTGACCCTCTGCACAAAGGAACACGACACCCCTCACGAGAGCATCCGGGACCATGGAGTTACCGCACCACCGCTCGTGTGTATGAATTCTTCCTTTCCTCTCTCCCAACCTGTTTCAATGATCCGGTCCAACTTTTACTTGGGCAGTATGCAGAATAAGAGTGGATCTAAAATATTTATAATCATGAGTCAAAAATGCCTCAAGAAGAGAGGAATCATAAGTAATAGTGAAATTATTCAGAGACAAGCAATTGACGCCGGGATCATGCCCTCTGCAAGGTAAAATTTCGTGAAAGAGAAACATTCAGGGATCACTATGACTTGAGGCCCCGCTTTTAGAAGTTTCAGCAGCTGAAATTCTAGATTTAAGTGTAATAACTGATCAATAATGTCTCCCAATAATAACATCTGCATTAAGTACAACCAGGAATTTATTTATTCCTGTTATTAATCTGCTTCCTGCAATACAATTGTAACAGAAAATTTGATTTTATGCAGTCTTTTCCCCGACGTATTTTGCAAAAATATTTTGAGTTTCTGGGTTATTATTTGCTAGTCTATCAACGGATGCATGACCTGATACGGTTGATGCATAAAATTGGTTGACAGTGAATGGAAATATTATCATTACCATTGCAATTTACTGCTGTACCTGGAATTATCAAACAAATAAGGGAAAGACTGAAGCTTATTGACACTTTATTCTTTTCCATCATCGTAATACATATAGCGTGGAAATGTTTAATAATATTCCCATGGAATTGCCAAAATGATATGACATTGATAATAATGGCGTAATTAATGATATTGTATTTTGGCATGCCTGATATCACCTTATATTTCACTGATGCAGTGTGCTTAGTATTATTCTACATATGATGTTCATTCTCTTCATTTTGGGCGTTTATGTCTGGAAACGATAAATTCCTAAAAGAGCCAAGTCTGAGGCGTTAAAACTGTCTGATGATTTTTTTCGCCAAACTATTATGTGAGGAAAGCAATCAACTAAACGGAAAAGGAGTACACTGATCCAAGGTCTCTTTGCTCGGAATGTGAATTAATTCATGGTAAATTATTGCTGCCTAAGGATTCGTAGGTGCGTTTCTTGCGGTCAATTTAAAGCACATATCCTCTGTTTCGTGAAATGTCTCCCATAATTTACTTGAAGAGGGAGTTGTACGGTGGATGTTTTCAGGAAGTAGAAGTACCCGTCAATTTAGAGTCCAATTAGATGTGATAGAAAAAACCTGCGGGAGTAAAATTTGTTCTGATGCGAAGTAACCAGTACTTTTGAAGTGGAAACTCAGTGGAGAGTTAAACCTCAAAGAAAATATAATATACCGTAAGGGTTTAAACTTGACGCGTCTGTAGTATTTTACTCTTAAGGATTAGCTTATGCCTTATGATTTTTATTTATAAATGCTTTGGAAGTTTTTTATGCTTGTGTCCAAAAGATTTTAATGTATTATTGGAAATTTGTAGATTAAATCTTAAGTATTTCTGATATTTTGAAGCATAGGGCATCGACCATGACGAATTCCCATCAGCTGTATGTGTTTACGCATGTACTGTAGCCTCTAATGGTTTCTCTATTTATAGCTATCTTGGACATTTATTCTTTGAAAGTCACGTGTCTTTCTCGCTCTTGCATAAATTCCATTTTTTCAAACCAGACTAATGAACTTCGTGTTATATATGGTAAAGACCTATTTCTATTTCCAAGGCGAATAAATGTTGTCACAATTAGCCTCTATGTATTTATCATGTTACTTTTTAAAAACATAAAGAAGTTGCAGTGCAAGTGAAGTCACTTTCGAATAAATTACTTATTTGTTGAAAATAAAGTTCAAATGAATCTTCACTTTGCATTGGTTCAACCTCCTCAGGCATGAATATTTGTTGCATAGACCTCGATACATCTTGATTTGACCCACTAGGCAAAATATTCTATGCATTGAAATGGCATCGGTTTTTCATCAAAAGCATTTTATATTTTTATCCCACCATGAAGTGCTTTGCTACCTAACACACAAACGGCATTAACAAAACGACAGACTTCATGGTATTCAATCAAAGCTGCAAACCAGCACTTTTTTTCCTCGTGCGATCCGAACTTCATTATCCAGCTCTTTTTTTCGGGCTGGCCAATGGCAACGATTCTTCATTTTGTGAAAGGGAACAAAGTGCACCACTGCATCGTGCGACGCGAAATTATCACCTCGCTTCGTTACCATAAGAATGGGGGGTGGATTTCGTGCGGCATACGTCACCTCTGCACGAACAAACGAACGAATCAATTAATCCAAGCGGGCATGACACTCTCGTCCACAATATTACACGAATCTAAAACTACTTTATGCCCCCGCCCCACGAACTCATCAACTCCCTCAGCCACCGACACACATTTTGCCCATTTTTTCCTCCTTCCACAAACCCTCGCGTTCCCTCTTTTCCCCTCTGCCCGAAATTCTGACCCTCTCCCCCATCGCTAACCCCAAACCCCGGCACTCCGCCTCTTTCTTTTCCACCGTTTCCTCTTGGTCCTGTCGTTTCCCTCTTTCCTCTCTTTCTTTCCCGCCGACTTCCCTCTCATCGCGCACATATCTAACCACCCCATAACTGTACCCTGGTATCCACGCGTAACCCTTGTTAAACCCTCAACCTTCCCTTTTCCCCGACGTACTCAGCCCACATCCCCTTTCTCCCCCCTGCGCCATTGTCTCTGTCATCGCGCGCTGCGCTAACCCGGACAAAGAAGCAACGGGCGGACGGCGACGAGGGACATATACGGTGGGTTGGGGGAGTATCTACGCAAAAATCCCGAGGGAGGAGCAGCAGCTCTACGGTGGAAGTGGAGAGAGCGGGAGGGATGAAAAAGGATGAAGGAGAAGAGATGAAACGGAGGAAATGTTGGAGACTTCAGGGCGCGCGTGGGTGGGGAATGCGTAACTACGTTGTAGTCAGCTTATCCTCGGGTTGGTGATGAAATGGAGGAGTTGGTGGAGACGGGTTGAGCGCAAAAGACGGCGTGAAACTGGAAATGAATACGGGGGCGGAAACAATCAAGTCCAAGTTTGACATCACTAGGTATTGCTGTGTGGAACAGCAATGTGGGATAAAATAATATCAGATTTTTATACCGTCTATATACACATATACAGCCTCTATTTATTTTACACAGCTTGCCGTGGGCCAATGGAAAACCAGTGTACAGTGCAAAAATTATTTTTACTTAATCTGTAAATCCAGTGAATTTAGCGATAAATTAATGATGGGAAACCAAGGTAAAGGTTTGAAGCTTCTTTTTTTGTACAAATCAACCAACCTGAAAGGATTTTTATTCGCACTTTGTTCAGTATGATACGTGCAGTTCTATGTTTTGTTAATTATTATTTGGGTCACAAATGCTGTGAAGATGCTGCATGAGAATATTTTGGAAGACAATGGACTTTTAAAAACTGCGATTTTAGAGAAAGGTATAAGAGGGAAGGGAAACAAATAAGGGCGTGGAAAGGAATGGGATAGGTTTGAAGTTGACTTTATTTACATTATGTTGTACAATTATCAGTATACGCACATCCATGCCCTGGGTGGAGAAAAACCCACCCATGAGGGATTCAAACCTTAGGTTTGGCTAGCGAGGCCGCCACAGAGGCTGTCATTAAGGGAGTAAATACAAAAAATTAAAGGGGTATATAGTATGGGGCATTGGATTTGAAATACAATATACTAGGCAGAAATTTGCTTCAGGGGGAGGGAGGTGGGGGGAGGGGCTAATTTTATAGTAGCTTAACTTGAAACAAATCAGCCTTGCCCGTTTGGTGCTGATATGTTACAAATCTCTTCCCTCAATTTTCAGTGCTTGATATTTAATTTCCACAGTGCCCATTCCTATCTCTTCTCACTGGTAAAGTTCACTGCTTACCTTGTTATGAAGCAGTTAATTTGACCGGCCCCAGAACAGAAGTTCCACGCATACATACAAATCAGATTGAAAAGACACATATGAATCAAACTAGTGATCAATTTATTGACTCTTAACACTTGAATTACACGCAGTGTAATCCGGATTATCATGCCCAATTAAAATCAGTACAAAAAAGTTTCTGGGAAAAAATTTCGGGGTGGGGGCTACCCCCTGGCTACGTGCCTGATACTAGGGAAAAGGGTTAGATTAAGGAGGAATGCCCAATAACCGGCTTTTATTGGTTTATTGATGCCATAAACATTAATGATTATTAGATCTTGAGAGGAATTATAATTTTATCAGAACAATTATTTTTTCATCTTGTTCACACCGTTTCAACTAGTACACGAGTACCTTGTCAACGTATTATGGTTGAAAACTCGTTATTTTCATCTTTAACCTCGTCTGTGGACTTTATGGCTCGCATATCCTCTCAGTTTGTACACTATTTTTATAAGATAGAGAATATATGATATTCTCTCCCTCACATAATAATTATCTAGAAGAATGAAAATAGAAAATGCAAACGGGGACGGATCGAATGAAAGAGAAATGTTGCTAAACGAAATACATGGATGGTGATGAAGATTGAAAAATATGGAATTAGAGGCGGATGTCCATTTGAAGGAGTATGAATGCAAGAAATCTGTTCTTTGCCGAGTGAATCAAAGAGGATGACAAACAAGAACGCGAGAAGATATAAAAAATTGGTAATAGCTTGAATAATGAACGATGTGGGTATGCACCACATAAACCATATTATTCCAGTTTTTTGCTTTACAAATGTTGCAGAATCTGGAAAAGTCGTAATTAATGGTGAAAAAAATTACAGTGACGGATTAAAAAATCAAAGCGTCCACTCAGATTGCGATGGATAACTGAAACCTACGTACGAGTAGAATAATTTCCAGAGTACATTCTTTGGTTGTGGAGGTATGAGAGAATGATCAGAAGGAAAGGCAGTGCATTGTACGAATACATAGGTGGCGAGGAAAAGATAGAGGGATAGAAAGACTGATGCGCGGAAGGAAAATTTAGACGAAATAGGTAAATGAGTGCGGATGGACGAAGGAAGAAGGAAGGGAAGAGGAGTAATGACAAAGGAAATAGCGAAAAAGGGGAGAGGGGAATGAAAAGGGTCTCTTTAAAAAAAATGTGCAGATAAAAGGTGGAGAGAGAGTGAGGGGCAGGAGGGAAAGAGAGAGAGAGAGTGAAAATGCTGCGGTCTAACTTGGCGGGGATATCTTGCGTTCCCGCAAAAGGGCCCCTCCCCCTCCCTCCGCATGCACTGCGCATGCCGGCTCTGATTGCCTCTCAGGGTTTTTCACGTGTGGGGCCGGGAGCTGTGGAGTGATGGAGGGGGTGTGGGGGAGAGGGTGGGGCGGGGATGGGTTTCAGGGGCTCAAGGGAGAATGCTGACGCTTGCTTCGATGCACGAGAGGGGTTCGCCGAGAAGGGATATGCCAGCTCGCTCGCCTGCCATGGCGTGGAAACGCTTGTAGCGGAAAAAATATGGCCGGCGTGTGGTGCTCTCGGAATTACTTTTTTTAATATAATTCTTCCTAAACTACCAACTTGCGGTAAAATCGTAGAGCGGAAGTTGGTGGTTGGCTGATTTTTTCTGTTTATTCTTTGGTGCGGGCCGGATTAAAGCCGAAGGGATTCTTGTTGGTGCACGCAAAAGAGGGAGATTATGGTGAGGATTGAAGTGTCTGAGCGCGATTTTTTTTAAATCACCTCTTTAATAGCTGCGTCCGAGATTTAAAGAATGCCACACAAAAAGCCTTTAAGCATCAGCGACATGATAATTTCGCTCAGGTGTTCCTGAGAGGCTGGCAAAGGGTACCATTTTATGAAATGGATTGTTAAAATATCACGGAACTCTATTTAACTAGCTTTGCTTACGAAATCATAGTTGTTTTTCTGTTCACAATGAGACGATATAGAATTGCTATTAGTTCAACTCGGCGTTTGGGTACCCATTGTATTCGTGGAGTATATATATTTATCATTTGTACCTTTGGTCTTGACAGTGGATGTGGATTGTAATATTAAGTGGATTAGTTAACGGTGCAGTTTGGGTTAGGGGTTAGGTGCTCCCTTTTTTTTAACGGTTTCAACCGGCATAGCTTCTTCACTCACATTTTACTGTAATTTTTATAGTATTTTATGTTGAGCAGATATTATGCCAATAGAATAGTAAATATAATTTTAGATGGAAATAAGTTATTTTAATTAAAATATTTTAAGAGCGAAAAATAATATTTAATAAAATCTATGTAACCTCCTCGGACGTTGTAATTCGAATTACATTTTTCTTTCCACATTTCATATGTGTTGCTCCAGATAGAAGCTAAATTTATTTATGATGATAACAGAAATACTTCTTAAATATAACTGTACTCATTTGCTTCGAAGTAATTAAGGCCATTGTTGGGAAACTAGAGAACCGTTGATTTGTGCATCAAGTGGATTGTAACCTGCAGTTGAAATTTACAAAACGTCCTGTTTTTGAATTTAATTATTGCAATACGAGTGATAGTTGCTACTGTCCAATCTTTTTGTTCCAATATCAGATATAAAAATAAGCCCGATAGTTAAAACGAGTAAGGTTGAAAAACGGCAGTTGAGAACCGAGTGACGCACATCTTAAAACAGGATAGATTCATTAGGAAGGCGATGTAAAAAAAACTAAAATCAAGCGTCACACATGGTCTACCAAAGAATGTGAAATTGATAAACATGATATAGGGTTTAGGAAAGGATATTAATGAGGGCCACAAAAAAATAGCCTATCATTCATAATAATGGAAGGCATTAGAATATACCTATCAGGCTTGGGCTTGGTATGCTGATGGCGATTGCGAACCCATCCATTATCGCTTGAGAAATGAATAAGAGTTTGCTCTTGCACGCAAATTAAAAGGCTCTGAGCATGATAAACCAACATTCCTAATCTTACTTTCATTGCATACAATAGGAACGATTGTGGAATAGCTGCCACCAATATGATCTCCTTATAAACTTAAGATAGCGGATGATTCGCCGAGCGCGCTGCTGGATATGACCTATGCTTGGAAGAACTGTAGAAGTCCTTTCGAGTAAGCGCGATCACTTGAAACAATAAAAGAGGAGATGGAAATATCAGTGGAGGGAAGAATGAAGGAGAGGAGAATGAAAAATGAAGGAGAGATCAGGGGAACTTCTTTCGCGTCCCCACCGCTGCACAAAGCCTCCTCTTCTTATAATGGTTTTCATTCGGTATCTTTTGCCGGCTCCGCAACGTGGCCTCATCATGGCAACAACAAACGGAATTTCGGGTGTCTCAGCAACCGCTCATGCGGCCGCGGCCGTGTTCTTTCCTGGCAGTCGGCTTCTAAGGCCACTTCTCGGCGCTGCCCCTCCCCCTCTCCACCCACACTCCCGTCTCCACTTCGGATAGAGCTCGACCAGCAGAGCGGCAATCCCAATGTTTACTCCTCGGGAGGAACGCGTGGACTCGGGAGAGGTATGGTGGGAGGCGACTGAGGAGGCTGTTTTCTTATTTGTTTTGACGCATCTCTTCCTCGCCTTTCTCCACTCCTCAAAACATTTCATTTCCCCCCTTCTAAAGGGGCACCATGGCCCTGTGGTCGAAGTCAGGCGGGTGACAAAAATCCTCAGTCCTAACCTTCTCTCCCTTTCTCCCTCGTCAGCGGGGCTAAAAGAATCCTCCGAGTGACCTCATCGCCCAATTCTTATCTCCCCTTCGTCCGAAAGCGTGTTCAACTCCCGTCCCATCCCCTCGCTGCTCTTCCTAGCCTTCAATCTCGCCTTTGTGCCAAGCGGGATGACCTCCCACAGATTCAGCAATTCTTCCCCCCCGTCCCCCCCGCATCCGCCGCTTTCCAAGCTTGACTCTCGTTCGGAGATGGAGCAGCGAGAGACAGAGGGCGAGTGCCCGAGATTTACCCAGCCGCAGCATAAACAAAGGGGATCATAAACACGGCGAGGATTTTATCTTCCCAGCGCGTCACGCTTGCGTTTTGTTGAATGGGTGGTGGTGCCAGGGCGACGGAGGACGCGAGGGCCCCGGGAACAGGGGACATAAAGAGGACAGAGAGTGCCTTGATGGAGGAAAAAAAGAAATATGAAGCTGCTTGCGAGCAGCACGAAAGAGTGATCACTCGCAGGAGAAAGGGGTAGAGGTGACGGAAGAAAGAAAATATAATTAACCAAAACGAACGGCAATAACTAAATTTGATGTATGTACTTGAAATCTCATATGACGTAGCTGCAAAACTAATATATCTCGAGAGCATAGTATATATTTTTGCCATTCTTAAATTATTATTTTAAAGTGACTTAATATCGTTAGTTGTTATAAAAAATTTAGAAAATCAATTAGATATGGCATGTTAATTTGATTTGATGTTTCCTCCGGGTTTATCATTGATGATAAGGGCTTTTGGACGTTCCTCCTCGTTGGTTTTCCTCTAAGCGATAAAGGTTTCTCCAGGCATCCTGCCGGCGCGGCGTCTTGAGGCTAGAAGTGTCGATGCATTAAAACCGTCAATGTCATAAAGCTGTCGCAGATTCTAGGTCCCTACCTGGGGGCTCTGGTGTTGAGTAGGGGTTGTGGCTTCCAACTGACTAACTCTCTTTCAGGTGTTGCCGAGCATGTACCCGTCTTCTCGGTTGTAGTTCTCTGAATGTTTCACGTTCTCAATCACCTCCCGATCAGCCTAGGGTAGTATTTGCTTTCATCGATAGATTAAAAAAGCAAAGTTATGTCGCAGTGAATGCTCATACAATCCTTTTCTGACTTCGTACATTTAATGTATATTTTAATACGATGAAATGATAATTCCGTAATTATTGCTCATTAGTTTTTTAATCGAAGTTATACCTATACGGGCTGTAATGGGCCATTTTGACTCCTAACTTGTATTTGTATTAGAAAAAAGTTTTATCACTATTTTATTTTCCATAATGCCTCTGATGACTTTATTTACTCTAACTAAAATATATAATTGTATATTTGGATCTGTTCTTGAAGCCTTTTCCTATGAATTGCATGCCATTCTTCAATAGTGAAACTCCTCGTGATTTTGGATTATCATGTTTGCGGAAACATTTCCAATGTTCAAATTTTCTTTGACAATTGGAAATTACATTCCGAGGTGGAATACGATTGATATTTCATCATTTGATTATATCGTTGCATACATTCATATCATACATATTACATAATATGTTGCGTATAAGACGAAAGATTGATGCATAGGAATGTGCAGCAGCATTGCTTGAGTGGCTCAAAATATCGACTGACCACCCTCCGGCAAGGAAACGTGCAAACCAGAATGTTTTACATATGGCAACAGGCCCCACTCCTTATGCAATACAATAGACATCGGCATTCGTTCATACAAGCTACTGGTGAGTAATTTGCGGTCGACAACATAGTAAAATAGACTGTGGAACATGGAAAGCTCGTATTTCGTTACTAGTGCTTCTCTAAGGAGGTACATCGTAGAAAAATAATTTTGGTGTATGCTAGTGATGTATTAGGGCAGCGGCATCCGTCACTAAAAAGTTGTTGGGATGAAACATGGGGATCTCACACAATCCCGAGGGCCATTCCTGGTGAGCGCGTCTTAGATACAATGAAACATTTGCAATTTGATTCAAGAGCTACTAGTAGTCAACGGCATCGGGAGGATAATATGCTTTGGTTTCCGAGCGATGCTACATGTTTATTTCCAGTTCCCGGTCAAGCTATAATTCTAGCGAAACTGTGATGGCCGACGATCTACTTTACCCTGTGAAATCCAGTTACCCAATTATTCAGATTATGCCTAATAAACTGGATAATTTCGGTATAAGTTCTGGGTGTTGGCCGATGTCAAGACTAAATACTGCTTGAATGCATTTCCGTATGGTGGAAATAACTCACCTGGTGTATAGGTTGTTCTGCATTTACTTGAGCCTTATAAGGATTTAGGATTAATTTAAATTGCAATATTTAGTGTTTAACACTTTAACTAGCAGATAAATATATAAAACTAGCGGAAGGTATCCCCCGTTGACTTTCAACGAAGGATGGAGAGGGGGTAAAAATCTTTGAAGACAATAAATTTAATTAAACTAATAAACTATTTGCTCTTTAAAGCGTTTATTCAGATATCAAACTCATAGGACTGGTAACAGTTATAAAATTGACCACGACATAGAAAGTGACCACATCGAGTTCTCCATTCTAGTGTAAAAACTATTTATATAAATATTATAATATCTATGTCTGTGCACATAGTTCCAATTGTGTAAAAGCATATAAAATTCACCACTGGCACAGCTAATGCAAATGTACGCAAAATAAAATCCAGTTATGGTAACGTAAGTTACCTCCCATCGGTATTGAATTTCTCTTGATTATCAAAACTCATAGAATAGTTTCAATGCACACTTGATGCTAGTCATTTTTAAACTCTGCCATGCAAAAAGAGATTTGAGTGAAAATTATCAATCCAAAGTTTTTCAGCAACTATTTTAAAACAGTAAATAAAGAAACATCTACACCGAATTCAATGATTTTCAAATGAGAGTAAAAGTTAACAAATAAGGGGTAAAAACAAACCATTTAGTTGATATATACAAAAATCCTTTCTTAATGCGCTCCTACACCACAATAGGGATTTTTTTATATAATTTGCACGTTTTTATGACCACCAGTTTGGGTAGTGCGTCGATGAGTGAATGAATGATTCGGTCAGGACATTTCATTTAATACATGTAGAATAGAAGAAGGTTTCCGTTGAATTTAAACGTGGAGAGAGCATAAGAAATTAAATTAACCCAATCAACTAATTGTTGTTTAAAAATTATGACCTGATATCAAGCAATTAATATGACTCGGAACGGTTATTGAATTAGCCACAATATAGAAGGTAAAAAATCTTTGAGTTTTCCATTCCAGTGAAGCATAAGCTACTCCTTTCCATATTCATATGTGTGCACATAGTCCTCAGTTGGTAGACTCCACCTCACGTTATTTCACTGAGTACATGCTATAGTTAAAGTGAAGAAAAACATGTGAAAAAGTATGGAAATTGTCTCATTGCTAAAAGATATTTATAATCAACAGAGTGTATTTTTACATTTGCCATTTTTCAATTGAAATGTACGAAAACGGTCATTCCAACGTTTTTAAGTTTTTGGATTTAAGTTCTTAAGTTAGGTATTAACGTTGAATAAATGAAGTTTTTGATATTTTTTTTGAGAATATAGACGATGTTTATGACGGTGACAGTCTTGCGCTAGGCGGACTCGGTGAAGGATTCGGTATGATAGATAAAGTTCGAGGTAGACTTCAGAAAGACAGAGGTGTTGTAAATTGACCCACGGGTCTCTTTACAACATCCCAAAGGGGAAGATTCTAAGCTCTTATCTGGCATTGAGTCCATTCACCTTGTAAATTTATTCATTGAAATTTCAATAGTGGTAAAGTTGCTTTATTTTAAATCCTCGGACATATTGCAAATTTACTCCTTTTCCGCGCATAACTGTCCCTAACAGAGCATCACAACAAAACCATTGACGCAAAGTAGGCCTATGTTATTGGCAGAGTCGAGGCATATTCAGGCAAAATAAATGCGAACAATTAGCAATGATTAAAGGTTCAAAACGTAATAAAAGAGCGACAACATTGAGGTTTTTATGTCTATATTTCTTTGTACCTTACACGCCATGTTATTTCAAAACTATCACTAAAGCAGCGTTAAAATCCAAAAACGTACGCAACAATGGCAACTATGTATTAGCATTACAGGTTCGCCCCCGGTAGAGCTAATGCAGATGTACGCAAAATAAATGCCAGCAATGGCAGAGTAATTATCGCCCTGCAGCATTAAGTGTCTATTGGTTTTCTATGCATAATATTGTCTATTGAAATGTTTAATATAATTTTAAAGCTAGTGTACAATTGGTTCTGCTCGTTCTTGAACTCAACCGTACAAATAGTGATTAGATTGAAAATTATATCTCGTAAGTCCTTACTAAAAGCTCAAATTAGTCATGTAGCCAGAACTTTAAATCCTACAGGCTTAATTATCCATTTAAAATCATTGAAATCGGATTGGAGTGGACTTTCACGCTTGGTTGCCAATGAAATTTTGATTGTTGAAAACGAAGAAAAATTGTTGAATTTGGGGTTAAAAACAGTTTTTAGTCTTGAACGTATCGTGTAAAAAAATCGAATGAAAGGATTAAACTCTACATTCTTTATCCCATATATTGATATACATTTCCATCCATTATCTAGAAAGCAACTAATTTAAAAAAGCAAATGAAAAAAACACCAAATTCAATGCTTTTCTTATGGGAGTGAAATTTAACAATAAAGGGATAAAAACGACCCTTAAAAAAGGTTAACGCGAAACTCCTTTCTTTGTGCGCCCCTACACAACGATAAGAATATTTCCTGAAAATTTTAGCTACTTATAATATGTACTTTCCAGACTGGTGTGTTTTTATTTTCAAACTTGTAACACTTGAGCATACTTGGCGACTGAAGAGGATCAACAGAAATTAATTTAAGTATTAACAATTAATGAAGGTTTGATAATTGTTGAGTATGTGGAAATTAAGCCTTTTTAATATCATTTGTTGAGTAAAATAAAGTGCCAGGATAAAAAGGTGGCACTTCGTACAAGACAACTTTATGGGTCATAATGACTCCTTCCCGTCTTTTTAGGTAGTGTGAAACTCCCGTCCTCCGGGATAAGAAAATGGCTAAATCTTTTTCATGCTTAGTGGTTAATGGACAAAAAATACATTGAAATCGGGTGTACCAATGCACTACTCCAGGCAAAATATACTCATAAACCCATCAGTTCAAAAGTATTGGAACCTAACAAAAAATTGAATAAGAGGAAGAAAATATGGCTCATATGACATTATGTTAGTATCCAATCAAATTACATGAATAGAAAGTGAAAATTGATGTCATGACGTAGTACTTAAATATGTAAAAGCGAAGCAAATATTGCAGAATTATGGAAAATTACACCGAGGTTAATTAAAATCTGTAACAGTTCATGGATAGAATCGACGTTCTGATGCGGTGTTTACATATATTGAAGCGGACTTAAAAGGTTGCTCGATTAAGGAAAATTATCTCGCGGTCATTTTTTTCAAATACATTCAAAGCAGGAGTGGGCAGGGAAGACTCACCTGTCGTAGTCTAGGCGGCAGTAGAACTTGGAGTCCCTCGTGTAGCACTTGTGCGCCAAGCGAGTGCCGCACTCGTCGCAGAGGAGGCAGCGTTCGTGGTACGAGGCATCGGCCACTCGCATTATGTAGCGGTCGCAGATGGGCCGCACGCAGGCACCGCAGAGCTCAGTGGGGCCGGGAGGGGGAGGACCCCCTCCGCCCCCCGCCCCGGGGCCCCCGCCCCCGTTGGCCACCATGGAGGGGGGAGGCGCGGCCGGCAGTCCCTGGGGCAGGATGGGCAGCTGGGGGGCGAGAAGCGCGAGGGGAGGCCCGGGGGGAAGGGGTCCGGACGGCGGAGGGGGCTTCCGGTCCTCGGCCATCCTCTGTCCCGGCGGCAACCTGTGACGCGAGAGAAGAGAGAGAGAGTGAAGAAAGGGGAAGGAGGCGATACGGCGACACCAATTAAGGCGGCTGGAGCGATTTTTCTGCCCAGTGTAGATTTGCGTGAACCTTTATATGCGTGTCCTTATTAGTGGGGATCGTATGGGTAAAAGTGCAAAATAATGCATTTTTATAAATTAGATTTTTTTGGTAATTCGACTTTTTTTAACACTTACCCACATGGTACAAAGATACAAATAGTTAAAATTCGATAACACGCACAGATTTTTTTCTTAACGTAAAATAATCAATAGCATATTATTATTTTGACGACTATTAACAATTATCTCACTGTCGCAATGAAAGTAAAAAAAATTCATGTTTAAAGTTTCATCTTAATTTAGAATACAGCGCAAAAAAATATGAACCATGACATTCTTGTTTTGCTAAGCTTTAATTATGGCAAAAAAACAGAATACAATTCTTGTATAAATCTTTTCGACGTATGTTAAAAATTATTAAAATATATACTTAGTGGCCTGCGTAAGCGCTCCAGCCACCTTTAAGGCGGGAGGTATTGTGTACATTCTCTCGGACCTGTCAGAAAGGTGTTCCCTTCCCATTCACTAGTTTTTGTTTTGCATAATTTGATACGAGAGGTTACCGGATAACCCATGTTTTACATTAAAATTCCTTCATCCATAAAATTCCGCATCAACTCATTAAATGCTTCAATTTAGGATTCAGTAAATATATGTTATGGCTGGTTCACTTCCTTAATCTAGATTATAAAGCCATAAATGTGACACATTTAGTCATATTCCCTCTGGACTTATTGATTTACCCCCGGAGTTCATTAAAACCACGTGTCACCAAACGGTTACCATATCACTCGGTTTGGAAAATATATCTTTCTTAATTTGAGTACCTATTAGCCTTAAATAGGTAATTTCCTATACGGCGGTGGGTTGTGCATAGCTTGTCTGCCCCTTCTCACAGCCATATCACCCTTTATATTTGACAGGCGTAACGGTGGATCCACGGACGAAATTATGTGGGTCACAATTCTGACCGTCAATGAATCTGGAATCGGGCGACCATTATATACGGCAATCTCAAAGATCTTGTATGTTAAAAAAAAATAAAATCTGAGATTATCTTTTTAAATCATTCTCTTCGATATACCCTGAGTTTTTTCACACGTAAGTTGTTTCAAAATGGCATTTCAACTGATAACTAATCCTATCAATGGCCTTTCTGGCAGTTTACGCTCGGTAAATTTATATGCAGGGATCATTTTCCCTGCTGCGTTGATTCGAACTCAAAGAGCGTTTCCGGATTTACTCACCACCACTTGTTAGTTAATTCAGGAAGTTACTCACCCTCTGTGCTAATAACTCTTAATCCTCGATTTCTCTCCTCTTTCATTCGGAGGATAAATAAAAGCGGAAAAAGTGGGAGGCGAGATTTGACGAGAAAGAAATATTCGTCACCAAATGTCGCGGGCGTTGCTCGTGCGATGTTCTCTACCACTAAGACTGCCCCTTTGTCCGCAATTTGTTTTGAATCGGAATAAATTGTAATGAAAAAGGATGGAGTGGTTCTATTCACTGAGCGTCAGTTTCCAGACTTGCATTGACAGATTCGCGCAAATGAAACCTACAGTTAGTCTTTTTGTTATCAGGGGGAGCATGTTTCGCGGCACCATTTTTTTATTTTCATTTGCTTGGGATATCGTCCGAAACACCTCGAAATGCCGTATAAATTTTAGCGTAAAGGTGAATATGCCATTCAAGGCTTTTTTGCTGCATGTTGGTTGAATTCCTCTCTAGTGTCAGTAACTATCCCACACGTGCACCCTCAGCCTAGTGATGGAAAAATGTCGGTCAAAATCGATTTTTCGAGCAATCGATTTTTAATCGAAATGAAAAGCTCGACTTTTCAGCAAAAATCGAAATTTGAACCAAAAGATCGATTAATCAAAAAAATCTACGGTTCATTTTTGAAAAAAATGCAGTTGGTACAAAAATATGTTTATTATTCATTTGAAAAACGCTCATAATACACATTTGAATAATATAAAAAATCCCTAAAAATGTACTTAGAAATAATTCTTGAATTATTAGTTGTAAAAATTTACAATTTACTTTAATGTGGATCACCGCTTGGACCATTCGGCTTCACTAAAATTTTTAAGAAAGATCAACTAATTGAGATGCTTCCTTGATGATCTAGGGCGTGCCTTTCCAATTTTACCGGCCTTAGAGAAAAGTCTTTCGCATGGGACGGATGACGTTATCATACTCAGCACTCTGATCGCGAAACGGTACGTGTTGGGGTATTCACCCTTAATCTCCTCCCAGACTTTCAGAGGATTGGGGTTGACTTTCCTATCGACGGGTGGCCTGTTGAGGTATTGCCTAACTTCTACTGGCATCTACTTCTAACAAGAAGTGACCTCAGTGGTAGTTCATCGAGGACCTCTACTGACTACTACGGAGATCAAACGAAATGATCAAGATCGAAGTTGAAAAATCGAGTTTCAATCGAAACTCGAAGATCATGGCTCGATCTCGATTTCCTCGATCTTTGACTGTTAAAACTCGATTTTAGATTTAAATCGAAATCGATTTTTCCATCACTACCTCAGCCGGTTATACGGATCTCGAGTCGCACTTGGATTTATCCCTTTAAAACTCGGACATTAGCTCTCTTTTGGATCGCGAAAGAAGTTCGTATTGTCAATAAACTGGCATGGCTGTCCAGATTCAGTCTATTGAGCATCCAAAAGATCATAACTACACAGATGATACCGAATGAAAAGTTGTTATTAATTGATATGAGAACTTAAATAATAATTATTAGCAAATTTCCAGCACTGATCACGAACAGGCAATATAATTCAGGTTTAACATTGTTGACACAGAACGAAGAAAAGTTTTTATTTTGCGATTGATACTTTGTACGGCATAGATGCTGGAAAAATTGTGGCTTTGTCGGCGGAGTGATTGGGTAGAGTATTTAATTAAAACAAATCAATATATCGTAGTTTCTGAATCCTACGAAGTCATGTAACGGTGTCACCAAAACCTAACTACCGGAAAAACACCGACATATATCGGGCGGCTATTGAGAATAATGTTGCGTACGCTCTTTGTAGTAATATTAAAGCAATATCGCGTGTGACGAAACGCTGAGAGCGGTGAAAAAACATTACTCGCATTCCTAATTTTTAACTTCTTCCCTTGAAGTTGAGTGAGCGAGAGAGAGATATGCATTCCGAAAATCTTGAAAAAAATGTATCGCTAAACATTGTTATTTAACATTGTCATTTTACGGTAGTTTCAAAAATAGTTTTCGCGGTGTGATGATCGATGGAGTCCACAAAGTAATATCTTGCGCAATGTTGACTTCAAATACTAGCATATGAAGAAAAGTAGAGAACCTAAAGCAACTTGATCGTTTTATTCGAGAATCGTATTGTGATTAACGCTACGAAGAACCACTCGATATTAGCTTTCTATAACCTGAATTTACCTCGTTGTCAATTACCAAGAACACTGTTGGGTTGTCACTGTCACTTACCACACTACCATTAATAAGAACACTCTCTTGCCTACTTACGATATGTAAGTTGCATTTTCATCAATTCCCATCTTTTGTTATAATATTTCTTCACCAAATTCGGTTTTTGACATATTCATTACCTTTTTTAGGTTAAAATGAGCTTGAAAAATGCCGAGAGTAACATACCTGATATTTTCTTGAATAATTAATTGAAGCCAGTAAGGAAAGGAGTGAAGGTCTAACCAAGAAATGCTGGTTTGGGCTAACGAGAATAAGCAAATAAGGGAAAGGAAAGTAGAGAGAGAGAGAGATGGAGCAGAGGGAAAGGAGAGGAACGAAATTAACGGAGTGCGCGAGGGGTGCGGATGGTTGTGGAGGAGGGGGGAGGGGGTGGAGAGCGAGAGCGTGAGGGGCGAGATATGAAGAGTTTGGTGATTGTGTTCTGGTGTTTGTGTGTGTGCGTGCGTGTTCTCAGGATAGCCGAGACTACAGATAAGAGGATAAAACTTTCAGTCGGCGACAGCGAGGTCTGGTGGCTAAATGAGCATCCTCGGTGAGGAATTTTAGAATGACGCAATGAAACGATGACGGAGGAAAAGAAATTGCGGCGAGCTTCCGTAAGGAGGTTTTTTGGTTCTGAGGACTGACGACAACTTCTTTATTTTCATCCCTTAACTCCTCCCGAACTCGTCGTTTTAATTTTTCTCGCCCGTCACCGCATTCCAAGTTTTCAACAGTTCATCTTATGCTTCTTCCCAAGAAAATTGTTCCCTCTCAAAGTAGTTTTCCCTCGCGATTCAAATTCAAATACACGTTAAGTTCTCATTCCTACTTCATTCTCGAAACTTTCCTCTTGAGGACTCTAAAATGAAAATTTCAGGTTTCTTTCGTTATCCTTTCCAGCAAAACTGTTCTTGCATGTGATTAAAATTCTGTATGCATACCGATGTAGTTTTGGGCTATGGCCTGTAGAGAAACATTAAAATAATTATATCTTACGAAAAGTTCCTTTTTTCTTTGATAAACCAAGCATTAATATTTTTTAAGCATTTTATTTCCTACTGTCGTACCTTCTCCATTCATGCGTTTTTTTCCTGTCACTCTTTCGAAACTTATTTCTATGATCTTCAAACCAATTTTTTCTCCTAAAGATCCTTTTATATGGGGATTTTATAGGCAGCCCTGCTAGTCTCGCTATTTAGCTGTAATTTTATTATTACTTTTAGGAAGAATATTTCCATACCAGCTCTCTCTGAAGTCTGCCTGGTTGAAGTCGAATATTTGTTAACGTGTTTAGTGAGTTCCATGTATTCACTTTTTTACCATTTTCCCAACTGACGTGATTTTTGTTGGCCAAAGATATTTCCGCCTGTAAGCGCACGGTAAATAACAACCATGGAAGTTCTAGAAAATGAATGATTTATTAATGATATGAATGTGCCTTCCTATGCGGTTGCGGGTAGAAAAATAAATAGTACGTGTATGAAATGAAGCTTCATCATCAACGAGTGCTTCATAAAAGTGAAATATAATTAAGGAATACTGGCATAAGAATTCCTGCATCTCATTTGAATCGGAATTGCTGAGCGCTGTAATCGCTAACGCTAAGATAGGAGGTAGATGCCACCTCTTGCACCTTCAAACAGAGCCTACCGCGAGGCTTCTCAAATATAAATATCAGCTCGCGGAAGGGAGATAGACCATTTTCAAATATGCACAATAATCATAATAACACACGCAAGTTCCTTTACACTACAGTGATTTTTTCCTTCTTATCTATTTCATAGTTAAGTGTATATAACCTTACAGTACTTTTGTACTAGGTTTAAGATGAGTGAAAGATGCTAGGCACGAATATTTCCTCATCCAGCCTTCCTAGTCCGGAAATATTAATTATTGTTAGTTATAATTCTACAATGCTTCACTAAAGGTACTCACTCCTTCATTATATGCTAAGTTACTCCATTACAGCTTGCCGAAACTCGAGAGTAGAACTGCAGATATTGAAAAAAAGGCAGTTAAGTTTATCCTCCACAATTTGATACACAATCAATTTAGTAAGTTTACGCAAATATTACTCTTTTCCAGGTTCATTCGTTATAAGTGGGTGGTCTTAAATACTAATGAAATTACCCACATTCGCTTTGATGAAATTTATGATAGCGCATTGGCTAGCCTTGTTTCATTTTGTATTTTAGAAATCTGAATAGCAGATTCCCTTTTTCAGAGATGATGCATTGTTTTGAGAAAATCATTATTTAAATGAGAACTCAGTAGTACTTTTACAGCTTTAGGTCTAATATTGGGAAAGATATAGAAGTCGAATTATATATTTCTGTGTTCAAAGAAATCAATATGAAACTTCGTGTTTCCACGACAAAATACATAATATGTTTTCGAAAGATCTGTAATGACTCCCTTGAGGGGCATCTCAAATGTTTTTTGTTGGTTTAATGCCACTTTCCATTTCCATCGTACAAAATAATTGCCTCAATGCATTTGAAAACTGTGTAATAGTCATATGTACACAAAAATGAAATTTCCCGACCCAGATCTCAGGAGTATGCAAGTGCGGCGCCGCATGAAATATGCTACATTTTATGGTTGCGGGATTAAAATCTGATTTGTATATTTACATCGAAATGATGATTTTATTAAAATCTTGACGCGTTGAGCTCTGCTTAATCTTTTAATCCAGCCGAGGAACACCACCACTCCCCAGTCATAATACGATATAATCTCTCAATAACACCCCACGCCAACACAAACCCTTTCACTCTCAAGGGACGCAACAATGTTATTCTTCCTCCCCTCCGCGTTATCATATGCGCTGTAAATACTTTTAAAATTTCAATTCCACCCCCGTCAAATGTCATGGGGGAAATATTTTCTGGCGCTGATTTATAGGAGCCAAAAAAAATCAGCATGTTTGCGATTTGCTACCGTCACGTGATAGGCTCACCTTGCATTATACGTCCCGGAGTGGGACGAAAGCATTAAGAGAGTCGATGCCGTTTTATGGGGCGGGGGGACTTCAGGATAATCGGGGTAAAGGGGGGGACAGCCAGCCTGGGCAAGGAGGGATGGTATGGTTCTACGGGGTGCAATGGGACACGGTCGAACCGGGGATGAGGAATGCCAGGCCGAGTATGAATGGAGGGGAGGGGAGTGGGGGGAGCCGGGTGGGCCGCATTCGATAAGAAAGATGCCACTCAGGGAATAAGGAGGAGGGGTCTATGGGGGTGCGTAAGGCCCGCAATAACGAGAAGACAGCTCAGTGGAGGGGGGGATGGCTGACACCTGTGGTAGAATTCAAGTCTCAGTAGCTGGCTAGGATCGTTGCAAATCAATTAATCACGCCCGAGTAATCCCAATCATTCGCCTCCTTACCCCCCCATCCGTCTCCACTCCTTTTGTCCGACGACCCATCCCTTTACACCATCCCCCCAGCCCTCGGTGCTATCCGATTACGCGGTCCCCCAGAGGGCCTGAATGGAGACAGGGAGCGGGCGGGAGGCTGTGGCGAAGTAGTGACGTGTGGAGAGTAGGGTAGTGGGAGTAGTAATATGCATGAGGGGGTTTGGCGAACCACCCCTAAACTCCCACCCCCTCCTGCCTCTCCCCACCGTCCGCCGAAATGACCGTAAACGGGACTGGGCTGACGAGGATGACGTAGGGTGGCCGATGCAGCCCCGTAAGCGACCGTGAAGGGATGAGGAAGGGGGAGAGGGTGGGCGTGGGCAAGGTTAGTGCGACGGGGTGCGTCCGCAGCAGCTGTTTTCATGCAGAGCGTCACCCTTACCCCTCCCGCCCCACAGCCTCGACTTCTCCCCCACACCGCCCGCCTCTCCCCCAGCCAAACTCCCCACCCCCGCCCCTCGAACCCACGCAAGGCTGTGTTCCATGACCTCTCATGTTTTTCGTGACTGCCCTTTTTAATGTCCATTTGCGGTTTATGCCCGCTCCGTTGCGCTCTTGCCACAAGTGACGCTGCACAGGCTCCGGCCTCGGAAAGGTGACGGTGGAGGGACACCCGGGCATTTAAACGCTGCCTAAGGAGGAGGTTTGGCGGCCTTCCGTGAAGTCGAGCATTCGTGGGTTTCCTATCCCAGATGGGCCTGCGGCCAGAGATGTATGGCGCTCTTTCCATGAAGAATGCCGGTAGAAGTTTATGTTTTTTCGCATGGTAGTGGATCAAGGCCGGGAGTTTGGGTTGATGGGTGGGAGCGAACCCATAAAACACCTCTTGCTCCTTATAAAAAGGAATAAATTTTCACAGGTTTAATATTGAACGAACCTGAGAAGTTTTCCCCAGAAAAAAATAATATTCAGGACCCACAAGGTTTAGTACAGCGTAAACTGTGGTTGTAAAAGTCCTTCATTCGCAACTGATTTACGTGTTTATTTTTTCTTGTTAAATCCTTGTCAGGCATTCTTGACCAAAATATACTCCTCTACTTGGTCGACCAAACCTAATGAAATGCCATTCAGGACGAGGCATTTGTTACGCGGGGTCTAACTTCTCAGCGCTCTTGAATGGATTCCAACAGTTTCGTTATTTTGGCAAGTAATATTTCCACTAGCACTGGAAGGTTGGTTTTAATTTACTTCAATATGGTCTCTGCTTTTTTGTACTCATGTACGCTTGTGCTTAAATCCTATAAATTGGTACCTACACGTATTTAATTGGTCTCCATAAGGCTTCATTTTATGGTACCGACATTTAAAAATGATGGAGCAGTCTTATATCTCTTCTGTGGGCACATTTGCTGTTTGCCCAAAATATCTCTAATTAATGTAATAAATCAGATTTGAATACATATGTTTGCATTGTCGTTTAAGATTTACAATGGTATGATATGATACTTTGTAAAGGAAATATTTGAATCTAAGTTTTTAGGACTGCGATAAAATTATAGCTAAGTACGCGGGGTTGGTATTCATATTATTTGACCAAATGGAGATTTTCCTTTCGAAGACTTACCCTATTTCGTTTCCGACCCTAAAAGCCAGGGGCGATGATGTACTGAACCTCGTGATAAGTGACTTTTAGGACTTCTAGTGCCTCCTTTGAGGAAGAGACTTATTGGTCACTCAGCAGTGCGGGGGTGAGCCCAAAACCCTGATGTTTTCCCCTCCCCCGGGCGACGACGTACGCAGACGACTGAAATTCCGCCCTCCGACCTTTCGTTGCCCTCATAATTGCCTGCCCCCGCCCGGGCACGTGCCTCCTGAGTTGACTTCCAAAATAGACTCGAGAGAGAGGAGGGGGTCACACT
The DNA here is from genome assembly GCA_933228895.1 of Platycnemis pennipes. NCBI lineage: Eukaryota > Metazoa > Arthropoda > Insecta > Odonata > Platycnemididae > Platycnemis > Platycnemis pennipes. Next base: position 146,678,099 of record OW121847.1, on the reverse strand, counting down.
TTTCAATCTCATTTCCAGAGGGGCCTATCCATTTGCTGCGACTCTCCACTCGTCATCAAACTTCATAGATCACGTTCTCGGGGGTGCGATTGCGTTTTCCTTAAGTCTTAATTTAAACGGGTTATATGCTTTAGCATATGCGATCGCCACTCGTGGAAGGTAAACCTTATAGAATCATTCCAACGTCTCCGCGTCCCAGAAAAAATTTGATTGTCAGACCTTTTCGGCTCGTCCGGCATGTTTGCGGGTTTGAACCCCGTCTTAGGGCCGTTCTTTTTATGGCAACATAATGCAACTGATGGAATTCTTCCACGGATCTCTCTGACTCTGAGCAGTTGGAGCATCTAAAGAGCATAATGTCAGAATTAATTCAGAATTATTGATTATTTCAAAATATTTGCAATTATTTTGCGTGACTCTTGTAAATAGCTTGTTTCCATGTAGTAGTGTCATTGAGGCTCTAGTTTGCATGCCAGTAATGCATTCTTGGTGATTTTCACCACCTGGAACACCCCTCGCGTTGGTTCGCAGAGTGTTAAGTAGAGGTAAACGTGTTATGCATCATATAGTAATGGCGCCCTGATTATAGTCAAGAATTAAATGAAGAAATATGTTATTTAATGCATTCTTTGTAGAGAAGAAAAAATGAAAATATACATAACTACTCTATCGAGGGTATTGCAATGGCAGCTCTCCGACGTTCAATATATGTATACTTAGCGTTGACTTATGCATTAGATCTGTATAGAAAACACGAGTTTAATTTTTTGCGAGCACAGCATTGGAAAAACTGGAATTTATAATTTGAAAATTGAATTCGTGATATAAATATGACACGCATACTGATAAAAAGTGGGCAAGAAATAGGTACCTACTAATAGTACATAATTACTCTTGAAATTAAATTGCTGCAATCAATAATTTTTATGATTATATATGGATATATTAAATTTTCAGCTACAGATAAAATAATTCAATGAATATTAGAGAACCCATAGAAAGCCCCTTAGTTAGTAGTAGCATTGTACTCTTAGTCGCATGTAAGCAGTGCATGTTTTAGCCCCCACCATACACCCTCGCAGTGGCTCGAACGGTATTACGTTTAGATGTAGTTTAGTAAATATTAGAAGAATAAAAGAAAACAATTTCACTACCCACGAAACCTAGACAGGTTATTAACTGATAAATTCATCTTCTTGAAGCATGTTTTATTGAAGTATACTTTTCAAATCGAAAATTTAATTGTAGCTCCACTCTCCATCAGCATGTCCGCAATTATTGAGAAGAGCAAACAGATCGGGCAAATAGAGTAAGCCTTCATCGATTACCTACTCACGACTATGAATTTGTGACGTAGGAAACTTTTACTGGTGAAACATTTACCTTTCCAGATTTGTTACCCTACTCTTCTCCTTTTTTAATATTTGTTCTCTAAAGTCATCTGCCATTCTGCACTGCAGTGAATGGCAAGTTTTTGTAAAATGGTAGAACTTGCTTTCGAAGAAAAAGGAAGAGAAATTTGCGTACACCCAATGAAATATGCATTAAATTTATTTTAATCCAATGCACGGACGTAGTAGATATTGAGCAGTATGAATGACCGGAGAAAGCCGACTAAAATGTTTTTCCTACCTATAAATCATCAAAATCTTATCTCCACGTTTCCGAAATGAAACAGCCCTTCTCATACTTAGGAATACTTTCTCAGCAAATCGGGTATGTGAAATTTCCTGCAAGTCTTGAGGTTGCGGAGACACATCCATCCTCGTCTTTAGTCTTTGGGCTGCATGCTGTGGCATGCCGTTAATTATCCGTTATTCCTGATTCCGTTGGTTCTGAAATCTAATTAATTTCTGTTCATATGTTTGGTATTCCGATTTCACTTTCTTGTCGGAGGTTATTCTGTAACTCGTGGTTCCTCCAATGTACTCTTGGCCTCGGCTTTAACTCCAGATATGTTTCACTGAACGTCAAAATAATATGCCTCTCTAGACTCATCGATCCCTAGAGCAGTAATCTTTCATCACTGTACATATTAGAATTTATTTATTCACTTTTTCTTTCAAAACTCCTCTCTAGAATCTAACTTATTCTCTGGAATCAAATGTTCTAACAAAGAAAGTAGACTCGGAAGAATCAAGTATGAAGAATGATGGAGGAACAATCTTGGTCGATGCAAAATGAAAGAGAAGAATTATTTACGTATATGAAGGAAATATTTTTGAAAGCATTCAAAGAACCAAACATTTGCTGAAAATGATAAAAGGTTTACAGTGTTTTTGACCTGGCAGGATTTTATTGCGTATGAGGGGGAGAGAGGGGACTGGCTAAATAATTTAGGTTGTCTTATTAGGAAATTCGTATGTCTCTGTATTATTATATACCACTAAGCCTTCATGCTTCATTAGTATTTTAGAATTCATTCTGAGACCATTACATCCGTTTTAAATGGTTTACATATATTTTTAATTTGTTGACATAGTGGAAGCTCTTGACTGACTATCTGAATCTTTATCATGAGCAAAATAATTGGTGCTGTGCTAACTCTGGCTTCAAACAACCATCCATTGTCTTTTTTTCGTCGATTGTAATAAAATTCACTAGTAAATTATCACTCTCCATACTGATCCTTGTGTCAACACCATTGAATTATTCAATCATCATTGCCCAATTGTTGATGAATCACCCCATTCCACATACCTTATCTCAGGTTAATCTGTACATTTAGAGTACCTTAGCAGTTGCAGGTCAGAGAGATCACATTATTTCCACCCCTTAAATACATTCTACTATCATTTTAATAACATTAGAAATGTTAGGGTTACCTCATCCAATTTTTATCTGTCGTGTTTTAGCAGTATTTTTTTAGATTTTTCTTGCTGGTAGCACTCAATATAAACTCTAGAGCGAGATTTAGCATGTTGTTACTAACGGTGGTCTCATTTTTGAGTGATTGCTATGCTCACAAGCTTATATTATGACATTTCATATTTATACATGATGATTGAGCTGCAGCAGCATAGTAAAACTATACCGTAGTAACAAAATAAAAATAGAGGCGGGAAAGTTTCACACTACCCTACAGGAAGCTAAAAATTATATTCAAGCTATTCAATATTAAGTGCATGTTCATTATTATTATACGCCAGAATCATGAGTGGGATATTAACTAGCCATAATGTATGCTAACTATTACCTCCAACACTAATGATGACTGTATTGGCTACAATGAAAGAAAGACAGTGGCTTTCAATTGAAAGTCGACGATCTAATGAAAAAGAGGCTTTCTTCCATTTTAACCAATGTGTAATCATTTCGGCCGATGTGCAATCAAGAGTCAAAAATAAAAATGGGTTAGTCAGCATAAATACAATTTCCAGTAAAGGTATTCAAGAAACTACGAAGAGTATCTCACCTAATCAAATTCACTGTTGACATGTTGATAGGGCTCAGCATAGGTATATGCTTGGGTAATTCAGCCAACTCATCACTTCAATCCCAACATCGACTCCTGCTAAGAAAGAAATGCAAAGTTTTTATTCGTGTTTTTATTACATGAGAATATTTATTTCTTAATGTTTAATTTATTATTAATGGCATAAAAATATTTGAAATGTCCTCATGAACTTAATTTTTAAAGTACGTAAGCATATTATTTAATAAATCCAAAACAGAATTTTTTTCCGTATTCCCTCATTTGTGAAGCATCGTCATGATCGATTTAACAGCAAGTGTAAAATATATAAATAAACTGCTGAGCGGGCAATTTCAAGCAGCTCACTTCACGCTCATTGAAGAAGTCACAATAATTGTACAAATGAGGAATTGACTGATGTGTATACAGCCAGTTTAGTTTGTGGATAATATAAATATCTCAAAATTCTGAATCGATATTAACCAGTTTTCTAGTTTTTGCATGTGTAATGCCATATCATAAATACCAAATTTGCCTACTATTAATTAGTCGCCCATCAATAAGAATCAATTACTATGTAGAAAGATGGTCTGTTGCCCGTAATACAATTACTGTCTGGTGAACATGATGTCGTCTACACGCTTGCCCTTACCGCACTATGTAGACGCATTCTTTCCAAAAACCTCATAAGAAAAGGTTTCGTGTGTTACTTTGCGAATTCCTACCCTTCAAAACTTTAAAGGATGCCCACATTAATTTTCATCCATCATCACGATTGGTTAATAATCCCAAGATTGCTTTGAAGCAGCTCTCCACTCAATTCTCCTAACGGCTAACCTCTTCATATTCTTCTCCTTCACATCCTAATACAATTTGCTCCATATATCTCATTCGAGGCCTATCTTTACCATTCTTCCCGTTCACTTTTTCCACAGAGATTGTCTTTATCAGGCCATCGTACGTTAAGATATGGCTGATTAAGTCGTCTTGTCTTCTTCTTAGGGTCTCAGAAGACTTCTCATTTCCCCCTCTCTTATGAGGACTTCTTCGTTACTCACTCGGTCAATCTATTTAATCTTCATCATTCTTCTGTAACACCACATTTTGAATGCTTCCACCCTTGACTTCTCTGCTACTGTCATCGTCCATGCCTCACTGCCAACATGGCAGGGAATATGCTCAGGATGTAGGTTCTGATATATTGCGTCCTTAGGTCCATACTTGTATTCCCAGTAGATTCTTCTTTTGGTAGAATTCCCTCTTCGTCTGGGCTATTCTACTGACTATTTCTTTCTTGATTCGTCCATCGCTAGTTACTCGGCTTCCCCAGCAACATTACTCTTTCACCTCCTTGTATTCATAGTTTAACATTGGTACTGTCCTCTTCTCTCTTGCTGCTTACCAATATATTAGCTTTCTTTTTATTGATCTTCAACTGATATCTGGCCATCGTCCTTTCCATGGTTACCAAAATCTTCTTCAAATCCCTCTCTGCCTCTGCAATGATTGTAATGCCATCGGCGAATCGCAGCACTCCTGAATTCACTCCTGAATTTTCATTCATGTAGCCTTCTCTTTGATTTCATATGTAACTTTCTCAATGTAAACTTTTATAATAACGGGAGAAGGTGTACTTCACATTATTCTTGTAAAATGCCAGTACTACATAACAGAGGAAACAAAAATTTCTATGGCTTACATTAGTAAAACAGAGTAGGTATGATTTTATAGGAGAAAGAATCTGAACTTGACAAAAGTTATGGATAGTATATTAAAAATATTAGCGACATGTATTGTGCACTAAAAATAAATAAAATGCTGATGTACAAATGTTCTATCACTATCAGGTATTTGATTTTCATTTCTCATTTATTTTCTCTTCCGTTGTTCTACCATATTTGACGTTATATTTGAAAAGAAAACTCTTGCGGCATATTAAATTCAATGTCAGAGTTAGCTATGTTGGTAACGCACCGCTCTGGTAACCCAAAAGATGAGGATTCTAAGTCCACCAATTGCACAGATGTCGTTTTCACCTTAGGGCTCAGTTTCGGTAGAAGTTTGTATTAATACCCTAGCAGTTAATGTGAAATTATACCAAAAGTGGCTTTTTCATTTATTTAATTGTATAGTATAGTGTGAAACATATTATTGTAATATATTTAAGCTCTTTTGTGGTTAAAAACTAGAGATTAGGAAGAAAACAAAGCAGTTTATCCAAGCTAGATGAAATCCCGTGGTGTTTCTGCTCTGACCCTTATTTTGTGGACTTCAGTTTCGCAAGCGTTATAAATGTAGCATCCAGGTTAGAAGTACTTCACAACTGGAACTAGAGCCAATTTGAAGCACCGGTGAAATAGCTGCCTAATAAATATGGATAATTGCATGAAAAGTTCCGCATAAAATCTAACTTCAACATCACACCGAGGAAGCCTTCAGAAGATTTTTGTTAGCTCATTACCTTCCGAATTATTCATTGTGCGTCAATAAAAATATTTCCAATGGCTTTTGAATAAGAAATTGTTATAATTACATTGCAATTTTATCATTTTAAATTTCCAGGACGTTATGTACACAGATAGGTTCTTTGTTAAAAAATTCTGGGAATGTAAAATTAAAAGATCAGTTAATTATTTGTGGAAAACCCAAAGCCTCTCAAAATATTACCATCATTGAACAGGATTTATGCTTACATCTGAATCTTCATATAATACATAGTGATTTATGAGAGTGAAGGCTTGTTATTGTTTACTGCTAAAAATAATATTGTAATCTGGTTTAGGAAAAGAATTCTTATGTGACCTTAAAAGTACGATTTCGCTATTATTTGCGGTAAAACCTAAGGATTTCCGGCTTTTTATTGTTCTTCTCTTAGTATTTTGCCCCGTCGTTTTAGATTGAATGCATGTTTTTAATCCGTAAAATTGGATGAACACAACTACTCGCGTACCCCATGGAAAAATTTCAAATCAGTGGCGAAAAACAGAAGCCATATAAAAGTAGTGTCCTCTTATGTAAAATGGGTAGCCATTTTACCAACTTCCAGGGAAAGTACTAACGTAGGTAATAAAATGTAGGCAGGTAAAAAGAGCACATTCATACTTTTTGACAAGAAAAATGAAAAAATTCTACTCATGATGAACTGTTAAATGAATCATTCAAATATAAACCACAGAAATAGAAATATAGGAGACTCTCTCGACGCTAAAAGGCTGAAATGAATAGCAAGGTAGGTTGGGATAAACTAAAGCAGGTGAAATAATTTTCTGCACTCTTTGAAAGTAGAGATTCTTGGAGGGAGAATTAGAGGAAGTTGGGTCCAGTACATCGGGCGAAGAATGGCACTGGACAAGAATTTAAAGGATATTCGCATAAGGAGGTCTCTTTGAAGAGACATGAAAAAAATAAGTCAATACTGTAATACTATAAGTGGAGTTCGATGACTCAAAAACGTGGTCCTTAGGGGAAGAGAATGAACTAAAACTGAGGCTTTCGTAACGTGGGTGTAGAGAAAAAGTTTTATGGATAGAGAGAAATATTAAATATGGATTGAGAAATATTAAACGCGGCAGAAGAGAAAAGGAGACTGTTAAAAGAAGTTAGAACAATGCGATGGATGTAGACGAGGGGCAATTTGAGAGGAAACAGAATATAGAGAAAATGCAAGCAATTTATGGAAGAGGAGGTAAAAGAATATGTGTTCTCAAACCTATTCTCATACCTTAGTAATCCTTATCCGTAAAACAATTTATTGCGGGATAACTGTGAGCTCACATTAGTTCTGCCCTCCTTCTCTGAAGGCAAGGTGGTGCGTATCAAAAGTCCTATAAACCTCGGTCTTTTAACGCTGTCACCGTTGTGTTCCACCCATTGAAACGTTTGGAAGGCTCCCTAATATATCTCCGTTGACAAATGACTTACAGCTGACGTTCGCTCTGATCTTGTTTGTGGGACAACACTTCGGGACAAACGGCATCAATTGCTAAGTTTCGGGGATCAGAAGTATAGGGAGAGGGTCGCGGACACCCTCTCAGATCATGTGACATAACATCTAGGGTAGAACTTTGGGGAAATAGTCGATAAATAATGGAAAGTAGACTTGCAGAGCAAGGGCTTGTCAGCTATTTTTTGTGCGTCTGATTACTAATCTATTGTTGTAGAATAATGTGCGATCAGGAAATAAGAATATCATTTCTCTTTCTTATGGTTGCTTGAAGTTATCAAGAAGTTTACTCGAGTAATCATTACAACTGAGAGAAAGGAGCTTTTTAGACTGATCCTATTCAAAATATCCCACGGAATTAAAGTCTTCAAATTGACAGAGAACTCATTTTTTCAGCAGAAATTACTGTACAAAGAGGAAATTTCCCATTTGATATGTTAAGATTTTGGTGAATTAGGATTATTTACGACCTTTGTAAACTTTTATAGCCCCGCGCTAAAAACACATTTACAATTCCTGCGCAATGGCCGGGTGGTTAGAGCACATTTGAAATGAACAGTCAAGGGGTTGGGTAGATCAATTTAATATGATCAGTGTTGATAAATAGCAAATTTGCGGTTAGAGAAACCGATATTTATTCCTATTACGAGAAGATATCCTGCAGGATAAAGTATACGGATTCCAGTTTACATCCATTTTGGGGTAACTCTTCACCATGGGGATATTTAATCAAATAAAAAGTACCATCGTGAATCAAGCATGGAATCAGCGGTTTCGTCATTCCAATGGTCAATGGTTTGACGGATGCCGGCCAATCAATCGAAAAATCGCGCTTTTGTATCCCACATCGGGCATGAATAAGGTGTTTGTATTAAGATAAGTAAACTATTGGTAAAATTGTGCTACATAACCTTAGCTATTTGATCACGTAATATTCAAGTCTACTTCTACTATCATTTCGAGTTTTAACTTGGATCACAAGTTTTGACCTTGAGATGGAATCAGTCGGATTTCACTGTAGATGCGATGAATAAAACTTACGCACTCTGACAAACCCGAAGGTCCAATTCGTTGAATTTATATTTCCCTCAAGCCTCGTAGAAGAAAACCTACTATAACTGCACTCAATATAGTATCTTTAACATCATCATCATTGGTCAAAAATCCTAGGATTTGTTTTACGTAGCTTTCCACTCGATTCTTCTAACCTTTTCATTGTGACGTAATTCTTCTCTTTTACATCCTTCACAACCTGTTCCATGTATCTCATACGAGGCCTGCCTTTTCCAATCTTCCCGTTCACTTTTCCGTCGACGATAGTCTTCATCAGGCCATCGTGTCTCAAGATATGGCCGATTAAGTTGTCCCTTCTTCTATTTAGAGTTGTCAGCAGACTTCTCTTTTCTCCTACTCTTCTTAGGACGTCCTCGTTACTTACTCGGTCTATCCATTTCATATTCAGCATTCTTCTGTAGCACCAAATTTCGAATGCTTCTACCCTTTTCTTCTCCGCTGCTGCCATCGTCCACGCTTCACTGCCGTAAAGAAACAAGCTCCAGATGTATGTTCTGATGAACTGTTTCCTTACTTCTACGCTTGTATTTCCCGCTGTAAGTAGATTCTTCTTTTGATAGAATTTCCTCTTTTCCTGGGCTATTCTACTAACTATTTCTTTCTTGTTTCGTCCACCGTTGGTTACTCGGCTTCATAGGTAACAGAACTCTTTAACCTCTTCAAGTGTTTGTTTTCCTATAGTTTGACATTGGTTTTGGCCTCTCCTTTCTTGCTGCACACCAATATCTTAGTCTTCTTCTTATTTATTTTCAACTGATATCTGGCCATTGTCCTTTCCATGGTTACTAGAGTCTTGTTCAGATCCCTCTCTGTCTCTGCTATGTAATCGGCGAAACGAAGCATGCTTATTTTTTCCCCGTGGATAGTTACTCCAGAAGACTTCTCTTTGATTTCATTGATGGCTCTCTCAATGAAAACAACACAGCCTTGTCTCACTCCTTTCCTTATTCTTGCCTCTTCACAGCTGGGTCCAGATTTAATGACAGCTACTTGGTTTTTGTACAGACTGTGCACAATTCTTCGTTCCTTGTAGGACACTCCAAATCCTTTCAGAATTCCAAGCATTGAATCCCAATTCACGTTGCCAAAAGCCCATTACTTTGTACTTCTTTCTTGTACTATTTCTATCTTCAAAAATTGCAAATTGATATTTACAAAATGCATTTTGTAAATATCAATTTACAAAATTCTTTAGCTCTTTATCCACAAATGCAATGAACGTCGGCTTGTTCTTCTCCAATCTCTTCTCTATGAGCAGCCTAAGGGCCAATATTGCTTCCCTTGTACCCTTACTTTTCCTAAATCCGAATTGATATTCATCCAGGAACTCCTCTGCTTTTCGTTCTATTCTTCTGTAGATGATCCTGGTCAGTATCTTTGATGCATGTGTCGCCAGGCTTATATTCCTGATCTTTAACATAAGCTAAGCAATTCCATATTCTCGGGAAATAGTAGACCCATAAGAGTAAAATAATTCAATACTTTACGCATTATCTGATTTCCTTCTTCTGAAGGGCATCCCTACTAGTTCTTTGCATCACGAATAAAAAAACAGAAACAAAATAGAGAATATATCGAATGGAAAGATATTCCTCAAGTTCAGGAAATTATTTTTTATTTGGTGTTACATCGCACCCGTCGTTTTCTTAAGAGCTCCGTATGATTATGATAATTTGAGACAGCCTTAATTATTTTAGAAGTAACTGGGTAAATGGGTATTAAATGGCTCATTCTGCATCATTCTTTGTGGTTCGCATTCTCACCTTTCTACAAAACATTAGGATTCCCATCATTCATTTTGTTTTACCTTAATTAATCGTTTTAAGATTTCGAATTGATTAAACATACCAGCAACATTTTACGCGCTCTTAAATATTTATTTACGCTTCATCGATAACCGGCTACGTAGTATTCACATACAGGATTGTAAATATTTTTCAAATAATTCAATTAAACATATAGTCACATGAAGAAATAATAATTTTGAAGTGTTAGTGTGAGTTAAGTCATAAAAATATATAACATTAAGCTTTTGCTACAATTTTTTACTTTCATTTTTTTGAGCAAGAAACGCTTTTGCAGTGCCAGTGTAGGTGTTAAATCTAAACTTAAGCTTTTGTAAGTAGATTTCTGATTAACATATTTTCATTCCACCAACATCTCGCTCTTCGAGTAGTGGTGGAAAGCTGGACGTTAGTTTTTTAATGTTTCGTAAAATATTTTCAAAATGTGATTATATTCGAGGACATGCTTCTGCTCTCACTAGTTTTCTGACTGTCTGAAATGATGTTGAAGCAGTACCTTGTGAAACCACGAAATCGACATGACCTCCGCGCAAACTGTTGGTTGACACTCACCTGACGTGTGAAATTGGGCTAAAAAGCAAATTAAATGTGACTCTAGGTATTATAATTGGTAGTTTTTTAAATGTTGTCTTAGAGCTAACGTTAAAGCATTATTAGGGAATCTACTTAGCACGAATATTTTTTTTTTCGTTCATAGTTCATAGCCGTATGCACCGTCACAAGCCATAATTAAATTCTCAGGTATGATTAATTTCTTTGAACATGCAACTGAGTTCAAACGAATCTCTCTCCGTTATAGTTTGATCGTTGTTGGAAGTTTCGTAGACAGATCGAAGAATGTAAGGCAGCCTTGATTATAGATCGGATCATGGCAAACGGAAAAAAGATTCATCATAACACTATGATCAAATCCATGATTCATATTTGATGGGAAATAGGTGAATATATACGTTAGAAAAAGAGGAATTTTAGAATATCATGAATGCCTATGTTGGTGAGAGGTCTCTTTTTTGAGATTAAAAGTTTTAATATTACTGTAGGAAATCGCTTCCCTTTTTTTAAACCCCAACGTAGCGGATTCTAAATATTGCTTGGTTTTTGGAGAAGAACGTTTGAAATTCATCCGACAAAATTCAGATTAAAGGCGAGCCAGAAACGAAAAATAGAAATTAATTTTCGAAATATGCCTACGCGCTCAGTAAAAAAATCCAATCGCTTTTCAAAAAACCAGACCAAAACCGACGATGAGCCATCGCAGTGGGCATCCGTTTGAGATTTTTATTTCACCGCAAAGGATGCGAAAGCACACACTGTAGCACATAAGGAACAACCTTTGGGCAAAAAAATTGAATAAAACGATAACCGAAAATCCTCCAATAAGCTTTGTAGAAATTGTTTGCTTCGAACGTTATGGGCAATGGATACTTTAGTCTTTTTGCTTGAAGTTCAAAGGTCCTCATCCTCTGCCCTCTTTCATCACCGCATCCCATCTCTTGTCTCCATTTCCCACTGTCAGCCTCGTTTCTCTTTACTCTCCATCCCGAGAGATAGCCACGAGCCGGCTTAGACTGAGCTTCTAAGGCTAGACCTCTCCCCTAGTTTTGATGCCTCGTGCTTAAGCTACAGTAAGTTTGGCAAGCAGATGGAAGGGAAACAGATCTCCACTGAGGAAAGGGCAATTTGATCGGATGACCCTCAGCGTTCCCTCCGGTGCATTGTAGTACCAAAATCTCCAAACCCCTTCCACTGATTCCTACCCACCTCAATTCATTTCCAAAGGCAAGTCAAGAAATCAATGATTTCTCCAGATGACGGGGCAAGGAGGCCACCGACTCCTTTCTCTCCCTCTCCCTCCCGTTTGCTACGGGCCCTAACGTGGAAAAGAAATCTTTCTGTGCCTTCCGAGATAAAGAAACATTGGCGCCGACCGAGTGATCGAATTATGCCTTCATAGGTCATGGAGAGAGGGACTAATTCAATGTAATCAATCAAACGAGCGTTCAAAACTTTTGTAATCTAGGTTTAAAAGCAGGTCTTCATATTACTCTAAAAATTGACGACATTATTCAAGAGGAGCAAGATTTTCAACTATTAAATTGATTATTCAATAGAGTAAAATATTGACACATCCTAGCATCGCATTAAAAAACATAGTACAGTGGTTAATTTGAAATTCAGTTTATTGAGTCATATTGTGATTGTAATAAATAAGAGTTTAAGTCATATAACATTTCAGGACTTAAAATTCTACAATTTTTATTTTTCTAACGGCTCAAATCACCAAGGTCACGTACGACAAATGTAAAAAAAATTCCAAAGGCAAAACGGCAAAAAAAGTCATAAAGTTCGTAAGGATGAAATGTGTTTCTTTTATAATACCTCTCAAAAACGCATAGAAGATGTATTTATAAGGCGGAAAATATGTATTCAATTAATTACTTTACAGTTTTATTAAAACTTTTAGTCTTCAGGGCAAGGTGACTAAGATCTACTACTTTCTGTATCATTCATCAATCAAGGTGAGTGGTTGGGGATGAATAGTGTTTAGAAGGCTCGGAGAAAAAGAGGTAGAGCACTTTGTGTAGGGGTCGGTCTACTACTATCGAGAAGTGGAAAAGCTCACAATTAATGTTCTACTACTAACGAGAAGTGGAAAAGCTCACAATTTAATGTTTGATTCGACGGATGTGTACTAGCCTTGAAGTGTCTCTCATGCATTAGTGAAGTCGTGTTCAAAACATAAAAAACGCGTAAAACACGTAAAAAACTTCGGGATAGGAGTAAGACTCAAGTAATAACATAAATCTTATCCACTCATATTTTTATACTTTAGAAGTCGTGGGTATTTTTAAATAGTAATAAGATTGGTAATTTGTTTCGCCTTTGAATGTTTTTATGGGAGATATATGGTAAATACTCAAGACATTAAGAAACCACTTTAAATGTATGCCTCTTTTAGTGGCGGACAAGGTGTTTACTAAAATTTATCGATCCACAGTTCAGATTGATAATTTTGTTTCCAGTTTTGGTTGCTTTATGCAGAGAATATTTGAAAACGTCAGAGTTATGTAACGAATATTTTTTTAAGGCTGTTCCGAATTGTATTTGTAGTTAATCGAATAAAAGATTGCATCCGATGACTGGAGACTAAAAACGTGAAAGTACTTGATATCCATACAAGGGGAAAAAACGGTTGGACATTTGACTATTTTAGCTAAATTAATACAGTGGGGAAGTACAATTATTTTATTTCTTGAACAGCTCATAATGAATATTTGAACGTAATGTAAAACGTCTACCATGGTAAGAGTTATTTAAAATGAGTATCAAGATTCGGAATTGTGCCTGAGCAATTTTCTGTTTACAGTAAAGCAGTAAATTTTGTTCAATTGCTTTAACATTGGAAAGTAATCGAAATTTATTGTTCTTGGTTTTATCTATTTCCAAGTCCAGGTGTTTTCAATGAGAAGCCTAAAAATAGAAAAGATGTCACATCCAAGGAGGAGAAGGTGATATTAATAGATAATAGCCATGAGCTTCTCGGCCTGTTAAATTTTTCGCTTTTTGTGTATCCAGGAGGTACCTATTTTCCTCGAGGTGAAATTTACTTAAGGTTGTATTCATGTGCAAAATTATATTATCCAGGTTAATAATTGCATAACAGATTTTACGAGCACCTTTCTCCGAAATAAATGTTTCGATAGCTCAACAACCCCTCAAATTTACCGTTTTAAGGGTGGTAAGGTAGAAAAACCCCTGTCTTAATAGATTGAGTTTCACCTAACTTGAAATCACGCGGAATAATTGCATAGGAGTTTGAAGCAGTAAAAGAAGATATTTTATATGAAGGGTGACTACAATGCCAAATCAGATTCGATGAACGGAATACAATTAGTAAGTTAACACCAATGTGCCAATCCATGTTAATTGCTACAAAAATAAACATTACACAATGTCTGATGGCTTACATGCCAATAAATGGGTGTGCTAGTTGCATCCAATCAAAATCAGCTGCAAACCATCCGCTTCTGAGGCCATTGAGGTATGACCTGAACAAACAAGTGCGGATAGATTAGTACGCGTTGAAAGTGGTATGGTCTCCTTAAGTACTGAATAGGGTGTACTTCAATTCTTCAAGTTCAATTATCTGTCCGTCGGATGGAATATTATAGTCTTTTGGCGCCTTTTATCAATATAAAGCTTATGCCTTCTATTGGGTTTCTACCCTCACGCTTGATTTCTCCTCTACCTTCCTCGGCTCCCTGAAATTGCTGTTTCTTTCCAAATACGCCCATATTCTTAATGGCGGAAAAGATCTAAGCTGTCAGTCACCTTCCATAATTACGACGATAACAGAATGAGCGTGAACTATTAGGGATGCTCACTCGTAGTTGGTGGCCTCGGAAAATTTCCCCTTCTACTCGTGACGTTGAAGGAAATCCGCTCCTTTCGCCTGCGGGATATCATTGCCGACTAATTTTCGCATCCGCCCAAGACCTCTACCGCCGCCTCCTTCCCGCTCGTTTCCCCACCCGCCTTAATATGTGTGCGATTGAACATCAAGACCACGAAAGTCGACCCGCGCGGTCTCTCTCCGCACACACTAACGCAGAACTTTTCTATAACCACCGACTCACACACTTCCACGCACACTCTAACGCAGCGCACTCCCTTTCCGGTTTCCCTCCCTCCCTCCCTTTCTGCCCAACCCACCCCCAAATATCTTCACCCCCATCCCCTCAATTCGCCCAGTCATACCTATATACACACGCATCCCTCCTTCCCCTACCGCGACCCTTTTCCTCCCAACTTATCCCAACCCCTTTTGGTTCCGTCTCCACCCATTCGGAGAGTCTAACCCTCTGAGCCCCATAACACCTTTTTTTTATTCTACCCCGTACGCAACCCTCTCCCACTCTCTTTATACCACCCTTTCCTTCTCCTCCCCGCTTCAAATCTCGACCACGCCAGGGAAAAAAAACAATTCACCGTTCCCTTCTCCCGATATTGAGCACTGCGGTGTTCACAACCTTTTGATATGATATATGGCCCTTCCCGCAATGGCCCACAACTTTTCCGCTCCCTTTACTTCCACCCTACTCCTCCTCCCACCCTTACCTCTCTCTACCCACCACCCATCGACCCCTTCCACCCTCACGCACCCCTTTTCAACCCTCCCACTCGTGGCAAACCCTCCCACCCGAGGTATTCTTCTGAGATTAGGATTCGGAAAAATGAGACGTCAAGTGTGGCCGCGATCCCTTTCTTTTTTTCCGCCTGCTATTTTTGATTTCCGCCGCGAATCGTGGCTATATGGGGAGGGGTGGAATGTAGGGGTGGGGGAAAAATCGAAAGGGAGTGAGAGGGGCTTGAGGCGGGAAGTGAGGTGGGAAGTGGTGGGGGTGTTTAGACTCAGCATAATACCCGCCGTGGGTTTCATCAAATTTCCATCAAGGCTTAAAAAAAGGGGGATGCGAGACAAAAAATAGAGAAGGAGGAGAAAAAGAGGGGATGGGAGGGGAAAAATATTCGCGCGGGGTGCTGCGACGGTGGTCGGGGTGGACACGACGGAGAATATTCTGAGGGAGCGGGGAAGAGGATGAAGTGGTGGGTGGGTGTGCTATTTCGTGTGGAGAGTGTAAAATATCGGCTGCGGTCTTTTTTCAGTGATTTTTCAAAAAGACTGTCGATAGAGGGAGTTGGAATTGTGGGTATTGCACGGTTGGGGGGGTGGAGTAACAGATTGGGGGTGGAGGGGAGGAGGTAGTCGTGGGTAATGGAGGAGGGGAGAGTCGTTGAAAGGGAAAAAGAGAGGTGGAGGAATAGGGGAAGAAGTACGCGCTCGCTGGAGTCTTATTTCGCTGGATTGGGAAACGTTTTATAGAAACCGCAACGGGCGCGGGAAATATTCGTGGATTGAGTTCCAATGACAATACAAAAACATTTGTAATTTTTTTTGTTATTTTAGTTATTTTTTTAAAATCTCCCTTTCTCGATTTTTCCACTGTAGGTTGGTCGCAAAGGAAAATATTCTGATTTTATTGCTGCTGTTAAGCATTGGTGGTTATGGTGAGAGAATTTATATCTCCATGTTGAAATGCAATAAATATAATAGGCAAAAATGATGATGATTACACGTTTACGGCTTTTAAATGTAATTTTTATTTTTCTACTCACTCCATAAAATGGCTAAACGCTTAAAAAAAAAACTTCTCCACGTCACCCCACGATAACTACGTTTAAAGAAATTTATTATTTATTCCGAGTGTGCGATTTTATTAGTTCTTCAATTTTAATTAACAATCAGGAGTAATAATGAAACCATTGATAAAATATTGATCTGGCATATTATTGATTAGATTCACAATATTGGCAGATTTTTCACAGGTATATCGGTCCCTACTTGAGTACCTAGTCGATAACACCGTCGGATGGTACGTTACGCCGTGGAACCATTGACGCCTTTTGTAAAGAGCAGGCTAATACCGATGCAGGATTTCACTCTTCTTCATCCCTTCTCTGATAAATCATCACTCTATCCAAACACTCACCTATCCTAAATGGCGCAAATACCTCATTTGACAGTCACCTCTCCCAAATAACTATCTTATTATTGGTATAATTATATCCTACTTCTAAATGTGCTACAGAAATGGTCTTATAATTTAGAATATGCTACATAAATGCAACTGAGCTTCAGAAAAAATCCGTTTATACCATCCCTCATCATTCCATTTTAGAAGCCTCCGACTTCACGATCTTTCTGTAGAAATATACGCTCGGGCGCCTTTCCCGTTTCTATCCTGAGAATCTAGTTAACTCGAATAATGCGGCAGGCCTTTGAGCAGTCATTCTAAGTTCATACTTTCTGACTATTTTTAGGACGATTCCGTTTTATGAAGACCCAAAACTGTTTGGTGCACATCAAATTCTAAATATCAATATAATATTTGAACTATCCCTCGGAAATAGGTTGACAGTCAATAAAAAAGATTTAAAATACTGATTTTCAGAAGAAACCCTGAAATGGTCTCATTTTTACTCATTTTGGACTTTCTAGTATTAAGGCTGAGATTGGAAAAGAAAGAATCCATGGAATTATCTTTTTCGTTGCCGTTAACACATTCCAGCCCGTCTTTGACAAAAGATTACTATGCAGAATGATCAATCGTTAACTTGAAGCACGTGATTGGTACCGATATGAAAATATTTTTAAGTGACCAGCGTAATAATCAATCAACACGTTTGCACACGCTTGAAGCACATTCGTTCATAGTATATGAGGATGGGGATAGAATTTTTACCACCGTTATGTCAAAAAGTTTATATAATAATAATAGCATTTAAACAACGATTTCAATGAAAATCATGTTCAGGGATTATAGACTCCATTTCGCACCACAGACTTTAGATGATGTTGAAATAGCACATCACTTTTTGATGATTGAGACCAAAACTTGTCTATAAGTAAAAAATGAGAGAATGTCAGCAAATAGATACGTATGTTAACGAATTCTGTTTTATAACCATGCTTGATTAGACGCATTGAATCTATTTCATGCGCATGCTGTTTTAATAGACTGAATATTAAGAAAATCGCAATTCATGCATTTTAGTTTATAATAGTTTTGTCAAGGAAGAGCTGTTGCATAAAAACAATAATTAATCTGATTTTGATAGCTACTATACATTTATTTTGATCTAAAATCAGCGAAATAATAAAATATAGCGCGACGACAGTTAATCATCAATAGTTTCAGCCTCCAGTATTGTCAAATCGTTCATTTATCCTCTTAAGGTTACACTTAGTTTCACAGCAATATAGTGCATAAAATACATTCATGTGGTATTCAGGTAGGAGATCAACTTTCTCCCTAAATATTAAAAATTCGAGTTCCGCCTCGGGGTGAATGCCATGTTTGTCTTACGGATAAGATAAAATAGATGGTTCAATAAAATGCTAGTGTTTTAGGAACATTTAATCAGATTTCACTCTTTCCATTTAGAATCTGGCACTTGCTACTTAGTATTTGAATACTATCACATAATATACTCGGTAAGAATATGACCCGCTGTTAAGAAAAGGTAAGCTCGTCATCAGGGTAAGACGTTATGACCATGAGAATTTCGCTCAACTACTTTTTCTTCTTTCAATGAAATTTGACCGATATTGCCATAATTATATTAACAGATTGTGATATCATATTACCTTCTTCGAGGAAGAATTTAATTACGAAAAATTCCTCATCGGTTGATGATAATAATGCATTCAATTTACTTTGCAGACGTTATAAGCATATATCATATCTTTAATTTCGACGATTTAAATTCGACATCAATGATAACGTTAACCGTCAAAATTTATGATACTGAACAAATATGATTCTGGATAACTCCCTTATTTCCCTTAAAACTCGCCACCTACTCCGCAAAAACGAATTAAGGAGAACTCGCTGTTAAACGAATAACCCGAATCATCTTGCAGATGGTACAAACTGTGTCGCTTTGGATTCTTGCTTCACACCCAATATTTTGCATGAAATTCCGTTCCACCAGGGTGGAAATGTAATTCAAAACGATTCAATGAAAAAACAAACGTCCTCAAAACTCTTCCCTGGCCCCTTCTTGGGACTACTTGATCACCCTCAGCGGCCAACGATTTCCCTGACGTGTTTTCGCGATCAGAATGAAAGAGGAAGGCACCTGAAGAGTGCATTGAAAAGGCCACTCACCTCTCCGCCGCCCGCGATGTTTCGACTCGTCACTGGCCCGGCTCCTTCCCGGATGTCCTCTCCCTGCCTGCTGTGGGCGATCCCGGCCAGAGCAGCCGGTGGCACCGGGGCGGCCGCGTGCCTCCTCCTCCCGCGATCCTGACACGAATTCGCCGGCCAGTGGCGCTGCCCGACGCCGCCGGCCCCACTCGACACTCCCGGGATCCTCCCTCGCTTCGAAACACTCGGGTCCGAGCGCGCGGACGTGATTTCGTTTCCTCCCTCTCTCTCTCTCTCTTAAAAAAAACCCTCTTCTCCCTTCCTCCCTCTCTCTCAATCAGAGTTGTTCAGTCCTGGCGTCGCGCTTGGTCTGCACGCTAGGAGCCCGAGACACAGGGACTTCTATTTCTCTCCCTTTCTCCGTTCCTCCTTGGGTAGTGATATCGGCCCCCTTCTCCCGGCTATCGGCGAGATGACGGGGAGGGAAGGATGAGTGACCTAGAAGGGAGCGGAGGATCCGGCGCGTGCCTCTGGTCCCCAAGACGTGCCAGTCTCAAAAGACGGCGCCTCAGCTGTTCATCCCAACCCGGCCGCGACGGAGATGCTATAGTTTGATACGAATAATACTACATGCATTATCCGCTAGACTTCTTCCTCGGCTCTTCTCTGCTCTCGCGTTGCCATCGTCTTCTCTCTCCTCCTCCTCCCCTTTCCACCCCTCGGCCAACGCCCCCTCCGCACTCCCTCCCCCGCCCTTTCGATCCTCCTCCTCCCCCTCCTCTGCCCGCCGCCACCCTCGCCTCCCTTTCCTCTAAGACGATCTTCTCCCTTCCTTCCCCCTTCTCCTCTCGGCTCCTTGCCGCCACCCCCTGACCCTGCGTCCTCCTTACACTCCCTCCCTGCTCCCTTCTTAGGGTTCGCAGTGCCCCCTCCCAAGGACCGAGCGGGTCGCAGTGGAGAAGGGGAGAGTTTGCGAGAGAGAGAGAGAGGAGAGGTAGCTGAGAGAGAGGGAGTGTTTGGCATATCATCCTCCTCCTCCTCCCTGAAGGCGCAAAGGCTCTCCGGCATCAGGTTCTTCCGCGCCATCGCGAGGGCTTGTATCCCTCCGCGCGGGGGCGGGGTCCTCAGGGGGCGGGGCCTGAAAATAATCCCCCTCTGTCGTCCCCACCAGGCATCCGACGAGCCCTCCGACGCCCTTTGCCGCCTCCACCTCCACCCCCGTCCCCCTTCCACCTCCTCCCTCTCTCGGGCGATGCATGAACCCGTTTCCCCCCTCTCTTTCTCACAGAGCGCGCACATTTCCCCCTCTCCCCCACCAATCCTCCCCCTACATCCCCCTTCCCCGCTATCATCCCTCTCGCGCGCCCGAAAAACCGCCTTCATCCCCTTTTCTTTTTAAGATCTTTGCAGCGCGTGGAGGGAGGGGGTTGGGAGGAGGGAAGCGGGGAAGGGGGAGGTGCGCGCGATCGGAGGGGAGAGAGCTGCTGCCGGAGCCAATGGGAGCGCCCCGAGAGAGGAAGAGGCGCGGAGAGATTCCACCCGAATGAGAAGCGGTGCCATGCGTTATACCGGGAGGACGTGTGAGGGAGATAGAGAGAGAAAGAGAGGAAGGCGCCAGAAAGAGCGTGGATGGGGATGGATAGGGAGGAGGGCGACTCCGGTGATGTCCCGCGGTGAGTTCGCGGAGGCGGTGGATTGCTCCGCTTAAAGCGGCGCGGGGGACAATTCACTCGCTCCCCTTACTGCTGCAACCCTTCGGGGTCTGAGGGAGAGACGCTGCGTGGAAATTGTTGTACGGGGACATTCGACATTCCGCCGACTTTTAAAGGCTTTGCCCCCACCTCCCTACGCACCCCGAACAGACCCGCGGATTCCCTATCCCCCTTCCCTTCCAGGGTCTAGACGTGCGAGGGGCTGTCCGCGATGTTCGAGAGCGGAATATTGTCCCGACGGCGGCGTGCGGAGATCATTTCGCGCGCCCATAACAATTGTCGCTCGTCGGGCGGTGAATTTGGTGCCGGAATGCTGCGAGTCCATTCGCGTCGGCAGCCGCACCCTCGCGAAAGGTGTTGACTTCGAGGGAGGAGGGGGCCGTCGCTGTATCTCCCCATGATGTATTGGAGGGACTTGGGTTTTAAGCGGCTAGAAATGCCTCGGAAATATGTTATGGAAGTTACCAGTCAAGTGTTGAGGTGGAAAACTAGTCTTTTAATATTGTGACGTGAGAATCTGTCTGTAGTCGTGCCATTGACTTTTTAGCGAATTTTTAACTATGCCTTTCCTTGCGTTTTATTTTCACATACCCTGAGTACCAACATGCCTTGTGCAACACAATTTTCTTCGTGTCATCATTTCATCACTGTGCAAGGCTGGTGTAAGCTCTGGAAATCTCTTTTTGTGCCATAAACTTTCTAATTCCCGTCTTCGAACCTGGATTCGTAAATTGAAGTGAACAGTTTGATGCCTCCAAGAAAAATACATTATTTTCACTAAAGTCCCTATCTTTTTTTAACTGTAGATATGAATGCTATTTGCTACTTCCAAAAAACTAATTTATCAGACAAGCTATTTTAGCATTAGCAATAGCATTAAGCAATTTTTTTCAAATTTTGTATCCACAACAAAATTACCCTCTAGCTTTATCCTTATCAAGCGGACTAACTATCAGGTATGTAGGTAAACTTTGGGTAGAAGAAATATCCAGTTACACTTACGTAAACTGTTAATATTTGATATCATTAAAATTATCAAAGAGAGATGAGTCGACTCTGATTTTCTAATTTTCATAAATATCTTACATAATAAATCCTATCTTTACATAAGAATGGAAAGTTTTAACTTGACGGACCAAGTGTATCACCTTAAATAGAGACCAGACTGAAAAAACAGTGTTTCCTCCATAAAACTTCCCTTTCGCCAAATTAAAAAAAAATACTCGTATAGCATTTTAATAAAATGTGTTTTTTGCCTATTACATTGTATACCTTATTTAATTATATAGTGAAAGTGGAAACCGTCTAGAACTTATTATTTTCATTATTACTTGCTTTTGATAATGCAAAGCGTTTCCACATGTGATATGTCTCAATGTGTAAGAATATTGGAGTGGCTCGATTTCAAACTCGAGTCAAACAAAATATTTGGCATCATTTAGTTTTCTGATTGCAGTAGAGCCTTATGAGGCTTTTTCAGCTTTCCTCAGAGTGCCGCGCCCTATGGCTGCTCTCTCATTTCTCCATTTGTTTTTCATCAGTACTACCTGTGACAACTATAATTTCAAATGGATCATGCATTTTTTTCAGTCTATTGTTAATTAACACATTCATGAACTTTTCTCCGCCTACTTTGTGTGTCTTCTCGAAGTCAGCAAAAGAAATAAAACATCTGGATAGGTAGTAGGTACTAAGTTTATTTCAATTATTCCCTTATTGAACGTAGTTGTCCCATTACCCTCTCGTCAATCTGATTTTCAATTCACCAGAAAAGCCATTTTCCTTTTCTCTAACCTTCTGCTAATTTATTATTGCAAGTACAGCTTTCGCGGCATGAGAGATTAATTATTCTTATTTTCCCAGAGCCTTCGCAGCTTTCTGTTTGCAAAGGTCTTTTTCGGCATAGGGAGGAAATCTATGCACGCTAGCAAAACTCGCAAAACAAAAAAGGTCCCTAGACCAGACTAGATTACCTCATAGATCCTATTAATAATTTAAAAAATCATTTTTAATTGTCTGTAAATTCTCACTAACTTTCATTGTCTGTTCCCACTTCCTATTTCTTAATTTCTCCGGGTACTTTACTTATCTCGCATTGCAAAATAATTTCGGTCAAAACTAGTATTATTTGCGTTCCAATTTATATACGCATATACGTGCATTAGTCTGTCATTGAAGTACTTCTGACGTGGATTTCTTTAGCAAAATCCTTCTGTCTAAACCTTAGTTACTTCATGGATTGTGTCATTTTTCCTAATAGTCTGATAGTTTTTTCACAAACTCGTACAGCGCACCCATTTTTTCCTCTGATGGTGGCTTTTCTTTTTTACCACATTGTCTGTTCCACTACACAAAAACTTTACCTTCTTTTAATTGCATTACAAGTCGTTTTTTCTCTTTTTATTAATATAAATAGAATAATAGCGTCATCAGTTTATCCTGCGAATACTTTCTCTTACTTTGGGTTCTCCTAACTTGCTCATCATTTGCATTCATTACGGTTATTTCTGAGATCCAGGACTATGTATTTATTTAACCTATTGAAATTATTCCCGTTTTCAAAATCTCAATATCAGCTCATCCCTCATTTACTTCAGAAATCCCCTTTTCTTCACTTAATTTCGTAGCCTAACTTTGATAGTCTTTCCTTTTTACTCCCGTTAGGTTTTACAAAATCTATGCTCAAACTATTCTCCTAATTCATCCATTTGACTTCCAACTGTATAAATAGCACCCAGGTTTTAATTAATATCATTAATTTATAGTTAAAAATGTTTCAAGCTATAATTTATGCGGTGCCCCCTTTCCTTGATGCCATCGGCGCGCGTGTTTTGCTTAATGGTTAATCCAGCCCTAATATTCTTTACCTATCTTATTTATGTATATCTATTGCTATGGATCTCCAGTACATTGAATGTCTCCACGATATTTAATCCACGTGCTTGTAATTACAAATCCGTTTCACGCAATGGTATTTTCTGATACCTAATAATGCAAAATCTAATTTTCATACTAACCTTCACCTACCACCTTACTTTGAATAAATGTCTTTTCTCCAGAATATTAGCAGCTATTTCTTCCAAATATTCGCAGGAATCATCTACTATATATGTGTGGTACAATTCTGAAGAGGTTAGAATTTATTAAACGATAAGTGAGCAAATTTTCTCCTGAAAAAGCTTTAAATAATGTCATTTCGCTCTCGTAAGGCCTCACTTGGGCATCAAGCATTTTGGATCCATCGAAGAAATGTTTAACTAGAATCTCGGGAACTAAATAGTATCCAAAGGAAGTCGGCGTGTTTTGTTATAAATTAATATTAACAGAACTTTCACTCGGCAATTGGAAGATCACTGTTGGGACGCCCTACAGACTGAAAGATTGTTCGCTAGATAAAATATCGAGGTTGGCACAGCAGACATTGCTACCACCACACTACATCAGCAGGACAGACAAAAGCGATGCGTTAAGAGAGATTATTCGAGAAATGCAACAACTAGTTTTCAACACACAATGCATGACTACCTTTCAAAAAAAGCATTATTCCTTAAAACAAACACACATGAGCCACACTTCACTCTTTATTTCCCTATCTTTTTTATCACTTACTTTTCCAGCAAACGTCATTTCAAGGCTGGTAATCTACCATTCCCAGCGATACTCCCTTTCGGTGGCTTGCTAGATAAAATGTGGATATGGATATTCTTCTTCCCTGAGTCCACCTGTTGGTATGAACACCCGTATAATGACAAGAATTGCTGGTTCCTCGTTGACCTCTCCTTGTGGAATTTTATTACTCAGCCTCTCTCTATTTAGCACTGCGCCTAATTTCCAATCCATTATCTAAGCTAGCTCCCGCTGACTCTCAGCCTCCTCTCCGCTAGTCATTTGATAATTATTGCTCCAGTGATTCGCACATTCTCTACTTTTAACTTTTTACAGATCAAACCCTTTATTGGTCGTCTCCTGTTGAATATTTTCTTGCCCCCGCTTTCATCCTCAACTTTTACGTTCCACATTCTTCTTAACCTGATTTATACACCTTCTTTGTCTTATTTTCCGTTGCTCTCGTAACTTTGTTTTTCAAAATTTTCGCATTAAGACGTCCGCGGAGGCCATGCTGCCGAGCCCGGCACCTATTTCAAAGGGACTCTTCCAACATATCCCGGAATTAGTCCCTCCGTTACTAGTGCCCAAAAAGTAATCGTGAGAATAATTATATAACCGTGAGGATCTTCTGTTTCCTTTCCAATGAAATTTCTATCTTGACTTAATCACTAATGTCAAATGTTCTTTTATAACCACTTCAGGATAAGACGCTGCGTGAATTCATTCATTCAATGTGTCAAAGTTTCTCGGGTCTTCCACCGGGTCAAAGGTTCCATCTCTGCCAACGTTTCGGAAAACGACTCGTTTTCCATCCTCAGGGCTGTGATCAATGTCAAATTTGGTGGGGTTATATATATTCTGCCAGGACGTCAAGAGTCTCCTGATTGGCGGAAATCCTGGCTTGACTCCATGAGTCCTCCTATTGGCTGGTCGTTCTGCCTCATGCTCCGGATTCATTTCAAAAGTGGCTTCCAGGTGTTGCTAAGGTGTAATCCAGCGTCCAGAAATTATTCCTATTGAGGCGGA
Source organism: Platycnemis pennipes (assembly GCA_933228895.1). Classification (NCBI taxonomy): domain Eukaryota; kingdom Metazoa; phylum Arthropoda; class Insecta; order Odonata; family Platycnemididae; genus Platycnemis; species Platycnemis pennipes. The sequence goes on along the minus strand of OW121847.1, from coordinate 146,652,804 downwards.
TCTCTATAGCCTCCTTGATCAGCCGGTCCCAGTGGCCTCGGGAGTGGGCAAGTAATTTTGTTTTGTCCCACAATATTGCATGGTCGTTGAGGATGCTGTGTTCTGCCGACCTCAACGACCATGCAATTTGAGATCAGGGCTCAAGGCTAAATACTGGAAATACATCACAAAAAGTTGAATCGGTGGAGGTACGAGGTTAGGAGCGAGGGAATTGAAGGAAGTGGAATGGAAAGAGATTATTTGGTGAGACCACTAATGGAGCCAGGGGTTGGATGTTTCTTCTCTTCCGAAAATGCACATCCTTTGATACAAGCAAACTTAAGTTAATTATTATGTCACTACAGTGACAAAACGCTACATTAAAACTTAAAGACCATTTAAATTGATATTTTACTAACTACGAAAACTCTATAGCAGTAAAATGAAATGCAAAAAATTATCATGACAAGTTACAGGTATCAATCCTAAGACTGGTTTGACGCAGCTCTTCGCTCAATTCTCCAATCAGCTAGTCTCTTTGCACTCACGAAAGTATTTTGTATTTTCCATCACTTGCTCCATTTATTCCATACCAGGCCTTTCTTTGCCATTTTTGCCGCTCACTTTGTGAAAAATACAAACTTATTTTTGGATTAGGAAATGTAATAATTACATTTAGAATGCTACAAATATATTATTACCATGGTATCTTATACAGTAATTATAAGTTAACTATTAGCTAGTATAACTATATTAACTATTAGTTAAATTCGTTCATTAACTATTAGCAAACGTCAGTGAAACAACTGAACAACTTAAACGACGAAAACATTGACAACGGTTTGAAAAACTTGCTATTGAATGGTGAGGAATGGAATAATAATGTTTATTTGATAGAAATAAACCATACATCGCTCTAATTGTCACTGTAATACGCATCACAACATACTATACCTCTTCTATTCCCTTCCAAAATTACATTACTTGGACAGTTGTTCAAAGTCCAACCTATTCGTGGAAATCAATCCAAATGCAGCAGAGAGGAAGCAATCGTTTTGGTTTGGTGGTCAAATTAATGATCTCTCATCTCAATGGCCTGGGTTTGGTACCTGCAATAAGAGATGTTTTTATTGGAATTTCAGTCCATAGTTAGTGAGGATGCTGTTTAAAGACTGTTCCCTACCCGTCGGATATGTCCGGGCCTTAAACTGCATTAAACCCTTAAGCGTGGTACGGCTAACGCTAACGCTGAATTTCTCCCACCCTACCTGTGGTCCTATTAATCCCTCTATACTAAAATGCTTACTAATTTTTCGATTCCTCTCCCAAATAAAAACAAAGCGGGAGAAGCCACAGTGTGATTATATATTACTTAATTATTTATGTACTAAGTTCAAAACTTTGTAGATCAAAACATCAATAGTATTCAAATTAAATTTAAGTTAATTTAAAATTTACTACTAGTCTCCGACATAACGTTGAAAGAGGAAGTATAAAGAAAAAACTTGCAAAACTATTTGAGAGCTCCGTAAGTCAACACGTTTCAGAAAAAAGTTTCAAAGACTGAATCAAAATGTTAAGAATAAAGTTCTTGAACGTTCGAGCACTTTTTTAAGTAATGTTGGTACCGTCGGTACATAAACACATCTTGAAATGACGAATTTGACCAGGGAAGGTAGCTTCCTCAAATTCAAAGTACACGAACTGGCCGTGAAAACTTTAGCGTCGTTACCCGCTGAAATTGCATATATTCCACGGAGAAAGAGGACGTCTTGTTAGCTCAACTGGTAGAGCACCATGCTGCAAACCACCTTATGATAGGTTTATGAATAATACATTTATTTTTGTGTTCAATTGCCATAGAGAAATTAAGAAGGAATGAGCTTGAATAAATTAGAATGTAAGTTGAATCATGGAGAAAGCGATAAATGAAATATCCCGTGGATGATTGGTACACAATCGAAGAATTCATTGGGTCAAATTAAGCAAACGACAATAGATTCTTTTAGATCTACAGCTACATCAGTTGATTTTGACCATAACGAACACCTATAGGAAAAGTTAAAGTTAGCATAACCGAGATAAACTTTTATAGGTCCAGAAGAAGATAAATTGCTTTAATAGCATATTTATTGCAACACTCGGCATTAATATGTCCATCAGACCAGAAATGGGTTCGACTCTCCAGTCTATCTACCCATCGTATACTGCCATCTAGATATTTATTCTTTTTCAATTCATCAATTGATCGCCCCTAATATCTCACCCGGAGTCTTTCTATACAGTACTGGAGTATGCATAAAGCATTTAGGATCCAATGACTAAAGAATAAATTCAAAAACTGAGTGAAATACAAAGGAAAGAAGCACGTTTTGTAAAACATTCCTTAAAAATAATGAGAATATCACTTGGCTATTGAGAAATATTGGTTGAGAAGGCTAGAAGGTTGTCGCAAGATTTAAGTTACTTGAAAAATCCAAAACCATACTACTCGAGGCTGACACTCCAGGCACATTTTTACCCCCACACTACATCAATAAGACAGATAAAGTCGATAAATTGAGAGAGATTAGCTGTTGGACGGAGTGGAAAAGGACAATTATCCATTTTCCCACGCAAAATACTCAAACACATCGCAAACAAAGTATTTTTTAAAACGCTTTACATGCTACAGGGTAGTAGGTAAAGCAGTTGCTGCAGTAGGTCTTGCCTTACATCCTATACATCCTCGGGCTTCTCTTTTACAGGTGAGCATGTCCTAAAAACATGGATATACTCCCATATTCCCATAAACTCCTATAAACTATAATTCATAGATATCTTGGAGCTGAGACCAATGAAATAATGAATTTTATTTATCGTCGTGAATGCAGAGGGATGGCTATATTTTTTAATTAACGCAGCTATTCTAAGATCAGGAACATAAATTAAACTGGGGGTACATGTAAACCTAAACAAGTAGCAATGGAAATGAAGTTGTTGAGCTGCTATAGCTGTCACCATTTTGCGGTCAAAGTGGAAAACTATATATCCTATTAAGGAAAAAAGTGTCCATAACCACAAAGCAGTTAAGCCGTTTTGGGCATATTCAGAGAATGACCAAGGTGAGTTTTTAATATTATTTTAATTTTAATAAATAGATTTTTTAAATTACACCCCAAGGGAAAAGTCGAAGAGGATTGTATAGGAAAAGCTGGAGAGGGGGGCTAGGCAAAGAAACTCGAGCAAGGGGTTTAGAATAGAATTTATGGAAGGATAAAAAGGATGGAAGAATTAAAATTAGGTTACACAGTGCGATGTAATCTAAGTCGTTGCAGCGCCTAAAACAGAATGATACTAAATTCTACCTCAAGTTTGATCAAGCATATTGCCATCTTGTTTCTAACTTAGACCACATTGCCTTGAAACATCATACCTTCATTTCCCTTTGACTCACTTTACAATCATCCACCATTATGGTCAATGAGTGCTTAATTTTTTAAATTATTACTTCATTTTCCTTTTTTCGTGAACTTTTTCGATTCCTAAATAGGCCCACGATCATTTTCGTTTCCACTACTTTTGATAAAGTGCTATTACGCAAAGATTACGTCCGGTTCGCAAGAAGCTGGAAATATCTGGTACCCATTGGCTTTACTCAGATGTCAAAATTAAATGACGGATTATGAAAAACTAAAAATAATTTTTTCCAACAAAACCCTGTCACGAAACAGAGAAAATCGGTGAAACTTCATCAAGTATCGAAGTCTTCACCATTTTTAATCAGAACTCGGGAGTAAACGTTAAGAAAATAGCGTGAGAAGCAGAGTAGCCAAAAACAGCGAGTAAACGCACAATAAAATTCTTCCCTAAATGCTTTTAAAATAGATAAACCTCTCATGCTTTTTAACACATTTACCTAATGAGTCATCGGCGTTTAATAGTGAAATTACCGGTAAAAACTTAGTATTAAGAATTTCCTCCTAGTATGGACGCGAAAAATCGCCTCAATTGATTAAAAATTTATTTTAGAACGCTCCAAAAATTTAACAATGGTTATCTTAAATGGTTTATATCTAACCTTTACAAGTCTCCCCAAATTTTGATATCCTCAAACGCCTTTGACGCAGCTTGTAGGGATGAGGCAAATGTCCCTAGTATCATTGTTTTAAGAACTTCAATGGATTCATCCTCAAAATTATTAGGCTTTGATATTTATGGTGCATGCCAAAGAAAAAGTAGTCATTCCTTAATATTAATTAACGCAATTTTCATGAATTAGTAAGAATCATCACCTGGTCACTGGAGTGCTAATAGTTTTTTTTAGGCTATTGGTCATGGAGGATGTTAATAATAATAATAATAAAAGGTCTTTATTGGGGCGAGATTGAGACAGAACTGTCCCTTCTGCCATCTAACCCCTCGTCAATATAAATATATAAATAAAATAGTGGTCAATACCTAAAACAATTACAATCTGAGGTTTAAAAAAAATCATCTGATTTAGTAGCTGAAGTCTAATACTTCACTTGAACAAAAGTGGCATTTTCAATATTTTGTAAAATATAATCAATTTTATTTCGAAAAAGATAAAGGCTTACTAAGGACTCCACTCCTTAATGTGTAGCATTTATGCTTCACCACAATGTCTGTAGTTTCTTTTTGAAGCTATAGTAGAATGTACGTTAGTATTATATTAATAAAATATTTTCCTTTTCTTTCTTCATTGGGATTCATTTACAAACACTCCTGAATTCATTCTTAAATGAAAGCTAGCCATTTTAATCAAAATGACGTTTTATTCTTAAATAAGGTAACCACAAGAAAGAGAGAAAATGATTTAAAGAATAAATGCATGATTTACAGAATGAAAAGGATTACTTCCAGCACTGTTTTCAGTTGATCATTACAGCTTGTTCATTTGAAAAGTGTTCTTCGAAGCGCAGGAATAAGTTCTGTTCAGATAAATTTAAATAATAATTATATGACTCTTCAATGTAAGTAGTTGATTTTAAATCTTAAATAATCATTTCCAAAAACTTCAGTCAATAACCAATTCGAAAGAATAATTTGAATATGGCGGCATGGAAGATAATGGAGAACGTAGTTCTTCAAGCGAACGCCTTGGATAGTGGAGCGCCAAGGTATAGGACGCAAATTCAAATAAGAGCTTTCCCGCTTCTCTCTGGCAGTTATCCGCGAGTTCTTATAGAACTACGTGCCTCCATGCATCCGCGGGACTTTTAACATATGCGTGCTTAGGATTCCATTAACATGTCTGTTCCACCTCACTATTTTCAAACAAATTGATCCTGATAGTATCTATAAGATACGTTGAAATTACGTTAGTAAATTTATATTGCACAATATCTTTTCTTTTCTTAATATTTAAAATTATTAATTCACTTAAAATACTAAAGGATGTAAACAACGATACTTTTAAACAGGCATTCACCTTCAATGTCGATAAAGATCCATAATCCTTCTCAGTAACTTCGCCGTTCGTGGCGCTAGTGTTCCTTGTCTAGCACCCTAGGTCAGCCGTTTGCTTTGAAACCGTGCGTTGTCATTGCATTGAGATCTTGTTTTACCGATATTTTTTGGAATCTCGTCTACACCTAGTATCCCTAGTATATCTAGGCATATAGAACTAGATTTTCCTTCGTAGAAAAATGTGCTTTTATACTTTTATCACGCCTGTGACCAGTTTTATTGTATCTATCTACACATACAATTATTTATATATATTTGTCAGACATGAGGGATGAATGCTTTTTTTATTTTATTAGTGAATTTAATACTATTATTCTTGGTTTCAAGCCATCTTTACGTAACCACCATTTCAATATGAACACATAATATTTGGAAACGTAATCCGGTTGTACTTCAGATCTGGAAACAAGTGATAAGTAGGAGTCGCGTTAAATGATATTTCCTGAAGGGAAATGGGATAATATATTAAACCGGCGCAGTTATTACTGAATATTCTCAGTATGTTAGCTGTGTCTGTGTGTCTGGAGAAAATTATGTCTTACTAAACGATTATTTCGGGATGATAAGGGTGAAGAGTTTCAACCATGAATAACCCCAAGAATATAGTAGCGATTGTTTTAGGTGAATAGGTGCATGCAATCATAAGGAATCAGGACACTGTGAGATACAATTCAGGACTAATCCCAGCAAATGCTGTCGGTTACATGAGGCATGGGGCACATTTTTACTTTATCACAGCAGTTTTGGGCACCATGGGCTAAATAACTAAATGTAGATGGCGGATTTTTGACTCATGATCACGTTGAATATTCTCATTCCCTTGACTTATTTTTTTCCTACAAGCCTCCGTCAGTTGGGTTTAGTAATAAATTTACCTGCAGTTAGGAATTTTGGTCTTCCAAAAAATGATTTTAGTCCTAGGACAAACTCAATATTGTAGCCCAAAGCTGGATACAATCCTGAATAAATAAGGGCTTCTATACTTTAATTCACAGAGTTTTTCTTAACTAAAATTGGTAATTTAACCACTTAATGCTGACATTTAATGGCCACTCATAAGCAACTTGTAGTTTAAAGCGCTCGGATGGCAAAAACGAATACGTTACGGGACACAGCCTAAATAAGCAGATGCAAGTAGATAGGAAAACCTAAATAGAAACTTAAATGTCCTTAGTGAAGTCGTGCGAGCATGGTGATGATTTGGCATACAATACCTGAGCCGTCTAATTACTAATCCAAAAAGTTTTCAAGCCCTTGAGACCGAAGTTTAAGTTTAATTTGAATACTCGGACAATACTAGCTGGATTAACAATTTCTGGTGAATGCGTAGTTTGGTACTTAAAGTGAGCGTCCACGTCCATCTCTTAGTTTGGTGCGTGTTTTTTCATTCCCAGCAAATAACCTAATTTTAAATCAGTTTGGTCGTTAAGGCTTAAGACTCAAATAGTTTCGAGCAATAATATAATGCTGGGATAGTCGTCAAAGCACCATGGTTCAAATTTAGAACTTCTATATATTTTGATGTAACCAGTAAAATTTAACTACATTACCTCAAGTAAATATGTACGTTCATTTACCCTTAATCCGTAAATATTTTCCATAATTTTATTTGATAATAGCTTTGCATTGTTTCACCTAATGCTGGATTTCATTCACCACCAGAGATATTCTACTTATTAGATTTCATCTTGTTCTTTACATGTTTCTGCAATCTGCTAAACTCCTATGCAAATGACGGTCTTCATTATTATTACAGGTCATCCTTACAAAATTTAGTTTGGCGCATTTCTCCACCTCTAAACTCGCTTCTTTAAAGATCGATTATTCTCTTTTTTATGTAACTTTTCAAACGGGTTTTTATGTATTAAACTAATGTACAGTTTCGTTCTTGTTTTCCTTCCAGCGAAGCTTTCCACTCAAGGTGTACACATTGAAAAGAATATTCCAAAATGTATTATGTTTAATGAAAAATAATTCCACCTTTCTTATTTTGAAACTTATCTCCATAATTTTCTTTGAGATGGTGTAAATCTGTGGTACAGCGGACAAAATATTGACCGCAGGTTTTTGATCCAATAACTGAGCATAAATCCTGTAGCAAAATAACGGTTTAACTAAATATTTGCATTTTTATGGGATCCTAGTTGATTTGAGAGACTATAGACAGGACAGATGGAAGAACTACCCCCCTGATTCTAATTTATGAATTTAACACCGTAGTGGACAAAGTGTTAAGTAGAGTCAACATTCTCCAATCGGTCCCATACTTGCATTTTTGCGTGATCCATAGCGCTTTGATAAAATGTGTCACCGCGTAGACTCTAGTGTAAAAACTCCAGCTGTTTGATCGCTAAATCATAATGTGCTCCTTTAATGGCACAGTTGTTGACTATGGTAGAAATACGCAAAAGTTGATTGCAAATGTGACCAAATCCTCCTTGAAATGTTAAAATTGTTAGCATTTCATTCACATCCAATGTTTCATAATGCTTCACAGCCAGTCACGCACCATGAGAATAAGATTTTTTCGTTTCTCTGCACTTATGTCCCATCAACAATTACACAGGTTTATAAAAATACGTACTTTCATATGGTATCCATTAACAATAAAGTAACTTTATTCGAAAGATGGCGGAACTTATGTGCTAAAGCCTGACATTTTCTGATATAAAAAAAAATATTTCAAAGGTATACCCTAGTTGACATTATGTTATAGGGTTTTTTTTGGGAAAATTCTTCTCTCAGGGTTTGGGATGGGTAGACGTGATCCTCCGGCATTCAGTCAGTATTTGTATAGCAATGATCCTCCAGCATCCACGTACTCTTAGTTCCAGTATTTTTCGTTCCAATTTAATTCTTGTCTTCATTGTGGAGGGCAGGAACACGGGTTGAGATCCTCCAGTATTCTAAGGCTTGTTTAATCTTCGAGCGATAAAAACTAAGTTTCTCCTAAACACATTCCGCAGATGAGTGGCCGCAGATGACAGCAAATGAGGATGTGTTATCCAGTGGATCCGTTATCTAATATAAACGCAAGAAAAGAGAAAACTTTGTGTATTGGGGTGAAGCATATACCATGAAGAAAGCAGAAAACCTGAGAGTAAATTTAGAATCTGGACTGTGCGTATATTACTAATAAATGTGTTAATATAATTTTGTCAGACTCGAGGAAAACAACGCACGTTTGCCCATATGACGTCGTTGACCTCGTGAATTCATTTTTTCAGTAAACTCTATTCTTTAAATATTTTAACATTGTAAAAAGTAACGGTGACTCCGGGGATGATGCCTATTTGAAAGCAATAGCTGAAAAACGAAGGAAGGGAATATAGGAGATTCGAGAATGTAAAACTGACTTTTATTATGAAAAATCAGTGAAGATTATACGGCTTGGAAATTATGCAGGTAATTGTTTTGCAGTATTAAATGAGAGATTAAAAAATGGTACGCGAAAGAGGAGAAGAAATGTGATCAATGTTGAGGTTATCTCTGCCTTAATATAGATGAAGGGTGTGTGCTACAAAAATACTGGTGTAATATATGATTGATGGATTAAATATTGTGCTACATATAAATCGATTAGCATGCAAAATGTATGTGTTTTTTCAAGACCAAATATAGTTAGAAAATATATAAGGCTGTTCAAAAGAAAAATATAGACAAAGGTTCCTATTAGGTTTTTCGTTAGTCATGAAAATTCATCACAAAACTCATGATAGAATATTATTTGATTTATTGAAAGGATACTTACCGGCTAGACCGTCAGGACATCTTTTCCATGAGCCTCAAAAAAGAGAAACACTAGAAGTACCTGGTGAGAACGTCTCGGACATGGACGAACAACAAATCATACGTACACCACGTGCTTCGATGTGCTGTAGCTATGCCCCATCAAAACATAAACATGTTTGTAAAAATACGATCATTCAAATGGATTCCATTAACAAAAAACTAACTTTATTCGAAAGATGGTGAAACTTGTGTGCTAACGCCAGATATTTTTACTACTATAATAAAATATTTCAAAAGTATGCCCTGGGTGACATTATGCTCTAGGGATTTTTTGCGAAAATTCTTCTCCTCAGGGTTTGGGGTGGGTGGACGAGTTCCACCGGCTTTCAATCATCATCCGTGAACCATTGATCCTCCAGCATCGATGTCCCCTTAGGTCCAGTATTTTCGCTCCTATTCATTTAGTCTCTTCAGGGTTGAGGGCAGGAAGACATGATGATATCCTCCAGGTTTCAAAGACTTCATACAATCATCGATCCATGAGAAAATAACTTTCTCGAAAACAAATTCCCGAGAAAGCGATGAGTGGGCGCAGAGGACAGCAAATGAAGTTGTTGTATCCAGTGGTTCGATGATCCAATTTAAATGCAAGAAAAGAGAAACCTTTGTGTATTGGGTGGAGAATATCAGAGTAGGTACTCCAATTTGAAGCATTGAAAATACATCTTAATCCAAGGAAACACTGCTCTACAATTTGCAAAAATGATGAAGTCATTCACACGAAAAACGTTGCTATCAACTAAGAGTGGTACCTGTGATATTTCCCTTGGGAAGAGTCAGATTTTTCAATTTTGCGGTTCTTCTTGGTTCATCACCAAAGGATCAAATGTTGAAGGTGTTATTGAATGTGTTTTCCATCAAGTGTACGCATATGATACTGATTTACAGTGGGAAATCACGCATTCGAGAAAAAAAAGCTTTATCGCACGACAATGTAATTTTTAATTTTAAAGATAATGCTTTAATTTCCAAGGAAGAAGTCTGTCCCAAATCCACAGTTTCGATAAACTTAACATTAACCTAACCCAATTGAAGAAGATATAGAGCGAAGACACTTAATATATATTCTGAAAGCGGACTGTATGCAAAAAATGTTTTATGTAATGTACAAACACATGATGACACCGGGGATGACGCCTATTTGAATGCAGTTGTTGGGTGACGATGGAAGTGAATATGGGGGAGTCAAGAGAAACAATCTGACTTTTATTATGAAAAATGTGTGTACGCTACATAGCTGTAGCAATGGATGCATGGAGATGTATTCCTGAAATTTTCTAGGATTAGAAGAGAATAAAATCGGGTTGCGAGAGAGGAGAAGAAAAATGACCAAAAATGTCTTTATCTCTGCAATTAAAGAGATGAAGGATGTGCAATTTATAATTCGTGAATAAATATATTTGAAATTTTGACGACAACCTGTTTGGAACATGCATGGGCACTATCAAGACCATTCAATGCTAGGGAATGTATACTGCTGTTAAATAGAAAGATATAGACTGAGGTTAGCACAGGTATTTCGTAAAAGATTCAGGAAAATTCATTAAAGAACTCAGGGTCAACTCTTATTTGAACTGTTGGAAAGGTACTCACCGGCGTGACAGACACAATTGATTCAATTTAGTATTGAGCTATATGATGCATCCTAGCTGAGTCACCTGATTTCGTTTATACTTCTTAAAATATAAGGAGGGGTCGCCCCCCCCACCCCCCCGGCGGTCCCTCCACCCCACCCCCCCCCCGGTTACACGACACCGGGGGACCGCTTAATACCAGGGGCACTCTTACCGACGGCACTGAGGAATAAAATGTGACAATCATTAGAGACACGTTGAGATGACTGAAAATTTTTTGTACCAAGGATATCAGTTTTAAGACCCTAAATATGTAGTAGAAGAAATACAATGTGTACCTGGCGAGAACGCTTCCAACTACACCTAAAGCACAGACGCACAGCTCTTGAGCGTCCAATGCTCCCGGTGCAGTCTTCTTTGGACCCTGGAGTCCTCGGTGACCCTCCTGGAATACCGATTAACATAAGAAAAACGGCTCACGTACCTCAGCATTCCATACTCCTGAAGAGGGAAGAAGAATGTAGAAGTTGGTAATTTCATTTATCCACAGTTGAAAACTTCCACCATACTTTTTCGGGAATTTTTTCCTCTACTGATAATTATTTAAGTTAGAACACGTATAGGGAAAGTTGCAACTGCCCTATTTGATATTCCATATGTTTATCATTTATTGTCATTTTTCAATGAAAAATGTATAATGGAGCACTTTAGTGGATACAGCTAGTTGAACTTTATACTATAATCAGAGTCAATATCAACATTTTGTTATGCTTCTTTATCCACAGTAAATTTCCAAAGTAGAATTTAGTTTCCTCTGTGTAAGCTTTCACGAGCCTCCTACCCAATAGATTCTGGTAGGGCGTCCGTCTAGTTGATTTTTACGGCGTGTTATCGTTGCATCTAGTTACTAATGTTCCTTACAACTTCCAAAATGGAACATCTTCAAGGATTCATTTGAAATTGACACACAAAGACGTCGAGCGTGAGAAACGCATTAGTTGCACGATATTGGAAAGCGTTAAAGCCATAAGGTTCTTAGGTGAAACGAACACTAAAGATTTATTGTGAGGATTTCACATTCGGGAAATATGCAGCCGCACCAAGAGAAAGCTATAATTTTTTAGAAGAGTATTAATTTCTATGCATATTTAATTTGTAGTTCACATGATTGTGTTTCACGTTGGCGAACAGATTTGTTTGAATAATGCATTGGTCATAAAGTATGAACTCACCGCGACTAGTTCCAATCGCCGAACATTTGGCAACCTCGCATGACGCATGCGATGGTGCTGCAATGGCACCAGGCCACAAACCAGAAACTCTGAAAAGTGGGAATAGATAAGATGACGAGTCTTTCGAGGAATGACTGTAATTGGTTCCCAATCCATATTAGGTCATTTAATCATCACCATCGGTTCCTACCTGACGGTCCCAGCAAATTCATGTTCCGGTACAACACGGGGGAACGTCACGTTGGACCAGGCATAATTCGTTGGGCCTGTAATCGAAATAAAACAATATATTACAATTTTATTCAATTGTTGATTGATTGTAGTGTACTCTAGAGGAAATATTATTTCGTTGGGCCTGTAATCGAAATAAAACAATATATTACAATCTTATTCAATTGTTGATTGATTGTAGTGTACTCTAGAGGAAATATTATCAGTAATTTGTTATTCCTTATGGAATGTAAAGCTTATATATCTTCCACGGGTAAGTGTTATATATACGACTGATCATTCTTTCACTTGAACGTGTAAAAGGTATAGAAGCGAAAATAATCGCAGTCATCCATCCACTGACACCAATAGAGACTTATTTTTCTTCTGAACATGTGAATGTAGTTCTTTTTCTCAACCAATATGCACGAAGAGATTTAATATAGAAGGTTTTTAATGTTGTTTTGGGAATAGCAGAGTAAAGAATACTTCCGAGGAGAAAGCGACAGAATAACAAGATTCAAGTAACACAAGAGCAAGAAGATATATTGACGTTGTGCAATTTCAGCGGGAAACATCGTTTACGTTTTCACCTCAAGATAACGAACTTTCAATTTGTTCAAGTAAACAGAAACAGTGTGACAAGCACAGCTGATCCTATCATCCATTTTTAATAAGCACCAATCACAATATAAATTATCTTAATGGTGCACCCTTTTGTTTGCAACACTATATGCAATACAAAAATCATTTTATTAACGACTGACTTACTTCTCACTTCTCCGGGTCGTGCCTGGTGCATTGCAGGATGCTGTCGAAGGAAGGCAGACCGCTCCGTGGTCGGGGCGTCGTCGTCTGCTTTCGTCCGTCACCATCTCCTCCTGTTCGACTGATCCGTGCAAAAGGAAACATGAGTTAAAAATGGACACTAACTTAAATCAAATGAAATCCCGACGTTAAAAGAATCCAGTGATTGGGATTTTTGTCCCTAATTTTTTGAAGTCAGTCGCTCGATGCATTCAAATAATTAAGACGTGACATTATTCATGTGTTTAGGAAGAATTGGCATCTTCCCGTTGACAAATTATTAAGCCCTCAGTTAGGTTCGGAAAAGAAAATGATAATTTAAAGCATTTTTCGTGTGTTGAATAGATGGAACCGGGAAAGTCATGAACATTATATTGCCGTCATCATCAACCTTAATAATTGAAGGAGAACTTGAGCCATATTTCGCGTTACCTGTCGTTTCTTAACTAATGCGGCAGGCATGCTTGTGTTCTTGATAAACACTTCATTCCGAATTCATTCCACGTTAGAGATACAGCGTGAACACACGTGGTTACATTAGATCCGGAGTTAGTGCCTAATGTTCAATTTAAAATAATTCCCCACATACCGATTGCAGCCACGTCCTCACCGATGGAATCCATGTCCCTCAGAGACGACCTTGAGGACCTCCAAAACCTTGAAGTTCTCCACGGCTTCTTCGTAGAAGCTGACGAAAAAATGAAAAAAGCTGATTTATTATTTAATGCCGAGACATAGCAAGAACCATAATATTAATAGCACTTTTCTATTTCGTGTTTTATCCTGTAAATATATTGATTATCATATCACATTTACTTGGCCACACGCTGCCCATGACTATAATGTCTTTTAATGGAAAATATTCGGAAAGAAATCCTTTGTTTATCCTTAATATCCCTCCTGTAAAATTCACCTCAAGTATTTTAAATCGGTAGTAGCGGGAAGATACCTATTCCCACCAAACAGAGATTCCAGATTCCAGATTATTTTTAGTAAGCCTTTGACACCATCCCGGGCTTGCGGCCCTTTATGGTCGGGGTAGGAAGAATATAGAAGGTGTTCAGTGTGGAGTGAAGGTTTTTTTGTTAGGGTAGGAAGCTCGATAGGTTAATTTGTTAGGGAGGGGAATAATTTGGGAAGCCGGTGAGCAGGGAAAGGTTATTTTGTTTGAGGGTGAGAATCGTTTGTGGGAGTCCGGAGGGTAAGAAGGGTTTTTTTGTTAAGGGATGTTAGATACTGTTAGGAAATAATTTTCAGGAGAACTAGTTGCTTTGCAGCAGATGGTTGGGAACGTGAAGGGTTATTTTGTTAAGGTGTTTCCGAAATATGTTCAGAATTTAACGGTTTCCGCAATACCTCATCCCTGCAAAATATTGCGCGTAAGTAAATCCATTATATTTAATCGTGAAGACCATACATGCCTTGATGGTGATTTTGATAAACATATTCCTTCCGAACTAACTAAAGGTGTCCCTCTTCATTCCTTAAGTAGTTTCCGTATCTTTTATTTATGGATCGGTTAGACTCACTCCTTCATTTGTTGTCACATAGGCTAGTGTCTTCATTCCAACAGAAGTCTACCCTTTAACATTCATCATGAATTGCTCAAAGCATCCACATTTGTATAATTTCTGCTGATTTTGGGCTAATGACATTCTTCATGATTTATTCATATGTGAATGATTAGGTTTTCCATCGTCTCCTTCAAGTTCTAATCATATTACTTCGTCACTTCTCGTTTTTTTCCATATCTTAATCAAACTATTATTTTAATACTCTCCATTCCTCTCAATCCTCTCCATTCCACAGTACACATAATGCTTTTCCTTTTCGCTTCTTTTCTGCCAATATTGTTCATACTTCACATTCATAAAGTTGTATGCTCCAGATGTTAGCGGATTCACTTGTTTTCAGCTGATATTATTTAGATCTTTAAGTTAAATGTTCTCTGTACCTGGGATATTCCACGCATAACTTTCTCATTCTTCTTCCGTGATATTTTTCTCAGTTTCCCAGATATCAGCACACTCTCGCTTTCTCTGGCTTTGAGTTTAACATTGGTATGCTCTCTCTACCGCACACCATACCTATGTATACTTTTTCATTCATGTCTACATAGTGTCCGTTTATATCTACATTATACACCATGAAGTAGTGAGGCGTAGGTAATGAGATGTAGGGTTTATGTTCCCAAGTTTCCACATTTATCAGCTCGGTAGGAAAAGCATCTCTTCAGATAACATTCTTTGTTCGCAAGTTCCTAACGTCTGCATTGGATTTTATCTCAGTTTTCATTTCGCATAGGTGTAATTCATATTCAATTCGCATTCTGTGATTTAATCTTCATTGACCTTCGTACAATTACTGTTATTGTTCTGTTGCTTCAGATATATCTAAAAAATTTTAAGTTCTTATTATTTTTTCTGTTATGTTTCTCCCTTACTGTATTAATTCTTGCCCTCCATTACTTTAAATGGTTCCCATCATCCTTTAAGCAACATGCATCTCCCCACTGGTGAGTTGGTGTTGTACCTAATCGCATAACGTATTTATCCATATTCATTTCGCTTTCCTGTCGTTACCACATGTAATAATCATTTGTCTCTTTGCAGCAGCATATTCCTTCATCATTCGTATTCTTGTATTTCCTTCTATCTTCTGAACTGCTAATTCTCCATTGGGAACGTAAGCACTTTTTCAATTTTTCTCCTTTCAGCTATTATTTTTGTTTCTTTCATTTGATTATTATTCTCTAATTGCACATTTACCTTCCCCTGAGTTTGAAGTCTCATACTATCCTACTTAGTGTCACAATTTTGTTAATTTAATTCGAATACCGCCCTAACAAAATCAGTTGTCATCCCAATTTGTATCTCTTCCATCTTGATGTTCGTTGAAGATAGCATTCAATTTAAAAAAAAATAATAACTGTGTTTCTCCGCTTACTTTTTTTTTTTACATCAGTGGTCTCAACGTACAGGACTAGCTGGTATTCATTTTAACTGTACGTCTTGACCATATATGTCTGGAGCAGAACGCCTACTGTGGGCTTTGTCTCTATCTTTACAATCACTATCCGTTCGCTGTATTGCAGGAGGAACCTTAAACAAAAAATTAGCTCTCTTCCAAAACATTATGGCTATTCTGGCTTTTCTTAACAAAGAGCAGGAGTGTTTGATTGTTATCCCTATGTATTTTTCTTCCCTTTCTTTCGAAAGGTCTTCCCTTATAATCATGACTTTTCTATTTTCACCCCATGTATCCAGTATTTGAAACCATTACGACCAAGATAATTTTGGTTTGTATATAGGCAGTGTTGGTTTTCGAGTTTAGCCACCAAAGTTAAATTATCACATTTTTTACGTTTTTTCCGTAAAAGGATTACCCTTAAATGTAATTCATCATTATCATCGGTCAACAATGCTATGAATATTGATTGAACTTTTCTCTTTTACATACATCACAAGGTGTTCCACATATATATATTACGAGGCCTGCCTTTTCCAATCTTCCCGTTCACTTTTCCCTTGGCGATTGTCTTCGTTAGGCCATCGTATGTTAGGATATAGCCGATTAAGATACCCCGTCTTCTTTTTCGAGTTTTCAGCGGACTTCTCTTTTATCCCCCTCTTCTTAGGACTTATTCGTTTGTCACCTGGTCGATCCATATAATATTAATCGTTCTTCTATAGCATAACATATCAAATACTTCCATACTCTTCTTCTCCGCAGCTGTCATCGTCCATGCCTCACTGCCGTAAAGCAACATTACCCAGATGTACATTCTGATGAAATGTTTTCTTACAACTACCTTTTTACTTCCAGCTGAAAGTAGATTGTTCTATTGACAGAATACCTTTTTTGCCTTGGCTATCGATTACTGACTATTTCATTATTGCTTCGTCTATCGTTGGTTACTCGGATTCCCAGGTGACAGGACTGTTTCACCTCTTCCAGTTTCTGTTTTCCCAGTCTTACATTGATTACCATCTTCTCCCTTGCTGCACACCATTACCTTAGTCTTCTTCTTATTGATCTTTGACTGATATCTGGCCGTTATCCTTTCCATGGTTATTTATGTTTGGTGTTCCAGAGAGGGATCTGAATTAAATCTGTCTCTGCTATGAGTGCTATATCATCGTATGATCTCCACATACTGTCTTTTTTGTCCGTGAATATTCACTACTGAAAGCTTCTCTTTGATTTCTCTTTGACTTTGATTTGATTGGCTCCCTAGAAGTTAACATTAAAATTTACGGTATACAGTTCACATGCTTTTCTCACTCATTTTTCTCATTCTTTCTTCATCACAGCTAGGTCCAGATTTAATCTCAGCTACATGGTTTTCATGAAAACTGTGGGTATTTCTTCGGTGATTATAGGAAACTCAAAATTCTTCCATATTACCAAATAGAATTCTAATCCACGTTGCCAAGTCTTTTCTAAATCCACAAATGCAAAGAAGGTCGGTTTGTTCTTCTCCATTCTCTTTCCTATGAGCTAAGAGCAAGTATTGCTTAAATTTTACCCTTCCTTTTCCTGAATCCGATTTGATTTTCAATCAGAAACTCCTCTGCTATTTATTATATTCTTCTGTAGGTGATCGTTGTAAATATCATTGATGAATGTGTCGTCAGGCTTAAAATTTTCGCATTTCTCCATTCTCTTCTTTTCATGTGTACTTATGATACCTCGTATTGTTATATATATCAACTTAGGTTCGAAGGGAGCCAGGATGCTATCTTTGCACTAGCATTTCCATCTTTTTTTAAAATGATTGTCCTATTTATTTAAACAACTCTTTTCTTCATTTAGTTCTTTCTGTTGTCATCTGCTTCATCTATGCCTTTCAGGTAACTTTAAAACCCTTAATATCACACTTGTCTCAGTTTCGGTTCAAGTAGAATTTTTCTTTAACATTCCATTTGTTTATAGGTCTTAGTCTATTAATAAAACTGCAACTGTTTGTACCCCGTAAAACATTAAACTTCGCCGACGGCATTATAAATGTATCTTATATCGCCATACCTTACTATAATAAATATTAATGTATTTCTCTCACAAATTAGATTTTCACTGTGTAACACGCTTCTATTGTACAAAATACAAAGATTAATTGCTCTTCTTTTATACTACGGTCGAACAATTTTAAATATTTTCAGTAAATTACGTTATTATCATTAGGTGGAGAGTGAGTAACTAGTAACGTGAATATATGCC
Source organism: Platycnemis pennipes (assembly GCA_933228895.1). NCBI lineage: Eukaryota > Metazoa > Arthropoda > Insecta > Odonata > Platycnemididae > Platycnemis > Platycnemis pennipes. Next base: position 146,634,518 of record OW121847.1, on the reverse strand, counting down.
TTAAAATAAAACTCGAGCTCAAAAGACCTTTGATAAAATTGAATAAAATGGAAACTTTTTCAAACCGAGTTCCGATATTGATGACAAGCTTTAGTACTTACTGACGCTGGATGAACCAACTCCACTTCCGGCCGCCGGTACGTAGGGTTGCTCGCTTGCGCTTGTTTCCTCACGGCAGCAACCTACAGTGCCCAAGGGAAGAGTAAAAGTAGATAAATAAGACATGCTTTAATACTCAATATCCATTCCTTACGAAAATTAGGACTTTAGTCCCTTACAGAGCAAGTCATTACATAATTAGCTGTAAATTCTTCCAACTCTTATTTATAAAAAAAGATCATTATTTACAGCAGGAATATTTATGTTATCAACCCTTAAATTCTTAGTTCTTAGTAGTTCCGAATTGAGACAAATGGACTGCTTTGCCTTGTTTTGATCAAAGATAATTTTGAAATTAATGCAATTTTTTATGTTCTGTGTTTATCAGGTAATGCGTATCTCAGATGAAAAATTTAGTTTTTGTACATAATGACTCTTTTTTATTCCTTTGGTGAATTTTTTATTCATTTGTTTACTGGCAGTAGACATTTTTGACGAGAAAAAGTGAATTTAAAAGCGAATATCAACTTACGCAAACAATTTCCCATCTTGAATCGCCTGTGTCGTACCTTTGTCCTTCTTGCTTCCTTCCGAAGAACTTCCTCCAGTCCAGACATGCACTGGCATGTCCCATTCCACAAAAGAGGACATTCCATTAGTTGGGCACGAAGAAGGTGATGTGAATTCATACACCATGATCTATAGAATACAGCAAACCTGGTTTCCCTTAGGCATGTATAGCAGGTCCACTCCATTGATACATAATCATTGAGGACTCGAGGATCGAGGGGGGGCAGTTGACGAGTTCATGCAATGGCCCCCACCTATTTACACCTCGAAAACATTGTACCACCACACATTCCATTCCACCTCTTCTACAAGGTATCAGTGACCCTATAAACGTTCTCCTCTTGTTTTCATACCATTGTTAACTTGATTACATCATTGTTTATGGAATATCTGCATCAGTGGCGTCGGAAGTGGGGGGCAGGAGGGGCATTTGGCCCCCCCCAGAATTTGCCCCGGGCCCACGAGAAATGAGTCTTCATTAATATTAATTAAATTTCACTTGTTTCCAGCTTGCCTTTTCCCTTCTGACACATATTCTACCTCCTTCATATGCACTTTTAGCGGAATCTAGCCCCTACCCTCTAATATCCGCACAAAAATGCGGGCCCTTTTCTTAAGATCCGGGTCCTTTTCAAGGTTGGCCCCTCCCAGCGAAAACAGTTCCGACGCCCCTGACCTGCATTATTCAGGCCCATCGCTTGTGGCTCTCGAACGTTGTATTTTACACAAATTCCAATCCCTAATCTATCCAACCCCTGAAAAACACAACTCAATTATTTTTTTTCTTGAAAGAACACCTTTAGAACTTGCTAAATTAGTACTCACCTGATTTTTAAAACCTGTGTCACATGGATTTTTTTAACTCCGAAAAACCATTTTTTACCAAATTTCTAAGGTTCTTGGGATATTTCCTCCGAGAAGGTAGGCTAAAATCTATATTTTACATTTTATTCATACACTACGCACACGTGAGTATTAACACGAGAAAAATTAGTCTGTTACTTTAAGTCCATCTGGGTTTATTTATTGCCCAAAGTTACAAAAAAACGACATTTTGAACTTTGACTTAAAGCAGTTGAAGAAGCATTAAAACTTGCACGAAGTTGACGTTCAAGATCAATAGTATCAAGTATAGGCTTTTCCTTTCCATTTATACCTTTTGATACTACTGCTAAGTAAAATAAGTTTGCTGGAGCTCGTACAAATTTAGCATAAAATGACGTTTTTCAAGAGTCCGAGTGATGTACATTTGCCTATAACTCAGGGGATTTTTTTTCTGGGAATTTAGTCAACGGATTATGGGTCACAAAGGTAGGCACTACCTACGAGCCGAATTTCATTGAAATCTGAGATGGTGAGGCGCCATTTTTTCGAAAAATTGGTCGATTTAAAATGGAATGACTCATCTTTAAAACCCCATTTCGATGGTCCACTGAGTTAAACAGTAGTAAACACCCTTGTGGATTTTTCAGGCACGGTAGATACCTTAGATCATTGACTGGTATTGTTCTTTCAGGACATCTTGGTCACTCACTGGTTGAAGGAAATGAAAGGTCATATTTATGCAACTTGACGTGGACCAGCGACAATGAAGCAGCCTAGCCAGCAGAAAATTTGGTTGTTCTGAAACTTTTTTGGGTGAGTTTTACTTCTTCAAACTCATTGCTGCCAAATGTGATCGTGCTTGTGAGCGTTCTTTTACAGGTCATTGAGAAAATCCCTCGCAAGACCCAGACCACTCTGGTTCGTAATGGTAGTGCAAGAAATTTGGGAGTAGCAGGTTATCTCTTTTTTATATATAGAGATTCCCAATTGGAACCAGATTATAATACGATAATCATAAAAGCGCAACCAGTAGGTATATTAGATGAACTTAAATAGGAATCATTAACCGGCGGTAGGTTGAAATACAGACTTAATCTCTTGACAAGGACATTGAATGACAATAATTTTACTGAAGACGTTGAACGTATTTTGCGAAGTCCTAGTTAATTAGGTAGGTATTATGGACCATGGGCATAAAATTAGAGAAATTGGTTGCCAAACCGGCAGATTTTAAATGACTTTCCTCCCTCGTACTATTAGGGATCTAAATAGCCATGATTATATTCAATAATAAGCACCAGTTTATCGATAGATAGGCTTAATACTTTTAAGTCGGTACAAAGAATTTTAGCTAATTCAACTAACAGCACGTTTATGCTTGCTTGCTCTGCTCTTTAAATGTCTTTTTAAAATTGTTATAGTTAGACTGAAATATATAATAAGCATGATAGGTACAGTGCGTATGGTGAAGATTTCCTGGAAGATACATTAATGGTACCATGAAGATGTAAGTAATTTATCACATATGCACAGGGGTGTCGGAACTATTTTCGCTGGATGAGGGGCAACCTTGAAAAGGGCCCGGCTTCTAAGAAAAGGGCCCGGCGCCAAAGAAAAGGGCCCGGCGCCAAAGAAAAGGGCCCGCATTTTGTTGTGGATAGGAGGAGGTAGAGACTACAATTTCGCTAAAAGAGCACACGAAAGTGTGAGAATATGTGTTAGAAGGGAAATAGCAAGCTGGAAACAAGTGAAATTAAATTTTTATTAATGAACACTACTCATTTCTCAAGGGCTCGGGGCAAATTCTGGGGGGGGGGGGGGAGGTCTTCGACCCCTGTTGCCCCCCCCACTTCCAACGCAGCTGCTTTGGTACATTCATTTCAACATTACAACGGGATTAACGTAGAAACGTGGTAGGAATGGCATCCATCATAATCAAGACGGCAAGATACAATTACCGTTGTTTAAATAAATAGGAAATATACATAGGTTAACGCCAAATTCAACATGAATGGTGCTGTTAATCTGACTCTGGAAACCAAACTCGTCCGAGGGCGTAATAATTGACCTCTACGCCATCCACCCACTAATGGTGGCCATGGCTTGAATGTGGGTCTGGATCATAATGAAAAATTGGCAATTTACGTTCGACACTGGTGAAGCATATGTATTGGGATTCAGCTCAAATACTTTGAGCCGATCAGCTGAGCGGAGGGTCATCGCTCGGCGTCTAACTTTCGAAGAAAAGAATGAAAGTTCGCATGCGTCTACGGTTTCAACAGTGGACGTTAAAATACAAAGACTCGGGTTAAATGCCGGTTAATTCAAAAGGGCCCTATATTCCTCCATTACTTCGAAAGTGAGAGAGAGGAAGCTAGCAATATAGAAACGAAAACCTTTTTAGAGGCCACCTTGCACTGAGCCAGGCATTGGTTTTATGTTGATATGGCAGTTAAAGAAGTGTTTTTCCCCGCTAAGACCCTAAGTTTCTATTTCGTCATGAGGGGAATTGTTAGGAGATTCGGTTACCCAGTAGGATTTAATGAAGGATATCTTAATTTCAGTATTTCGTCCGTCGGATACGACGTAAAACTGCACACTCCTTTCTTTGGATTAATTTAGAATTTGTTTACGTGTGCACCATATTTCTCAACATCCTCTCTCGCTCCAGTCTTCTAACACAGAATCTAACCTTTTCTTCAACGATTAAAACACTTATGAATAACAAGTATAACCGAAACTGACAATATTAATGATTTTTGGCAAAATGGAGACGCCTTCACCGAATTTGAGAATAGGTTTATCACTAACTTTTTTTTGTAAAAATACTACTTGTTTTTACTTTATTTCGTAATGACCGCAACTGCTTTTTCCTCAAAACTACCTCCAAAAATAATGGATGAGTTGGAGAGAGTATTTCCGACTCATATAAGATTGAGTAAAATTACAAGGAAGGAAGAAAGGCTAAACACGCGTTCATACGAAAATCTCATTTCATGCACCGTGTGTATACACGACACGAAAGAAATCACAATTTAGTTCATTCCACACTCTTTATCACTACAGACCAGTGGCGGATCCAGGGGGGGGGGCACAGGGGGCAATTGCCCCCTCCCTCCGAGAAAAAAACAGAGGTAGTCAATCAAATATGTACTGAACGTCTTCGTCAACATACCGAAAATCGTGAAAGGCTGAGGCCTATTATTAAAACCATTATCTTGCTTGGACGTCAGAACATCCCTCTAAGGGGTCATAGGGATGACGGCCCCATTATTCCTGTGGCCTCAGCTGTAAACCAAGGTAATTGCAAAGCAGGGGCGTCGGAACTATTTTCGCTGGGAGGGGCCAACCTTGAAAAGGGCCCGACTCTTAAGAAAAGGGCCCGGCTCCTGTGAAAAGGGCTCACATTTTTTTGCGGATACGTGGTAGAATAATCGTCAGAAGGGAAAAAGCAACCTGGAAACAAGTGAAATTTAATTTTTATTAATGAAGGCTCATTTCTCAAGGGCCCGGGGCAAAATATGGGGGGGGGGGGCGAATGTCCCCCACTTCCGACGCCGCTGTTTCAAAGCCATGTTGCAGTTCAGGGTAGATGCAGGTGACAAAATACTTGAGGAACACCTAAAAAGTGCATCTTTCCGTGCTACCTATATTAGTAAAACTACTCAAAATTTATTGATAGAATGTTGTGGGGAAGAAATCCTAAAACGAATTTATGAAGCTAAATATTGGTCAATATTGTTCGACGAAACACCTGAACTGTCTCGCAAGGAACAAATTGCCTTAATTGTAAGGTATCTGTACAAAGAAACTATAAGGGAAGATTTCATTACATTCATTGATGCATACAAGTCTGCTGCAGATATGACTGATGTGATTGACAGAAAAGACGGGAACAAAACTTACTGGGAAGACTCTTGTTAAAATAGTTAAAAAAATGTGAAAGAACTGGGTTTAGATTTGAGTCTCTGTGTAGGAATCGGTACAGATGGAGCATCTTTTTTGACTTCAGAAGAAGTCAGTAGTATCACAGAGATCCAAAGAGAAGCGGTCCATGCAAAACGGCTTCCATGCTACAACCATGCCTTGAGTGATTCTATTTCGAAGCCAACCAAAATCCAAACCATCAAAAATGCTGTTGAAATAATAAAGGAAGTTATTTCGTTTTTCAATTAGTCATCCAAAAGAAATGCCATTATGAATTCATTCTTAGGAGGTCAGCTTGTTAGTCTTTGTGAGACTCAATGAGTGGAAAGGCACGATGCTGTAATTTTATTTTACTTCGACTTACCGGAAATAGTAGATGCCTTCACAGAAATATGTGAATGGAAGGAGTCTGAATCGGCCAAAAAGGCTGCACTATTCATTAACTCAGTGACTAACACAGATTTTTTCATGTGTTTGATTGACATTTTGAAAAGAACGCTTCCTCTGAGTAAGTTACTGCAAATGCCAGCCGTAGACCTAAACAAGGCTTCTAATGCTGTACAAGATACTCTGGCATCTTTGTAGGACAGTAGAAAAAACTTCGATGAGTCCTTACAGAGATATATTATGAGGCCAAAACCACTGCCTAAAAGCTGGGAGTGCAGCTAGTAATGCCAAGAATCGTGAAGAAGCAACGTCACAGAGAAAGCCATTATGCTGACACAATTGTAGACTACTACAGAAGATCAATGTACTATCCACTTCTGGACAATGTCATTGTTGATCTTCAGACACGGTTTTCCCAAGACAACTTAATGTGTTTTGATCTAAATATATTGTTGCCTGTATGCATTCTGAACTCCGACAACTGAACACCACAGCTGCCAATGAAAAAGTAAATGTCAAAGATAGGCTTCAGAAAGTTGTTAGGAACTTCAAACATCTTCTACCTGTTCAATCTGAATCTGTAAATGATGGGGAAATAAATATTTGGAAAACAAAGTGGTTGAGAGAGAAAGAGGAAGGAAAGAAAATTACGGTTACTGTAAGTGGTTGAAGAGCTGTGATGAAGATATATTTCCCACCGTAAGAAATTTATTCAAAATTTTTATCACACTGCCAATCAGTGTTGCAAGTGCTGAAAGGTCATTCAACAGCCTTAATCTTGTTAAATCATGGCTACGAACCCGAATGGTTGAGGACAGATTGAATGACTTATGTCTTTTATTTATCCACAAAGATATTGGTATAAATGTTGACAAGGGGCTTGAACGTTACACTAAAGGAGGAAAAAGAAGATTACAGTTAGAAGTAATTGTTTGGATTGCATTTAGTTTGTAAAAGATTTTTAATTTAATTTCAGAATACTAATTATTTTATGCTTTAACTTTCTTAGTCTTTCATGAATTTAGGAATAATTATAAATTATCGTTGTAGGATAAGTTTATTACTTATATCAGAACCTTTGTCCTGAGTTCTTATTAACAAGAAAGTATTCTTATAATCATTTTATTTTGCTTTTTAGTGAATATCACATAGCATTAAGCTCAACTTTCCAAAATTTAAACTGCTCTACTGTCGATGACAATACCTTTTTAAGTAGTTCAGAGTAGCGTAAAACAGTGAAGTAGTTTGGTCATATTATATACAAGTAAGAGTAAAATTTTCAGGATAGAAATCAAAATGTCTCTGAACGAAGGTAAACAAAAGTTTTTTGCTGCCTAAGTCATTAGGTAATAGTCAGAGAGTATAAAAATTTTAAATGTGAAAACATGCTGAAAACCAGAAAAACTTGAATGCAAATTCACCATTCTTTTTTTCATATTTTTACAATTTTCTGGGTGAGAACGACCCCTCAATTTGGTGATATTCCATACCACCAATACATCATATAGCATATTGGCAGATATTGCCCCCCCTCCCCGAGATATGGGCCTAGATCCGCCACTGCTACAGACCATGGTTTCGAAACATATAATTTCTCTATCAAAGTAGAGAATATCTTTGGAAGCGTACCTATATGGTCCATCCGAATGGAGTGGGGTATAGAGGAAGTAGCTTAGAGGCAGAGAAAGGACACATCTAATGCCACGTCAGGGGATTTTTGACACCTATTTCAAGACCTTCCAAGGTGACTGAGGTGGATGAGAGAAGGGGAAGGAGATGAAACACCCCTGGGAAGACAATGGTTTTAATTCACCGAATAAACAACCAGAAAGATTATCGACCTTTAGCGACTTTAAAGGTGAATTCCAGTTTAAAGTAACGTCGTTTACCAGTTTTAATTTTGAAGTGAATTTACAGTTTCATATTGTTCAAGAAAGATTTTTTTCTTTTCATTGTACCTATATGTAGAATATCCGGTCCAAAATCACTGGTACGGTATATAAGGTCATTTCAAAAGATATTATATTCCGTGATAATTACATTATATGTGTCGAAACATTGGTAGATAGCAAAAAAATAGGGTGCAACGTTCCAATCTGAAATTTATTTCCTGTAAGGGAGTTCCATATAGTTAATCCTGAACCTTTAAATCATACATATGTACGCTTTTAAAGAGTAACCTAAGTTCGAGAATTGTTGGTACTATAAAAAGTATTGAAAAATGAATACTATTGAGAAAAGGAAAAGAAGAAAAATTAGAAAACATTATTATGATATATTTCTGATAGAATATTCCACTTATTACAAACAAGAGGACTTTCATCATCATCATGTGTCAACAATCCTAGGATTGGTTTGACGCAACCCTCCACTCGATTCTTCTATCAGCCAACCTCTTCATATTAACGTAGTTCCTCCCTTTTACGTCCTTTACGACCTGTTCTATATAACTCATGCGAGGCCTGCCTTTTCCATTCTTTCCGTTCACTTTTCCTTCGACAATTGTCTTCATCAGGCCATCGTGTCTTAAGATATGGACGATTAGGTTGTCCGGTCTTCTTTTTATAGTTTTCACAAGATTTCTCTTTTCCCCCACTCTTCTTAGGACTTCTTCATTTGTCACTCCGTCGACCCATTTTAACTTCATCATTCTTCGCTAGCACCATATATACCATAGCGCTGGGTGAGGGGTGGAGAGAACTGTAACGTTCTATCCCGCCCTGGTAAAATTAACCATAAGTGAAGTCATATTTCGAATGCTTCCACCCTTTTCTTTTCCACTGCTGTCATCGTCCATGCCTCACTGCCGTGAAGAAACATGCTCCAGATATGCATTCTGATGAATTGCTTCCTTACTTCTAAACTTTTGTTTCCAGCTGTAAGTAGATTCTTCTTTTGATAGAATGCCCTCTTTCCCTGGGCTATTCTACTGACTATTTCTTTCTTGCTTCGTCCATCGTTGGTTACTCTGCTTCCCAGGTAAAAGAACTCTTTCACCTCTTCCAGTTTCTGTTTTTCTAGCATAATGTTGGTTTTGGCCTCTTCTCTCTTGCTGCACACCACCAATATCTTTCTTTTTCTTATTGATCTTCAGCTGATATCTGGCCATTGTCGTTTCCATGGTTGTTAGCATTTTACTCAGATCCTTCATTGTCTCTGCTATGAGAGCAATGTCATCAGCGAATCGTAGCATGCTGATTGTTTCTCCGTGGATTTTCACTCCAGAACACTTCTCCTTGATTTCATTGATGGCTCTCTCGATGTAATCATTAAAAATTACGGGAGACAGTGCACAGACTTGTCTCACTCCTTTCCTTATTCTTGCTTCTTCAGAGCTAGGTCCAGATTTTTATCACAGCTACTTGGTTTTTGTACAGACAGTATAATTCTTCGGTCTTTGTACGACACTCCAATTCCTTTCAGAATTCCAATCATTAAATTCCAATCTACGTCGTCAAAAGCCTTCTCTAAATCCACAAATGCAATGAATGTCAGCTTGTTCTTCTCCATTCTCTTCTGTATTAGCAGCCTAAGGGCCAATATTGCTTCTCTTGTACCCTTACTTTTCCTGAATCCGAATTGATTTCATCCAGGAACTCCTCTGCTTTTCGTTCTATTCTTCTGAAGATGAACCTTGTCAATATCTTCGATGCATGTGTCGCCAGGCTTATATTCCTAAAATTTTTGCATTTCTCCGTTCTTTTTTTGGGATAGGAATTATAATGTTTTTGAGAACCTTCATCGCGAGTATAAACAACAACTGATGTAGATTTTAGAGTGTCTGCTTATTACAAAGCTTTTTTCTAATGAACCATAATTGTAGGAATTCTCAAGTAGGTAGGTACGTAATGTATTTCTCCCCCAACTTTTGAATAAGGCGCGCATCCTTTGAAGCTTTTTAACGACAAACTCCCGCCGGACATGGAAGGCAGGTCCATAACTCACCTGCCTGGTAAAGCAAAAGTTATGATTCGAATCCCTAAGGGTATGATTTTCGTGTTAGTATTTTGGTACAATAGTTTGGCAGGTAAAGCACCTAAACTCCCGTAGTCATCTGCCTCGTAGCCACCCAGCCTCCTCCCCATATGTCATAAACCTTCAGCCTTTATTAACGTTTTACCTCGCGGAAATAACCTGAGTAAGACCAGCAAGCTCTGTATACAGTGTGTGGCAGTCATCAGTAGTTATGTATCGAGTTTCCTTTAACGAAAAGGGAGCTACAGTTATCACTTCCCTTCCTCAAGGTACCCCTTTCGCAGACCCTATTTTGATCTCCTTTCTTCCATATCCTTTCCAATCCAATTATATATGTAGTATTACTCAATACTGAGTTCCATTGCACCGGTAAACGAAAAAACATTTGTGACGAAATGTGAGCAGTACACGGTAGTTATGTCGGTAACCCGTCCCGAAGGCAAAAGGTAGCAGGTTCGAATCCCGCCCTGGGAATGGCTGTAGAATTTGTTTTTAGGTTAGATTGTACAGACATGTTACACTTCACCTCATTAGCACCAAACTTTCTCACCTGGTTGTGTGAATCTTTGATATTGTTAAAAATGCCTCCTGTAGTAACTCGGTGTGGTGACACTGTGTTTATCTGTTACATGTTACACTTCAACTCATTAGCACCAAACTTTCTCACATGGTTGTGTGGATCTTTGATATTGTTAAAAATGCCTCCTGTAGTAACTCGGTGTGGTGACACTGTGTTTATCTTTAGGGAAGGCTTTAGCTGATTTAGAGCAGCCAGAGCCCAGATAGGTTAAGTTTAACCTACCTTCATTCACAGTCATTATTCTGAGGGTTGAAGTACCTAATCTGTTTTATAGCTTACCCTATGTAGTTTCTTTAAAAAAAAACTGCTACCAAGCAAGTGTGCTAGCTGTTAGCAATATACCTAATGGTATTTAATTCTCTGCCAAAATTTTATTGGGTTAGTGTAATGTTTAATGGATCATCAATTCAAAGGCTGCGACTTCATGGAACATTGGGTGGTAGGAGTCTAAAGGAATGAGTCAATCTTTATATGCAGGTTTTCAGAAAGTCGCAAGGTTGTGTTTTTAATTAGAAATAGACTTTTTTATGTAGAAGAAATTTACCTGTCATTCTGATTCTGTTTCCACCATTAAAGATATATGAGGATGGAGGGAGTTTAAAAAGGATATAAACTTGGATGCCAGCTTATGGCATAAAATATCATCCCCAAAGCAGAATATAGTAACAGACATTGTTTATCATGTTAACATCGAAATTGAAAAGCTTTGGTTCTAAGCCACCCATAAAAATGCCTGTAAATAGAAGGGATAATGGAGATCCCATTGCTAAAACTTCCTTTTGCAGGTAAAAAGAATCATTAAATAAAAAGTAATTTTTTTCGTTTATAACTCCATCAACTCCTCAATTACTACTGGATTTGTGGCAGAATTCACTTATATTTCCTTGCCAATTTTTAAAGTTTCTTTTATACGGACTGAAATAAAAAGATTATTATGAATCAAAAGATAAGAGATTGGAATTTGATGGAACATTAAATTTATTGAGTGTTTCTGCCAATTATTTTGAATTCTCAATTCCATATGTGAGCTAAAATTTAGGAAATTGATGGAATGTAGCATTGAGTTTGCATGCTAGTTAACCCTTCAGCTGCAGCTAGATTTTTGACAACCTCTCTATGTGGAACAAAAGAGGCGGGAGGCTGTCCCTCTCCTCATTTGGGAAAGGCTAAACAGGTAAAAGAGCCCTTCTGATCCCCTCACTACCTTTCATTTTCTCTCACCCCTTGAATCAACCACTGGTGACCATGGGATGTGGACAAATTGGTGGATTGGTAAACTATGGAAATAATTTTTTAAACTATTCCAAATTCTTGATAGAAAATATGACATTAATTTAGATTGTAATTTTCTGTTCCATTTTATACCAAACACCTCATAAATCAGTCGATTTTCACCTCCATAGGTTGTAATGTTTCAATGAATTTATTTGCTGTTGAATATCTTAAATTCAGCACACTAAATGAAACTATTGATGCTTTCCTTAGGGAAGTAGATTAAATTAAGGTAAATATATTCATTTTTAATATTCATTTATTCGAAAATGTGTTTTAAAAATTTTACACAATGACAATCCTTGAAACAGGGATCAAAACAGCACCTTGTTACATTCTCTGCACCAAAATCTAGTCTTTTCTCTTTCTTTCTGTGGAATTTTTGCCAACAAAACATGGTCTTGGAGGATTTTTTTCTGTTTTCTGTGCTTGGAATTTTTTCAATGAAATCAACTATCAGAATGAAACAAAATATCCAGGACTTGTTCGTCAGCAATAAATTTCCATTTCTTTGCGTTGGATGGATGACATCCATCGGCCATGATAAAGGTGACTAACTATTCAAACATGCAAAAAGTGGCAATCACAAGAGAAGAGTGTTTGTAATGCTGCCGGACACAAATGTAAGACAACTATGACCATTAAAATCATTGAGCAAGCATAAGGAGGGAAAGATGCCTCATGGTGTTGGAATGCAAACCCTAATGAGTGGGGGAGTGACCAGTTTAGGTGAGGAGGGAGGATGAAAAATGGGTCCCCTCTGGAAAGGAAGAGTTAATCGTAAAAATAAGAAGGGGCTCTGGACCCTGGAAGCAGGATACAGTTACACGTACATGAGCATCTCTCCTGCAGTTGTCCGAGAATATGTACATGAACATTTACTGCAGCTTAAGGGTTAATTAGACTGTAAAGTCTCAGGGGAATAGGGTTCATTTGGTGTATGATAGTTTTCTCCCTCTAACTGAACGATGCGTAGCAGGAATTTTCACTGATCAAGTCACTGCAATTTTCCTTACAGTCACATTTCTTCAGAACAACTAAGCTATTCCCTTCATTTGCTTTTGTGACTATTAATTTTTCCCTGGTTAAAGCATCTGATACATATTGATTTTATGGTTGGGTTAATATTGTTCCATCTATAGTTATTGTACTGCCTTCTTCTCTAAAATACTTTTTGTGTTACATATTCACACAACTATTTTTCTCAGTACACAGAGCTACCTCAGTATCTATTACTACTTGATTTCAAGAAAACTCTCTCAGTTTTGGAGCAAACTTCAGTTCATCACTTAGCACTGGATTTGAAGGCCAGGGATAATAGCTGTTGAAGGTTGTGAAGTTTCTTGAAGATATGTAGGTCCTTTACTTTTGCACAATGGCATAGCATTGGCTTCTCACCTTGTCATTGAAGGCTGAGAATTGTGACCAATGTAGTGTGTTGGAGAGCTCCATGTGCAGCAGGTACAGGTAGTGGCCCATTGCATCTCATTTACAATTATACATTTTCAGCTCTAGGATAGGATATACCTCATGGGGAGTGCTATGTTTGTTCCATACATGAAGGTCTTCACTACAAACAGGAAGAGTTTGATGCTAGTGCTTTAAAAGAACTCATCAAGGCCATTCTTCACAGTTGGAAAGGAGCCTTAAAATAAACTCATCTTAAAATCTCTTTGGTCAACACTGATCCTAAAATTTCAACATTTTATTTTATAACAGCAATATTCATGAAGAGAAAAATATCATCCACCTTGACCAGGATTTGAATCCAGATCTCACGAATTCGCTCTAAGTTCTTTATCCAGTTAAGATACCAAGATTTTAACCCTTAAGTAGGCATGCAGGTGTCTGTGAGACCCCCGGGCATAAATTATTGCTTGTAATTTTTTTATGATCTGTTGTATATTTTTGGTATTTTCAGCACCTTCAAGAAGCTAAATTTTCACTCATTAATGGCTTTAATATTTTAAAATGTTTAAACACAGAATAATTTTGTATTTATTTAAAATTTGAACTTGGCAGGGTCATTATGACCCCTTGTGCCTACCTATGTTTTGTTAGTTATTCAGGGGAGGTGACCAACAGCCAATGTCATTTGTACCATTTAGGATAAATGGGTAATTGGGTGATGGTAGTAACATTTCAGATAATGGAGGAAGGGTGGAGAGAAGCCCGGTATTAGCATTAGCCTACTCTTAACGACATATACAAGGAGGACCACGGTTTAATGTCCCATCCGACTGACAGAGTACTGAACCTGAAATGCCCTTCATTAGGCACTCAAGTAGGGACCGGTTTGCCACTGAAAAATCAGCCATTACCGGGAATCGAACCTGGGCCCATCAGGATGCGAGGCCAGTGCCCTAGACACCATACCACCCCCAACTAACGTTTCACTTTCAGTCTATGGCATTTGAGTGCTTCCAGTGCGTAGTTGTTCTATTTTATTATTGTATGTCACTTGGGAATACGAACAGTTATATTTACACATCTTCATTCATTTTACCTCAGTAATATGTTATAAATAAAATTATTATTGTTTACACATTCTCTGGAATGTATAGCAAAATTCCAAAAAAAGGTAATCTTATTTTGGAAAATTTCATACCATATACAGGACAATGACAGCAATGATAATGTTGTACAAATAAAAATTAACCATAAACATATGTTAGTACACTGAAATTTAGGGATGTGCGAGTAGTACTTTTTGACTACAGTCGAGTATCGAGTTGAGTTTGTACATTATTCTACACGAGTGAAGAGACCCAGTTTTTACTTAAGTCATTGCAATTACAGTAGGCTAGCAATCCGACTATCAAATCGTCAGGTCTACCTACCTGATGCATAGTTAAAAAAACAGTAAAATTAATATGGCACGTAGCGCAGGCCAAAAGACCCAAAGGACATTTTCCAGTAACACTCAAAATAAAAAACTTACCTTCATTCCTAGGATTCATGGGTGTACCCATGGTAGGGCTGGGTGGTATGGCATAGGTGGTAGGGCATTGCTTAAATGACACAAGCTCTTCTGCTGTCATCTTTGGTCCTGGAGCAACCAAAGTCCCTGATAATTTAATAACAGCAATGCAGAATTGTGCCTTCAAAAATACTTTTATTACGCTTGAGATCACTGTATTTACATTGGGAAACTTGGATCTTTTCTCCTCTAATAATCTGTGTAGAGCATGTGCGACGCATGTGACATGCTCCATATTGAGGTAAAAGACTCATCCCCAGTCCAGCTTTTAACATATACAATGCGCTATCCGTTATTAGCTCTAAAAACTTCTCATCATTATTTTCTGTTGGCTACAGGAATCCTGAAGAAAGGAAATTTCAAAATAGTTAAAGAAAATAAAAAATATGCATAATAGAGAAAACAGTAGCGAATCAATTATTGGTGCTCTACTGTATAAATATGCATAAAAATCTTTAAGCTCAATACTTATTCAAAGCTTCTCTCACTATTCTATCAATCATGCTAGAGTTGGTGTTCGCAATTTCTCTGGACGGTACTGATGAGGTGGCAACACTTCATCTGGAAACATCTTATAGTATTGTAGGATATTGTTGTAACTTACCATTATTTGGGAACGAGGAACTAGTGACAAATTCATGTTGTACTGGGTGATGTGAATGCAGGGTACAACACTTACACCTCAGCTTAACACATTTACATCCTCTTTCTGAGATTTGAAGTGACGACAAACACCACCGACTTTTAAGGTATTTTATTATGACTGTCCAAAAAGTTTAAAAAATAAATGTAAGATGGTAGCAGCATCAACCTACAAGTAAAAATTCATTATGCGTACCAGTACGCTTCTGGTGATTTTGGCCAGATCCAGATTGCATACCAATATGCTTATGGATGCAAATGGGTTAATTTAGGTGTTCGTTTGGAAGTAAAGAAAATTACATTTGCGAGCTCTTTTGCACCGGTCAGAAAGAAAAACAGGCAACAATGTGACAAATTAACAAATTAAAATAACTTTTGTAGGCGTGGAAATAAAAATTCTGGATAGTAAGTGATTTTTCCGTAATTTATTCACTAAACTGTCCACCAAATATAGCAGTAATCTTACCTTCACAATCAATAAAAAGTGACGATAATTGTTATTTTTGACTCATAAAAACTAACAAAATTCTTGCTGGGCTTATAGGTTTCAAGCCTATAATATTATGTTAGTTTCAACTTGTCTTTCATGCACAGGCCCTTTTTTTTTTAGATATTAACCAGCAATAATAATTATTTTTCAATTTGTTTTTAAATGACCATTTTCAATCACTGTTACTGACTGTACAGCAACTGATATTTTTCAATGAGGTCAGGTCACCTCCGGAACCAACTCAACCTCCGGGCAACTGTTCATCCATTAACAAATTTCTGTCTGTCTACAAAGTGTCAGTGTCACCATTCATACTTTTTATTGGTGTAAATAAGATAATGAAGGTTAAAAAATGTTATTTTAGGAATGCATGTGTGTGATGAGGTGCATTGTCTGTGAAAAATGAACACTGTTTTTACATTGACTTTATCTCCCAAACCCCTCCTGTACACAAAAAATTTCTCTTTGTACCTGATTTAGGAACATTTAGACTTTCTATCTCAATGATTCTCTAATTTTTAAACCTAATCCCATGAGGATTAATGATGGTTAAAGTATAGTATTGTTGGAATGAGTCTGTTTAGGCCCATGAGTGAGGGAGTTGAGCACTGTTTTTACACCAACCATATCTCCCAAACCCCTAAAAAAACACAAAACAATTCTTTTTTATCTAAAAGAACAACATTAAGACTTTCTAAAACAATGCTTTCATAGTTTTTAAACCCTGTTCCAAATGGACTTTTTTAGCTCTGAAAAACCAATTTTTTTCCAAATTTCTCAAATTCAAGTGATCGTTTCACAGTGGGATATGCTCACATTCCATGTTTATTAATAATTCATATACTAGGTACATATGAGTGCTACGGTGAGAAGAACTGGACAGTTTTCAAAATTATTTCTTGGTGTAATTTTAGGCTAAACATGTGAAAAAAATGAATTTTGGAAGATGCATTTACAGTGACAAAAAGACACATACTGGTGAAAAGTACATTTAAAACTACTCTGATAACATGTAGACTTCATATGCTTTCCTTGACACCTTTTACATGGGTATGTCACGTAAAACCAGTCAGCTGCAGCCTGTAGAAAAATAGTGTAAAAAGACGATTTTCAAGCGTTAACGCAATGCATGCCTGCCTATGATTCAGGGGCGACGGTTTTTTTTCTGCGAAAACAGGGAATGGCTTTTGGGTCAGGAAGGTTGACAGTATGTATGCACCAATTTTAGTTGAAATCTGAGGTGGTGACGGAAGATACTTATGAAAAATTCGTCGATTTAAAATGGAATGACCCTCTTGCCTCCAGCAATGACATGATCGATGGTAGTTAACCAAAATTTTATCTGATAAACGTAGGATCTGCATCGACACCGAGATATAATTCGACAGCTTTAGATTCGCGAATAGTTTCCTTCTTCATCCAGATATTCTGTTGCCTATAGAAAACCTACTCATATGCCATGATGGCTTAATTTTCTTATAGACAGAATTGACACGTAGTATACAAGATGAGCAAAATCGGTAGCAATGGTGTACAGTTAAGTGGGTGAAAATGACATTCAAACTGATGTATTGGAGGCCCACATTATTCCTGTCACATGCCTCACATATCACATATTTCAATTATTTTATCTGCAGAGTATAATGCAGTATTTAGCCATGTTCCCCATGATTATCAATACTGGCTGTAAAGGCAGAGCAACTTCGGGCAGTATCTCTTAAAATAAAGCTTCAAGACAAAGTTTTTGGCAATTGTAACCATTGCATTTATGGATCACGTAATATTACCATAGTTATTTTCCTACTCTTTATATAATAATACTTTGCATGATTTTTCTTTATGCATTTTTAATGACATTATTTCAACCTCGATGGATTCAAATATAGGAAGAAAGAAACTGAAATAACAAACTAGCTCCACACTGAAGAGACGTTTGGTAACCTTGAGAAGAACATTGCTTTTTTAGGCCCTGAAATAGGTGATATCAGCAAAAAAAGGCATGAACATGTAAAATAGGCATTTTAGACAGTAAAAAATTGCCTCCATTTTGCCATAAATGATCCTAAATGAAGTTGTAACTTTATAAAATTGATTTCCTGAGTGAAAGGAAAAATATGCATTTTAGGCAATGTCCTCAGCTTAGTCATTACAGATTATTTTATCAGAGCAACATGGCATTCTTCATAAAAATGTAGACATTTTCAATACATAATTATGACACCTATGATAATAATATTTTATATTCATCCATTTTAATACATATAATAAAAAAATCAAGTCATATCATTATAAAAATATTTTAAAAAACATGATTAAGTCTCAAAAAAGCAGAGTAACTTTTGGGGTTATGCTAGACCCCCATGCACCTATGTAGTTGTCATAAAATTGTGGAGTGCCTACTTAAAGGTTAAATCCATTAGAAGTCCACAGGGAAGGATGAATTTATAGAATAGGAAGGAATGGATAAAATGGCATGAAGCCAGGTTAAAAAAAATTAAACAAGTATCTTCTAATGACCTCATCAAAATTCAACACAAGAATATATAGTACCTACTGAAATTAGGTGCAATATCACAGGTGAGGACCTTCAGAGGATAGAGGATATGTTGCATACATAAATGTCATGATGATAGATGCTCATGTGAAGGAGTATAAATTATTACAAGCTACATAATTCCTTTCTAGCTTTTAATTATTCAGTGAACTCATTATTCAGTGAAAACACATACATTTATTTTCATTTTCTTGGCACTTACAAAAATTCCTCAGTTCTAGAGTTTACACAGAGATCTTATTTCCCTGATGAGCCATAAACAACTTGCTACTTAGAGTTTCTCCTTGTCCCCTTTATGATGGACCTGGAACGCTGGTAAATTCTCCAATCTCTCCCATTTCTATGAAAAAGAAATGGTTCGAATGATTTTGACAACATAATGAAACCTTTGGTTGGAATTACACAGTAATTCCTACATGACAAATTACTCCTTACCAACAAAAAATCAGTCTTTCCCCATTAGCTCTTTTTGTTTAGCTTCCATAATGCTTTCTGCTTGTGAAGCATATGACTTAGCCAGGCTCATAATCTGAAAAGTAAATAAGGCACAATCAAAATAAATATAATAATGAAAAAAATACAACAAAAGGAAGCATAGTATCTACTAAATTTGCAGATTCCATTAAATGTGATTTCAATGAATAACTTACTATGTTGCTCACTACTGGCTGGTGGTATTTATTTTGTTAAGGCAGCTAAGTTACTTTTTCAATCAAAGGATCGGAAAATACCCATTGCAACTTATTTTATGAAAGGGATGCATTCGTAGGAGATGCATCAACAGATGATTTTTACTGATGTGAATGAACTAGTTAAATTTCTAGGGTTTGAGCAAACTCAAGAGCTGAAGCTCAGCTGCATTCGTTTCCACTCCCAGGCTGTGAGCTCTAAGATACTACTCTACTGGCACTGCCTTGCTAACACTTAACTAATATACACCTTGATGCAGAGTGTCAGAGAAATGAAAAGATGAATATCATCATTGTCAGTAGTCATCAACCCTAAATATTAATTTGATTCAGAACTTCATGGATTCTCAGGGTGGTCACACAGCCACAATTATCAAATGTTTGTTTAATTCCAGTTTTACCAGGTTACACGTTGATTCTGCCGGGTAATTTTGTGACTAACTCAGGGTTATTTCTTTCCAAAAAGGAATAAGAACAGTGCTTTAAGGTAAAGAGCTGGGGATTCGCAAGTCACATGATGGAATTCAATGCTCTAAAGCTATTCTTTTTTCCCGATGATATGTACCACAAGTCTTTTTTTATTCAGTGAAAATAAGTTTTTAAATATTTACTGCATAAAAAATAAAAAAATTTCCCAGTGAAAATTTTCAGGAAATTTAATAGTTTAAAGGACTGAAAATCCATGGAAAATTAAGAGGCGAATGGGTTAAAGAAGGCACTGGCATTTTTATTTTATTATGATAGTCTTAACCATGGGATACACAAAATTAACATTTTCCAGCCATAAATTTAGCATTTTCTTAACCCTTTTACTGCGGATAGGCTGATCTATCTTAAATTTAACTTGTGGGAAAACTTCGCAGTGCCGATTTTTCGCCAAAGTTATTTTGGTTATTTTTCTCAAGATTTTCGTTATCTGTGGTGTGTAGGCTTTCTGAATCACATTGATATTTGTGCTGACATTTTTTTTTTGAGTCAGCACATCCTCAGACCTTCGCTGTTGTGCCATTTCTCATAATGGTGCCACGTTTTTAGAAAAACTGTGAAATTTCATTCAGCAGTAAAAGGGTTAAAATTTAAGGAATACAAAGCAACATGGCAGTGTTAGAGGATGTTAATGTTTTACATAATGTTGCAGCTAATAGCATGTATTAACAAAAAATCAAAAATCCCAAGAAAATGGTGCAGGCTTGAGCCCAGTGCCATTAATAAATTCGGATAGATGGTAAAAAGAGGAACATTTTCGTTCAGCCATCAAAATATGTGTCTCTCTTTCCTATAAGTAGTACATATTTTTTTCCCCCAAACACTTCAGATTATGCCCACCTGGAACATCATGTAAACCTGCAGCTAAACATGCTTCTCGTACCATCCACCCCATTAGAAATAAGTAAAAAATAAAATCAATCTCTGTTGAGTGAACCCTGACATGGTGGAATGGCTTTACATGTAATATCATTTGCAAAAGTATGTATACATCCACACACCTCATTTTTACCTTTGAATTGAATGGACTCGACTCGGAAAACATTTTTGGGTTGGCATACAGCTTCGGCCTTAGCTGGAATAGCTTTGCGTCACTGGGGGCCGACGAGTACGTAAGGTTGTTAATTCAACAGGGCTAGCGAAATGAATCAAATAAACTTGAGGGACAGAAGCCCCGGCAGAAGGAATAAACTTGCACTGCGGAAGAAACTCTAGTCCATGATCTCCTTGGGATGATCTTTAGTCTGTAGGATGATCGCAAGTCTCTTTCGGTCTCCGTCTCGAGGGTTTTTCTCATACAAGAAAGGAACAAAATAAAAAGAATGCCTTTTCATACACGGGGCCCACATAGTGTAGTTATTACCGTTCTGCACTCTCATCGAAAGCTCTAGGTTGGGAGTTCGAGCCTCCAATGGAGAGTTTTTTTAATCTATTTACACATGCAACTGGATGAAACTTCTATACTGCTGGACACTGAATTTATTCCCATCACTATTTTAGTTTATGAAGCAATAGTAGTTGTTTGGAGGAGGTGGCCAACAGCCGAAGTCATTTGCATGATTAGGTTTGCATGGATAATTGGGTAGATGTAGGAATTTTTCGAGGAAGCGAGAAATAGTGCAATGAAATCTGGCAAGGGCATAAGCCTGTTGTCACCCAGAGACCCGTGTAAAAGAAAGTTTTAGGTCCACTTTTGTCAAGATATGAAGACAAGTACCTTGAGCAATTGATCAAGATTTATTAACAATGAATGCTGTAACTTTGAATACACACGTTCCCTTATTATCTATCTATAATAAGAAATGGCGAATGTTGTTTCTTGTCCGCCCATCCATTGGTGCATCCATCCTCCCCTTCATCTCGGAAACAATTTGTTCTAGAGAGATGCCATGAATTTCTATGTTTCTAGCTAGCATCCTGAGAGAACCATAAGAGATTTAACAATTTAAGAGAGTGCAAAACGTTTTTATTCCATTCACTTAAATGCATAAATGGCAATAGATTTCTTTCATTTATTATTTATTTAACGGACAAGGCTTCAAGTATTCTTATTCTTGCCATCATTTAACACTCTGCGATCCAGGTTCCTCTAAAATGTGCAATTTTATCAAAATTTACTGCTTTTTCTGGTTCTTTTCTGAGCATTTTCATTTCAATCATTTGTTTGTGGCATCATCATTTTCTCACCTTTATTCATAATTCAAATTCATCATCCTATTATGCCATCATCTCACTTGATGGAATCATAATGATTCCATTTCTAAATTGATTCGAATTCTTTAAAACTAAGAATTAAATTTATAAAGGCAATATGATGATTATCATAAAAGCTGTTTACTCAATTTCTATGCCTTATTTCATATTTTACCTCCCAGTGCTTCGCAATGTTCCTTATTCACCGCAGATGCCGGCTCCTTGCTTGGAAGGAAACCGGAAGGATGTTCTTTAAACTAAAATATTAGCGTTTAACTACTGATGACCTAAGCTGAAAAAATATATTATGTGCCTCAATATTTTGTGCACATTGCCTTAATTTTATAATGACATTGCCTTGGCCAAAATCGAGATAAAAATTGTTATGCAAGGGGATGTCATCAAACACCCATTAGGAAAATGCATTTCAATGTGAAAAACCTTCATTTTCCAATCCATATATCTTCGTTAAATGGTTGATGATATAGGAATATTCTTACGCCATTCGAAAGGAAAATCAATGAACTATAATATGTCTAAAAATCAAGGTAGGTTATCTGGCATGCCTAAAATGCTGATTCTTCCTTAAGAAATACTGTTATCAGCATTGTTTTTTTGGGATTGATATTAAAAGGTACTGGAGGCATAATCACAAAACATTTGTGAAGAAAAATTATTGATATTTAGCACATACATTCGTGCTGACTGCTTGCACTACTCACGGATGAAGTGGGTTTTGCAGGTGGTAAAACTAAGAGTAGTAAGGTGAATAATGGAATGCACAAAACATGTGAACAAGGAAAAACAGTGAAAAAATTTCAACACAATAATAGTAAGATGGCCCCCTCGCTGGTATCTCCACCGTGCAGTGGTGAGGGGGCTTGCGTGCCTAAGTGAACCTGAAAGCGGCGGGAGCGTATGCTCCTGGTAGGGCCACCCAAGCCAGACAGGTCAAGGGTGATAGGCCAGACGAAAAGAGGTACCCTGGTCCTCCAGGTTGGGGGTTGAGCATAGAGCTAACAACCCTATCTCGTAAAAAAAAAGTTTTGTTGCAAAGGGAAAAGAAAATGAAAGCGGGTCTGGATCTAACGATAAGCGACCCATGCAAAGGAAAGGACAACGCAAAAGGAAATTGGATATACAGATAGCTGTGTAGAACATTCGAACACTTAATAAACCAGGTGCCCTACAAGGCCTCAAAGAAGAGATGGGAAAATACAACATAGGAGTAGCAACCATTCAAGAAACTAGATGGAAAGGAGAAGGGATCATAAATAGTGGGAAGTACACTATCATTCATAGTAGAGGTGAGAGTGGTGCTGTAGGATGTACAGGCTTCTCATTGGATAATAAGTACATATAAGGCAGCAGTCCTCAAATTTAAGCCTATGAATGAAAGAATGTGGGCTCTAAGGATGAAAGCCTGCTTCTTCAGTATTACAATGATATGTGTAGATGCACCAACAGAGGATGCAGGGGATGAGGAGAAGGACACATTCTATGAATAATTGGAAAAGGAAATGGAGAAAATCCTGAGACACGATGAGAAAATAGTTTTGGGGGAGTTCAATGCAAAGGTGGGCAAAGAGGAAGTACATATAGAGAGAAACCATTGGAAAGTAGTCTTCATGATGTAAGGAATGACAATGGACAAAGATTAATCAATTTTGCTATGGAGAACTTGATGGTGGTATAAAGTACCTGGCTTCAGCGAAAAGGTCACGTGGTGCTCACCAGACGGAACTACTTTTAACCAAATTGACCATGTGGTAATAGATAAAAGGCGTGCATCTGATATACTTAACGTTGACAGCTGTAGAGGAGCTGATTGTGACTCAGATCATTACATAGTTCGAGTGAGATATGGACAGTTTATTGCAGTGTACAGATCCATGGGTAAAGAAAAAGCATGTAAAAGATACAATGTCGCAAAACTTAAAGAAGAGACCACTGCACAACAATATGAGTCTGAGCTCAATAAGAGCCTGGAAGGGAATCAACAGAAATGGGAGCAAGAAAGTTTTGAAGGAAAGTGGAGTATAATAAAGAATGCATTGAAAGAGACTGCCAAAGAAGTCCACGGGGTTAAAGTTGGGGAAAAAAGGGAAGGATGGTTTGATGAAGAATGTAGAGAAGCAATCAAGGAGAGGAATGAGGCAAGGAGAAGGATGTTTGACAGAAGAACAAGAGCAAATGTAGAGTCTTTCAGACGAAAAAGAAAGGAGGCTGAGAAGGTATGTTGAAGGGCAAAGAGACTGTGAGAGAGAAAGTGGATTACGGAGCTGGAGGAACACCACAACACCCTTGAAGTGCAAAAATTCTTTGCCAAAGTAGAAGATATAAAGAAAGGCTTTCAACCACGGGCAGTATTTTGCAGGGGTAAGGAAGGAAAGATGATCAGTGGAAAGGAACAAATTTTAGAAGGGTGGGCTGAATACTTTAGCTAACTGTTGAATGCCACTGCAGAGAGCATGACACCAGAGCTGGATGAAGAGGAAAGTGGACAACAGTGGCAGACAACACAAGTAGACACTATCCCGGTTCCAGCACCATCCTTAGGGGAAGTAAAAGAGGTGATCAAATCCCTAAAAAATAACAATGCACCAGGAAGTGATAATATTTCAGCAGAGATGATTAAATACGGTGGGGAACAGCTTGCACTTTACATCAACCAACTGATTAGTGAAATATGGGAATCAGAACAGATGCCAAAGGAATAGAGTCTGGCTATCATTTGCCAAATCCATAAGAAGAAAGACAAAGCCAATTGTGAAAACTACCAAGGCATTGCTCTGTTAAGTGTAGTCTATAAAGTGTTAGCCAGAATCTTAGCTAAAAGACTTAATCCACCAGTAGAGCAAATTCTTGAAGACTACCAATGTGGATTTAGACAAGATAGATCAATGACCATATTTTTATACTCAGACAGATAATGGAAAAGTGTTATGAACACAATTTAGATATTCACCAACTATTTGTGGATTTTCGGCAAACCTACGATAGAGTAAAGGGAAACAAACTGTACGAGACTTTGATCAGCATGGATTTGCCAAGTAAATTAATCAGATTACTAAAAATGACATTGAATAGCACTAGATGCAAGGTCAAAATCGAAGGGAGCCTCTTGAGGGAATTCGAAATTACTTAGGGCTTATGACAAGGCGACGTGCTCTCCACTATACTCTTCAATGTGGTCCTAGAGTGGGTGATGAGAAAAGCAGACATCAGCAACCCAGGTGGTACATTGTTCAATCATATTTCACAAAACCTGGCTTATGCTGACGATGTCAATATAATATCCAGAAGACACAAAGATCTTGAGGAAGGACTGATGAGATTAGAAATGGAAGCTGGAAAGGTTGGCCTCAAAGTGAACTGTAACAAGACCCAGTACATGTTGTCTTCCAGGAAAAGTAAACTAGTGAAAGATAAATTTATAGAACTGAATGGGAATAAATACAAAATATGTAGTAAGTTCATGTATTTGGGAGTGCTGGTGACAAAAGACAATGAACTAAATAAAGAAATAAAAGTCAGAATAGCAGCAGGCAATAGGGCCTTAAAGAGCATTGCTGACCCTTAGTCGAAACTTGTGCATGCATGTGTACATCAATGGTATACATGTATGAATTATATAATAGTTCGTAGAAAACAAAGCGTTTTATGTCGCGAAGGAGGGAACTAATCCTTCCCATTCTGGCTTCATTTTCACCATAGAGATTACTAAGCAAGTTCTATGACCTCCGTAGGCTAGCGAGCCCCCACCTGTATTTTTAACCAACTTGGTTTCATGTAGCCTGAAAGGTTCCGAAAACTGCCCTTGGCTTTGTGAAGTCCCGGATTAATTTACTGGAAATACTTATGGGCTTACATTGTCATAAATTAGATTTAGAATTCTGAAGTAGAATTAGAGTGATTGATAGCTGCAGTGCACGAAGGTGGCATTGCCCCTTTATCAAAAATTTTAAAAATACCGTCTGTATTGAAAACTTTTTTCCTCCTACTGAATTTCAATGGGCACCTTCAGCTAGTAAAGCTACAGAAATGACTCAATCACTGATAAAAATTCGTAAGTATTTATAGTAGAGTTAGAGGTATTAAATTTCAGGCAAATTAGGTATTCATTCGATAAGTGAGGAAACAACGAAAACCCTGAAAGAACCCTGCATTCACGCCAAGAGAGGATTTCATTTTTGAAATGTGATTAGATGGGGAAAACGAAAGTTTCCGTGTATAGCACCTCTATTTTCCCTCATTAAAATATGAAGTGTTTGAGCTGCAAGTGTAATTTTTGGACCAAAATGAAGGGGAAGCATAAAATATGTTAGCCTATTTGTTCTCTTTTCTTTATCAATCGATGAACTGAAAATTTTAAACTTTCAGCAGAATATCTAATCATTTTTGAGCTTTTTTTTTTGCTTTCATTGAAATATATAGAGCATGAATTTGCAATTCACAGAAGCTATTACTTTCATATTGAAGGACAGTCAACTTACAGGACATATATTTTCAAGACTTTTAAATTCATGATGTCTTCACTCTCTGTGCTTTTAAATCATAAATGATTACCCAGGCCACTTTCAAATTATAAGTGCTATTTAAATGTTTGAGTGGAATATTGAACACACAAAGCATAAAAATATGAAGCATTATGGTTCCTATGTAAAATGCAAGTGTCATATATCCTTTAGATTATATATGTTGCAATGCTAGACGGATTCATATTTTTGGATACCACTGTTGGTAATTACACAATATTTGGTATTTTATTTAACAAAAGACTTCATTAAACATGTCTTAAGTGAAATCTAATTCAAGGAGATGCATTAAATTACATATTATATGTGAAAGGAGAAATATTGGAGACACCATTTAATAATAAATGCTTCACCAGACTCTAGTTGAAGTGTTGGAACATGGGTATTTGGTTATAACTATAAATTGACTGATTACTTCCAAAATGAAAATTGGTTTGTGTTCATAAAATTAAAGCAACGAGAAGAAGCATATAAAATGTTCATTCAATGGATCATGTATTTGAAATCTATGGAGAGGAAAATTTATTGTTTACCTGAGAGAAATATGATCACCCCTTATGGGCCCATTACTCATAGTAGATTTCCATAACAATAATTTTCATTGCTGCAAACTTCTAGCGCTCATTTACTCGTTCTAGGTACTCTTGACACCAATCTACTACAAAAATGTATCCCAAATTATTACAAGGAAGAACTGCAGAGAGGTAAAACAAAAATATTTTTGCAATAAGATGATCATATAAAACATTGCCCACCACTCACATAAACTGTCTATGCCCTTCCTTCGAAAATCAAACTCAACAAACATTTTGAAAGGATATTATTTCTTTGAAAACGACCATCAGCCTTTTCTTTCATGGATGAAAATATGACCATGAAAGCCGCAATGAAAGTTAGCCCCTAGAAGGTTGAGGGATGCTTTTGCTATAATGTCCTATATAGAAGTAACTGTGAGTACACAAGGGCTTCTTCTAATATTAATTCTCATTCCTTCAAGCGTCTTACCAGACCAGTTTTCTCTAGGATCTCATTAGGAGATTTTTCTAGCCTTTTTCATCCAAAATTGATAAGGTGTGAAGGCAAATTATATTAAAGAAGTTTAATTAGGAATTATTGTGCTTTTAGCTAGGTAACTTCTTCAGTTCTTTGAAAACATCTTACTCTACCCAAACTACAAGCTATCCTAAATTGTGCAAAAGACCTCAGCTGTTGGTTACCTCCCTCGAATAAGTACTAATACTGTGAGGAAGACTAATTTCATCAATGACAATTTGAATGCTGGAATATTAAGAAAGACCACATCAATCAGAAAAATAGCACTATGTTCATCAATATATTCCTGAGAATAACGTATTCAACAAGGAGGATGAATTACTTCTTGAACTCGAAGATGTTCATGCTGATTTTGATGCCGGGAGCGGAGAGAAATCAATGGTATCATGTTGACCATTAGCCATCAATACATACATACTAGATTAAAGTTGACCAGCATACGCATATTTAAAGGTAGGCACAACTTTACCATGCTGCTCTGGCTCTACATCATCTAGGATTCCATTGCCGGAATTGATCTCAGGTCGAAAGTTACCAATGTGATGGAGATAAATACACACATCTCCAGCAATGAAGAAATACTATCAAAATACTACGAAAGGAAATGAAAAAAATTCAAAGAAGTCTCGATACTACGACCTTGACACTGCTACACCATGTTTGTCTAAACACTGATTTCTTTAGTTTCTATCACTCCGTGCAGGAACAAAAACCTCGAGACGAGCCCGAAAGAAAAGCCTCAGGTTGGCAGCATGAACATGAATTCCTTCAGTGCATTCCTTACACTGGGGCTTTTGTTCCTGTGGTTGATTTGAGTACAATTTTGCTAGCCTTGTCGCTTCCACGTCCGACCTTGTCGGCTCTCCGCTACGTAAAACTATTCCAGCAAAGGCCGCAACCAGAACTAGTGAGAGCTTTTAGGGTTGTGCCAAACCTTAAAAGTTTTTCCATCTCACCCCCATTCAATGAAGTAATGGAGCTTGTGGGTGTATACATAGTTTTGAAAATGATAGTACATGTAACCTCTCTGAACTGTTAGGAGGGATAAAAGTTGCTCCTGGATGGAACACTGATTCCAGATAGGTGAAAGGGTATGAACCAGATGAAAGGTAGTCCATGCAGCATCTGTTTTGTTGTGAGGTGGTTCCAAAAAGGCATCTAATCACAGCGAACAATCTATGGCATCACATTCAAAATACTCTTGAGGAAGGCACCAGGAAACCATTTCAAGTATTTTTCTTATCACCTATAGATGATAGTTTAAATAATAAAATAAATCCTGGCAACAATAGGGCCCAGGGCCAGATTACTGGGGGATACTGGGCCCAACAACGGAGGAGGAAAAGCTTCTGATGTAATCACTGAGACAAATAATACAGCAAAGCAGTGAGCCATAGATTCAGCTGCAAAGGAGTTAAAGGAAAGAAAGCAAAGATGAGAACAGCTACAGATTATGCACCTGGAATGTCATGACCATGTCTAATACAAGAAAACTAGAAAATGTAAAAGGAATGAAAAGTGGAGAGCTAGAAATGATAAGATTTAAGTGAGATTAGATGGAACCGTAGCAGTGTCTATTGAAGAATGAATTCAGACATAATTCAGGTTTATAAACCAACTATGTACCAGCTATGAGTAAGGAGAGGTAGACCAGGGGTAAAAGTGGTTCTGAAAAGGTGGGGGGACGCCAGTGGGATAACACTTTCAGTGCGGTTGACTCACACGTGTGAGTCGTGGCTGTGTGCTTTACAGGGGCAGATTACCCACCATGTGAGTCAAGAGTAAAACATACTTTAAATATTAGATGGCACACTTCGCCTGCAGCAGAGTCATTTTTTTATTACATACCGGCTTTACCTGTGACCTAAACATTAATCTAGAGCAATTAGTTTGAAATTCAGTTCAGTTTTAGTTCTCGTGGAGAAACAACTTTAAGCTTGTTCCGAATTTTTATCTTTTTTTATCGATATAAAGATAAGAGTTACCCTTTAATGTGCGTCCTTTTTACTCTTTATTAATAAAAGTTCCATAGTCAACTTAGCAATGGTTGTTTTCATGGTGTATAAGACGTTTTTCATATTGATAATCGGCATTGATTGGACCGTAAGAACTAATTATCAAGAAATTCCATTGCCTCTCTTACCGCATATGTTTGAAATGCTTGTACGGTTTTGTGTTTTGGAAGCATTTGTGTCGGTAAAAAGTATTACAATGGGAAAGTTTTAATAATTTGTGGATCTGCATGAATAGATGACCGATGGTCCCAAATTTTCCTTATCACGTGGTCGGACACAAGCTAGGAAAAGGAAATCACCGTAAAATTGGAATTTTACTTCTGCAGCAGTAAGTAAAATGAAGTGCAATTGGCATTTTGAGCCATTAATTCACTGGTATAATCACCATACAAGGGAGAAGACTAAATGTTGTTTATCTTTCCATCAAGCAATATTTAAGTTAGATGATTCCGAATAAACAAATCAGATTCAGGTGAGATGTGGTGGAAACGTTCCATATTAAAGGAAAGATAATGCAATTTCCCACAAGTAAACAATTTTTATTCCGACTAGTTTCGGTGTACTACACCATTCTCAAGTGAAGCTTTCTGTTTACAAACAAGTGTATATATGAGCATGGTGGAGGGGGAGGAGGGAAGGGAAAGGGAGAGAAACGGAACAGGGGACAAGGAGTGATCTGGTTGGAGCGTGGGTGAGAGGGGCAGGTCAGTTTATTCAAATTTGTAAAACCCAGTGTCGGTTGGTGACGATGGGAGAGGGAACAGAAGGAGAAAAACGCCTTGGGTCGCCGTTGTCGTCTTAGGATCCCTCATTGATTTAATGGCTCTTGCGGCAGGGTTCGGCAATTGGAGACCAGTGGGTGATGTCCCGTGGTGCTGCTCTTCGGCGATGCTTGAGGAGTCCTCCCCGGAGGTTGGGAGGGGGGGGGGGGCAGGGTAGGGGATGTCCAGAACGTCTGCTCGGAGTGGTGGAAGAAGTGGTGTGGTATTACCAAAGGGAGGGGGAAATGGTGGATGGCTAGGGGGTAGTAGGGGTGGCAGTGGAATAACAAAGTGCTATGGACAGTAACGGGGTATGGGATGGATAGGTATTATCATTTAAGAGTGGGACATTATTAATTTTATGTTGAATTATTTCTACTTGTTCCAAGGCATCAAGTTTTTTCCCTTTCTTTTCCACATGTAAAATGTTTGGGACAAAACTGCACTGATGACCTGTGTCCATATGATGCTTGGTGACGGTGGACGTGTCCTGTCCTTTCACAAGGCACTTGCGATGCTCGTTGATTCTCGTGTGGAAGTTTCTGCCTGTTTGACCCACATATATTCCTTTGCAGGAATCACATTCTAGTGCGTAAACCCCACATCTGTCTAGTATGTCCACTTTATCTTTGGGTCTGCTGATTAATT
This sequence comes from Platycnemis pennipes, assembly GCA_933228895.1. Classification (NCBI taxonomy): domain Eukaryota; kingdom Metazoa; phylum Arthropoda; class Insecta; order Odonata; family Platycnemididae; genus Platycnemis; species Platycnemis pennipes. Next base: position 146,603,834 of record OW121847.1, on the reverse strand, counting down.
TAGAAAGATTCATGGGGGTATAAAAGGACACACTGTATTTCTCCTTAGGGAGACGGTTTGCAATTTTGCTAGATAAATGGCCGATATATGGAATTCTGCACCAACGTTGTGTGGTTGGAGAAGATAAGGGGGTTAAGGAGATAACTCTCTGGATTGCTAAAGTTTTCCGTTCTTTGTATACTAATTTATTAATTAAACCTTCACTGTATCCGTTGTTCGTGGAAATGTCTTTAATGGTTTGTAGTTCTTCCTCGTAATGGAGTTGAGTGAGTGGAATATGTAGCAGTCTGTGTATCATCGAGTGGAAAGCGGCTAATTTGTGGGAAATGGGATGTAAGGAGTCTTCTGATATTATTTGGTCCGTGGCGGTGGGTTTCCTATAGATATAAAAATCATGTTTGGAGCCTTCCCTCTTGATCGTCAAATCTAGAAAATTAATGGACTGGTTAGTTTCTAGTTGTACGGTGAAGGTTATGTTCCTATTTAGGGAATTGAGGTGTGAAATGAAAGTATGCAATTGTCTATTAGTACCACCCCAGCAGCAGAGGATGTCGTCTACGTATCGAAACTATAAAATAGATGATATTCCCTTTCAGGTGGTTTTTGGCATCGAAAATGTTCTCTTCAAGGTTGTTCATGAATCTTTCGGCCAAAAGAGGGGATCCCATGGCTATATCTTCGGGTTGTTGGTATAAGTAGTTATTTACTAGAAGCGCTATCTGCCGGTAGACGCAAAAATAACACCTCTTGAGTTCTTGCAGAAAATTGGTAAGATTTTTGCTCTTTTAGCTTTCCTTATAAAATTAACATAGAATCAACGACTGTTGCTGACCTTTATTTGCTCTCCAAAAGCTCCAGATGTTGCAACATTTGCAGCAGCAAGAAAATCACCATTGTCCTTCAGTTTGTCAGCTTTAGTGCTTCGTAACCATCAGCAGCGGTCTTCAGTTTTTTGGTATTGCTTCTTTCAAAATACTCCATGATTCCGAGTTTCCTGTGCTTTGAAGATGTCATTTCTCTTTGTGTGATTGGGTTTTGGATCGGCAGAGAAGAACGAGCCTATTTTTTGTCACTCTCTGGTTTAAAAAAAATTGTGCAGTTGGACTCCCGTTAGGTAAGGAACGGCTTTGGAACGGACAAGTCTATTTGCGGGGGTGAGTGCAGATCTACATCTACATAATACCCTGCAAGCCACCTCAACGGTGTGTGGCAGGGGGTGAATTCTCACCAAACATGCACTACATATCATAAATTTAAAAGGATTAGTATTAATACATTAGTCAAAACTGCAATATTTACTGTCCAGTCTAAACTGCAGACAATACTAAAGGCAAAATTTCCTTAGCATCGCGTGCACAGTGCGTTTTCTCCTTTTCAAAACAATAACATGGGAGTGAGGGGACTCCGTTCCCCCCGTCTCCGGCCCCTTGGCGAAGATGGCGTATTTTGAGGAAGTGGGGGGACGCCGTCCACCCGCGTCCCCCCGCACTTTTACCCCTGAGGTAGACGCCATATAGATATGATCAGCTGGTGGACATAATAAGTCAAATATCTTAAGGTAAACACATGGTGTTGCTCACTTGGAGACTGGGACACAAAGAAAGTGAATGAAGAGAGAGATGAGAAAGTGCAATAAAGTTTAAAGAAGACCATAGCCAGATTTTTGTGAAAGAAATAGCCAAGTAGATTTTCAAACACATGGCTTAAACATTTCAAGAGGATTATACACATGCAGATAATGTCTGAATATACAGGGAGATTCCAATTAGATCACAGGTTTAGGCAATATATAGGAACTACATTTTTAAATTCCATATTTTCCATGGGATCAATGCTGACACAGATCGTAACTTAGTAGTAACAGTATGTTACATCAAATTTAAAAGGAATAGAGGAGGGAATTAGCTGGAGTGGAAGAAGGAGTAGATAAGAAATTGCAAAACTTGTAAAAAGGAGCAGAATAAACTAGAAATTTTAACACAATAAGAATCAAGAAACCATGAATCATGAAATCATGATTAAAAAGATCTAAGAAAAATAGAAATAGGAAGATTGTACAAGAGACAAAGGTAAAAATTAAGTAAAAATCACAGTAAAATTACAAACCTCAGAAACCAATAAGAGAAGAATGCTATAGAGACCAAATTTAGTGCTAGGAGAAATTCTGGTGAGAGGAAAAAAATGGATTAATTTATGGGAAATTCAAAGAAGTTATGTATAAGGAAGGGCAAAGGGAAAAGTAATCCAGCAGTTGGGAAAAAGAGAGGGAAGCTTCTAATATAACCAAAAGAGACTCAGACAGAGTGGAAAGCATAAGACCTATATAGAAAAGATGCCATAAAGTTACTTGTCAGGGTTGCTGTCTGTCCTTATGCAATCTGATTGGCTACACTGCATTCAGATTTACTCCACGTATCCTAATTGACTGTTCCTCATTGGGATTTAGTTGCTCTTTTCCATGGAAATCCGCCCCATCCAATTGAAGCTTGCTGGATTCTTCATTATTTTTAAGACCTCTTTGATGGGTCTAGGAAAATATTGGAAAACATCGATTTCCCCTTGTGTATTTGAGCTCAATTCAGTCCCCTGGTTTGGGCCATGCATGATCAGTGATTGCAGAGAGGTGGAATTGTTCTTTTTTCAGTGACCCTCTGGTGGTCCTTCACCCTGCATTTTATAACTCTCTCTGTTTGGCAGATGTAAGATATTCCACACCTGCTTTTCATTCCATACACTCCTTTGTATAGTGCAACCTCTTTAAAACGAGACCTCATGGTGCCCAAGAAAACCCTCGCTACAGTGAAGTATCATCTTACCGAAGTTCGTGTAAATAATCACCATGAAACCTATTGTTAACAATTTTCTAGAAATCGGGTTGGTGTGGTGGCGGAAGTACTTCCATCTGAAGAGTCTGAGCATAAATCCTGAAAGAAGGGGAAAGTTTTTGCAGTAATTCATATCCCTACTTAATTTACCAACTAACCATTAGATCAAAAAGCACTGTACCTGCTCCAAAAATGCAAAAAGCCTCGAATTGCCGACCATTTTCCCAAATGCACAACTGATCAAGCTACTATTTTCTAATGCTTGTTCCATTTTCTATTGTTCATTCCATAATTTTGATTAGTTTTGCCAAAAATTTAAACCATAACTGATAAATCAAAATTGTATCACCTTTATTACTAGACTTTACACTTTCCCTTGGTTCGTCTTAATATTTATGATCAGTATATTCAGGTTCTTTGCGATGTTTCACGGAAGCCATTTGGAATAACCTAACACATTTGTTTCAGCAGACGAGAAGAGACCGTGGAAGTGGTGGAAGGGATCCTGCCTTAGGGGGCATTTTCTTTCATCTAAATTTAATGTCCTCATTGAAAAACAATCTGCTTTACCATGTATAACAATGTTATTGAAATACCGGTTGTATCACAATAAGTTCTTTTTAAAGATTTCGTTAGGCCCTACAGTAATTTTGTCGGGTGTATATGCGCAACAGTAGTAACATAAAGACTGAAAAAATGGGTCTAATGAAGAGCCCTCCTATGCCAACAAATATTTAAAGTATTAATTCATATAACTGCTCAATAATGACAGCAACACATAGCTGGGAATATATAGAAGTATTGAAAGTCTGTTAATAAACTAAGAGCACTACTCCTTTGGCACTGCGTTCATCACATTACATCAAGCAGTTACAAGTATAGGTAACAAATAATAATTTGCTAACTTCAATAATCTCGTAAATTATAAAATTTACTCACAAAAATGTTCTACATTGAAAAATATAGAGTGAAAGAAAATATGAAAACAAATTTAGGAGAGACAATTGAGTAGCTTGTCGTTTTTCCCTTATGACACTTAAGTGCTTTGCGTTTTTGGGCCATGGTGTCTATCTTGGAAATTCTTTCAACTCACAGACATCCGAGTGTGCTCTTGACCAACTGGGAAACAAAAGAAGATCAAATATGTACTTGTAACTGCTAATGCTGCAGTATTTCCACCGATATTAACAATAAATTAATCGGATGGTGATTTATAACATGTAATTGATATGTAACACTTCATATTTATTACATTGCTAACAGATTGCAAGCTATGGCAGATGTTGACTACTTTTGGTGTTTGTTTGCCGGCGACGGAAACTCTCGCAATGGTGGGGGCCAACACCAGAAGGGTCTCGTAAAAATTGTATTTTTTTACATGGCAATCATAGGGTCAATTGACAGTGCCCTTGCAATCTCTCGTAATGGTGGGGTCTTGCAATAGGCCATACTTGCACTACTGCGGTTCCACTGTATATTAAATTTGGCTAAGGCCAACCACTTAAAGCCAAGCTGGGTGATTTTCTGATACCAGGCATTCAACCTCTTCAGTCCATAATGAATCCATCCTTAACTATATTACCCCACTTAAGTAATCCTATAGGCTACAACACACATAAAATACATGCTGCTAATTTAGAATACAAACTATACCTGTTGTTGAGCTGAAAACAGATCATCTGAAGAAACATGCTCTTTATTTTTTAAACTTTTCATAAATTTATTTTGAATTTCCTTAATCGAGTCTCTGCATTTAACAAAAAGAGTCTTGGCATTCTTTGTCAGATTTTCCCTATGCTCTTTAGTGACCCTGGAAAAGATAAAAGGACAATAATTACACCTATTCTGCATATTTTGAGCACTTAAAAGTTTTTTAATTCTCTTAATTGGTATCTATGATGAACTAAACAACCACATAATTTGAATGTAGTGATGAATAAAATAACAGCAGATTTCTGTCTGGCACTTTTAATTTAATTTACATACCCATCATGATTTATGTGAATAATGATGTCCATGTAATGCAATAATGATGCCCTTTATGGTTTATATGAATACGATAGTTACTACTAATTTCTTGTGACAACTATTTTCTTACAATGACATCAGCAACTCAAGGAACTTTACATTTCCTTTTTGAGCATGCTTCAGCACTATGGAATTATGTTTTGTTTTCCTAGCATATGATCTAACTGCCATGGAAATCTCACCAAAGCAATCTTTACTGCTACTATCAAAAAGTTTCAAATGACTTCAAGAGTGCCTATTTTAAAAATCAAAATGAGGTTGCAGTTGTGTTTGACCATAATCTAAATGCTCATCATCATTTTCATTGGTTTAGAGAAAAATGTTAAAATAAGGCATAAAAATCTAAGATGCTTTGCGTATCAAAAGTCAATCAGATTTGGAATGTTGAATCCTATTTTAATATGCATACCCTTTCAATTCTGAAGATAACTTGAATTGTTCATAAAGCAGTCACAAAGGTAGGTATTAATTGTAACTCTTCACTTTAATAACATCATTGTGTAATATGAGCATGGGTTTATTTTGCCAAGTGAAGCCAATACTGACTTATCACATAGGCTTGCATGGGTTGTACTCTTTTCAACGAGTAGAAATATGAAAGGGATCTAAGTTTAAAATGTAATATAATAAGGGGCAATGATAGAGAAGTATTAATTGAAAATGATGATAAGTGAAGAGGTGAAAGGGATATTTGAAACAATTGCACAAAGAAAGCAATCTCAATGTAAAATTAGTTGAAGAGGAAAATTAACTAGAAAATTATGATACAGGAAATTCAATATTAACTCAGAATTCAGAGCAGCAGTAAGGGACCTTTGGATAAGTAAGACTACTGGAATTGACAATATTCCTGCCGAAATAAATAAAAATTAGAGAGAAAACATTTACTCAACTGTACAAAACTATCTGTGAAACGCTCTCAACAGGAGAAATACCCACGGACTTTGAGAAAAACATCATCATACCTAGTTCCAATAAGAAGAGGGCTAGGAACTGTGAACATTTTAGGACCATAAACCTGATGACACATGCCTAGAAGATTTTGACAAGGATCATCTACAAAAGAATACATCAAAATGTAGTGAAAGTCATAGATGAAGACCAATCTGGACACAGAAAAGCAAGGGCATAAGAGAAGCAATTTTGGCTACCAACACAAGAGAGAATGGAGAAGAACAAACCAATATTCATTGCACTCATGGATTCGAAGAAAGCCTTTGAAAGTTGGATTGAAATTCAAGACCATACAGGGCTGCAAAGAAAAATAGAGTGTCATACAGTGACCAAAGACTCCACAGTTAGTGTAAAAACGAGGATGATGTTATCAAATTAGGGCCCAACAGTAGATAAGCACGAATAAAGAAAGGAGTGAAACAATGTTATTCAATGTCTTACATTCTCTTCAATGACAACATTGAGAAAGCCATCAATGACATAAAAGAGAAGGCTTCTCTATGGGGAGAAATTCAGAATGCTGTGATATGCCGATGACATAGTGATCATAGCAGAGTCAGAGAGAGGCTTAAAGAAGACTCCAGTAAACATGGAAAGACAACAGCCAGATATCATTCAAAGATCAATAAAAAGAAAACACAGAATATAGGGTGCAGTAAAAGAATAGAGGCCAAGACCGATGTTTAACATTGAAAGAAAAGCTAGAAGATATGAAACACTACTGCTCTCTAGGAAGTCGAGCAACCAGCAATGGATGAAGTAAGAAGGAAAAAGCCAGTAGAATAAGCTAGACAAAGAGGGCATTCTACCAAAAAAAAAAAGAATCCACTTATGGCTGGAAATAAGCTTGGAAGTTAGAAAACATTTAATTGGAACTTACATTGGACGAATACTTATTTTTGGCTCTGATGTATGAGCTGAGACTAGAAAAGCAGCAAAGAAGTGAAGCCTGGAAGCATTCAAAACGTGGTGCTAAAGAAGAGTGATGAAGATAAAATGGATCGACTGATTGACAGTTTAAGAGGTCTTAAGAAGAGTGGGAGAAAAGAGAAGCCTGATGAAAACAGAAAAGGTCAGACAACTTAATCAGCTATATCTTGAGATGTGATGGCCTGATGAACTCAGTTGTCGAGGGACAAATGAACGGGAAGAATGTAAAAGGAAGGCTTTGCATGACATACATGGAACAAGTCATGAACGATGTGAAAGAGAAGAATTACATTAAATGAAGAGGTTAACCGATAGAAGAATGGAGTGGATGCATTCAAAGGATGTTCAATGCCCTTTTCAAGACACATTGTTGGTTTCCTAGCAATACACTAATTTGTGACACACGCTGTTTGTACACAATTCAGTACATATTTAGCGCTGAAATTTTCTAAGTTTTGACCTGTGTAAAACTACATATTCAGGGATCATCCTTGGAGAGTGGCTATGCAACCAATTGAGCCACTCATTGTTGTTTATAATGCAACTTTGACTACAAGATTGCACTTGTTCACACTTTTCAGGTAAATTATTAAACTGATGTTGAATACAAAGGATAAAGAACTTCAGTCTTTCCTGCTACTTCTTCACCTCCTTGACAATTTATTGTAAAGCACAAAAGGCAATCATCACAAGAATATTGACACATCTAATCCTTGCTAAATATTAACGGCAAAATAAAATTGAATTTTTTCTGCTGCTAGTTACACTTAGACAATAGAACCAATCGCTGCAGTGGATGGAGTGAACATCAATTTCAAAGAAACAAGACTAATTTCATTATCCATTCAAGGTATGGATTAGCCATGTATGTAACTACTTATTTTTCTGTTTTGGGGTCCGAGAATTGTATTTCACTGAGAAACGTGATCAAGGAGCCATTTACCATTGTCTAAAGAACAAAGTTCATAATTTCCAGATGATTTTTATCCAAGAAGTTCAAGATTTCAAGAGTTCTATTTTTGTTGATGCGGTTTATGAAATAGGTATGCAGATTTCCTTGATCCACCCTTTGGTGAATGGAATAGGTAGACTCCTTCTGAAGCAAGAACCTTCTGAATGAATCCTAGAGTGAGAATGAAGGAACGAGGGAAAAGGAAAAATAATCTCCTCATGACCACAAGAAATATCATATTATGCAAGAAAAATTTATAAGGAGTCCTTCTTCCTCTATTCATGATATAACACCAGTTATATGCTATAGTTCATGCATGAATGGATTCCAAGAGACAATAGACTGCACACTTACTTCACTCCCTTTATTGATTAAGTCCTTCACTTATCAAGAACATGAAAATATTTCATGGGGAGTCATCAATTACATGACACTAATTCCATGAGATACAACTGAAAGAGGAGCAATTTTATGAGCACTAATAAAAAATATTCCTTAAGCATGTAAAAAATAGTTCACATATATCATTTGACTTGCCCTCCCTATTAAAATCAGGTACATATATTAATACTTTGGTGAAGTTATATGGCTGTATGATTTGGTAAATTATGAAATGAAAAACACCAATTGCCCTAAATATTTAACACTGTAGTATAAACTTTCATAGCCACTCGAGCATTTCCTTTCATTTCTTAAAATAAGACATCACAGGCTTGCAACATCTCAATAATAAATTGCACCTTTAATGAAGATGGTAAGAGGATTAACTTGGCAACACAGCTAAAAGCATTGACAGGGAGGTTCTTCAGCAATGCCAAATGATTCTTTGGATGATCACACCAGCACATTAATTACACCATCAAGGAAATCATGGAAAATTTGCATTCTTTGTTATATAACCAAACCTGTAACTCATTTTTCTCATGAGGTGGTAGATGATGATATGATTTTCATTAGATATGAAGTCTTCTCAGGTATGAGACTGGATAAGGCTTCCCATCTCTGAAGCTTCAAAAAGCAATTTGCTCACCATCTTCAGGGGTATTCCACATTCAACTACTAATTCACATATGTGAGGGCAGGCTAATGAGCTAAATACCTATAGCTATCTGCTAAAAGTGCAAACAGCACTTACTTTGGAACTGGGATGTAGAGAGTAGTTCCATCTTGTTGTGGATTTAAATTCATACCAGACTTTGAAATTGCTTCTAAAACAGAAGGAATTGCCTGCGGAAAAGCTGACATATTGACAACAATTGTCTTAGGGTTTTTCCGAATTATTTGAGCCAAATCTTGTAAGGTATGTTCTGTTCCTTCAAATTTCACTTTTAAGGACTCAAAAGAACCTGAAAAAGAAATTAAGTAGCCATAAAAATGACATATCAAGATTATTTGTTCACAATGTCACCTTTTCCTTATTGAATTGGTTCACATGTGTGGTACATATGAGTATGATAGACAGACATATCAGGAAAAACCAGATTAGAATTTGACAAACAGTTTAAGTATAAAAACTGAAAGACATATTTCCATAGGAGTCCTTTGAAGATAACAGTTTCCACCGGCTAATCTGCCGGTGTCTTCAGTTCCAAAGTCCCTGAGCATTAATTTCATCTAGCTTTTATTGTGGTAAGGGGCTCTCAGATAATTTTCTGTAAACATTTACTAATTTTAATTTAGAGTACCGAGGATGACAATGTTTTGGGCCAGACTAGACCCTAAAACTAGATTCCTATAACTATTGGACATAAGGATTTCTAATTCCTGATTCTCACTCCCCAATGATGAATGTGGTAATGTGTTTGCTACAGGATGGTAACCATGAGTACGATCATGTAGCAACTCAAGTTTTCCAGGTGCTGTATTTTATCCTCTTCCTCTGCTCCTAAATTGGAAATTTAGTTCATGAAGCTAATGCATTGATCATGGTAGAAGCTAGTAATAAACATGCTCACATTAATCCCTTTTGAATAAAAGCAATGATTAGAGCAAGTTACCCTTCTAAAAACTTTTCTTAGAACTTGCATAGTAATACGAGGGTACGGTGAAAAGTTCTCGGCCTGACAATGAAAGACTGCGATTTTCATTTAAAAAATGATTTTACTTTCTACGTAATCTCCCTTGACCTCAGCACACTAGGTCCATCGTTTCTCCAACATCAGTATTCCTTACCGGAAGTGATAGCCGGGAAGCCCGTGAAAATATCCATCTACGGCCCTCTCAACTTCTTCATTGGACACGAAGCGCTTCCCAGAAACAAATTTTTTCAAGTTTGGGAACGGATGGAAGTCTGAGGGTGCTAAATCAGAAGAATAGGGGGGATGACCGAGCTAATCGTACCCCAAATCCCGTAGATTTCCCATCGCCAACGCACTTTTGTGAGCAGGTGCGTTGTTCTGGTGAAAGATGATTTTTTTCTTCCTCAACCTAGGCCTCTTGTCGTGAATTTTGGCATCCAGCTGGTCAAGAAGGTCGAAGTAATATTTGCCTGTAATTGTTCTGCCTTTTTCAAGGTAATCAATTAACAGGGTCCCTATCGCATCCCAAAACACATTGGCCATGACCTTTCCGGCAGATGCGATCGACTTTGCTTTCTTTGGTGCTGAACCACAAGCTTCCACCCATTGATTTTCCTGCTGTTTGGTTTCTGGTGTGTAGTGGTGGACCCATGTCTCATCCATGGTAACAAATTGCCACCCAAAATTGGTCGGATACCTCTTGAATCGGTCCAAACATTGCTCTGAAAGTCGTTTGCGCATTCGATTTTGATCGGCATTCAGCAACTGCGGCACCCACCTTGCGCAGAGCTTTCGCAACCATAATTCTTCGTGCAAGATGTTTCGCACCCTTTCTTCCGATATCCCCACGGCCTCAGCTATCTCACTCACCTTCACTTGCCTATCGTCCAACACACTATCGTGCACTTTTTCAATGATTTCCAGTGTGGTTACGGTTTTTGGCCGTCCTTCACGTGGGTCATCTTTGAGGGATGTGGGACCACGTTTAAATTCAGCAGTCCACTTTTTAATGGTCGACATTGAAGGAGCAGAGTCCCAGTACACTTTTGTTAACTTCGGATGAATTTCCTTAGGGGTTAATCCATCCAAAACGAGGAATTTTATGACTGCACGATATTCAATTTTAACGATAAACAATAAAGATAACAACATAACAATACTGCAACAATATGTGTAAACACACTAGTTGATAGAACAAATTGAAACTTGTCTTACAAACTAATGACACATGCACCCATGCAGGAATCATAAATTTTCGCTGATTGTAACATCATCTCTGTGTCAGGCCGAGAACTTTTCTCCTTACCCTCGTATTCCCACCAAGAATATTTTTATCATTACTACTCTGTAGAGCAAAGACAGTTTTGATCAACATGAAAAACCTCCATGAAGGACATCATCACAAGTCAGCAATCCTAAGATTGGTTTAACATAGCTATCCACTCAATTCTTCTATTGACTAACCTAAGGACCTTGATAATGATTGTCAAAGCAATCGAAACCTAGGTCGGGAAAAATAAAATTTGTGGAATCTTACCAAGTGATCATTTTATTTACTATGCGGTTCCACCAAGTGAAGCCTGAGGATTTCCTCTTTATACAACCTTCTTCACTACCTACTCCACCTCCATGCACTAAACCTATATAGAAGGAGATGCATACATGTTTCAAGAAAGAAATCGTGATATGAAGTACCTAAGTGTCTTTGGTCACACTTTAGGATGCAGAAATAATTCACACCCATCCTAAAACAATGCCACGGAAGAGGAGAGGAGTGTTGGAGGAATTATTCAACACATTTATACAGATGACACCTACTTTGGTAGATGTGTATTAAAGCTGTATCAATACAGAGATATAACTATGTCTCCAATGCAAGAATTACATGGAAAGACAAAAGCAATCTACATTTTTGCCTCCCCAAGAACTATGCCATTGATGTAGAGGGAAGGAAGGGTTTGTGGGTTCCTGTGAACTCTAGAAATAAATTGGTTGAACCAAAGAAAGTTTGTCCAGGTAGGGGTAATCAGTGATGGTTCCTGTTCGTAGCATATACAGGTTGAAGGGTAGGTGTTCATGAGAGTGATCGGGAAAAATTGCAAAAATACTGCACAAATAATGAACTGACATAATGGATAGATACCCAATCAGGAATTCAGTCAAGCCCGTTTATAATGAAGTTGAGGTGGCCGCATATTTACTTTGTAATAACCCAACTTAGCTATATGTGGACCAGTTTTTCCCAGCATCTCTTTGACAGGGAATAGCCTTTACTTTGTTATGACCGGGACTTCATTTTAAACGGGTTTGATATAAGTGGGCTTGACCGTATATGTATGGCTCATAGGGTACATGTTTGCATGTTGTGGATGGATCACGGAAATCTCCGTGTTTTGTGTGCCAAATGCCGAGGACCAGTCATGGAGATTTCCACGTTTTTGCATGTAAGAACAAAACTTATTCTGATCATTTTAATATCAGTTACTTATTTTCCCATTTGCTTCTGGTGTATTTAGGAATGTTCTTCTTTGGGACTTCATGTTGATATAAGTGGGCTTGACTGTATATGTATGGCTCATAGGGTACATGTTAGCACATTGTGGACGGATCATGGAAATCACTGTGTTTTGTGTGCCGAACGCTGAGGACCAGTCACGGAGATTTCCATGTTTTCGCATATAAGAACAAAACTTATTCTGATTATTTTAATATCAGTTACTTATTTTCCCGTTTGCTTTTGGTGTATTTAGGAATGTTCTTTCAATCATTTAGAATAGTTTTCTTTCATTTAAATTTTTATTTTTTCAGTGTTTTTTAAATGAATGTTATTCATTTTCAGCAATTCATAATATGCATGAATAAAAGTTCACTAAGCATCACCTTATGAAAAAAAAACTCAATTAAATATTATTTTCCCAATACTCTTAACTCTGTAATCTTTCTGTGTTCTGAAATCATAAATTATATACATTTACGAAATAAGGAGAGTTTCTTGTTTTGATGTTGATGTTTTGGGCAAGAAAAAAACGAATGATTTTTGGAGGATATCACCTTCTTCACATCTTTAGTCCCTTTGCGGTTCTTTGGAACTGTAAGAGAAGCTGGAGGAAGCAATGGCCACTCTCCTACCCCAACATTCCTGCAGCTGTATAAACTACTTAGTGTATATGTACAGCCTTATTAAGCCCCCTAAAACAGACAATTGTACAATACTTCAGGATAAGATTTCAGATCCCTTGATTGCACTGCATGAAATCAAAGAAATATGCAAAACAAAGAAGACTTGAGGAAATCTCTCAAGGAAAAACAGAGGGCTATGGCTGGAATGAGGGTATAGAGATGTCGAAGATGTCATCATTGAACATGACTACGCGGTCCCTCAAGTCGTTCAATGTATAATTTATCATGCAAGCCATTATGTTTCCAAGCAAATGTTTAACTATTCACGTTGTGCCGTTTGCCACTCAGAATTTCTAAACCCACCGGCAAATTCGGTGCAACCAGTGGGTAAATTAGTTGAGCTAAGAACTAAAGGCGCTCTTTTTCACCATAATTTAAATTTATTTCGTTTTATACGTTCTGTGGAACACATTTTCATTTTACATTGTGTGAAAGCAAATGTTTTTGAACTTGCTATAGGTGATATCCTCCACAAAAATCATTTGTTTTTTCTTGATCAAAACATTGTGAAGAAGTTATGGCCTTCATAATCCATTATTATGTTAGCATGCGAATGAGGCAATTTGCAAACACGTAATATCTGAAGCTAACATAGAGTATTAAATGAAGAAAAAATTTCCAAATTTTCTATGATGTAAATTTTTGTAAGAAACAATGTACAAAATGCTTGATTGACTAATATTTACTTAATTCTGCAACCCACTATTCGGTCCCTCGAGAGGAAATCCACAAAGGAACTCTAAGGTTATCTCCGAAGAAATAATGTTTCATTGACTACTAATGGTGGGATTTTGATTGTAATTTTCAGACAGCAAGAGGGAAATTGTTTGATGTGGTTTTGTGAGCCATTATTGTAATAAAGAGGTTACGAGGGGAAAAACATTTTGTTATTTTATTCATTTTTTTCTTATTTCTGGCCTGACCGGTTTCAATATCATTATAAGAGGTCATCAAGATTCCAAAACATTAGACTTAAGAAAGGGATATCGAAGAGAAGTAGAAAAATACTACGCAAATTTTATCATCGCAGTTAGTGTACAGCACAAAGTTACGTTGCCAATAGTTGATTATACGTATTATGGAGTTGGTAATCCCCTTTTGGTCTCAACATTGAAAAAATATTTGAGAATGTCACACGCGTCACGGTGTGGAATACTATAGCTTTATGCATTTTGAATGAGGAACTTTATTATATTCCACACTTTAACAATGGTGGAATAGAACCAGGTCGTATTTAGCATGTTTGATGGAAAGAAATTGTAATTGATTTGTGTAAAGTTATGTCGGTAAGTAGCATTGACATGACAAAAGATTCCTAAATTTGGTAAATATTTAGGCCCTTACTTCAGTAATTATGGTTTTTCTTCGATGCAAGCAGGAATTAAACCATAAATCACACTTAATACATTTCTTGGCAGTTGAAAAGGAGACCTTTCCATAAGGTCCCTTACGAGGAGTAGGACGAAAGTACCACTGGCGCTTGACGGCCAATACTGGATCTAAACGGACATTAAAGGGCCAAATATTTTCTATTGACGGCATAGGAAGATTCAGGGGGCTGGTTTACACTGATGATAGTGATTCTGAAGTAAGTGACAGCGATGGTAGCTTAGTGAAGGATGCCTCTGTGACATGGAATAATGTAACGGTGGGAGTGATGAAAGTTTTCTTAGCAATAATTATTTTGATGCGAAAAATTAGGAAAGATTCAATTAAGGAATATTGGAGCACATGTGAATTTATCAATACTCCTATTTTTAGTAATTTGCTCAGCAGGAACAGATTTGAACAAATTAGGAATGCTTGGCATTTCAGTGATAATGAATCAAATTTTGAATCTTCCGATGGATTATATAAAATCAGACCAATTCTAGCATATTTCTTAGAAAAATTCAAAACAGTTTACATGCCTAAACGAGAGATCTCTCTTGATGGAGTAATACCTTGGAGGGGAAGATTGAGGTTTAGAACATATAATCCAGGGAAATTGGTGAAGTACGGATTATTGGTGTGGATGGTGTGTGACAGTGAAACTAGGTATATTTGCAACATGGAAATATACACAGCTGAGGAAAAAAAATTAGAGGAAACCATATAGACTCTTCTAGATCTGTATTTACACCGTTGGTATCATGTGTTCCAAGACAATTATTATAACAGTGTACAAATAGTAGAAAGTCTTCCAGTAAAAAAAAAAACACGTGTTTGTGGAACCATACGTGCCAACAGGGGACTTCCCACTGATTTTAGTAATGAAATTAATAGTATGAAGAAAGGTACTACGTATTCTGTAGAAGGGGGGAAGTTTTGTTGCTTGCATGGAAGGACAAGAGGGAGGTGAGGATGATTTCCACAATTCATGACTCGAGTATGGGCGAAGGAAAACGAAACACGTGGACGGGAGAAATACAGAAAAAACCCGACATGTATTTTGGAATATAATAAGTACATGGGAGGAGCAGATGGAGCAGATATGCACTTGGCATACTTTTCAGTGCTTAGAAAAACTATGAAGTGGACAAAAAAAGTTGTGCTGTGGTTAATCAACAGTGCCTTATTCAATTCTTTGTTGTGTACAAAACCTTGAACACATCTAGTCGTGTGACATTAAAAAAAAATTGTTTTGGAAGTATCAAAGGGTTGGGCTAAGTGTGAGGAGGGAAGGAGTGCATCTTCCAGCGATGACGACACGGATGGCGATAGAGGAGGGCCGACTCAGTGAGTGCCTCGTCGAGATAACCCGGCAGGACTAGCGGGGAGAATGGTGGAACACACACTAGAGAGGATAGAGGGATATGGGAAGAAGAAATATCCACCACGGATGTGTCGAGTTTGTTCTGCAAATAAACTTAGGAATGAAACTCAGTATATCTGTGGATTCTGCAAGCTTCTTCTGCATAAACGGCCGTGTTTCACCCACTATCACATCAAAAAGAAATACTAAAATATATGGTTAGTGTAACATTTCAAATTTTGTTACAATAAGTTAAAAATTAAGGATGCTAGACAATTTTCATGCATCAATGTCATTTAGGTTAAAACCCTTTTAAATACCCGGTCCTACGTGAAGGGATTGGAATTAAATGGCTGGTCCTCAATCTGTTAGCATAGAAAATGGATAATCAGGGTGTGTAGTAGAGGGTGAGAGAGGGCTGACATTCACTGTTGGCATTATTTAACATATGACCAGTCATCCCTCCGTACACAGTTTTTGCAAGCAACAGTACAGGACTAATTTGCAAGAAGTCGAAGATGAAGATTAGCCAAAGAAAAATTAAGTAATCAAATTCTCTGACGGTAGTTAGGCTAACATTAAAATAGGCAGGCATCAATCAGAACAAGTGAATAGCTTTAGGTATGATAGCATTTTGGATGAAACCAGATTTAGTGGCAAGAATACAAGTCAAGAGTTTTATACAGAAAGAAGCTTTCTTATGACATTTTGTCTTCAAAACTTGTTCTTTGAGGAAGTGGAACAAAAGAAGGTTAGTGAGGAAAAAACTAAGAGAAGCATCCAGGGTTGGAAAACTAGATTATTGGATGAAATACCACAAACACAGGCTACATGAGGCTAAAATGGTTTATCAAGAATGGAAAGGCAATTACATAGGTACATATATAATTATGTACTCGTTCGTTTCAGCATAACACATGGAAATTCATTGCTAAATGAAAACAACAAAGTAAATAAGTTTCCAAAAAAATTTTGCATTTTCACTCAATTATAAATTTATGATTGAGGGAATAATTATGAAAAAGAAGGGGGTGACCAATAGGGATTTAGGACAGCAAAATGTAAGGCAGAAGAAATAGATAGAAGTGGGATTTGGTAAAAAATGTAAGAGGAGTGCGCAGAAAGGGTGGGCATATTTCTTGTACACTTTATTTTCACCAGGTAGTATTTGTCCACAATGCAAACTTACACCATAAAACTCAAGCTTGCTCGCAACACGAATGATTCAACCTGAAAAGCGAACTCTGGGGACTTCAAATGAGGATTTTTAAACGAGAGAAGGTACACTAACTCACCACTGACTTTGGGTAGCGAAGAAAAAGGCTGCACTGTACGAAACTATGAACTGTAACAAAGAAATTGGTAGATAATACAAAACAACAACTTACCTGTGGTAGACCTCAATGATAAATTTTTCACATACTCTTCTTTCATTACATCTATCGATTTTTGCATTTGGTTCTTCAAATTTTCTATATTTATTAGCTCACTCAAAGCAGCTTCATTGACGGGGACGTGTTTCTTTCCTTAAGAAAAAATTGGCTTGTTAAAGATCAAATAACGTCAGAGTATACCCCATACTCCAGTCTTCATTTTATGAATTATAAATGCACATTTCATTTTACCAAATGACCTTTGTCACTCTTTTTCCTGTCTTTTCCCTTGGCATAATTTCGAGACGAAAATTGCCATGGGGTACATTGAACCATTCGATAACCATTGTTTAACACTTTTAAAGGCGCCAGTACACTGAAAGGATGCTTCAATATCGAAGGTAATAGTTTACAACGAGAGTATTTTCCTATATATACCCTAGAAAGGGTGCACTCTAAGTGGGAAAGGCTCATAGCTGCAAACCTATAAAGGATGTGTCTTGAAGTCATTGTGAATTTAACCCTATTTTAACAACATTCAACGACCTCACTTGATTGATGGCAGGCTGACAAATCTCTGAAACTATATTCTTGAGTACAAATTGTATATTTGTAACGTTTGTAACTATTTGTTTTCATTACAAGGGCATTTCGTTACTCAACTGTTATTTCTATCATGTGGTTCTGAAAATCGCCACCAGGTAGTTTCGTTATCAGTATTGGCGCGGGTAATTCCAATTTTCGGAAAGGTAAATTTTGGAAATTATTCTCTCTTGCCGTATATAACTGTTTCGGATTCTCTTTTAAGAAATTTCAGTTCTTTAACAGCTCAGAAATATCAATTTTCTGTTTTAATTGTGATAAATAGTGTGAGTTATGTAATACAGTCAGTACTTAATTGCAGGGATGGGGCAGATGCAAAAATTTGTAACCAGCTACTTTAGCAAGTTCCTAAAAAGTTGCCTCTTCTCAATTGGCTACAAATTGATAAAATTTAGCGGGTACACTACAGCTAATCATGAAAGGTAGCTGTCAGCTACTTTTTATTTACCCTCAAAAAATAGCTGAATTTGTGCAACTTCGGGAACTAATGCGTTAAGATGACAAATGGGATCAAGAGAAATAAGAATAAATGAAGAAAGTCAATTAATTAAATAAATTAAAATTCAGTAACATCAACAATTACAAGGCCTGAGAAGCTTACTAATGTTATAGGTAAGTTGCTTGTGGTTAAATGAAACCAATTTTTCTTATAAGTAGTGCGTTGTTCCAAGAGCATTCAGTGTTCTTGTGTAATACTATGGTGATCTTCACCCCGACCACACACACCCGCGGTGGCTTGCAGGGTATCGCTTGGATGTAGATGCCATATAATGATAGCAGATAAATAACCTTCTTTAGACTTGATTGATCGGAACAACAGTATCTATGGAATTCAATTACCATGCACAATTCAATTGCACTCAATTGCATTACACAAGAACTAACACCTTAACATATCTACTGAATCAAAGCACGTCTCTTGGTAAAATGTCAAATGCAAACATTGTATGATTTTTTATGTATAGATCGCTTAATGATGACGTAAAGTGATAGCGTCAGAAGCATAGATCTATGCTTCTGACGTTGACTCGAGTTGGTGCTTCAAAAAGGTTATAAAATAAATGTATTCTCTTATATCGTACTTTTATAGGTTTTAAATTATTTCCAGCTGCATTGTTGCCTCAAAATTCGAATATGATTTTTTACTCTCGCGCACCTGAGCACTTTATGCTTCGGAAAACAATCTCTCCATAAAAGCACTTTATGATACTGGTGTGTCATGCTTTATAAAAATCTTCTCCATATATACATATTTACATCTATTTTATGTATTTACATGTAATTCATTTGCATGTAAATACGTAATATTTACATGTAATTTAACGAATATATTTTAAACTGGCCAACTAATTTACTGCGGATGAGCTTAAAAACCACGAGACACTATTGGTGTACCTATCAAGAAGTTCTTACTAAATGGATAGCAAATGCTTATGAATACACTGTAATAAAATAAAGGCATTCTTAATCATTGCGGAAGGCTGTTGATTTTTTTCAATCTTATTGTCGTGATAAAATGGATAGTATTATGAATCGTAGAGTTCTAAAAATATTTTTAATTTTATTCGGAAATGAATGGGCTTCAAATATATTTGATTTTAAAAATCTATATTGAAACCTTATGATTTTTATCCTCGTCCCTCCAATAGACCTGAGACATTAATATCTGACACTATCTCGCCGGTCTCTGTACACATAATACAACAAACTTAGGAGCCATTCATGATTTTCTTCGGTATTGCCGAAGTTTTTGGTTTTCGTTAACAGTTTTCTTCGGGTCAACCGTCACGATGCAATTTTGTCTGAGAGGAGTGCGTCCAACCTTACGATATGTTGGGGGAAAGGTAAATCATATATTATTTTAAAATAATGATTTTACTAATGACCATTATCATCATCATGGGTCAACAATCCTAGGATTGGTTTGACGCAGCCCTCCACTCGATTCTTATATCGGCCAAACTCTTCATATTAGCGTAATTCCTCTCTTTCACGTCCTTCACAACCTGTGCTATATAACTCATAAGAGGCCTGCCTTTTTCAATCTTCCCGTTCACTTTTTCCTCAACGATCCTGTTCATCAGGCCATCGTGTCTCAAGATATGGCCGATTAAGTTGTCCCTTCTTCTTTTTAGAGTGGTCAACAGACTTCTATTTTCTCCCCCTCTTCTTAGAACTTCCTCGTTACTTACTCGGTCGATCCATTTAATCTTCATCATTCTTCTGTAGCACCACATTTTGAATGCTGCTACCCTTTTCTTCTCCGCTGCTGTTATCGTCCATGCCTCACTGCCATGAAGAAACATGCTCCAGATGTATGTTCTGATGAATTGTTTCCTTACATCTACGCTTGTATCTCCAGCTTTAAGTAGATTATTCATTTGATAGACTGCCCGCTTTGCCTGAGCTATTCTACTGACTATTTCTTTCTTGCTTCGTCCATCGTTGGTTACTCCTTATATCGGCCAAACTCTTCATATTAGCGTAATTCCTCTCTTTCACGTCCTTCACAACCTGTGCTATATAACTCATAAGAGGCCTGCCTTTTTCAATCTTCCCGTTCACTTTTTCCTCAACGATCCTGTTCATCAAGCCATCGTGTCTCAAGATATGGCCGATTAAGTTGTCCCTTCTTCTTTTTAGAGTGGTCAACAGACTTCTATTTTCTCCCCCTCTTCTTAGAACTTCCTCGTTACTTACTCGGTCGATCCATTTAATCTTCATCATTCTTCTGTAGCACCACATTTTGAATGCTGCTACCCTTTTCTTCTCCGCTGCTGTTATCGTCCATGCCTCACTGCCATGAAGAAACATGCTCCAGATGTATGTTCTGATGAATTGTTTCCTTACATCTACGCTTGTATCTCCAGCTTTAAGTAGATTATTCATTTGATAGACTGCCCGCTTTGCCTGAGCTATTCTACTGACTATTTCTTTCTTGCTTCGTCCATCGTTGGTTACTCTGCTTCCCAGGTATTAGACCTCTTTCATCTCTTCCAGTTTTTTTCCTAATATAACGTTGGTTTTGGCCTCTTCTCTCTTGCTGCACACTTATTCAAGTCTTATTCTTATTGATCTTCAGATGATATCTGGACATTGTCCTTTCCCTGGTTGTTAGCATCCTATTCAGATCCTTCTCTGTCTCTGCTATGAGTGCTATGCCATCAGGGTATCGTAGCATGCTGATTGCTTCTCCGTGGATGTTCACTCCAGAAACCTTCTCTTTGATTTCATTGATGGCTCTCTCGATGTAAACATTAAAAATTACAGGAGACAGTGCACAGACTTGTCTCACTCCTTTCCCTATTCTTGCTTCTCCGGAGCAGGCTTCAGATATTATCTCAGCTACTTGGTTTTTATACAGACCGTGAATATTTCTTCGGTCATTGTACTACAATTAATTTCAGAATTTAAAGATTAAATTCCAATCTACGTTGTCAAAAGCCTTCTCTAAATCCACAAATGCAATGAAGGTCAGTTGTTCTTCTCCATTCTCTTCCATATGGGCCTAAGTGCCAATATTGCTTCTCTTGTACCCTTTCTTTTTCTGAATCCGAATTGATCTTCATCCAGGAACTCCTCTGCTTTTCGCTATGGAGAACGATACATTTTAGATCTGGTGGAATTATTTGTTCCCCAAAACCAGGCAGTTGACGTCGGCAAAGCCTGATATCATTCTCCTCCTAGATAATCAACCACATGCCTTGCATGATAGAGTTTTTGGCACCGGCCAAAGCGAGCAGGGCAGCGAAGGGGACCGAGGAACGGACAAAATATCTAGATCTTCTCCACGAACTCCGGCAAATGTACCCAGGTTACTCTGTCAAACTTATAGTCCTCATTGTGTATGTGCTTCTGGAGACAAGAGCTCACGGATATAAATCATCAAGTACATCTCAGGGAGCAGGAAGAGAGCGGACGAAATTGCAGCAGGCATCCAACTACCCTTCTTGGGTCCCTCCGCCTGCTCCAAGCGCACGACCCGACAGAATTGTTACCGCCTATTGGACGATGATGGACGTGTTATCTCTGATACTCACACAACCCCTCTCGAGTCTCCAGCCATGATGACGGTAACTAAACCCGATGCTCGCTAGAGACTCGTAGATGTTACTAGAGTTTACTATATAAATAATTAATTAGTCGGCGGAGTCTAGGGCTCATCATCGTCATCATCAATATGCACCAATCCTCAGATTCACCGATAGAAAGCATCAAGTGCATCCCAGGATGCAGAACGCGAGCGGATGCTCTTGCAGAAGGCCGTCCTTGGATCTTTCCGCCTGATTCAAGTGCCTTATTATTGCTTTTACTAGGTGGATATTGCTTAAAGTGACTTATATTGATAATTATTGAATAATTAATACTATTAAGGAATAAACACCGTACTTATTAATGTAATGTAATTTAGGGGTCTTAGAGAAAGTTACCGAGCGCTATAGAGAAGGAAGGGAGGTCAAAAAGTAAAATAATCAGCATTTCGTAATAAATGGATGGTCCCTTGATACGGATACCGTTTTATAGTGGAGGATGTATGATGACGAAGTAACGTTATTTCCATAGTTCACCGCATTGACTAAGAACAATCTTTACGCGTCCTAAACTGGTTCTTGGCCAGCTACGTCCTACAAATGCTTTCCCCCCTATATCTCCCCTGAGATGGCAACAACAGGCTTTTGTTTAATTCTACCCATGACATTTTATTTTACATGCTGTGGAAACTACTATTTTCCCAGAAGTTCGTTACGCTCATTAATTCAGCTATTACTCCAGCCGCCAGGCAAATCACCAGTTACTAGGTAACAGAACGCTCTGATCAACTCTTGCTTTTAATCGTCATTAGATATCTTCATTGCTCAGCACTGGGTACAATACCGAATATATGAAGCTTAATTCAAATGCATTATTTATTTAAGGATGTAGAGAGGAATAAAAAGTAAGCTAAGTCTTCCTAGAAAACTAATATTGGATATATTATCATAATATTCTTATCTAAATTATGGTTCCGTTAGAAGACACGTAATCTTGATCTTGATGTTGATAATCTCTTAATGTTGAAATGCGCGCCCATCTATTGGATTATTCCATAATTGGTTTTCTGTTTCGTGAATTTTAGCTATGCACACTTATATATTCATTTGAAATATATTTCTCAGGCTCTACTTCAACTTGCGACTGACTGGCACTTGGAACATAGGAATTGAACGATCAGTAAAAAAACTTCTTTTTTCCTTACTTGGAGTGTGAATGTTGATAATGAATTTGCTTGTGGAGTTGAGTGCAATGAGCTGTAGTGACATTAATGGGAATGAAACGCAATTTGGTGAATATGAAACATTCATTGTCTGTTGAATTTAGGAATTTTTAGTATGAAATAGTTTTTCAAAAATAGTGATATTTCTTTTAATGATAACTCTTCGAGTATGTATTTAGGATGGTTAATTTGTTGCTTACTCACCCTAAGATTTGTTACATTTTTTTTAGTCTATTGTTACTTGGTATTGAGAACTTGAGCGTCCATGGGACTAATACAAATTAAAGTTAGTCATTGTATTATAAATAATATCAGTTAAATAAGATTAGAGAGACAGTTGTCGTACTGATAGATTCAAAATATCATTTTCCCCGTTTTATAAGAGAACAGAATAGGCAGCATAGCAAAGGGATAGGTAGGGGAAATATTTTAGAGTAGTCTGTAGTGCAATATGCATGTATTAACAACCAATTCCTTAATTACTATGTAGATATTAACAATCTAGTTGCCTGAGACCCTATAGTAGCATGTTTGCCTGCCTATAGTGCATGCTTGGTGATATTCACCCCCTACCACACACCCTCGCGGTGGCTTCTAGCGTATCGCGTAAATGTAGATGTATTAGATCAAAGCGCATATTTATTTGTATGGGTCGCAGTGTATGCTGTCCAACATGGCTGTCCTTCCATAACGCTTCCTGGATTTTTGGAGAAACGAGCCTGCTTATTATCAAGCGCTGATTTTTCGTCTAGTGTACTTTCTCGTAAAAACTTTCCAGAATTGATTTGTAGATAAACAGTTGTGAAAGCGTGGAGTACGCGTCATTAAATGTAATGAAATACTGCATTGAATATGTAATGTATACAAACGCTTATAATCTCGCACGATCAATCTTTTTAATTAGCAGTGCTCCAAAAACAAAATTCAGGGACAATTGATTGTGATGGACCAGATATATTGATCGAGGTTATCTCACCAAGGTGTGGACATGGCGATGACAACTTCACAGTCGGCTCCGGAAATGAGAGACTCCATCATAGAAAACAGCCCCAGCGGGTGGTGAAATATTTGGAATAAGTGTCTCGAGAGGACAGCGAAGCCGCGGTAGGTCAGTAAAAGGAACAGTCGTGGTCAATAGTTGGATGTCAAGGCAGCGGGTCAAACACTCCTCTCCGCTCTTGCAATTTCCGGAAACCTGGCCGGCCCAAGTGAAGTGGATTAAATAAACATAGTCTGTTATTTAATTCTTGTATCCACAATTCCATAAATGATGAAGTTATGTATATTTTAAAAAAATCTAGTAGCCTTTGAATTGAAAGTTTTCCTAAGAGGTAAAATATTTTTGTCGTTATCATCAATTACAAATTTGTGTCGGAAAGCCCTCTAAAAGACCTTCTTCGGATCTCAATATTCATTCTACGCAATTTTTGTGAGTACTACAACGAATTTAATGGCATATCATCCCAAAAATATTACTTAACGGTGGCAAAAACGTCCCTAATGGGCTTGTTATAACTACCTATTTTCTTTAGAAAAATGGATCTCCATTTGCATTTAAGTGCATATAGTTTTCACTTATATATTTTGCGATCATTTAATCTCTAAAATTAAAAATAAAAACCGCAATGTTAGTGAATTAACTCTTGTCCATTTGCCTTCCAGTGGTTCACGGGCTTGGTCAATAAATGTGTAATCATGGTTGCAGTAAATGGAAATTCTTTTGGAAACTAAAGTGGACATTTCATCTCGAATGTTCCCAACTCCCTCTAAAACTCCCTGCGTGGCTACATTGACATTCATTTCGCAGCAGCCGGGTACTCGCAGAAACTTGAGCAAAGCATTACCCAACAATCAATTTCCAATTTAAACGCTTTCTACGTGCCTTTGCTTGTTTCCATTCCATCAGAAAAAAGTGATTAAAATTACATGGATTATTTCATACACCATTCTTTTTCATTTCATACGCAATCTTCTAGACTTGACACTTCATATTCTAGGATTTCCACTTCTCACGAAAATTAGTACCAATGATGAGAAAATCGTCTGCGAGCTTGAATTTGTTGAAACAAGAGGAAATATTCATATGCTATCGCGGTTTTTCTCCGCTACTTTAAAGACATTCATGGAAAAAGCCATTCTTTTGATCTAGATTGGAAATTTAAAAAGAGTGATATAGCTTCTATTACCACGAATGATATTTTATTAGAACGGTAATTATGACATATGTGAACAATATCGTAGAAAGTCAACTAAATTTACTTAGATGATCTATGAACAGCCGCTTGGCTACTGATTTCGAACGAATCCTTTACTTCAATCCATTTGAGCAAGTTCTCTATATCGTTTTAAATCGTATTCCGAGATTATATCTGGCATTGAAGGCTTTTATGAAGTTTATCCTTTGGAAAAAGATGAATGATTTATGACACACGCGCCTAAAAATCTCAAATCATTGGATCAGTTATCGTCAAGGCGCTCACTGTAAATTGGAGTAGTCACACATTTCTTTTTATTCAAGTTCTGCTCGCTTCTAAAATTACACACACGGGCCGGGATCTTATCTGATTCACCCTTCAGTCATCTTCAATCCCATTTGGGAATGACCAATCAAATTCACTCTCATTTAAATACAAACACGGGCGCAACATCACCCTCGGCTGCATATCCCTCGATGCGGCGCTCTCTGAGCCTATTATACGCGATCAGTTTTGAAGTCCACGCCTTTAGATTTGCAAGTTGACAGAAGGGTTCCTGTCTCCTCCCCCTCCATTCTCTCTCTTCCCCTCTCAGTTGGCTCCAGTAGTCTCCAGAATTATTCTCTTTCCTCCTGTCCAACTCGTACTTTGCTTCTCTTATCTCTTTCCAGTGTCAGTCCTTACACCATTTACTGCTCATTTCCCATGTACATATATGCCTTATATTCCGCCTCTCTCTCCTTTCTCTCCATCTCCACTCAACCATCGGCGAGAGATCATTCGGGAGGGCGAATGAGAAGGGGTTTAGTGGAAGTAGGCGAATTTCCGGCCGTAA
Organism: Platycnemis pennipes; assembly: GCA_933228895.1. NCBI lineage: Eukaryota > Metazoa > Arthropoda > Insecta > Odonata > Platycnemididae > Platycnemis > Platycnemis pennipes. The sequence goes on along the minus strand of OW121847.1, from coordinate 146,577,953 downwards.
ATTCAAACCCTCTCTCTCTCTCCCCTCGTCCCTCAGATTTTCCACCCCTCCTTCACCCCCCCACCCAGCTGGTCCTGACTGTGAACACTTCCCCCATTTTCGCCCCCCTCCCTCCGTCATAGGTCCCGAATCCTCTTTCGGCCAGCGAGCGGTTGGCCGAGAAGGCGTAAAGAGGTTAGCGTTGATGAGGGTGCAGCGAGTTAAAGGGCTCAACACGGAGGGAAGATGTTGGCTTGGGGGATGTGCGAGGGAGGCGGCTGCCATGGGGAGGGGGGGGGGAGACTGGCATATTTCCTTTTGGCATCGCTATTAAGGAAGGGGGGCATGAGGCATGGTGAAACAAAAGAAAGAGCTTACTGATGTAAGGGGAGAAAAATCGTCCATTGCTGTAGGGATGTGCTTTTAGCGAATCGTTTGTTGGACTGATGATAGTGATCAATACTGTTGACTGACGCCTATGGTACGCTGGATGAACACATATCCAGGCTTCGTATCCAAGGTGGAGTAAAGATAAATTATTCTTGACATATATTTCTTTGGATTATGATTTGTATTTATATAAAGTGCGTAAAAACATAATAATAAATGTTTAGGGAGTTTTTCTCCTCTCCCTCAAGAAAGGTGGTAGTGGCCACCGAAATATCGGAACGTAATCTATGTGAGTGTCTTCTACTTATGTATTCCTCGACTTTTGCCACGCCTGTGACCAGTCTTATTGTTATTTGTATGTCGCTCTGCGAATTTCATGTGAACATTAATAATAAATGTTGATGTTTTAATTTGAGTGTGACTGGGAATTGGGATACTGGCTTCCTATTCCGAGTACTTGGGTTTGAATCCTGGCTGTGGCAGAGATTTTTATGCCGCATAATAATGGTCCCTACTTTAAAGAAGGATGCACAGGAGCACTTAAAGTCCCGTAATCTCTCAGCAGAATAGAATGTTAATCTGTGGGGCCGTCCATCTTTTGTTTTGAGCCGGCTAAATATGACTGACGACGGGTGTCTTTACGCCTTTCCTCCTTTTCCCTAAAACTCCTACCTATATCCAGCCATCCTCTTATCCTCTATATCACAAATGATCTCAGCTGTCGGTTGCCTCCATTCACAACAACTGAGATGATCCTTTCAAACATATATGCATGTTAATTCTGAGATGGGGTTTGAAGTTTTTTTCCCCCCTTTTTAGATCCACCCGCGGGAGATCCGGCCTACTTCCGTGGATGGTGCATCAGACGGCCTACTAATCGCACTCTCACTCGGAGTACGACGTTTCCGGCAACCGAAACTCTAGCAAGCTGGGTTCTTTTTCCTGTTTTTCGGAAGGCCGAGAACCAGGAAGTAGAGGCGGGCAAAATTGACGACCCGCAGCTTCCATTGTGTTTGCGGTGAGTGGTAATTTTGGCTATGAAGGAGCAACAAAGAGGAAAGCACGCAGAATCTTGTTTCGGGCATGAAGAATTTGATGACAGACATTAAGTTAAGGTATGGCTATGTGACGGAAGTTATTGATTTGAAGCCCTGGTTGTAGTCTGAAACTCAAGTGGGAGGGAGTGAAACTCCCTCATATCACTCAAGTGAATGATATGAGGGAGCATAATAGGCTCTGATAAATGCTTTGTTGCTCTGAATCTATGGAATAGGACTAAAAAAAGTACTCAGATTGATTGTAATTTCATGAATTGGAAGTCACAAAATAGCTTGAAGCAATTTTTAAATGTAACCTAATATCGCTGTAATTCAGCAGATAATTCCCGGACTTTTGATGAAAAGTGAAGGAAAACTGTTTTAATTACACGGTTGGTTACTTAAAACTGAAAAAAGGAGCGATAATCTCAAATTATGCATTATTATTGAGAATTTTACATGAAATTATTTTTGAAAAGTGTTATTAGGCGATTACCAATAATAGAAAGATTATTTTTCATCATTTGAACTCACATTCCAAGCATTTTGAATACATGTGGGTGTTCATTGCAAACGTATTTGCATATTTAATTCTTTTTCCAATTTTGCTGTTGTAAATAAAAAAAAATGTGAATGGTAATTCACGAAGATTCAAACGTAGAATAGTGGGACAACTTAAAAATATTTTGTGGATCATTAAAAAAAAAGAGCGAGTTTGAAAGAATTTTACTCATGTATTCTTATGGTAAATGGCGAATTATTAAAGTGATAGATATTTTTTGTGATTATGGGTACAGTTGAAGACAGTCATATTTGGTTTTTTCAAAAATACTGTCCATTACCACCTAATGTGGTAATGTTCCCTTACTGATAATTTTAAAGCATATCCTTGTCTTATACTTGAAGAATAGATACGGTTTACGCCCCCATTCACAGTACAGCTTCATGGCCAGCATAATATGTACATGTAATGCATAAAAAACCTATTTTGATTTATAGTGTCTTTTAGGGTATAATTTGGTAATTTGGCATGTTTTGTAAATTCGAGAGTAAAGGTTGCGCAACTTTCTTATTGACACATATGGCTACAATAGAGTATGAGACATCGTCCGTGTCGATAGCTCGTCACCTGCTTTTCTCACTACTTACTCCGTAAACATTTTTGTCACATGATGCTATCGATGCTAATTCAATCGATTCATGATGCTAAGAATCCCTAGTCGTTCCCTATATGCCCCTTAACCATTATTCTCTTCTTTATCACAACAATTAAGTGTCCATTGGCTTTCAGAACGTCCTCAATCCACTTTTGCTTCCTCTTTCGAATTTATTTTTCCGGACTAAGTCCTTTCCTCGCCCCGCCTTCAGCCATTTTTCGTTCTCATACATCAAAGGCGAAGTTTCACTGCCGTATAACGGCACTCTCCATATCAAGCCTTATCTTTTTCATGAGTCCCTGTCTCTAATTTCCTTATTTTAAAAAACGCTATTTTACGTTTACCCGTTCTTCAAAAATCTACTTTCTGAGAAGAGGTAAATACGCAGAAATTTTTAAAAAAGTTGGTACCAACTTTAATAAGTTCAGGTAAATAGAGTGGATCATGTGTAATTAGAGTGAAGGCCTCGGTGGCGGCGGGGTTAAGTCCTCGCCTGCCATTACGAAGGTCGTGGGTTCGAGTCCCGCCTGGGTAGAGTCTGGGTAAAAACTGTCCAGGGCATGGGTGTTTTTAAATGTGTTGTCCATATATATATTAAAATGATCGTAATTGGAGTCACCTGTGATCATTATAGAAATTATTATTATCATTTTGCTTTCAGTTTACATACTATCGGAGTGCGCCCATTTTGTTCACTGGTCGTGAAGATTTTTTTCCATTTGTAATTTCAATTTTTAAAATTGTTTGTCGTCTTGCAGTTGCCAAATGCTGTTTCTGAGCGTTTAATAAAAGATTTATATTTTACTATCATTATGAATATAATTATTCGTAAACTTTTCACGAAATTTAAGCACTCTTTGACATTTCGTGAGGGAAATGTTTGAGAGTACTTCAGTCCATTAAAATTAAAATCATTCTTCATGATTAGCAAGTTTATTTCATTTATTATATTGTTCCTAAAATTAGCACATTCAATTGCCCATGGACTAGGCTTATGACATTTTCATTGTGTATGATTATTGCTCTCGCGGCTTAGCTTAAAGCCACCGAGTGCGTCCACCGGGTTGCGGATGGTGGGTCGACCTCTAGATATAGAGGTTAGCTGCGAGATAAGCGAGTTTACTCGTCGAATAAGCAGTCGTGGACAAAAAGCGACGGCATTCCGAGGGGGTATTGGTCTATCCCTGGGTAAGATAGGCCTCTAAATAATACAGAACCTGTGAAGATGCCGTGACTTGGCGACGGGAGGCCGCCAATAATTACGCTTCTCATCACCCGGAGGAGAGGGCAGCAGCTCTTCTTCACATGAGTGAAGGTGGAGACCGCAGTGGTCGGTACAGCGACACTCATTTCACTACAGGCGTGGTAACATTTACTTTAACGGCTGTAGTACTGCGATGTGGAAGGCAAGGGGAAACCACCACATTAATATCCCGAGGAGTCGCAGCTACTCCACTCTTTCCTTTATTATCAAGACGTGATGGCACCCTCTCGAGTAAAATATTCCGGAGGTAAAATAGTCCCCCATTCGGATCTCCGGGCGGGGACTACCCGAGAGAGTACATCAGTCAAATGTGATACACTTTTTAGGGTAGGAACATGGAATGTGAGATCGCTTCGGACCTGTGGAAGACTGGAGAACCTGAAGGTAGAAATGCGAAGAATGGACCTTGACGTATTAGGAATCAGCGAAATGAAGTGGCCCGAAGAAGGAGACTTTTGGAGTGGAAGCTACAGGATTATACATACAGGATCATTAAATGGTAATGCTGGAGTAGGGATCATGCTCAGAAAGAGCGCCGGAATGCGTGTGAAGAGCTTCCTGCAGTACAATGAAAGGATAATAATGGTGAAGATCGAGACCAAACCTGTAGATACCGTGGTGGTGCAGGTTTACATGCCTACGACTGACTATGAGGATGAAGAAGTGGAAGACGTCTACGAAGATATCACGGAAGTTATAAAACAGGTAAGAGGAGAAGAAAACCTAATTATTTTAGGAGACTGGAACGCTATCGTCGGCGAAGGTCAAGATGGAAGAATAACTGGAAAATACGGATTGGGAAAACGAAACGAAAGAGGAGAAAGGCTGCTGGAGTTCTGCACTCAACATAAGTTAGTGGTTGCCAACACATTGTTTAAAAATCACAACCGCAGAAGATACACATGGAAAATGCCAGGAGACAGAAGAAGATGCCAAATAGACTACATTTTAGTGAAGCAGAGATTTAGAAACCAAGTGAAGGACTGCAAAAGCTACCCTGGGGCAGACATCGACAGTGACCATAATTTAGTGATGATGAAATGTCATCTAAAATTCAAGAAATTGAAGAAAACAAAGAAGAATATATGGCGAGTAGAAAAACTAAAGGAGGCTCAACATCAGCTGGCATTTCAAAAAGCAGTGGGAAACAACATAGGAGAGAACCTGAATGAGAAATCAGTGGAAGAGCGTTGGGAAAACATTAAATGTGGACTACAGGAAGCCGCAAAAGAAGTTCTTGGAAGAAGAAAAGTTTCCAAGAAGAAGCCATGGATCACGGAGGAAGTCTTAGAATTGATTGAAGAAAGAAGAAAGTACAAGAATGCGAAAACTGAAGAAAGACAGCTCTGCTACAAAAGAATAAGGAACGAAATAAGTCGCAAAGCAAGGAAAGCTAGAGAGCTGTGGTTGAAAAATCTTTGCGAAGATGTACAAAGCAACCTTGCACTTGGAAAGGTGGAAGCGGCCTACAGCATAGTGAGGAACCACTTCAAGGAACGGAGCGCAAGAGGCAATGCCATAACGGACAAGAATGGAGGAATTTTGATTGAAAACGAGGACAAAGTGAAGAGGTGGAAAGAATATCTGGAAGAGCTATACAATGGAAAAAATCTCAGCACAAAAGCTATTGAAGAGGAAAGCGAAGTGGAAATAGATGATATGGGGGCATCAATACTAAGATCGGAATTCGACGCTGCAGTAAGGGATCTTCGGATGAATAAGGCCTCAGGTATTGATGATGTCCCTGCAGAACTAATTAAAAATGCAGGAGAGAAGACATTAACTCATCTCTACAAAACCATCTGCGACATGTATTCAACAGGGGAAATTCCAAGGGACTTCGAGAAAAACATCATCATTCCTATTCCCAAGAAGAAGAGAGCGGAGAAATGCGAAAATTTTAGGACTATAAGCCTGACGACACATTCATCAAAGATACTGACCAGGATCATCTACAGAAGAATAGAACGAAAAGCAGAGGAGTTCCTGGATGAAGATCAATTCGGATTCAGGAAAAGTAAGGGTACAAGGGAAGCAATATTGGCCCTTAGGTTACTCATAGAGAAGAGAATGGAGAAGAACAAACCGACCTTCATTGCATTTGTGGATTTAGAGAAGGCCTTTGACAACGTGGATTGGGATTTAATGCTTGGAATTCTGAAGGGAATTGGAGTGTCCTACAATGACCGAAGAATTATACACAGTCTGTACAAAAACCAAGTTGCTGTGATTAAATCTGGACCCAGCTGTGAAGAGGCAAGAATAAGGAAAGGAGTGAGACAAGGCTGCGCACTTTCTCCCGTAATTTTTAATGTTTACATCGAGAGAGCCATAAATGAAGTTAAGGAGAAGTGTTCTGGAGTGAAAATCCACGGATAAACAATCAGTATGCTACGATTCGCTGATGACATAGCTCTCATAGCAGAGACAGAGAAGAAGCTGAATAAGATGCTAACGACCCTGGAAAGGACTATGGCCAGATATCAGCTGAAGATCAATAAGAAGAAGACTAAGATATTGGTGTGCAGCAAAAGAGAAGAGGCGAAAACCAACGTTAAACTAGGAAAACAGAAACTGGAAGAGGTGAAAGAGTTCTGTTACCTGGGAAGCAGAGTAACCAACGATGGACGAAGCAAGAAAGAAATAGTGAGTAGAATAGCCCAGGCAAAGAGGGCATTCTTTCAGAAGAAGAATCTACTTACAGCAGGAAATACAAGCATAGAAGTAAGGAAACAGTTCATCAGAACATACATCTGGAGCATTTTTCTTTACGGCAGTGAATCATGGACGATGACAGCAGCGGAGAAGAAAAGGGTAGAAGCATTTGAAATGTGGTGTTACAGAAGAATGCTGAAGATTAAATGGATCGACCGAGTAAGTAACGAGGAAGTGCTAAGAAGAGTAGGAGAAAAGAGAAGTCTGCTGACAACTCTAAAAAGAAGAAGGGAAAACTTAATCGGTCATATCTTGAGACACGATGGCCTGATGAAGACTATCGTCGAGGGAAAAGTGAACGGGAAGATTGGAAAAGGCAGGCCTCGTATGAGATACATGGAACAGGTCGTGAAGAATGTAAAAGAGAAGAATTACGTCACAATGAAAAGGTTGGCCGACAGAAGAAACGAGTGGAAAGCTGCGTCAAACCAATCCTAGGATTGTTGACCAATGATGATGATGATGATGATTATTGCTATTTCATGACTATAATAATCTAAGAGCCTTTGCCCTCAGTATCTCACAAATTATTCTTGAAAGGTTTATCAATAGCTTTAAGGCTAGAATCATATACTGCCGGAAGTGAATATACCCATAGTTAATGGCCAATTATCATTTATCACTGTCATAATAAATTCAGATTTACACTTGAGAGGAAATGATTCCTAAAATTGGTATGGACAATTTGGAATAACCTTCTAATTATAATTTATCTTCCATATGCTAAGATATGTCTTATTCAGCATCTGCCGGAGATATTGAGTTAATTAGCAATATCAAAATTTTGGATGGTACCGAATTATGCATTTGGATTTGTTTAAAACGGTTTAGGTTTATTTATTCGGTTTTTCATTCCATTTAACCTTCAGGTTAAAGCTGAAAACGCTACGCTCGATAATTGGAAATATAGAGTCGATGATGACGTCATTCGCTGAGTGCCCAACTTCACTGGTGGAGCGCTCACGGGACGTTTATTATTCGTTTTAACACACCCTACCTGCTTTGCGGTTGCTTTTTAAACGTTCAGCCCGCATAAAACAATGTCGATATTCACGCCAGCATATCATCTAATTCGCCACGGTATCACGAAACGCGATAGCATTCAATCATCCATATATGAGCGAAAATTTGTAAGTTATGCCCGTGTGCACACCATCGCATGAAATTGATTACTTAAAAATCTCGGGCGAAACACTGCGTGTTTCTGTCGTTTAACCGAGGATCAATGTATTCTCTTTTTTCACGTGTGTTTATGTTTCCTGACAGTGTTAATAGAATACGTATTATGGTTGCCGTAAGTACGCTCTTTCTTATTTATACAAATACGTCAACCTGTAATAGAAAATTTGATTTGATTTATACGTACGTACTTAGAAAGTTGACCAAATTTTACTGAGACCGAAGCTGGTGTGATGTGGTGGAAACACAGAATTCTTCTCTGAATTCTCCAACTCTGAAAAGGCTTTATCATATTCAGTTGGAATCCTGAAATTGCTATGTTTCATATGAAGTTGCCATAGCAAAGATAGGTAGAGTCCTAGGAGATTACCTTGGCATGCATATGAGTCTAGGGAAATAAATGAAAATTTTTCGGTGCATTTAATCATAACCTTCTTGGTAGTATTCAAAAGTAGTATTTCGGCCTACGTTTGACCTCCAACGGAAGCCATTAGCTGAAGGCGAATTGTATGATTTTTAATCTTTTACAGAATTCAAGCGTTTTCAAAAATTTAAGAGATTATAAAAAATATTGAGTTCCTTTTTCTTCACCCTGATTCTTATTTATTTTCAGTATCCGATATAATTTCATACATTCTCATATTTTTTAAAACGATTGCAGATACGATTTCATGAACTTTATTTCCGAAAGTAGAGGGACATGAAAAATAACGACGTCTCCCATTTGTAGCGTAGTGATTCGCTATTTTTCTGCATTTTGACCACGCAAAATGAAATGAGCTCAATGTATCCATCATTAGAGATCTTAAAGGCTGTATGGAATTGAGTCAATCGTATTAGGTTTTACTCACCCGTCATTAATAATGTTCCGTCTAATCGATTCCCCCTTGAGTTCATGTATATTTGTCGGAGGCAAAATATGCTGGACAGAATCAAGATAGTCTCGCCGGAAGGGTTTATATTGTGTGCAATAACCAGGGGGTATGGGAGTGTTTTTTTTGCAAATATGTAGAGGTTGAGAATGATGTATCTTGTATACTCTTCTTAATATCACGCAGAATAGAACAGAACTTGGACGACCGATGGACGGCAAACATTTTATCAAGTTGGCCCATATATGTATAATAATGACTTTAATGACTGCAAAATAAGTACTTGAATTTAAAAATGAGGGAAATGAGTTGAAGGTGAGGGCATCGAATTAGCAAATTTAATGAGAGTTTGGCAAATGTATATTTTGTGGTGAAATTTAACATAATGCAACTGGCAGGAGTGGTTTGGTATCATCACAAGAAATTGACGATTGTGTGCAAATCAGTACGTTTGAAAATATTTGTGGTACGTAATGGAGTTCATTTGCCCGTCCAAAAATTTTATCACCTTATTGTAACACTGTCTTTGAATTAGGATGCCGACAGTGGTTTCTACATACAAGTGCCATTATGAAATACTTGTGGGTGGAAACCATGGCCGGTATTCTAATTTTAAAAACAATGTCCTAATAGTACGAAATTCTTTTTATTTATAGTGAATATCCGACATTTTCGCAAAGTGTCACATGATGAAATTAATTTAAGAAAAGGAACTTATTTTGCTGGTATATAAACGTTTTACTGATATGTCCTCTCAAGGAATATACGCGTCTTTTAAGAGGATTGTTACGAAAATATTTTCAATTCATAATATTTCATTTTTGTAAGACTCGGCGAGAGTAATATGAACACGGAAAGGATTAAAGTCTTGGTCCCATTCTGATCGTAGTTGACAACTGCTTAATTAGAATGAACGTCCAATGGTCAGACCATTTGCTCCATTAAGCCCTCGATCTATGTGCAAAGCTCGACAGGCAGCACCATGACGCGCCAAAAATTTGGTTCCCAACGCTTTGCTGATTCCCGTCCATCACGGCGGAAGGAAGATTTAAGCCGTGAGTGAGAGGGGAAGATTCAGAGGAGGAACGGGTCGAACTAGGATCGCTCAACCCTTCCATCCATGACTGCGCTAAGTGACGTGGATCATTTGTTATACAGCTCATTTCCAACGTGCGCCCGCCACCTCTTGTTTGCCCCATCCCTCCCGACTGAGCGCCGTAATTCGCGTCACTCTCCTTCGTCCCGACACATTGCGGGAACTGTCGTCTCTGGCAGCTCACTCCTGCCTTGCTCCGTGCAGTGCGACGAGCCTCTCTCCACCTCCCACTCTCATTTCCCTCATATCTCCCTCCTCTCCTTCGATCCATGGGAGGAAAAGATTAAAAAAAATATATAGTGACTACCAAATAGCCTGCCGATTCGCACAAGACGCGAGGAAGTTAAAAAAGGAAGAGTGTCGCGCGTTGAGCAGGAGAAAAAAGACATCGTTGGCACCAAGGCTATATAACGTCCGTCGCTCCAGCTCCTAACCGCATTAACAGATGCAAGCCGTCGACGCCGAGGTGGGGGCGTGCGTTACCGTATTCGATTTCCTGCGTGCCGCCCAGTCCGCCCGCCCACTTGGTCGGAGGAGGCGAGGAAAACCCTTGCCACCCCTCGGTCTCCGCCAGCATCGCCTTCCTTCCCACAGACGTCCGCCGCTCCCCTTGTGGGCGCCCGTGCGCGGAAGTGTGACGGATATTAAGAGGGTTGCTCGGGGGTGCGACAGGGAATGATCGAGGGAGAGGGTTGAGTGCGCTGGGGTGAATGGGGGAATGGATTCAGGAGACGTATGTGTAGCTAGCGGAGATGGGAAGGGAAAGATGTTTATTTATATACTAGAATTCCAAGCCATTTTTGTGGGCCTGTTTCTATCATAGATTATCGATAGTTTTAAAAATTAGTTCCGATCAAACTTGATGGACACTGGGGTTTAGATGAACTGCTATTAGTGAATTGATTGAATTTGATTCCATGCTCTGGTTCCCATTCTTACTTCTACATGTTTCCAATTGATATTTATCTTGGCTCTTTTCCATGAATGGTTCATACATTTAAAGTAATCTTCTCCAAATTTTCTTTTGTACGCTACTGTAATACATGATTTTCTTCGTTGCATATTTATCACCTCACTTCTAAGATATTGAATTTTGATTCAAATAATTTGGAGATGGATTCGCCACTCATATTTAAATTAAATATTTGGGTTTGCATAGTAACCTCAGGTCCTTTGCCTCATCTCATCGAATCTCGTTCTCTTTTCCTCGCCAGAAATTGAGACATCACACTTCTGCACTCAATTTCTTATCTATTTCCTTGTTCCTCTTACATCTGGAGACTTAGGTGTACAGAAAGCCAAAAAGATGGAGAACACTCAAGGGTGGAACGTGGAATTAAGAAAAATGTATCCCTTGGCAAGGGGATCTAATGCAAAGTAGAGCTTAAGTTCGTGGGCCCAAGTTTTAGACGTTTTCTCTGAGCGAAGAAGTCCTTCTGACGCTAATGTAGTGAGAGGAGGTGTGTGTCTCTTTGTATGCAAGTCTATGCGTAGCGTATTATGTTAAGTAGCTGTTCTTGATAAGCCGGACGTCCCGGGTAGGTGCTGAAAGGAATGGAAGGCGAATTAAGGATATGAAGTGGAAATCCTCCAGAAAAGACCCGAGATGTGGAGACTAAAGCTGGGCCCATCAGGTGCGTCGGTTGGTGGCGTTTTAGTGTGTGGTAACCCTCTCCTCCCTCCGATATCTCATTCTCATTGGATCTCACTTGAGTGAACGTGTCACTACCTTTTCCCTTTCCCCTTATTCCACATCTCCATGCTTCCCTACTTTTATGCACTTTCTTGCTCTCCTCCTGCTATGCCCTCTTTTCCTCATCCTCTCCACAAATTTGTCATAACTCGCTAATCGTCACGGAAAAGGTTAAATCCAATCGCCATGAAAAATCCAAATCGGCCTCCACACTTAGCGATCCGTCCATTTTAGCTTAGTTTTTAGATTTACCGTATGTAGTGGGCCGACATAATTTTACCTTTAAGGAATTGGAGAATATTCAATACCTTATTCCGTTACGTCATAGTGATTTTTATGCATTGTCATTACGTCTTGAAATGGCTGAACACATTTGACGCATAAGTAGTCTGTTTTGAAACCTTCATTTGCTATATGTAACAACTGATTTTGAAGTTAATGGCTGTCCACCAGCACGGACCCAGAAGTATTCAATATACAAACATAGATCGAGGATTGGGTTGAGAATACCAGCTGTAAGGCTCTAGGAGCTGACGGGGATGTCTGTTGGGACTAAAAATTTGCCTGAGTATTTGGCGTGGAGAGAGATTATTAATGTTTTCTTAAGATAAGTAGTTACGAGGTTGTAGCCTTTCATGAAAGTTTTAAGTGTTATATACTGTACCAGAAATTAGTTTAAACGACAGTTTTCTACGATATTGAAACTGACAACAAAATAATATTTGGTGTAACAATTCAGCTTGATTCCCACGGATAATTTTTTATCCTATGAATATTTTCTTGTTTATTTTTCTACGATTTTTAATTTCATTCAGCCCAAGTACTTATACTTTAAAATTTTCAGAGATTTAAAGTTCATACCATATTTTAATTATCTTCTGTTTTGGGATGATAATTATGAATTCAACTGTATATCTATCGAAAATTGCGTTTTTATATTTATTTGCTATTAACTACCTTAAATGACCTTCTTCGTTTTGTAAATCTGGAGTCATTATTTTGAAAATGTTAAAAAGCGTCAAAACATGTCGTAGACTTAGGTCGGTGGCTTATTACTTCTTAGCGTAAGATTTCATCTCTTAGAAGACTTTATACTCTCGGACCTCATGATATCTATTCTTGTATTACCTTCTAGAACAGTAATATTTTTGACTAAGCTCATGAGGATGGTGTTTAATGACTCTGAATGAGGACCAATAGTCTTTTGCTTGTGCGTTTTCATCACTTCACATTTTTTATCTGGTGAAGTCATGAGACTAATCCACAACCACAAGACTTACTTTGGATTTGTGGAGAATTCAACCTTCTAAAATTTGGTCTCAGTTTGAGCAACTGTTTTTTGGAATTATTATTGGCCGCGTGATGAAGCATAAACCTTATCCATTCGCCACAGAAGAGTAAGTGGAAGTGCATCAATTGTATTTTCATCCATTCATTAATTTTTCTATGAGGAAATTTGCTCTCCTTGAAGGCAGACATAGAAATTCTCCTTTTTTCTTCACAACTTATGTCAGCATTCATTTATCATCTATACGTCACACATCATGCTTACGTGACTGTGAAGTTGAACGTTGGTCGCGGGAAAGAGAAAGAAAATCTATCGCAAAGAACGGTCTGAGGAAAATATCCAGCACCCCGGCGCCGAAGAAGGGACGTGGATTTCTGGACGACGACTGTTTCAGGGACGGAAAAGTATCCGGAGGTAGTGCAAATGGAAGAATTCGCGGATAGTCGAGCATGCGATCGGATAATTCTCTCTCCATCGACTGAGAGGATCGGAGGCAACGGGGGTGGTGTGGGCGGGATAAGGGGTGCGAAGACGGCGAGGGGAGAAGCACGCTCTGTCGCCCCGCGTGGGAAGACGTGGGGGACGAGTTAGTTGTGTCTGTGTGTGTGCGCGCGCGCGGGCGAAAACGTCGCCAAGGAGATGGTGTGGGGAGGGGGTAGGGATATGGCACAGGGGGTGAGGAGAGACGGAGACAAAAGGCGAGGCAGATTTTCGAGTCTGCGATCGAGTGAGCGAGGGCCCGCACTGAATTTGCATAACGGCAGCGCAGGAGGTAGGAGGGATGCGGAGGGGGTTGAGGAGGGTTAGGGAAGGAGCTTGCGAGTCGGTTCGGAAGGGGGTGTGCTCTGAGGTCATATGGGAAGGGGGAAGAGATAGGGGAAAAGACAGGGATCGTTGGGCGGGGGGAAGGGGGATTGGATTGTGGGTTAAGAGGAAAGAGGAGACATACGGAACGGGAGCGGAGAAGGGATGGATATGAAAAGCAACCCCTTGTTTCCTGTCTCTGATGAAGGTTAATGGGCGGAGTGCGGGGTGAGAAGGGCGGAAGGTGCAGCCCCCTCTCTCTCTTCACCCTTCGGGTCTGCGAAGTGGAGGTGAATTGGGGTGCGGGCGTAAGACAAAGAAGAGAAAGGTGAAGGGGAGAAAGATGTGGGCAGAAAGTGGAAGCGTAGAAGGAAAGGGTGGCAAAGGTTAATGGGAATGCCATGCGATTGACTCTTCGAGTTAAGAAAGATTGCGTGGCAATGGGCTGGGAACCAGTGTGGGGCCACTCCAGACTCGGGACGCAGGCGGAATCCCAAGAACGAATCCATAAAGGTTAGTGGGTGAGTGAAGGCCGGAAAGGAGAGAGAAATTTGGCAGTATAAGTAATGATAAGCCTAGGCGTAAGATTGTTATATTTTGTTGGCGATTAAATATTCTGTAATAGGAGTTTATGAGTTTATTCTCATCAAAGTGAATGATACTACATTTTCTGTCATTTGTTCTCTAATTTTCTTAAATTTTGCGAAATAATATCGTTAAATAACTTTAAAAAATCAACTTAAAATTACGTTCAACGTAAACCGTACTTTTCTGAAAAGATTTGTTTAAGATTTATAGTGACTGCTACGCTCTCTCGAGGCTTTATACTAAAATTTTCATTTTTCCATAAAATATAGTTTTACCTTTAGGTATATGCTGAAGCTCATTTAGAAATTGGAATGTTAGCTGCTCTAAACTCTCATCGTTATTGGTGAAATATGCTGGGATTAAATTGTGCAATGTACTCTTATAGCTGTTTAGGGCTTATACACACTGGTTTTTAAACCAATAGAAGCATTTCCATGCCCTCTTGACAATTATGAGAAATTTATTGATTTTAATTTAGCATATTGAAATTTATATTTGGCCATAAATAATGAAATAACTCACACGAAAAATGAAAAAAATGTCTTTCTCTACGCTATTTGGACAGACAGTGACAACAAATTATTCAAGTGTTAAGTGTAAAAATGTATTTGAGAATATTATTCGCTGATGGAACGTACGTGAAGGACATCTGAAGGAAAAATATTCATCAGCTAAAGAGATCATTATTAGTAAATGTGCATGTAGCATGTAAGCGATGTTTGAGGCATATGGTGATTTCGAAGACTATTCTTGAAATTATATTTTCTAGCTAACCATGGCAGAAACCCAGCAAAATAAACGAGCATACTATCTTGGTTGGTGTTCACTGATATTAAAAAGAATTGTTCATTGTTTATCATGGTAGTAGTTGCATCCTAATAATTAGTTACGCAACCAAAATTTTTCGTTAATGAGGATATATTTTAATCATGCATACACTCCAAACTTATGAAAGAAAATAAGTACCTTATCCCTGAAACATTTGTTCTTCCAGCATTGGAGTATATATTTAATTTATTTGAAGGAAATAGACGAATGGCATAATTTTTTCTGACGAGAAACATTACGGAAGTTTACGGGACGCAGCATATTTTTCTGCGTAAACTCGTTTTGTGCCCGAGATGGGATTTGCTTAAGATTCACCGGAATTCAAAATTTCTCCATCTCCGAAATGTAATACGCGTTTGCATGAGCGTACCTTCATTTTACCATCCACAAGGGAAGTGAAAAAATTATGGGATCGACGGGGTCCGCATGAATGAACGTGAGGGGACAGGAGGGGGACTGTGTGGGCGTTCGAGGGAGGAACAGAGGAGATGTAGGGGGAGGAAAAAAGATTTGGATGGGTGTGTGTGTGTATATGTATATGTATAAATGCGTATATATGTATGTATGTATGTGTGAATATAAATGCATTCGGGTGGCTGTAATGTAAAGGGGGAGAAGATAAGAGGGGAGGGGGGAATGAAGAGATAAATCAGGAGAAGTGTTAACGCCTTAGAGGGGGAGGTGGGCTGGACGTGGGTGAGGCGGAGGCTATGCATCATCTTTTGATGAACGGCTAAGGAGTGCTAGAAGGTGCAGGGGTGAGGATGGGATTTCTTGTCTGCGGAGAGGACTTTAAATTGAATTTTCAGTTTTTGTTTAATAAGTATTTTTCGTTTGAGTGAGCTCGAAAGGTTTCTTGCAAGGATCTAAATCACAAGTTTTAAGACCCCATTCCTCACGCTTTTCCGAATTTTAAGGTTGTAATTTGGATAAATTATTGACGAAACTTTATTCTTACATATTCAGGATTTATACTTTTGAACAGTTGTAACGTGTTTGATTACTGTGTTTGGTGGGTGAAAGGCGAATCGTTTAGATCTGGATGTTTTTGCTGTTATTAGGAATAGCAAGCGACAGCTGAAATCATTGTACATACAATTTAGGATGGGAGGGTAACAATAGTAAGGGTAAGAACTTTTCGGTTGACAGGGGAAGGAGGGGCAAAATCCAGCGTCGGTATTAGTTTACCATAAATGGAAGCTGCTCAACCGTCAACTTTTCAACGTCCTATCTGATGGATAGAGTACTGAACTTGAAGTGCTCTCCATACAACTCTGAGTAGAGACCAATATACCATTGAAAATGTATCTGCCTTTGCCAGAATTGGAAACCGGGCCCTCGAGATGGGTAGTCCATGCTCCAACCTCCTCACCAACCCTAAGCCCCCTGGAAAAAAATTCAGAGGTGTAGGTAATGTATTTTTAAAGAAAATTCCTACATGTAGATTATCTAAGAATAATAATACTTACTTCGTTAGTTTTATTACTGTCAGTGATTTTTGAGAGTATTTTTTAGTTTCGAATTCATTTAGTTTCTTGGTACGCTACTGGAAAATTTTACCACCCATGATAGATAATAGAAATTAATAGATAGCTATTTTTCAAAGGATTGGAGGACTATTGACTGCATAAATTTTCTGAATTGGTGTAATATTCGTCTATGATATGAAGTAATTTATAGCGGTATATAAGAATGAGAAAAACGAGATTTCTTAAATTTATATTTTTTTCGCTATAGATAACCGATGATTAATTGTATGGTAAATATATTAACCTATTTTAAACGTAGTCGGATGTAAATGTACCTGCAATTTTTCTATACTACCGTCTTAGCTTTGCGCTTAAAGAGTTATGACTGATTATCACTTCCTATTGATTTGATGCACGTAATACAATGGGTGCGGGAATGCCTTGAATGAATCTTCTTCCTAATTAAGGCGTATTTATCTTCGGGTATAACGGGGATGCATATAATTTCCACTGGTAATGAATATGTTATGAATTGTAAACAGTATGAGACACTTAAAATTAGTCGTTGTTTTGATGTCCATATTTTAATACTTATCTCATAAGTTAAACGTATGTCATTTAAAAAGTAATCAGAATAACATTTATTTTTCAATTCAACCTAACAAGAGGATGTGGGCGTATAAGGGTGGGGTGCTTTCTGGCACTGTTCTGTAGCAGAGAAAATACTGAATAATGAACTAATCCTCTAGAGAGGTAAATTTGTATTACAATTTATGAAAGATGCGTGTGTGGGAAATTAAAAGCAATCCACGCAATTCTCGCTTTTACTTTCATCACCTGAATTCTTAGGCAGCACGTTTTACCTCTAGCACGATGGCGCGAACTGTGCGTGCGTATATTTTTGCGTGATCCAGATAGTAGAGAACTGCTCGCGCACGCCCCCTTCCTCTTTCCTTGTGCCTCTCAACGTCCATTTCGTCATCGTGAACAAGCAAGCGAGAGCCGTCGCTGGATGAGTCGCTAACCGGGTCGCGAGCGATTAAAATTCTTCATCGAGGAGTAGTTAATGAATACGGGCACGTGGAGTCGAATGTTTTACTCACTCACGCACACACTCGCGTCTCAGCCTGCAACAAATCCGACACCACCCAGCCTCCGGTCGTTCAGGTCCACCCCACCCTCCCACCCACTCCCCCACGATCTCTCGCCAGATCGGATTTGAATATGGAAATGCAAGGACGCTCGGCAGGCAGGCGGCTTTGGTGGAGGCTTGGTCGGGGAGGAGTCGAGGGAAGGGGGTATGACCCGGGCGTGTTTGTGCGGGCCGGGGGGCGGGCGATACGGGGGGGTTCGGTAAGGGTTTTGGGGTGGGGAATGGGAGAGCCGTGCGTCGGTCGAGACTGCCGGGTAGGTTCATACAATCCCTCGCGGGGCAGAGCGTGCGGAGATGCGGTGGCTGTGGAGGTTTGGGCGCCGGAGGCGTTGTGTACGCGAGGCGCCTCAGACCTCAGAGAGGCTCGCTTCTTCGGTCTTTCTCTCTTCCTCCCCCTCCAGGGCTAATCCTCCCTCTCTCATCCCTTCCCCGACATCCGCGACTCTCCCAGCCCTCCCCTGGACTAGCACACATCTCCGCCCCCACCGAGCTTGCTCCCTCTTGGCCTCTTCCATCCTCCCCCAAATTTCAAGGGAACACATGGACACACTCAGGGGCAGCCCGCGTTCAGAACCCCAATTCGGCGTCGGTTGACAGGGATTTCCACTTGTGGAGCGCTCTGAGCTACGCCATCATTCCCGACGTCCCTTTTTCACTCCTCCCCCACTTCTTAACCGTTTCCCTCCTCCAGATCTCGCCCCCGAATTGCTTCCCCTTTTGTGTTCTCTCAATCCAGATGGGGGATAATTTCAGATACATATACCTTCGAGTGTTTGTGTATGTATATGTATGTTTCCGGCATGACAGGGACATCAGAAAAAGCTGTGAAACTCTGGAAATCGCCATGCAATCTTTGCTAAAATTCACCTCAGGGAAATCCATTGAAGGGACTCAACCGCCCATCTCGGATATTTACAGCAGTGTCCCAATATAATACCACTCCGGTGGTGCTGAATGAAAAATCCACTTATGGTTGCTCGCTTCTTGAAGGAAAATTGTTACCATCACTTATTTATAGAAAATGGAGTAAAGGTTTAAAAAGAACTCTGCTGCCTGGGTACTTTTATGCACGTGACAAATGGAGATGGTATGAAAGTGAGACAGAAACCGTTTCTCACTGGAAAAGAGTTGCACTAATGTGGAGGTTGGACGACTTATTTATGATATATATGATAAATATTTTCGTGTCATTCACATACATGAGGATGTATTTACTCACAAAACTAGATGCTAGAGTGGAAGACTGGGGAGAAGAGAAATGGCCTGAGAGTAACTCATGGGTGACGACGACAAAGGTTGTACTTTTTGCCGGGTAGGTGGGGGGGGGGGGGGAGGAAGGGGCAAGTAACGAAAAGCATTGTCTCTTAAATAGGGAGTAGGAGGGATGAAGTGAGTGGAGATAGCGCCACAGTGGCTGAAGGGAATTGCGGAGAAAAAAAAAGAAAATTTGGAGGGAAGAAGGGGACTGAAAGGTGGAAGGAGAGCCGTGCGGTCGGGTTGACGCGAGCGTGGGGATGGTTGCCGCGGACGCCGAGTAACCCGGCGGCGGAGTCGCCGTGATTATACCCTCGAGGGTAATCTGTCATTGGAGGAGCCTTCCACCCCTCCCGACCCCGGCCGCAAAAGAAAAGTCTGGGCGAAATTGGACGAGAAGGAAATTAGATTCGGTTCGGATCGTCCCCCCCGCTTCCATGTCGACATGTAGGAAACATGTGATCTCGAGAAAATGTTATTGGAAACAGGCAGAAATATTAAAAGATATCCCCACGGTGAGAAGAGTGTTTAAATTATATTGGTTGAATTTATGAATTGGTGAATTTCCGCTGCTAAAATTTTGGAGTGAAATAAACTTAGTTCTGGGAGGGATGAGTAAACGTCATATTGGCATCTTGGGAATGAGTTTACCTTCGCCTCTTAAATTAGGAGTGTAAAAATATACATTTAGGTGCACCTACACCCCTATCGGTAATGCTATGGTTAGTTTTCTAAATGCACCTCTTAATGTTCCTGTTCGTTATACTATGGTTAATTTTACGAATATTTTACATACTTACATGTGCTTTTTAATTGCATTTTTGGAAAAAAAAGGACGCAAAACATGAGCAATGGATGACTAATAGTAAATTTCGCTCCCCAATTTTTAAACTCCTGTTACTCATATATTTTCTTGTCAAATCATGTTGCTTTGCTTAACCCGAGATAATCAGTCAATAGTCATGGATAGCTGTGGTATAATTAGCCATAAATGATTCATCATCTGATAGCGGAAAATAAATATGTTAGTCGAACAGATTGTGGATTATTGTGAATATTACCTATGCAGATTAAATGAAACACCATTTGCTTTCTTCAACAGAGTTTTTAATGCACTGAAAATTTCAGCTTTCCGGGTCGTCTTCTGGCGAAAGACATTCATTCAGACACAGGACCTTCAATACCTTCAGATACAAGTCCTTGTACCTGAAGATAACTCGAGGAGTTGACACGCGTAGTACACATCGAAAGTTCTGTGGAAAAGCGTGAGTGGTGTTTGGTTTGATGTAAATTTGTGAGTGGCGAAATATGACCATAGCAAACGCCCTCCTAAAATTTGTGTCCACCACTGCTACTAGGAATTCATTTAGGATTTTAACTTTAGTCAGAAGATGTGATTTAACTAAAGATTAATTTCACCGCCTTTGATTCAACTTCTGAATCCTCCACAACTTTATATTTAGGTATCTGTTGAAGTGGACGATCTTGCATCATTCAAGAATTGATGATTTTTTTAACCCAAAATGATAACTGCGGCGTCTTGCAGGACTTCACTTGAGCAATTTAATTTACATTTTAAACGAATACCATTCGGTAGTTTCGATATGTATACCACGGCTTGAATTAAGTATTCCATTTGAGTTGGGCAAATTCACTGGGACCTTAGTGTGCTTACTTGGCTGGTTCTTGAATTAGATTATTCTTCAAGGTATTTTTTTGTCGAAATATTTCGTGCTAAATTGATAAACCAATGAATCATGCGCGTAGATTATAACTTCTAATACCCTTCTGGTTCATAAGTGAATGCAAATAAACGACTATTCGCTTCTCGGAGAAAATTTTCAATAGAAGCAGCAGACTTCTTGTTCTAAACTAACATATCTTTCTGTTTATTTGGGCTCAAAATAACTCCATTTTCATCACTTTACTTGAAAGTTTCTTCCATTGGGTTGCAAATGACCACAAATGCACAAGGGGAGAAACTCGACAAGAGGAGAAATTTATTAACTTGAGTAACATATTGAACGAAAGCAAGCGTGGTACCTTAGTTATTTGGAAGGCAGGTGCATTGGTAGAGGTGTTTACTTATGGAAGATAACTCAAATGACAGGAATCTTTGGCAAAGATGTAAAAAAACGATTTTTGTGTGGTTGAAATCCATTGACTGTGGTGAAAAAGAGTGAAAATTAGATAGTCGCATTTTAGATGTGTGTTTGTGTGGAGTAAATTGGAAAATATATGTTTCACAAGAAGCAATGCTGCTAAAGAAGCAAACGCTAAAAAAATGAATTTCTAAAGAAGGCAAAATTATGCTTTATGTATATGGTCAATGTGTATTGCTATCCCATCAAGAATTTGATTTTATGTGTATCCGTCCTTGTTTTATCTCTCTCATCGTTAAAAAACATTGCCATTATTTTCATGAGAATCTGTTATTGAAACTCTTTGGACGAAAGAAAATCACGGGCAAGTTTTTTGTACGAAATAGGTCATTATATAATATTCTTTCCGTTTTGTAATATGGTAGAAATCTCATGTGTCTATTCTCTTGCTGTTTCGCCAGGGAACATCAAAGGAGACGGTGCACTACGTTGTCGCCATTGTTCATCTCCTTCCACCCAACACGTGGATGGCATATTTCAGTTGGAAGCCGAAAGAATCTGGCGCAGAAGAGAGTGGCCAACCTGCATTAATTTGAATTCGGATGGTGAGTACTCCCCTTCAATTGCCAATTTATTTATTTATACGCCAAAAGCCAATGTATCTGCTAACTTAGAGGAATCACTTTTTATTGCCTGATATACATCTGAACCCACAGGGTATATTTCCTCCCCTCTACCCTCACCGTTCCAGAACTGAGTCCAAACCTTCGCCTTGCTCTCCGATTCCCGCGACGCCATTGCTGCGGCCCGCGTGCCACGGCGGAGTGGAACTATGTCCGGAATTACGGCGAGGACGGGACAATACGAGGGTGGGACGCTTTGATTTGTGGCTTTGAATTTTCCCGTCTCTCCTCAATCGTTTACCGCTAAACCTCTGTCCCTCCCTACTCCCTGCTGCGTGAGCTCACGGAGGGGACATCATTTCATCGTTTCGACTACTTATCCCCGATGTTGTTGCTGGGAAAAACGGTACTCAAGACTTTAATGCTTACAGCTATTATCAATTTTAAAATGAATATGCAAATATGCTATGAAATATTTATGGCAATGAAGATGCAAGTAGCACGTATAATCATGCGGTATAGTCTCATTCCATGATAGGTATTACATTTTCGTGAATGTAGCTGATGCTGTCATAATTTGCTGAAAGCTGCTATTGACTCTAGTTTCGGTGAGCGTTGCTTATTAAAATTTTATGTTACTCTTCAAGATTTAAAATCTCATTTTTTGCCTTTCATAATTAATGTGAAGCCATAACACATTGGAGAGAAGGAAAAGGCACTAGGTAAGTGATGAATATGGTTGATGTCAACCTGCATTGCTACAGTAACGTCGGTTGTTTCTTTATTGCATGGTCCAGCCAGGTAAATCATATTTAGATAACGCAAAATTGTTTCATAGATAACGTTTGCACTTACTAGCTTTGAGTCATTCGGTGAGTTTATTACCAATCTGGCTAACCAGTCTGGCTGTAAAGTTGAAATATAATGAGCAAACGTGGGAACATTACATTCATATTCTTACCATTATGAACTGCTAAATTGACAAGGAGATATTTTATAATCATGAGAAAAAGGTGAAGTTAACAAGGTATATGTTTAAAGAAGAGAAAAATTTCACCTTATTCTTGAAAATAATAGGCGGTAAACCATGATCATTATCATTGGTCAACAATCCTTGGATTGATTTGACGTAGCTTTCCACTCTATTCTTTTGTCAGCAAACCGTTTCATTGTGACGTAATTCTTCTCTTTTACATCTATCATAACCTGTTTCATGTATCTCATACAAGGCCTGCCTTTTCTAATGCTCCCGTTCACTTTTCCCTCGACGATTGTCTTCATCAGGCCATCGTGTCTTAAGATATGGCCGATTAAGTTGTCCCTTCTTTTTAGAGTTGTCAGCAGACTTCTCTATTCTCCCACTCTTCTTAGGACTTCCTCGTTACTTACACGGTTGATCCATTTATGAAAAATAACATATATATCTTAAGTGATTACTGTCAAGTGGTATTCGTTGATTCATAACATGATGTTTGATATTTTTAGATTTTTCTGGATGCAGCATTCTTTTTGCTTGTGTCCTGAACTCTGAGAATGAAAAGAATACAAAATTGTCTACTAATGGCTCTTCTAAATGGAATAATTTAATGCAGATAAATTATGCGAAAGCGGATGGTTAAGGTGTTAGTTATCAGTAACACTTTTGTATTAGTGGAAAGGCATGGAATGAAAAACTCAAAATTCTGGGTAATAAGAAGGTGTTCGCTTGAATGAGTCTTCTAATTCCACTACAACCAAGATACTGAATTACTAAAACATCACAGTGACGGTCAAATACCTAGGTTGGCGTGGCATTGAGGGTAGAACTCATCATGTACTTAGTTCACTAGCGAAAGGATTCCGCTGACCAGGATAGCGGTCCTTACCTCATGCCGCCATTGGTGTCCCAGAGGAGATCTGGAGCCAATGGAATCACTCAACTTGAATTTAGCTGGTTGTGTCCTGGGACCTCGCTCGTACTTGAACCCGGAACCCAAGTTCAGTAGTCCCACGCCCAAGCTCTACCCATTTTGCAGAAGCATCGCCCCATAATTTACATTGAGCACCAAAAGCCGCAATGGGAATCGACTTAGATTGGCAACAAAAGCGAATGTGTAATCTGTCTATTATCATCCTATCCGGTTCTGTATGCTAAATAGAGTCCTTATAAAGACGTCGATGATTACGATTTCTCTTTCGTATGCAGCATTTATCAACCCTTCCCGTCATTTCTCTGGCCAAATGAAAACATTTGCATGGATATTGAGGGGCTTTTAATGATCGACCCGGACGGATGTTTATATCCGGTGCGCAACTTTTCCACTGGCAAGTAGAATACCAAGGCCGCGGCTTGACTAAAGCCATCAGACCAAGCAGATAGATAAACTGCCTCAGGCGCCTCGCAGGCTAGGATTCGCCCTCTCTCAGCGCGTAGGTGTGCGCGTTCCCATGGCAAATACACCGGGAAAATTAACTGCTATTTATGTCGTCTGCCCTCTCTCACTCCCTTCCGCGCTTCCTGCCGTACACGAATCTTGGGCTATTTGCATATCAGCGACACTCGTATCTCTTTCGTCCCCCCTTCTCCTCGCTGGCGCTCCCCCACCCAACCTTTGCATCCCTCCGCTCGTGCCCTTAAACCCACCCCTTCGATTTCCTTTCCATTTCTCCCGAAACTTTCCCTCCCCACGCCACACTCCTCACCCTTCCACCCCCCGCTCCTATTAAGGGTGGCCGACTCTCCCCGGCCCACCTACCCCCCTCTCTTCCCCGACAATTCCTCCTCCTCCTTCCTTCCTCCTCGCCCCCGCTTCCGAATCCACCCTCGCGAGCGCCACACTCCACCTCATACCCCACTTCCTCCCCTCTCCACCACCTCAACCACCCGCTCCAACCTCCACCTCCCAACTCTCCCCCGAAACCCCCGATTTCTCTCAAGGGCCGTGACGATGGATGCGGTAACGAAACTCTTCCGGCGGGCGTAAATCACCTCAGGGTAATAACGTCGCAACTCCTCCCTCGATCCACCCTCCCTCCCCCTTTTCCTCATCCAGGGACGGCCCCTCCACTCTCTCTCCCCTCTCCTGCCCCCACAGCGCAGCCACACCCCTGCATAATCCCATTCCACGCGAAGCATAGTTTCCCTCCGCTCAAAACGCGGGGGCGGAGAGGTCCAGGGGGGGGGGGGTTGGAAGGTCGAGAGCGAGAGGGAGATGTTCAGATAAAGAGGGAGAGCAATGGTGGATCGCCCTTATGCGTCGATGGCGCGCGCTCTTTCCCCTGGATAGGGGACAAGTGCTCGCTCACTCAGGACGGCGAACGAATGGGGGGTATGCTGAGGACGACGGCGGCCGGGGGAGGACAGGGTTGAGGGTCGCACGCGCCGAGGGAGTCCACCCGGAAAGGGTGGCGTGGCCTGGCCTCTAAGGATAAGAAGGATCACAGGGCACGTGATTATTCTTTTCTCGTCATAAACGCTCCTTCCTGCCTGCCAACGAATCTGAAAGGACGGATGGAACTTATTTTTTTCTCTTCCCTGTTCCTCTTTGAAGATGTTTTGACGAGCCACGCGACCCCTTGGATTGAATGGGTTCATTGTTGAATCTATCTCACTGGGGACGAATAAAATTCAGTAACTGACGGAAGGCTAAGGGACTCTCTCCCTCTCTCTCTATTGTTGTAGCGATATTGCCGTTAAAAATGAGCCGTGGCATTCCTACCTTACTAACGTACATTACAGCTGTGGCTCTCTTTTGACTATTTTATTGGTGAAGTTTAAAAAAGTTAAGCTCAATTTAATGTAATACTTCAAATTGTATGTATCTTTAGTTAGTTCTTTATCTATCCACCGGGGGAACTTATCCGAACTTCTTTTTGTCTGACGAGGAGCTTTGTTGCATTATTATGAAATATGAAAGCCAGTGTTCGTTTGAATTCTTCTTGCCCATTCTTCATGGAATTATGTGAATTAATTTTCTAATATGCCGAGCGTATCATTGTTTTCTCGTGTCGTATCTGCATTGCGATATTCACGCGAGAAAGATGCGATAAGTTTGACTGCAATGATAAATTGAATTGCATTTACATTAAATAGGCGCTCTGGGGATGATTTCTCCACATAAAGAAATAAGCGTTTTATCCAACTTCAGTGCTGGTCGCCATGGAAGTTTACCATTTAGCATTTAGGTTGCGAAGAATTTCTTCATGGTCGATCATTTCCATGGCAGCATCTTAGTGTCTCGGTAAATTTTCATGAAAGGGTGAATAAAACCTACTATTTTTTGGGACACATCTCATTTTAGCTATTTTGAAAGCAGTTACGAATTGTAGATATGAAGATATATCATCATTATTTATTTATCACCCCTTTTTTCCTAGGCTTCTGAATTGCTTGAAGTCGTCGAACCCATGGGAGCAAGCTTGCACAAATACCTTTTAGCCCATGAAGGTTGAAAAACTTCTCAACAAAGAGTTTTAGAATCTAACATTTATCTTTGATGCGACTCACCATTGAAGTGATTATTAAATTTAGGTGCCTTTTTTAGGGAATGCGGCTTTGTTAATTTTTTTGGAGAGCGGTAGCTCTAAATAGATATAAATTGCATTATCAGAGGGGTATTGTGAAAAAACTGTTGTAGTGCTCAATGAATATTTGATGTTTTGAGCTGAAGTACATACTTCATGTGCATACGCTTGAACTACAAGTATTCTTCAGTGTGGAGTAGGTGAGAAGACTCGAGGAGTAAAAAGGGTGGCTTCGACCGAGGGGCGTTTTCGAAACTTGTGAGGGCATTTTTTATAATGACTGCGATGCATCAGTACCATGAAGTAGGCCGTGAGAAGGCAATTACTCGTAGTGTTCATAATATCTCCGTAAGAGCAGCGCGAGTTGGGGAAGTAGCGGACGTTGAATAGAGAGTAGTAGAGAGAAGGAGTACGTTTATTGACAAATTTCGAAAATATCTGGATGCAGAAAAGTGGGAAAATGTCACCGCAATCAAATGGAAAGCAAAGGCAATATAGGTAGGGAGGCGAGGTGAATACTGTGGAATGAGGTCCGTGGAAAGACGAGTGGGGTTAGGAAGTGGGGATGCTAATGTAATGCGTAGGGAAGAATCAATTAATGCTTTGGTCCTTCGTTTCCCAGATTGTGCTGCCTGAAGATGTTCTTCGGTGAGTTATGGGGTCGGCCTCAAATTTCTGCGAACTTCAGCCTTCTGAAACGTTCTCCTGGAAATATTTATGGCCGTAAACATATTCATCTTCTCTCACCAAGGGAAAAGTTTCGCCATGGTCTTGCACCGTTCTGCTTGATGCGCGGTATTCACTCAGAGGAGACTCCCATAATGCTGAGTATGGCTCTCAAGCAGGTGCTTGGGTGCTAGACGTGTCTATGATTTTCTTAAGCTACATATCTCCAGGTTCTAATTACTCATTTCGTGACAGACTTGGCGATGCAATATGCAATGCAGATAAGTGTTATCCTATGTAGATTAGTAATATCAAAAGCTCTTGGTTCATTTAATCCCCGGTACTGGCGAAAGGAATTTAGTATCTCCTCTTCCCGTACTTTAATAGGCAAAATCAAGGAACTCAATTTCGGCTTCCGAAAGCATAAAATTTTTGAGGGCCTACAAATTTCATGGCATCTTACAATTCCTTTGCGCGCTCATAGGAGCGAGCAAACTCATTAATGGAAACGTATCCAGGAAACAATTTCTTTTAAGTTTCTGGTAGAAGTAAGCATAAAATACACGAAATCAGCATATTTGGGATTAAGAAGAAACAGAAGTATATGCAGTTAACTTGGATTGACCCAGTGGATTCCATTTTGATACCATCTAAATGGTACTCCGAGACTAAGATGAAATAAATCAGGTTATCCTGGTGTCTTATCATTTGTATCTTGGTGGAAGTGATTAAGGCATAGTCAAGTTGATTACGCATGTACACAGGTAAAGTACATGAAATGATAAAATTAACCCATTAGATGAGGAATGAAGAGGAGATGAAATGTAAATGAAGGCTATGTATGAGGAATTTTGGAGAAAGCTGGCATAGCAGTAATTTATGGGCTGAGATAGAACAGTGTCTGTGAGATGCTGGTAGGAATTGGATGAAATAACAGGAAAATTTACGATCCTCTAGATTTAATATGCAGAGATTCCAAATTTTCTGGGTAGTAAAGAATTATCTTCGCTTAATCTAGTATCCAAATCGATCACCTTTCCGTATTTTTAGGGCAGCAAGTCAACTGCATGATTATCCTTTGGATTTTATTTCATTATGATAGTTACTAGCTAGCAACCAGGGGAATTTTTGTAATCGATAAAAAGAAAAAAAAAGCTCCGTAACGAGAAAAGGACGAGAAGAATGACTCAGGTAAACTGTCTATTACCTGTTGGTGTTAACGTTAAAAGCGGTGCCCTTAATGCATCGGATTTTTCGAACACTGCTTCCATGAATTTGTAACATTAGTGCTGCTCTCCATTAGCCTGTCTAATTAAAATCTGCCGGTGCCCAGCCACAGGAGGCACCCCTCAGAATGGAGTTGCAAAGGAAAATTATCCCCTGGCTCTGGAGTGAGATTGGTAAGCGCTGCTTTAGCTGAAATGAGTAAGGAGTGGGCGGTGGCGGGTGAGGAGGATAAAGAGGGCTTTCTGCGCATAATTGCCTCCATTCACTATGGCGTGGGGAATTTCTTTTTCTCTTGTCCCTGCTTGTATGCTCACACCTGTGCGCTCAGACAGACATACGAGTTAAAGCAATGAATTCCACGGTAGGGACTTTAAAGCTTGAGATTCCGTAGAGTTATGTGTCTGGAGGATCTCCTTACGCCATTTTCTGTTACTGGCCTTTTTGCATGGAAATAACTCTGTCGATTAATTGAGGGAGATTTAGCCCATTAGAGACAAAAGAATATCGTAATGTGATATATCTTAACCAATAATTAGTATTCAAGTTGCTGCAAGCGCTAAAAGCTAGTGATTTTTTTGCCATTATGTTTTTGTAATAAGAAATTATTATTACTACAAACTACGCAGTTTGAAAAAGTTGAGTAATTCTTGTGGAAGTGATTATCCTTATATTGCGTTCACCAGGTTCTAGAATTATTCTCTGCAGATTGTTGATGTTTGAGGGGGCACCTGTTTCAATTTTTTTCCCCAAAAAATTCATTTTCACTGTAAATAGTCTTGCTTGTTATGAGTGTAGCCTAAATGTATCACTAATATTCCAAGCGGATTAAGCATTAACGGTGAATCCATGGCGAGCGAATTCAGTGTGAAGCTTAATTTTGATTCAGCTGTATACCCCTGATAAAGTAGCACGAAGCGAGCTGTAAATGCCACCTACTATGATTATATGCATATCTGTGGATTGCCGTGGAAAATGTTTGCATTAATAACCTGCCTGGTTAAAAATTGAGGGAATTATGTCTCGGAGTTAAAATGGAGGGTCTTGGAGAGTGGAGGGTAGGAGGAAGTGGGCTGGAGGGGAGGTCGAAGTGAGGACCAGCTGGAAAGAGTGGAGGGGGAGTAGAGGCGGAAGTGGTCACGTGGGCGGTGTATTGGGGATGGTAATTTGGCTAATGGCGTCGGGGAAGAGCGGTTCCTGATGAGTTACGTGGATTTTGTATGTGTACCCGTATCGTGCGCTCAGCGGGCGTTCCTCCGCACCACCTTCTTTGCTCTCTCTTCCATTTCCTCTCTTCCGCCACCCCGCCATTCCTGCTCTTTATCCTTTCCATGAAGTTAGCCCTTCTTCGAATGCTAATTTTAAAGTTTTCACGCCAATCTACGAATGAAAAATTCTCGGCTAACGTCACTCGGTAACCAGCGTTTGAACCTTTTATCACATTTCCGGTTAAAGTCATTCAATCTGTTAACCCATATAAAGAAGTAATTATTCTAAATTTGCAAAATGCGAAGGTGTTGGGAAAAATATTAGCATTATAGAGGATTAAGCGATAATAGAAGAAATAAATCGCTGACAATACTCGAAATTAGTCTTCGAAAAACGAGTTCCATAGATTTACTTGGGTTATTCGCAATATGCACTCAATTGATCGGTGGAAAATCCGAGATCGCATAAAAGGCTTAAAAGAAATTTGAATAATGAAAATTTCACAAAGAATCACTAGCGCCAGTATGCTTGCTTGAAATAGGGCTAGGAGATCCACCAAATTGCGAGGAATCATGGTGTTCAAAGACGTTATTAACTTTATCATTTGTGTTAGCTGTTCTCTAAGTTTGTTCTGTTAAAATTTTCAGTCGTGTGCTTTGAAAAGGCACGTCAAAAACTAAGTGCTCGACTCTCCTTATCAAAATCATAAATGTAATTAAGTAAAGCTCAATTTTTTCATAACGTATTTGATATAAATACTTAACTTTTCTTTTTTTATAATTTGTAATTCTAATATTAGTCAGCATGAAAAGTGTCACTTGGCTAATAATGAATAAAAGTGATTAAAAACTCGAAATTCACAAAATATCGTGCATAAGCTTTTTACGAAACGAAATCATCGTTATTTTATCACGAAATTTATTATAAAAAGTTATGATGTTAAATTGAAACATGAACGTTATAAATCGGAATATGAAATCAAGTTTTTATGAAATCATATTTAAGCTAAATATAATTTAATAAAAATAAATCGATAAGACCTCCTTTACTACGTGTCACAACTGTACCTAACTTTGGCATTCGAGGCATTAAAGTTTGTTGTGCTTGATGGCCAACATTTTTCAGAAATATTCTAAATACTACTACAAGATTTAATTATTCGTCGGAGTCGTCATACGAACATTTATGTCCAACTCATCCCACAGTTTCTCAATCGGGAAAATGTGGAGTTCATAACGTAATTTAGTATATTTTTTGCCTCTCGTACATTTTAAATAATTTGCGCGAAGTTTGTACATGTGTTTAGGGTCATAACCGGGTTAAAAAAAGTCCTCCTAAGTTATTTGATTTCTGATGGCACTACATGACGTACTAAGATATTATGGTACATATTTTCATCCATAGTTTTCTCTACTATTTTGACTTTATTTTCTAATATTATATTTGTATTATATTTTGTCGATATATGATTTTACGTAAATGTTTCATTTTTCAATGGTTCATTGGTTTTCAATAGTTCATTATTCACAATTATTTCCTTTGGACAAAGACTTTTGCAAGCTGTTGTAATTTAAAGACATTTTCTGTGAACCTTAGGTGAAAATTGTCCACACTTGTCGCAGAAAATGTGCAAACTGATTTCAAATGCACTCCTTGGCCTTAACTTCCGTGACAGCGACGTTTAATATCCATTTTCCGGGTCGTGCTACTCGATTTTCCTTTCTCTTCCACTTCCCTTCCGTTGTTCCCTTTTCCTGTACACGCCGGCCCTCCGAAAGTTTGAAACTCCAAACTGCCCGAAATCTCTCAACCCTTGTAACGTACGCATGAGCTGGACGCAATTTAAGCGACGAATAGTGGTGTGTGCCTCGTGCTGGCCTATTACTACAGGCGGAGTGCTTTCATGAACGGTCACGGACTCAATGCTAACCAGGAAATGGAGTTTGGCCCCGGACACTGAATCATATCAGGAGCGAAATGCCTGAGAGGTCTATGGAATGCCAGTTGTTACGCAGGAATGCTCGGTTAGCATGCAAATAGTTTTCTGCGATCAATTAAAGTGTACTGCGGAGCTAACAGCACACAATGAAAAACTCAACGTGTATTAACCCTGGTGTTCTCCCACGTTGTCTTGTTTACGCAATATTTCTGCTAGAAGTGAGCACGCCCACTAATCAATTAATGTCTGGAGGCGGTCTCGTGCCACATGGAAGTTGGAATATATCCACACATACTATCCACGTTTGACTTTTGTTTCCCCTAAAGCAGTTGAGTTGAATACTCATAACGAATGATTAAAATTGCAAAGGCTCTCTGCAATTTTTTTCTCGATATAAGAAAAAAGCGCTATCTTTAGCAAGTCTTTATGTGGCTTGCCCCTTAAATAGTTGATATATTTATTTAAATTCTAACTATGCTCGTATATTTGAACTAAAATGTAAGCGGATAAACTTTTTAGAACTAGACTCGTAAACATCTGTACAAATTTAGTAAATTCTACCTTTCACTCTCTTTTTCTTCCTCCTTCCTCCCTCCAACCAAATTTAGTCTTTGATTGGGTTGATAAAATGAAATTAGGAAACGTACATACAAAATATCAAAGACTCGTTGCTAGTTTATAAATGAGGTTGTAATATATATAAGAATAAACCTATAAACGGTCTATTGTAATTGTATTATACACGTATTTATTTCGTTCTTTGTCCAGCACTCAATCTATACTTCTCTACAGATAATCTAAAGATAAATACTTGAAGTACGTTGTATTTCGTGCTATATTTTAGCTTTACCACACCATTGCTAAAAAAATGTGGTTCATAATAGGTCTTCTGCATTTTAATTTATGACTTTGATGGATATACTGCCCTTAATATTTATATCTATCACTAGTTTTTTTAAATGATTCAGAAATATGATTACTGTCATAGCAGTCATGACGAAGTCTTTGGTCATCCTTCTGTTATGAAAACCAAGAGCTCTTTTGTCAATAACCCCAAATTTTATGGACAAATTAATCTTGACGAACGAAATCAAGAGCCGACCGCGGTAATAAGATTTGTATCGCGCCGGCCTGGTAACAGAAGTTCACGGGTACAAATACTGCCTCGGGATATGAATCATACTTTCATAGATATTGTATTTGTTATCAATTTGAGATTGAGTTAGGCAATGCAGTATAACCTATGTAGTTGGAACTTGTGTGTAAATGCAGCATTTTACTATACTTTTAGGCTAATAGGAGCTCCATCTGTTAACGTCAAGATTAGAGGGAAGGGCCGTAGCTTCTATTTTCTATCTGCGAGGAAGTATTTGAAAAATGATTGTTCCTTGTACGTACTTAATTGTGCATGCATTTGGTGTATTGTCGCTTCAGTCGTTGATACCACCCACGTATACGGAAATCTGGCTGAATATTCTCCTTCAAAGGAATGATTCTGGTGTGTAACTGTCATTGATGAAGCACATTTTGATCTTGCTGTAATGACTGTGAAACTGTTGTCCCAAAACAAAAGATGACGGCTAAAGAGGCGCAATTTTGCTCTAGTTGGGATCCACTCTGAACGGTTTCATGGCGAATCCTGCTAAACGAATTGAGAGGTAAAGTCAATGGGGAAACAATTCTCGAGAAATAAACGCTTGTGACGGATTGTGATAGGCTGGCAGATTTGCGGGCCTGGAATGATGGAAGACTTCATTGCTCAACGTACCAGCAAAATTTGTGGCGTGAATCGAGGATGAATGAGAACATTCAGAATTGGCATTTTATTAGGTTTCCCATAGTAAAGAAGCAAACACAACAGCTGTTCCATGACTGATTATAAGGAAATTCTACGTAGTTTTCAAATTTGGCTAGCACTATATAATAATGAATGTTTTTCGTTTTAAATACAAATCATTTTCTCGTGTCAGGTCCGTTCGTAATTTTTTAATTTTCACCGTGACTTGGCGATGATATCTTTTCAAAATGGCATTTGGCAAAAAAATATTTAATTTCTATAAAGGCAGCTTACAAAAAAATCAAAACAATCTGAAAACAATTTGTTTGACTTTGCCGCATTTATTTTCCCTAATTATTTTGAACACGCTTTTGCGTTCCATATTTTGTCGAGAATGATTGTGATGAATGAAACGGAAAAGAAGTTGCATGTAAGTACAAATTATAGTTTAAGAAATGAAATGAGTTTTATTTATACGAAAAAGAGCGAATTTTGAGGACTACGTTGATGCCTGAAGAATGGCAGCCGCACTGATGTCCGAGAGTTGGCGGCACCATTCTTCTCTTTAAGATTTATTCCTGTTGAAAGGGAGAGTGAGCGAGATATAGGGACGGTAAAGATTGGTATAAGAACGATGTGGAGGAAAAGTAAGGAGTATAAGGTGGTAGAGGAGTAGGGCTGTGTCGGAAGGAGGAAGGGTAAGATGACAAGGGGGCGGATCTCCTTTTTTGTGCGATGGGACGGAGAATAAGGGTCCGGTGGGAGAGCGACGAAAGGGCGAGAGGAAAGGGTACGTAGGGAGGAAGGGCGAAGCGGGAGAAATGGCGGAATGGTAGGGGGCGGGGAAGCTGGAACGTACGCGGGTCCGACAGAGATGGACAAGGCGGTACGCTGTAAGAATGCCGAGGAGGGTCGGTCGGACAAAAGACGCGACAGGGCCGTTGATGGGGTGGTTTTTCAAGAGTTGAAAGAAGAGGCCGAGGAAAAAATGGGCAGGGAGGAGGGAGAAGGATAGAAAGAGAGGAGGGACACGGAAAAGAACATGGTAGAGAATGATTCGGGGGAAAGATGTTAAATGCGAGAAGGGTGGTGGGATTGTTCGTCTTAGCGTTTTGAATTACAACGGGACCGGTCGAAAGTTCGGAGACATGAGAGTAAAGCGGGTCGGGGGTGAAGGATATAAGCGTTCAGAAGAAAGGAGAATAAATGAAAAAAATGGGGAACGAATGAAAAGGATTCATGGTCTCCGCGACGTTTAGATGACTTGGGTTAACTGAATGGGCTAAGGTGATGGATGAACCCAGCGTTGGGAATTCTGCACTAAAATCAGAACTGTGTTGTTGTTACGACAATCAAAGTAGAGTTGTGCGTGGCGAAAGTAGCAAAGTACTTTTTTCGGATGCGTGAACTGTTTCACTTGCTCTGGTTGGTAACGTTCCACATGAATATATAATGTACTCTACTTTCCGAAGATTCAGTTTCTTTCGTATATTTAAGACTCATCTTCATCATATTCTATTAACGTGTTTATCATTTCCTGGAAATCCATGCGTAGCTAACGAACTAGTGATTAGCAACCGCAAATATTATTATATCTATAAGTTCCCCATCTGCTTTCAATTCATTTATATCCATTCCTACCCTAATCCTAAAATTAAAATTCCAAGGTTGTAGTGGACAACCATGCTCAACCTCCGGCCTTACACCATCTGTTTTGAACCTCTCCGCTACCTTTTTACTTTCCATCTGATTTAGGTGGAGTTCTCTTATAAAACTTCAAGTTTTCAGTCAAGGCAGCTTTGGCAGTATATTCATTACGCAGTTCAGTACAATTCAGTTTGCTTCAAAAACACTCTTCGAAAAGAATGAAACATGCAAAAACATTATCGTCAATCGGTTACGTCCCCATCGCTCTTACGTGCTCATATTCCTATCCTTTTGCGAACTGATGATATCGTAAACAGTGGTTTTCCCTTCTATTTTATTTGGAGACTAACTTCTGACATCCGAGAAATTACCTTTAGAATTTGATTGCGTCTACATTTTTTTGCTTTACGCTTCATTATGTTGGGAACAAGAACTGATTATGAAGCCTTCCCTCACACTCCTTCAACTATTCTATCAATAAGCTTTGAAAGTTTTTTAATTCTATTTTTCATTAACCCTAGGGAATTTTCTGAATGAATCTCACCATATTGGATTCCAAAATCCTGGCTCTTTCTTCTTTGTGAAAATGCTCCAGAGCCTGAATTTTTTTACATTCCATGTTGTTTTGCAACCTGAGTTTGATATTTGATTCTATGCAATTTTTTTTACTTATATCTTACATTAATTTATCATCTCAATTGCTTCCTCCATTATCCATCGTTCTCGAGTTCCCGCCGTGCGAACCACTCCTGTCATACCTGTCCCAGCTCAATTCATTGCTATTTTCCGATTTTCCTATTATTTAGTACCGTTCTCATCACATTATTTTCACCCATTATCCTTTCAATAAGCATTTTTATGTCTTATTTTCTCCGGGAAAAATGTGTCCTCATTTTACTTGCAAACCCTCGCGTTCTTTCAAATAATTTCATTTCTTCGGTACGCATTTACACGTACCATTACTACTAATTCGTAATCCAGGTCATTAGCGCTAGAAGAATACTAAAGCATTCATTCTAAATATTGTCTGACCATGGTGTTTGGGACATTTACTGTTCGTCTATAACCGTAGCGAGAGCTTGGTTTGAAGCATTCAACTGAGTGAAATAATTTCATGGTTAGGATTTATCTGCAAACACTAGTTATATATTTTGTAGGTGACTTTAAAGCTTAATTTTGTGGATAATGAAATATTTCATCACGCATCGCTAGAGACCAATTGATAATGCACATTGAAATTCATAAATTAGATCCTATTTCTGAAACTATTCCCCCAAGATGTCCCTATTGCCCCAATTCCCAAAAAATTCCCCCAGTATGACATGACTTTCTTTCTTTCTTTATGACATAAATTTTCCCCATTTAAAGATAGTTTCTGTATTTTTCTTGTAATACCTATGTTTAAGCTTCTAAGTGTGATCCATTATGAAGAATACGAGATATAGCGAAGAAATAATTGCCAAACCTGGGTTCTAAACTTCATCGAGACAGAATAACCAGGAGCGAGGAATCAATGTTATCAATTTTGCTGGTTATTATTTGAGCGTTAGTTATTGAGCATTAAAACTGGTTCAAGAAAATACGTAAATATTTTAGGCCAAAACTCCTCCATATTCATGCCACGTCCTCTTAAATCCCTAGTATCCCTACAAGGGTCGTCTCCTTCAGTTGTTTCGTGCCCTTAGTCACTTTATCACTCCATTTTGGTTCCTCCGATCAATTTTGCGCTCCATTCTTTTCCCTCCTTCCAGCGATCGCACTGTTTGAAACTTCTTCCTTATCTTCATCCGGATGGCTGAATGACAATACTCTTACGAAGACCACCGCTTCATCATTTGGAAATTCAAAGTCGGCTCCCTTTCACTCCCGGTGAAAAAGAGTCATTGTTTCCAGAGTTGGAAAAAAAATGCGAAGGGAAGGTGGGAAAATCTGTTCGACTGGTTGGGAATTTAAGGGAAGATAGCGGCGATGGATAGGGAGCGGTTGGGAGAGAGGTCGTGGCAGGGAGGTAAAGGGTGGTGTTTGGGACACGAGAAAGAGGGAGCCAGGGTTAGGGGAACTGGACGGGGGATGAAGGGGGAGAGATGGGGAGAACGGAATGACGGAGATGGAATCGGAGGGCATGACAAACTGCTGAGACTACCCAGTAAAATTAGTTCTCTCACAAGTTAATGGAAATACTTTGAAAACATTCAGCATTCATTATTAATATTTCGAGTGATAGTACTGAGAGGGAGATTTTGAAGAAATATGAATGATTTGAAAAGAATCCAGCCAAGGAATTAATGGTTATTTGATATTTGTATTTCAAAGTTTGTCATTAAGTGCCTTCATCCTTTTTCTTTGACGGAGAATTGATTCTTGACTCTAACCTTGTGTACCTCAGGATCGATACAATTAGCGATTACGTAGTCATTGAGGTCAATTTAGGAATTAAGAATGAGAAACTTGTCTCTGCTAAGAATCTTAACCTTAGGAATTCATATTTTCATGTTTGAAGAATACCTTTTGGCAATATTGGTGTATTTCTGTCTTAGGTTACAGTGGCTACACAAGTAAAGGTACATGTAAATTTATAATGGACAATGACCATTAATAAACTCCATTTTTAGGGTTGAAGCTTTGCTTAAACTTTGCCTATTTTAAATGGAATCTATCAGTGGTATCCAGGAATTTTATCGATTAGCAATGGGATTAAATACTGTTATCTATTTGCTAAATTAAAAATAATGTTCCGTATGACGGCGGTAAATAAAAATAAATACGCGTGCCTTTTATTTGATCTAGACTTGCAACTTATTCACTGGTCTATTTAAGTCTTCACTTGTTTCTTAGTGATTTTCAAAGCAATAAGTTTCTTTCTGTTCATGAGGAAAAATTGGACGATCGCCTATACATTTTTCATTATTTTTGTAGTTGATTATCATCTTCTTCGCTGATCATTTCGACATCTGCACTCTTATCTAGAGTCTATTAAATGGAGAAGATATTTTTTTCACATGCCGGATCATGCGGTAAGTTTTTTTTAGGCCAATATGAGTTTAGCGTAAATGATAAAAGTATTTTTTTTTGACTTCCATCTAAAGCTTTCAATCCCACGATGTGATATTGATTAAATAATTTTCATGTGAAAAAGGATGAGTATTCCGTTAAGTTTTTTTCCTTGTATAGCAATGAGCAAATGAATTTTGTCTGTATAGTTCTCTTCAGTATGTGTGTGTTATAAAAGTTTAGAGAATAGTCGGCTTCACTACAATCAAAGGGC
Organism: Platycnemis pennipes; assembly: GCA_933228895.1. NCBI lineage: Eukaryota > Metazoa > Arthropoda > Insecta > Odonata > Platycnemididae > Platycnemis > Platycnemis pennipes. The sequence continues at coordinate 146,540,232 of OW121847.1, read as the reverse complement.
TTCCTGGCAGTTGAAATTGCAGCAGAAACTCTGTAATGCAGGGCATGAAGAGAAACCGAGATAAGGATGAATTAATGCTGTTCTAAAAAACGATTACGTTAGGAGGATCAGTAAAATAAAGCTGGATCAGTTCATTTGCCTTGGTCCCATTTTCAATTGAAAGTAGGTTTAATAAAATTGAGATGATGTGAAGGATTGCATAGGCCAATGAGGAGTTATAGGCTAGGGGATATTTTTCAGAAAGTTCTTGAATAGAAGTGGGAAGAAAAGGTCCGTAATTACTCTAATAGAAAACGTAGCATTAAAAGATTCAGTAATTAGGTCCTTGCCGAAATAGGTTAAAACTGATGACCATTTAGAAGTGGGTTTTGGAAAGAATAAATGAAATCAGCTGGGATGAGAGGAGTAGGAATGAAGAAGTGTAGAACAAGGTAGGAGTAAACGTGGAAAGGTGGAAATAATGCATCCGAAGGAGAGAATTAGTGAGGATATTTCAGGATAGCAACCAATTAGTGTAGTTAGATATGATTGCTTTAATCAAAGTAGGATTGCATGCTAGTTAGCCTATTAGGTACGGTGATCGGCTTCGTGCCGGAGAATCCTAGTTTCATAACTGTTTGAGGCCTCATCGGACTCCTCATAAATCCATTGAGTGGTAATATACTGGGCATTAGAATTTTGTAGCAAACCGCAGGTGATCCTGGAAGACGAAATCTCTTTTTTAGTCACATACACGAGTTTCAACCCCCTCCCCGTCTTGTCCGATAATAATTCAATCCTCTTCTATCAAATAAGCCTTCCGAATAAACAATTACTGCGTTGTCTTTTGGCATTTTAATTCATTTTTTGATGCACAATATCAGGTCTTAAAGGCGACACACGCCTTTGTAATAGCAGAAATTATATAGGTTTTTCATTTTTTCTTCAAGGCTGGTTGGTAATGTAGCTGATTTTTGACTCACAAATCATTATGTCATGTTCACGAAAGGAAAATACAATGAAATAATAATAATTCTTCAAAAAAAGAATAAAACTTCCGGAAGCTCTACCTCCGAAACAAATATATCAAAATTTCGACATATAGTTCATGAATAAGGAAAACGTAAAGAAACATTTGGCTTTGGTTAGGCCCCAGAGTGAGGATATATATGCATACAAAAACACTTTACAGTTAGGATATGTTTGTTTTTGCTAGAGTGCAGCTATGTAGCATGGGACCTGAGGAACTAAATTAAAGTAGATTTATTTACATTAGAGCCACTGCCTACCAGCCAATATTTTCTTGGAATTATTCACAAAAATTCAAATGATACGAAAACAACCACTGGCTCAAATTTCGATCCGAAGAGCATAATCGCAGCACACAATGAATGTATCAACGATGAAAATCAATCGCTGACCAAGGGATGGCCAAAGATATCCGTCAGAATGAAAGGGACAAAATTAAAGGAAGGATAAAAGTTTGGTGTCTTCTCATGCGACAGAAAAGAGGAAAAGAAGGGGCGGATTTGAAAAGAATAAATGTTTAATTTTGGAGCTGAGGGAGGGAAAAGAAGTCAGCCGAGCCCGCTTAATTAATTTCTCACCGCCTCTCCCTTCGCCCGAACGTCTCCCCGTCCTTCCCCCTGCCTCCCACACTTAATTAGGACCACTGTTCTTCTGCGCGGCCTCCAACGCAGGAGTCGTCGAAGCTTGAATGTCAAGTGCTCGGGTCTGAAGGGAGTGGGCGGAGGAGTTGTCGGTCGAGGGTGGGGGTTAAGCATGAGGGAGGGGTGAGGGAGGGGCTTGGTTCGGCGAAGGAGAAAGGAAGAAGGGTCGTCGGGGAGAAAATATGGGCGAAATATGGAAGGGAGAAAACAAAAGAGGAAGATTGGCCCCAAGGAGTCTTACTGAGAAAGAGGAAGCGGCTGTCTCTCTTAAGATTCGGTCTCACTGGTACTTGAATACTTTATTCCCTTTTATTTCAAGCTCGACTGCCCTTCCAGGTTTCCCTTACGTTGTCCTACTCTGCTGCTTGCGTGAATATTCCTGTGAATTTGAGAAATAGGCGTGATATACAATGTGAATAGACGACTGATAGAAGGACAAGTTAGAAAGAACATAAAGCGTCTTACACCAAAGAGATTTCACAGGCGCTCTTGCGTATCTAGCATAATCGTCTTTAAGCAGTATTGAGATTAAATTTATTCCAGGTGGGTTCTTGGATTTATTTTTCAAAGAGTTTCTTCTTATATTCATTATCTTGTCGCGACATATACCAGAGTAAGTGGTTTCCCATTCCGAGGGTCCGGGTTCAGATCCCTGCCGAGTTGGAGTTTTAATCGGTATAATGGTCCCAACTTAGATGGTTGGAGGAGAACTGTTTGAGTGTAGTACTCTGTCTGTTGCATGGGACGTAAAACTGAGGACTTACTGTCACCTTTCGTTAAGTGTAGGCTTATGTTGACGCCGAGTACTCTCTACTTTCGTTCATCATAACCTCATCCCATCTCCCCATCCTAAGTAGCGCGAATGACCTTAGTTATCGCTCAACTTCCCATCGCATATCGTTCAATAATTAATGAACTCACTTATCTGGATAATGTTTCCTGCAGAATGGAATATTACGAAATAATAAGGTTTAATTTCGGCGTTTTCCCATGCAGCGGTCGGGTGTTTCACTAATATAAGGAGAATATATAACCTTCCTCAGCGTTGGGGGGGGGGGGGGGGGGGGGGAAACTTCTCTTAGTTTTAAAATGCGTCTTTTGTGTCTTGGAAATTTACTTGCAATCGGTAAAAGATGTATAAAAATTAAAATATTCATAAAGTCGGATTTTTTCGTAATAATGACGTTTTGGAAAATTTATAAAATTTTATTTGTTTTCGATGACGTCAACGTTTATCGTGCCATACCACCGAATTCAATGCATTTTCAGGTTATTCATGCTAAGAAAGCACGCTGAGAAATAAAAACAAACTACGTGTAGAAAGCCTATGGACGTAAGCGTTATTTAATGGAAATGATCTTGATTATGATATCCTTTGGAAAAGTTGTAGTAGAGTGAGTTATAATAGAAAGTAGGTATTTAGAAACTGATAATTAAAAAGAGGCTAATTGTCTGAAGTTATAAAAAGGTAATAGTATATTGATTTTTTTCGTATCATCCTCATTTTGAATCGATTTGCGTGAACTATCAACCTTATCTGGGCACTCTTGAGTGTCATTTAGAAATTGTAACAAAGTAACTTCTTTCACACTTGTTTTTTATTAATTTTATATTTCTTCAAAAGCACTCAAAATGATATTGTACACAATTATTTTTTCGCTAGAAAACACTATTGCAGTAAGACAGAGAATAAATGTAATTCTATATTTTTGCTCTTTATTTGCATCGGAATCTGCAATAATTTTTTAACTACAGGTACTTTTCTAGCAAGATTAACCGCAAATAAATCTCGCACGTTTAATTTATTCTTTTTAATTCTGCCTTTGAGAAGTTGAAGCATGGAAACTTAATATTCACCCTTGCAGTTTCTCTGGAGATAATTTAGACCCCAGCTTGATGCATATTGTATACTTTTTAATCAAAATTAAATGCTCAGCTAAGGTATGCAATATCAATTTTGATTTCAAGGATATCTTGATGCATATTCATCTTTCTGTCTCTGCGATGTGGCAGCGTGGGAAAATACCCAAAAGAGAAGCCAAATGCGCATCTCTTTTCGTAGATTAATAAGCCTTGCATTGAGCAGAAGAAATTCAAAGCAAGGAAGGGCGGATTACTTGAAATTAGCCGAAGGTGCTTTTGGGTGGATTTGAGTAGATTTTGAGAGTTCGTATTTTGATTGAGTGGAACCATTAATAGCAAAGTACAGCCAGAAATGATTATTTGACCTAATCTATGAAAATATTTAATGAAGCATTCCTTGCTAGCCTTGTCTCACATGGCTTACAGTAAGCGATTGTTCAACTTTTTGCGATGAAATAAAATTAAACTCGAGCGGTGTATGTCTGTAATTTTTCATGAAGACGCAGATGGAAATACTGCGTTTTCTTACTTTTACTGCTAATTGCTCTGCTCCAGGAATTCGGGAAGAAGCGCTCTAATACGTTTATTTCAAGTTTTCCAGGATGATGAATATCGCAAAATACGTTTTGCAATGATTCTGCTACTTCCCCATAGTCTCCGTAATCGCAATTTAGTTAAAGGCTATTAAGTGCCCGAAAGTTGGCCATTTTAGTTTCGTCGCACTAAAATACTTTGCAGAATAGGCTACTTTTGAAGCCGATTTCAGTTTGACATTTTAATTTACACCTTGCCTAAATTATTTAAAGCACCGAAAAGCATTATTTTCCTTCATGTGGATTATTAATACAACCATAAATGTAGTTACAAGTCACTCCTTGCTCGTGGGTAACATGGCCGAAATCAATCATAGTTGACTACAAATATGGATGCATCTGAAAAATGATAAAAATAATAGTTTCAGTAATAATTAATAACATTAATTATTTATGTGTTAGATTCATTATATGAATGTATTTTACAATATTTCTCGCACTAGATTTTTAATGTTTCTCACTTTTTCACCCTGGCGCTTGGTCTTTTGGCCAAACATCACTTGGTCATCCACATATCTAACCACCTACATTCAATTCTCTGTGAATCTTATCAATACTCCTAATGCTCCACACGCCTCACGCATTATTTCTTTGTGCTACAAAAAAGTGCGGACACAAACGGGCTTGCTGTCATTACCCTCACTGTAGTGTCACAAATGTCTCCATCTAGGTGCTATTCTCACCTGTGCTGTTTAAGATATGACTTTCTTATGAGAAATCTACCCTTCCAATCTACTCCCACTTCCCATAACATACGCTTCCTATGATTCTTACGGCATAACTCATCCCTCTCAGATCTTCTTGAGGAGTCGAAAAACTCTTTGTCTTTAACATAGAATCTTCAGGAGTAGGATTAGAATATGTCCTTTCGGTTACTGGCGCATTGCTCTCACTGCCTCTCAAAGTAATCACCCTGATCCGCATATTATCTTTCTCTACGTCGAATTTTAATTTATTTAAGCGTATCTGCCTTTCCATTCCTATTATTTTTTGTCTATCTATTTCAAATTATTTCTACTCTCACTAATAGTATTATTGGTTTTTAGTCATGACGGTGGTAACATTTCCCCTTTATTAAACGCTAATGGCATTTACTTGTGCCGATGTCTTTGCGTATGACCCATCAACTTCTTCCTCTATTGATGTATTTCTCTATTTGTTAATTTTTCCATCAGTAGTTCCGGTAGTGTTTCTCCTAAGAATATCATTTAATGCCTTATGCGTAGTCTCTTACCTGCTTTAATGTATAATATCCTTCAGCATCCTTCCTTCTTATGAATTTATTATTATTTATTCCGTAATTTCCAGCTAATTGATCCTTGTATTGCATACTCATATCAATCATCAAACGCTTTCTTTATTAAATTTAAAATTTCCAATTCCATTCCCTCTCCATTTAGTGGTTCTATTTCCTCGTATATGTTCCTTCGACTATCCTCTGGCAAAAGGACACTTCATGCGAGAAATTCCTTTGAAATTGCATATGAAATACATAATGGGCTTACAGTGAACCGTAGCTGACAGAATTCAACTCAAAAAGCAATGTATTGACTCATAGCAGGGGTTTACGGTACCTAGTCGGTTAGCTTGTGTGTTGACGGTGAAATGCCAATGCCTATGGACATAGTCATATTTTAATGTTATTCAAGCGGACATAGTAGAGCCTTATTCTTAATATTTGCTGTTCAGATGAATGACTCATGATGATTTATGCGCTTAATCTTTTCAGGTACACATAGGAATAAGAATGTACATCTATATAAGTTGCGAATTTTTCTGTATATCTGCGTATCTTCTCCTTTGTGTAGCATACTTGATCTTTGAGACGCAAAAAATAACGCTAAGCAGGTTTCATACTGTCGATAATGTGAGGCACGGCTTCAAATCATATGGAATAGCGATTTTTAAGAACCATACGTAAAATTTGTTTTCATCTCTTGCTGGGATACCTACTTTCTTTTAAAATAAATTAGAAAAAATATTGATATCTCCATGATTTCCGGGTATTGCTGCGTCGGTGTACCTTGATGATGACGTTTTGCGGCCAATTCAGACCACATCATTTGGAGCTGATCTGAAGATGTGGTCAGCATTGGCCACCATTTTGTCATCGTCAAGATACACCGACGCAGCAACACCCGAAAACCATGGAGATACCAGCAAAACAGCGCTGCGAAATCCTCAAGCACAAGTAGAAAAAATATGCTTTGACACAAAAAGACACCGTACGAATGAAAATTAAGTGAAGAATCTGAAGAATCTTATTTTGGTTATCAATTAATATTTTTTAGCTCTATATTGCGAGAGTTTTTGCAAACGGTCTGTCTAACGGTCTGTGCCCTTGACAACCAACGCAACTGTTAAAGCCGAGCTAATATGTTTTTATGTGAACAAAAAAGGTATTTCAAAACCATATTGCGTTTATAGCAAGACAATAATAGTCTCGATAAATACTTGTTTTTTATCTTATTACATTAGGTTGAGATTTACGAATCCTTCTTCCGCATTGTCACTATCGCTATCAAAACGCAAACTATCTCGACTATATCGAATAGTTAACCTAGGAGTCGCGTGGTATAAACACGAATGTTTTGCATATTTAGTCTTCGACTCACTTGTAACCATCTCACGCATTATTTTTACTGGAGTATTTCCTTTCCGTATCGAGCATAAAGTCCTAAGATGAGAGAAAATTAAGTGAAAACAATGAGTGACACTGTTACAACGGGGGTAAGGTAAGGGTAGCAGATGGGGAATCTGGATTGGCAAGAATAGAATAGAGTTAGCAGGGTTGCCTGATCTTCCCAACACTTTTAAATTCAGAGAAAATGGTTAACGCAGTGATGGAGGAACTTGATGTGGGCATCAAAGTGGGTGGAGTGGAAAAATGCAAAGTAGAGCGGGCTACTCCATCAAAACCTCCGCTAACAGGTAGAAAAACTCTCAACAAAATTACAAGATTTTCAATAAAATTTGATACAGAATTTTTATAGGCATTCACATTTCTTATTTCTTGGTTCAAAATCTATCATGAATGACATTTATGAAAATTTGTGGCATAAATAAGTAATCATCATCATCATTGGTCAACAATCCTAGGATTGGTTTGACGCATCTTTCCACTCGATTCTTCTATCGGCCAACCTTTTCATTGTAACGTAATTCTTCTCTTTTACGTCCTTCACTATCTGTTCCATGTATCTCATACGAGGCCTGCCTTTTCCAATCTTCCCGTTCACTTTTCCCTCGACGATAGTCTTCATCAGGCCATCGTGTCTTAAAATATGGCCGATTAAGTCGTCCCTTCTTTTTAAAAAGAAAAAAATAAGTAATATACTCAGTTAACCAAGATTAAGAACATTAGTTCCGTCATGATCGATGAAACCTATGTTCTTAATCTTGGTTTTCCTACTTTAGCAATTAGACTACGGTTTCAGCCACAATCTTATTTGCCGTACATTATGGTAAACTTGTCGGATTGCTTTTAAGGAATGACAAAGTTCTGGAAAATTGCAGCCATAAACGTACCTTTGCACGTTTCATTTAATTTGTGTGGGTCACACTCAGATAAGGTCATGGGATTAAATATATGTGTTAAAATATTTATAAAAATATGCTTTGGAGAGATCCATTTTGTCCAATAAAATTTATTACGGATCTCATATTAAACAATCAACGAGTTTTTGCTCTATGCTTTCTATTCATCGGTCATACTTGCGTGAAACCATTGTGAAACAGGCAGACCTTGAAGTATTCTGAGTATTAATTTTTTTGTACTGATAACACTGCACCCTTCTGCTCGAACAACTATTAAACCTCCTCCACTTTAATTGGTTTGGACTCTCTTTTTGAAGGGAACGCCATGCTTCCTCGTCAGGCTTTTCACAAAAACATCGCGATGTTCCTCTAATTATTAATCTCACTCCATGACGAAAGGCGCTTAAGAGCGCCCTTCCATCCTCTCTAACTCTACCGCAGGACCTACATCCGTCTCGGTTTATTCTCTCAGAACCGCTTAAATTCTGCCACTCCCCTCCTCCCCCCCTAATGCCCTTCCTTTCATCCTCCAATTCACCCCCTCCTCTACTTTACTTTCTCCCTTTTCCGCTCCCTCTCCCCTTGTCCGCTGGCCCCCGTGCATCCCCTTTGTCTATCTCTTAATTCCTGTTCCACCCCTCTCAACTCCCGCAACCCTCCCCACGGACTTGGCTGAGCCACGCCGAATTCCTGCCCCTCCCACTCTGCTTTCCTTCCCTACCTCTCCCTTCCATTTTTTCCGCGTTTTACAGCTTTTTCCCCACCCAAATTTCTTCCGTTTCCACTCCCATTTCTCTTCTCGTGTGCATGGGTGAGCACTTCTACTTTTTCCCTCCCCCACGTTGCCTCATTCGCCTACTCCACCCCAAACCCTCCCCCTCCGCCGCTGCTCACTTGCGTCATTCCAGGAGGAAAAGGCCGGCTCCCGGGCCTCTCCCTCCCTCATCTCCGCTCCAGACTCCTCCCCGCCCCCCACGGTCTTTTCTCTCCGTATCCACCCCCACTCTATCAGAGACCACCTCCTCCTCCCTGCTTGCCGTCCCGTCCAGCATTGCTTCTCCCGCCCCAAACCGTCCGTCCACTCTTCTCCCCGTCCCGAGCAGGAGGTCTTGCTTTTTACCTGATTGCCAACGTGTTTCGTTCTACTTCCGACTGCCGAGCACTTTTATCTTCCTTAACCCCTCCTTCCCCTCTCCCTGTACCATCACCATTCTACTTCTCCACCCACTAACTCTCCGCCCCCACATTCACGTCTGAAAAATAAGGAACCCTCTTTCCTTCGCTGAGACACTCGTACTCCCCGTTGTTGCGCGCTGTTCTGTGCATTTTTTATCATCTTCCCCACTCATTACGGAATCTTGTTGATGATGGTCTGTATTAGGTCAGGAGCACCACCATGATATAGTCTTCACGCGTTACACTCATGTTCTCCATCTTCCGTCGGTCTGTACACGATCCAGTTTACCCTGCAGTGGATTCTCCATGATCTCCAGAGCACGTCAGGTGCGAAATTACAACGGATGTAGTTGATCCATGGGTGAAGGGTGGGCATCTGCAAAAAAGTATTGCGGTATGGCCGTAATTCCCCCATGCCAATATATGCTCACATCCTCGAAAATAAACCTGCTCATAAATGGTCAATAATGAAGTACGTGCCGTAGAGTCCATGGCGGAGATCATGCAGCTCAACCAGTTCGTGAACGGGATATGTTAAGATCCTTTAGTCCAAATAAAATTACCGGCAGATATTTCCTTGCGATGGTGAGTCAATTATCCCTTATGATTAGTGCGTTGATCAAGTACAGCATGTTTTCCTCATAAATATTTACTTACAAATTTGAGTAATCATTCACCGAATTAACGTGTAGGAAAAACCACGCATTGAATTGAATAAACGCGCGTAAGTTTTAACGCCTTAAGTTTCTGATCCCCTTTTTTACACAAATTATTGATGAAATTCAATTTAATGAGTATTTATCCTATGCTATTATGATTTACTCATTAGGGGGCGAGCACGTTGTATTGCACTATTTAATCGCCTATGATGTTGAATGATAGTTTGTACTAATTATTCACTATGTTTTATGGTGAATTTCCCTACGTTATCAGAGAAGTTAAATTTTCTTGAAGGAAAATAATTGTCTAACTTTGATGGCAAAGTTGAAAATTATCTTCGCCATATACAAATTGTTTAAATTTTGTGAATAGCTTTTTTTAACTTGGATTCCCTCCATTGGCTGTAAATAAATCATAAACATTTGAATCTGAATTTTGGTTACTGAATTTGTTCAAATTCCCTGAACGATGTAAACTTTCATTTAATTAAATAATATTTTTCTTCTTTCCTTAGTTCTTGCTAACATTTTACGTTACATACACTGTAAAATCTAAACAGCATTGAAAAAAATTGGAACAATTTTGTCCAAATACGTTCTTGGTGGATAATGTGTAGTCCTCGGAATTATTCTGCGGAAAATAAAATATTAATATTAGTTAATTGTTTAATATGATCAGTAGTAAATAAAAAATATAGATGAAAAATAATCAAACTGTCACTAGGAATCACTAAATACTTTTTGTACTTTGGTGGAATATTAATTCCTGATACCAACTAGATATATAATGTTAATATTGCTACAATTTAACTGGAGACGTCATCCACGACGAGATGACGTAATTGGTAAGGATTGGAGAAGGCTTTTAATTGAAATACAGCGTTATAAAAATTTAATTTTATATTTTATGCTGGAATTTTTTCGTTAGATTTGGTGATAGAACTCTATTTTCACGAGATGGACATGTTTGAAAATACGTTGGGCTTTTATTTGACTCATGATCAAAAATGAATTTATTCTTCAAATTGCTCGTAGTTTTAAAGTATTTTGATTTTACAGTCGCTGAATTAGTACGCGATTATTTCCCTGCAAAATAACACATTAATGAACCGAATTAATCCTTTGGAGTTTTGGGATACTTCCTCACATCAATTCAGAAGGCCGTCAGCTAAATTAAAGGTACACAATCAGTTAATCGTGCTCCAATTGCTTTAGCTCTTAATAGTTAATGGGCTGAAAAAATGAATCAGTAAATGCAAGAAGAAAAAATAAAATAATGCTATGGGAAGAAAGTCCCTTAACGAAAACTCCGTGGAGGAGGCCAGCATCTTTTTTCCCTCCCCAGCCCACCTACCTCTCTTCCTCACTATCCCGACAGACAAAAGAATCTCGTCGAATCTGATTATACTTCAGCATCGGAAAACAATCTTAAGCTAGTGGATTCGTGAGTCTTGGAAGAAAAAAATTGGAAGGAAAAAGAAAGAAATCGCATAAAAAGATTATGCGATGCGAGAAAGGGAACGTGGGAGACGAAACGGAAAGGACGGCATTAATGAGATGGAGAGGAGTGGGAGAGGAGGAGCGGTTGAGGAAAGGAGGCAGGAATAGGCCTGACCGAAGGGATGGAACAGAACAGGGGGAGAGAGAGGGAAGGGAAGGTGTAATTTGGAGTGTTAAATTGTCGAATTCCCGCTACGATCTTCAAGAGGGATTTTTTTTCTTAAGCCTTATTCTCTCCATCTCTCTCTCCTCCTTGGATCACAGGAGACACCATTGAGTGGGGAGGAGGGGGTGAGCGAATGCTTTTGCGGCGGAGAGGGAGGGGGTGCTTGGATGAGGAGGAATGAGAATGAGGGCGGGAACACGGGGGGCGTTGGGGGTGAAGGAGTGATGGAGGATCTGGAGAGTGTGAGAGAGTATCGGTGCGGGGGCAAGAGTGGTTTGGGAAGGTCTGTTTCTTCCACCCCCCGTGATCGGTGAGATGGGGTGGAGGAGTCCGGCGCGGCTCTCTTTTAAGACGGGGAGGTAAAGGGATTGGAAAGAGAGGTTCTGCAGGGAGGGATGTCTGCGGGACTGAGGAGGAAACGTTGAACTTGGGAGGATGCGAGGGCGCGGAGACAGGGTGGAGAGAAGTGGGGGCGGCATTTAAAAAACTCCTCCCTTGATTTCCCAAAGGTGCAGGGTGTAAAAAAAAGGGAAGGGGAGGTTGAGAGAGTATCTAGTCGGGCGGAGTTGGGGGAAGAATGGCGGGGGATGAGTGCGAGACACGGGGCGAGGGCAGTGGAGAATGGGGAGGAAGTGATGGGCGAAGGCAAACGGGTCTTGAAAGGAAGGGTTGCCCTGACGGCCATTAGCGTTTCGTGGAAGCGGCATGGGAACATCCATAAGGATTTCCCTCGTCTCTCTCTCTTGCCCTTGCGAGCGCGAGTTTAAATTCTACTATTTTTATATTGAGAAAGTTTAGAAGATATAGGTAGAAGAAAAGTTTTAAGTAGAGAAACGAAGATATCTATCAAAATCGAAGGGAATACGAAGGCTGCGATTATTGTGTGAATTTTTGTTAATAGCATCAAATGTTGGAAAAGAATAATCATATACATACGGAGATAAAAACAGTCAATGTAACGGCGAAAACGGGAATAGATACGTTGAAAAAATGCAATTGTTTCCACTGTGCTTTTGAATTACTCAAGAAGCTACAATTCTATTGGAACGCTTTATAATTAGGGGATCCGGTTGATGTGGTGACTAGAGTACTGGCCTCCCATCCCGAGGGCCCGGGTTTGATTCCCGGCTGTGGTGGATTTTTCAGTGCCACTTGAGTGCCTAGTGAAGGAGATCTCATATTCAGTACTCCGTCCTTCGGATGGGACGTTAAGCTGTGGTCCCCTTGGCGCCTTTTGTTAAGAGTAGGCTAATGAAGACGCCGGGTTTCTCTCCACCCTACCTCAGTTTCCTGGAAACTCCTACCATTTCCAACCTATTCTAAAAATGGCGCAAAGGACCTCAGCTGTCGGTCGCCTCCCCAGAGTAACCAACCAATCACATAATAATTGTTGAGTGAAGAGCACCTGAGAGAAAATATCAACAAAAATGTGTCGTGATGAACTTTAGGAAAAGGAGTTGCTTACTCGAAAATGCTCCATTAGGTATATAAAATAAGTATGGAGCCATAGAGATTAAATACCATGGCGTCTCTTTCAGTCATGATATGTTGTGGGAGAATGAATTTCTGGAGATAATTTGGACGACGCTTATTTGGTTTCGGAGGAGTTGGTGCTGAGTAAAAGTGAAGTGAGAGGATTGTAACGACTTCCTTCTAATCAGTCCTCATTTTAGATACGCCGCTTAGTACATTTAATCTGAAGGAGAGGCAGGTTTGAATATGGAGGTAGAATACGAGCTGAGAAGATCGTTGAGATTTATAAAAGGTTATCGGTGTAATTATATCATGTTCATGTGCCTATTAAAGAAATTAGATGATCATCGATGTTGGAATATAGGTTGACAATATTAGCCGAATTTGATAAATATTTAATTCAGTGAATGTGCTCTGGAATTCAAAAGATTCATTAGAGAATCATAATCGTTGTGATTCTTGTTATAGCCATTTTGATAACGGACAAAGGAGATAGAGAATTTCATACGAACAGATCTCAATAGTCCGTATTTGCATATAAGTATATATATGTTATTTGCGGATCAGCTCCTCCATTTGAAGGAAAAAAACGATGCCCTGATTTATTCCAAATGTTCCTGAAAACGTGAACGTGTCATAGACGTTGTGTGTGAAAATTTGTATCCTGCTTAACTTCTGCATCGCCTTCGTTTGATCTAAGAAAATCCAAATACAACGTCTACTGTTGCTTCGGAAGGCTGATCGCGTTCGAGAATTAGCATTCCTAGAATATCCTTAATAAAAGGATCATGTGAACTCGCAATCTCGATTAGCTTAGTCCAATTCATGGAGGCTTCTGGATACCAATGGATGGAAACACCCTTTCGAGCTCATTCGTTGAAATATATAATGCCGCATTATAATGGAGAGGAATTTAGAGCGATGGATTTTTGAGGTAGATAAATTGGGTTGTCAGAGTCTGAAAAAATATTTAAATTCTGTCAGTCCATATTTGTAAAATTCTCAGACTTTTTGTGATATTCAACAAACATATTCTGTGCGAGCGTAGGGAACTGGAAAAATGGGTCAAACTGTGGTGGGATTAAATAATAGATCGGAAACCAGCAACGGAGAATTTTAGGAGGATATAATTTTCACAGCATCCCCGAAGAATCCAACGTAATGGGAACGTTAAATCGGGGAACGCAAAGCCGGTGGGCTGAGGGACGGCTGAATCCGGGTCGAGTTGATTTCCGAGAGAAATTGAGAGGAAGGTTGGAATGGAGGGAACTCGGCGGAAGAATGCGAGTGGGAAATAGAGTGTAAAACAAAAACGGACCGAAGGGCGCGGAATGGGCGAGGGAAAAAGGTCACAAAGCCGGATGAGGTGGTGGTGTGAGAGACGAGCAAAGAGCAGCGGGGCGGGGGGAGGGAGGCTGGTGCGTTTGCGTGTGCGGGACGGGGGATGGGCGCGCGAGAGATAGAAATGGGAGAATTAAAGCCAGTCGAGATTCAAAAGCAGAGAGCGGCATCGGGGGACGAGGGGGGGAGGGGAAGAATGCTTCGCAGGGGGAGAGGTGACGACGGGAGGAAGGGGAAGGCGAGAGACAAAAGAAGGTGGCGGTTGGATGAGCCTGAAGGGGAGAAATATTGATTCTCGAAGAGGCTTAAAGTCCACTTGAGGGAGGACACAGGCCCCCGTTTGACCAAACATCGGTGAGATAAGGAGTGTCGAGAGGGGTTTGAGGGGGGAGGAGAGGAAAGTGGTGAGGTGAGGGAGAGGTAGCTGTTAGCGCTGGATAAACGGATGGGTCTGGAATCATGGGAAGGGAGGTGAAGTGAAAGGGAGCAAATGAGTGGTTAGGGAGGGGAGCGGCGGCGGAGGTGGTAGAAATTAAAGCTATATTGGTGCTTTAAAGATGAAATGCCCCGTTACTTTTTACCGGGGAACTTCTGTAATTTCAAATTTCTATACCTTTTTGACCTGTTATTTGCCGGCAAGAATACTAAGGGGAATTAAAGACTAAAAATGTAATTAATGTCGCACGAATACCAGTACTAAACTGAAATATGAAAAGTTAAAAACGACTGTCACGTTTGATTAGTGAACCAACTTTAGATCACTTGTAGGCACATGATTACTGTAATTTGGATTGGAATCACTTGGCACTACAAATACTTCAAGTAAAAAATATAACATATCTTTTGTTGAAAATCTAATACCCTATGCTATTTAAATTATACTCAACTTTATAGTTGGAGTTAGGACTACTCTTACTAAGCAATTTGTTTTTGAAAATAGAATGATGCTTCTCTTTTACTTAGGCATGCTAAATTTTCTCTGTATTTCAAACCAATTTTACAACTGATATTTTTTTCCGGGGCATTCCAGGTATTTCTAAACGTAGATGTAATCTCTCTTGTAAATTCTACTAGGTATAGACATATTTTGACTTGTATGATTAACAAGAATACCTACATATTTAACATAGTTGTCGGTAAATACCCTCGACTTCATACCTGAAAGCCAATAATAAATGTTACTCTATTTATAAACAGAGGCCTTTTAGTGCGGTTTTAATATTGTACTTCTCTTTGCATATTTACAATCTTAATCATTTGAAATTACTAATGTAAGGGTGTTAAAACTCTAATGAGAGAAATAAATAATTTATTTTCATGATTGGAACACGTAATTTGTCAGGCCATTCCCGGAAATTAATGAATATAAACACAAGATATTTTAGGCAGGAAATTAGGCTTCTCATTGATTACGCATCAGAGATAACTTGAAAGCTCTGTTATTGTTTTTAAGTTCATAACACTGAGGTGATTCTTTTATTATGGTCGTGATTTTTCCGTGAATTTGTAATGCACCTGCACGCTTTCGGAAGAGATGATTTCTCATCATGGAAAATTCAAAGAGAAAAGTTTTCTCGGATTTCCCTTCGGGAATCGAGCTCTATTTCATAGCTGTGAAGGAGAAAGGGTAATGGGGATTGGACGTAGGGATGGGCGTTGGATGGTCGGTGAGGTGAGGTAGGCCCTCCTAGGGTAGCTAGGGGAAATGATGACTAGGCGAGTCGGGAAATAAATGGGTGTTTTTTTCCGCGGAGAGTGAAATCATTGCTGGAGATTTCGCAGGTGGCAGTCAGAAGGGAGTGTGAGATTGGCCGGGGGTGTGTCGTAGTGAGGTTTGGGGGTGGAGAGCAACTCTTCAGAATTCTGGATGCGTGACACGAACGATCCCCCTCCCCACCCACTCCCCCCTTTCCCTTCCTTAACCATTCATCCCTCTCAACCCTCTCTTCCCGACGAAAACTCTCCTCCTCCTCCCATCTCTCCCTACTCCCTGCCTTCTATTTTTCCCTCCTCCCTGTTTCCTTCTTTTTGCCTCCTCGTCCTTTAAAAGTGCAAATTTTTTTGGCCAGGGAGAGAACGAAAGCCCACGTGAGACGTGTGGGCGTCCGAGTCCGGAGAAGACAATCCACCTCCTCTTCCACTTTTTATTTCCTTCCTCCGTCCGTCCGTCTCTTAACATTTTTCTTCGAGAGTCTCTCTTTTCAATCTCCCTCCATTTTCTATTTTCCTCCGCCTTTATTCTTTCATTTCATTCCGTAAACTTCCCCACGCATTCCGCATTTCCGTTCGCTTCCTCTCTCTCAGGAAGAGCGAAAGTGAAGATCGGAGAACGTTGGCTTTTCAGTGAGCCATTTCTATGCTCTGATTCTTTGCAATAAAGTTTTCTTTACTGGGGAACATTCTCTGCTCGAAAACGCAATAAGTGTTGATTCAATGTCGGTGTAATACAAGTGTGTACTTTTCTCCACGAAGATAATTTTGTTTCCGTTAGCGCTGTAAACACTATCGAGTCATCGTCACACCGAGATTGACAAATGATGGACAGATTAGATCAGGTTCAATGTGGCTGTCTTGCACAAAGTGATACAACTTTGCGTAGCATTTAAAAGACGACTTTTAAGAACTACCATTTTAGCTACCTTTCCGTCCACAGTTAACAATTTGTACATCCTTCTTCGGGATCGTATGGATCTAATGTTATGGGGAAGTAGGGTAATAATTCGTACTTAAGAAAATCGATATTTTTGTTCATATGCATAAAAATGTCATGGTTTATACATGAAAATCAACTTCAAAGAATAGTGAACAATATCCAACGTAACATATTATTTTGTAAATGTGGCCCCAGTTTTTAAAATTTACTGTACGCCCAATTTTACGGCAGGGTAATGACTCTCATAACTTAAACCAACTTAACTACAGCAATAGTCACATCTATAGTTCCTTGGGGTATCATCTCATGGTCATAATTCTTTTTGGTCCCTAGAAGTCATTGGTTTTCTCTCCGAGCGAGTGGTGTTTTGTCACTCTCCTGCCGCGATGCCTCTCTAAATGCTTATTTTCCCAGATATATTATCTGATGCTGTCATGTTTTGTGGCTTCTTTTCCGCCAAATCTTTCTGTCTCCTTTCCCTTCCTTCTCTACCTCCTCTCCATCATTCCCCAGGGCGTGTTCAGGAAACCTCTCAAAAATCACGCCATCCTCTCGTATCCATCCAAGAGCCTCGAAAATCAAACCAGTCAGCGGCTGTTAGGAAAAGTTGCTTCCGCCTTTCTTGCCTCTTAACCTTTCCTCCTCTCCGGGTTCAGCAGACTGTGAAAAGGACCATGAAAGCTGAATTTTCCCAAAATATTCTACTTGCTCGTTGATGTGACTTCGAACAATCTAATGCTCACCGCGGTCTGTAATTTGTTGGACAAAACGTAACATTTACGACGAAATCGTTTAGGTCTAAGGGAATATTATTTTTTGTGAATGATTCATGTAATTTTGTGTTAATTTTGAGCCTAAATATTCTTTCAGGGTCCTTCGTTAGACGTGACCTACAATTAATTTTCATTTGTTTTTTGTTTTATTTGTACCTATGGTCTATTCTTCAACTTTTTTTGACCCCGACCTATTCTATAGAGTCGCTTTAAGGCTGAATTCAAGGCGTATTTTACTTCCCGTTAACGTCAGGATTATTAAGTGTGACCCAGGGGTTACTTCAAGGACACGAAGGGACAATCAAACACTACGGCCTGGAGCATGAAAGGGTTTTTTTCTATAATATAATTTAAATGTTATGAGGGGAAAGGAGAAGAGAAAGAAGAATTAAGTCAGGTAAATTTAAGGTGAATGAATGAAGAAATAGAGCGGTGCATGGCTACTAATCGGTTAAATGCGGGAGAGAAGAAAAAACAACTGGATTAAGGGAAGAAAAATAACTGATAACTCTGAAAGCGTTACCGAGGAGATTTATGGGTCAGCTCAGCAAGAAATATTCGTAAAATTTAAGCTGGTTCATGCTCATCGGAAGGCATACTCATTTCTTTAATCCGAAATGCTATGAAAACGGACGAAGTTTTACCTATCCTTTTGTTGTGACTGTGGTAAGATTAGAGGGAAATATCCCCTCATTAAAAGACAAGAGGATTCCATAAATAGGGGAGATATTTCCTAATTGAAGAATGAAATGTTTACCATCTTGCGTAGTGGATCATAAAGACACGCAAAATGTTTTTGCACACATACTGGCTGTTGACTGCGCCATGTATTTTTTTAAATCTTATCCAATTTAAGTCACATTAAACAGCTCTATCGCCAAGGTAAACCACATGAAGGCAATAGGTGCGTTGGATATGTTTAGATACCTTTTAGGACCAAGCGAATGAACTGGATATCTAGCTTGTCATGCTATTACGCATCAGATTATTGTCAAGGGCGTATGGGTCCTCATAATAGCACAGTGAGAGCCAATCAGATATACAAGAGGCCGAATTTGGACTCCGGTCAGCTAAATTTTTGTTTAGAAGAATTTTGCCAGATTTCGTTGTGCGGTGCATAATAATTATTTACATTGCTTTGAAAACTTTGATGGAGATAAATACTATTATCTAACGAAGAAATACTCTTCTCGTTACCTTCAAGCAAGTTTATGCTATTGTTATAATCTTATCCTTTAGAAATTATCCTTTTTGGGTTTCTAAAATTAAGGTAGACCTACAAAATAATCGGAAAAGACTTTAAGCTCTTTTCACTCCCTATGTGTTAATAAAGGTTTATTAAGACCGTAGCCGTAGCTTGTATTTTGTATGAAAAGGGGCGGAACATAAGATTTTTCAATTTTTCCATCGACGTGCGGAATGCTTCCGCGGTAATGTAGTGAAAACGAAGTCATGTACTCAATGAACAGACGGAGAAGTTAAATCTGGGATGATTTATATGAAGTAGATGGGTGTTCGTATGGGTATTAAAAAGTATATAAATGCATCAACTCAATAGTATTTTAATGGTCATAATAACCTGTGGAAGCATAGTGGAAGAAAGTGTGGCAGTATAACGCATGTACTTCCGTTCCTAATTATTTGTACATACAACGGCATGGCGTGGCAGAGTAAATGCGATACGTCTTGGTTTAATGTATAAAATTGTCATAACATTTGTGTTTATGGCATTTAACATGGCTTATAAAACAGTATTTAAGCTCCATTGATAAACTGATGTTTTTAAATATTCATACCTTTTGAATTTAGCAATATTTTGTTTTTTTTTCTGTGCCAAAAGTTGCTCATTGTATGTTTAGTCTTTCCATGTTAATACAGAGACTAAAGAATAGAGATTAGCGTGTTTATTCCAGAAAAGAGACATTATTTATAGTATGGACAAATGAGGCAAATGAATATATTTATTTGCACACCACTTAAAGCGATCCCTGTGCACGTTGCAACGGTGTTTTTAGCATTTTCCTTCTCATCCCTCTCTCTTCTTCCTTTTTAGACTAATATTATAAAAACTTTCATATTTTGCATCAAAAGTAGGTAATAGATAATGCAAAACATCTATTTGAACTTAATTTATAAAAAGTTTTTTTCGGCCAAGATCTTGAATTGAGCCTCTGTGAGTCTGTTGGATTACTCATATGTTATTTAATGGGATTGTGATGTCATGAAAATCAAAATATTCGTTTGAACAGATATGCAGTTTTTTACAAGTTATCTATCTTTTGCCTTCATGGACCAAATTTCTTGGCGTGTCGGACGATCCATATATTATCTGCTGAGTGGTACGTTTGAGAGTGTAGGTGTTTGATAGGGAGTCAAGTGGTCTTTTTTAAACATATTTTACTTAGATTTCAGCATAGAGATTCAAAATACTTTTAGAATACAATTTACGCCTTCGTGACAATTCTCGCGTAGCATGGTGGGTAAATATTCTTTTTGTTGCTGGGAAGGTTTCAATTGGAGTACTAGTAAACAGGCAATGAATACTGGTATTCTGAAGTTATGTTGATTCCTTATTTCTTTTTAGTCACCCTTCAGTGTAATTTAAATTTTCTGCGAGTTATACGGTAAAGTTTATTTGTACTGGTGCTAATTGTTTTGCCGGTCTCTAATTTATTAAACAAGGTCGATGTCACATTTAGAGGCACTCTACCCCGACCTTTATCAAATTAGGCGCGCGGATTGTTTATTTGGATCGAATGCTATTCCACGGACGAGAATAGTCGTAATTACTTTGGTTCATTATCATCATTCCGGGTGATTCATCATTCAGAGTTTAATTATTTTTCTCTATCGAGTGAAATTCATTAGCTTGAAAGATATTAGACTACCCCCGATGAAGTTCTTGCAACCAATAAATTAAAAATGAACCCCAAACGGTAATATTCAGCACGATTTTGGCGCTAGTTGCTATTCCCATGCCGCCTGATTACGGTGACAAGGCGTATTATGCACGACGACGCATGAGCATACAAAGGAAGTTATGCAAATTGAGTCAGGGGCAACAATGGCTTAGATGTTTGTGTAGTATAAACGAGAACATTACAAAATGCTAGTTTTCATTAAAACATCGGAGCCTTGGCAAGTGAAGGTCTGTGTAAATGTTTACCTAACTCTAAAATTGCAATGTAACTGTGGATTGTGTTAACGGAGAATTCCCAGCGTACCTCTTGGGAAATGCTATTAGCTATTATTTTCCGAGATCATTGGATACGTTTATATACTCAAAGTAGTGGTTTATGGGCCAAAAACATTTCTTTCTTTAAATCGGTGGAAAATTTAGCGTTTTCTATCTGTTTTCTCAACGCTTAACATATTCCGAACAAGCATTTCTAGCTCCTTGTTTGCTTTCAATAGTATAATAGTAACGTAGTTGTACATTTTGTTTCGCAATAGGCATTCATTTGAATGAGAAATGAATCTACTTTTTAAAATTAAAATGGTCAGTTTATTCACATTGTTATTAAAGTACAGCTTTTTTTTGGGCGCTTTTGATGTACTGAATCGGAGCTCCGAATTAGTTAAAGCGCAACACTTCATCTCACTGAAAATTTGTAATAGCCTAGAAAAAGTGTTGGAAAGTAAAAGTAAGAACTCACTCCTTAAATATTTCAGGATATCTATGACTTTAAATACTCTAGGATATAAATTATTTTACCATAATATACTTGGTTGTGAACTTTAAATCACCTTATGCGTTCTATATTCCGTAATTAATTAGGGATTGTAATGATTGAAACTTAAGATAGATAAAATAATATATACTTACTTGAATCTATGCCCCTATAATTCAGAGATCGTCCATATGTTGCGTAACGCTGAGTGGGGAAGAAGGCGTTGGACTGTCTATTGCGATGCACTATCAACAAGGAGTGAAGGGGTTCCAGCCTATAAAGGTCCAGCTCCAGTTTCGTGGGAGAAAGATATATTGTAAATTCATTCTTTGCTCTTCCGTGATCTTCAATTATTAGTTAATTATTCAGTGGAGGCGACTGACAGCCGAGGTCATTTGCGCCATTTTTAGGATAGTTTGGTACTTTGGTAATGGTAGGAGTTTTCAGGGAACGGAGGAAGGGTGGAGAGATACCCGGCGTCAGCATTAGCCTACTTTTAACGAAAGGCGCCAAGGGGACCACGGCTTAACGTCCCATCCGAAGGACGGAGTACTGAACTTGAAATGCCCTCCACTATGCACACTAGTGGGGATCGGTTTCCCACTGAAAAATCTGCCAAAGCCAGAAATCGAACCCGCGCCCTCGGGATGGGAGGCCAGTACTCTAGCCAACACACCGACCCGACTCCCATATTCAATTATGTCACAATTTTTGATTGCATAGCCCGGATTGTTAGAGATACGTCCTATCTCCGCAGAATCACAGAACACGGTGACGTATCATTGCCAACTTGCAGTATGGCATCTTTCTTAGATTTTAACTGTGAGAATGGCTAAACGTCGTTGAGCATTCCTCGAGACGCTCAAGTAAGTGCATAGATTACCAATCAGTCGCGGAAGAATGACTTGGACATTAATGAACGCGTTTCGCGGGCGGAGGGAACGGATCAGTAATTAAGGCATATCGAGCGGAGATCCGACACTTCAGGGATCCGACTAGACGCCACCTTTGATTATCCTCGTCTCCCTCTATCCCTCTGTACCCTCGCTCCCACCCCTTAAAGCCTTACCCATTGGGCCCGCAACGGTTCCTCTCCGTTTCTCACCCTCGCTCGCGTAGATCCTCAATCGGGACTGTGCATTTGCAGCATCTCGTATCCAACTTCCGTGGGCGTTTTTTTATCCCTTCGCCATCACCCAACCCCCCACCGCCTGTCTGCGAGATTATTTCCGGCTCGACAGCTCTGGCGGGATTTATCGTTTAGTGTGCCCTAATTTTCCGAGCGCAGGGGGTGGATGAGTGGCTAGAAAAAGGTGGAGGACTTTTTTTTATTATTTTTTCTATTTCTCAAGCGTCGTTTCGTGGGTGTATGAGGGGGGAAGAGAGGGAAAAGAGAACGTGGAGACACGTCGCTGGGGACTTTTCCCCACGAGGAGATAGATTGGGGCTGTGGGTGTGAGAAGGGGAGTTATGATGTCGCGTGTTTCCGCGAATATTCCGCTTTCATCCTTATCCTGCCCCGCTGCCCTCACTGAGGAATGGAATTAACGGGAAGTGGGAGGAGGGGTTTTCCACTGTGCCCTTGCGGAATGCGGGCGATATCATTACTTTGGAGACAGGTGCATCCTCATCGACTTAAGACGGCTGCATTCTCTCCTTTTTTCTTTTAACCCTCCCTCCCACCAAACTCCACTTCCTGCTACTCACCATACCCGCCGTGCATTAGGGCTGTCGTTTCATCGCGTCGAAAGACTGGAGATACGGGCTGCAAGTTCGCTAAATTTTCTCTGTGCCTCCCTCTCCATTCCTAGATGTCTTTTCCGTGCAAGATTATCAGTATTGCTGGAGACAGCTTGGATGAAATACGAGGATTTCACAAATAACTATGTAATGCTTAAGATTTTAGTACTTCTTATGCGAAGAGAGATTTCCATGTGCGAATGCTGTAGTCCTTTCAAGTTGGCATTTTATATTCATATGTTCCTATATCACTACTCTCCGATTGTTAGAGAAAACAGATTACCAGGTATTAATTCCTGGTATTCTATTTCTTAAACCAATGGTATCGGGCTTCACTTTGCGGAATTGCTCTGTGAACTAATAAAATAGAAACACAGTCACTGTCAATGTTCTTAAAAATATTTTGTAACATATTTTTCATTTGACTACATTTAGTCATTATAAATGATGCAATGTCATAAATTTTTCGAAAGATAATCTCACTAAAAACGATTTATCGTAGAAGGTGCGATAATAAGACTTTCAGTAAAATTTATTACCCACCAAAAACAGTAAATGCCTCTCGATTTTTTTTCCTTTTGCTATCGGGGGTTCATTCTAGTGATGGAAAAATTGATTTCGATTAAAATCGAAAATCGAGTTTTAATAGTCAAAGATCGAGGAAATCGAGATCGAGCCATGATCTTCGAGTTTCGATCCAAACTCGATTTTTCAACTTCGATCGTGACCTCGTTTCCTTCGATCGTTTGATCTCAGAAGCGCGTAGTAGTCAGTAGAGGTCCTCGATGAACTGCCACTGAGGTCACTTCTTGTTAGAAGTAGATGCCAGTAGAAGTTAGGCAATACCTCAACAGGCCACCCGTCGATAGGAAAGTCAACCCCAATCCTCTGAAAGTCTGGGAGGAGATAAAGGGTGAATACCCCAACACGTACCGTTTCGCGATCGGAGTCCTGAGTATGATAACGTCATCCGTCCCATGTGAAAGACTTTTCTCTAAGGCCGGTAAAATTGGAAAGGCACGCCCTAAATCATCAAGAAAGAATCTCAATCAGTTGATCTTTCTTAAAAATTTTAGTGAAGCCGAATGGTTCCAAGCGGTGATCTACATCAAAGTAAATTGTAAATTTTTACGACTAATAATTCAAGAATGTTTTCTAAGTACATTTTTAGGGATTTTTTATATTATTCAAATATGTATTATGAGCGTTTTTGAAATGAATAATAAACATGTTTTTGTACCAACTGCATTTTTTTCAAAAATGAACCGTAGATTTTTCGATTAATCGATCTTTTGGTTCAAATTTAGATTTTTGCTGAAAAGTTGAGCTTTTCATTTCGATTAAAAATCGATTGTCTGAAAAATCGATTTTGACCGACATTTTTCCATCACTAGTTCAGTCAGCCTTATGCTCATCTATTCGACATGCAATAGTATGGAGATATTGTTTTGAAGAAGTAAACCGGGGAAGTAAGAATCTTCTTGTTTCATTGAAAGCGATTTACCGGATGAAAATGAGTGACTAGTGGCAAAAAATATAAGTGCAATGTTTATAACTGACAACAAGTGACGTAACGTTAGTTTGATAAGTCAGTTTCATGATTCTGATCATGGCAGAATTGAATTCCAAGAATCATAAACTTAAGGTACCCCATCAATCCTTTCATTACCTATCAAACCAAATCGTTATGAATTTTCTTTGAGAGGAAGGATGAATGATGCGTGTGACCTGGGTAATTTATTCTCTTGATAGTTAGATCCAAGAACATCTTATTCTGCGGGCACAAACTTAAAACCCGAATAATCTCTACACAAATGCAGGCATTAGATTTTATTTTAAAGTTCATAAAATTTTCTTCAATAAATCATGTTCCACAGTCAGCTATAATTGTAAGATAATTTAGCTATATTATCGATTACTTATAAAATTAGCATTATATTTTATCTTCCGTATCTTTGAAATATGACCCATAAATTTGTCTTTTGGCCATAACCGTAAAAAGATATAATTTAAAAAAATAGACCTTAAATATGATGATAATAAAACTTCAAATTAATAGAGTTTAGATATTATTCTAAAACTCCGAAAGAACTCTAAATTATAAATCACGTAATGCAGTGGAATCAAACTTGTGATAATTGTCTTGAGCTTCTGAAAGGCTGAATGCAAGTAGCACCACGAACTAGCTTATATGACATTTTTCTTGCCACGTTCCTAATCTACATCCAAGTAGTACCGGGCAAATAGTCTAGAGGGTGAATTATGTAATGCAAATATGTGTAATTACATGTTGTTATCCCTAGGAATTTATTACCGCTTGGCAGAAAAGTGTTTAAAACTTCGCGATAGTTTGATGATTACTGATAAGTTAAATAAGGTAACTGTCGGAAAAAAGTGGAGCAATCGTTCAAATATAATTGAGTTACATGCCAATGTATTCATGACCTTGGATATGCGAAGCTGTCGGATCGATGGCGCTGGGCTGAGAAGTCATCTACAACTGACTTATCTCTCTACAGCTTTGCTTCACATTTTTTAAATACTTTTGCACCTCTGTGACCATATTTGTCCCTTTACTTTGCTGCATTATTAATCTCATTCACCCTTGAATATTTATTCGCTTCACTCCGTCTATGGAGAAAATTTCATTTCTATGGATTGTGAGTGCGCCATAGTTTCCCATTAGCACTGCAGTGACGCCTTCGGGATGACCTGTAAACCAACCTCGTGTGGTGCATATGGCGTTTCCTCCGAATGATTGTTTTGGAAACAATTTTTCTTGCCACACTGGAGCATTCTGAGTTACGTTGGAGGGTCATAGTGAAGGGGGAGAGAGAAACAGAATCGGATAGAATGCAGACGTGATGGTGGATGGGAGGCTGTTTTCGGGGAAGGGAGGGAGGGCGGGACGGAGCGGGGAGGGGAGACGGAGAATAATAGGGCGGCCGTAGGGATGGATGGGGAAGACTCCTGAGAACACCGAAACGCGTTGTCGTCGCTACAGATGTCGTTAATCATCACCCTTCCCGCTCCCATCCCCGCGCCTTGCTTGCGCTCTCTCAGTAAAACTACGCACGAAATCCCTCCTCTCCTCCCTCCGCCTGCCCCACTCCCTCCCAGAGGCATCTCTCCCCGCACGATTCGCCACCGTGAATGTAAATACCACGGCATGAGTCAGGGAGAATAGGAATGCAATTTATTGGTTCGGTAAAAGTGGGGGTTGGAGAGAAGAGGGGGAGACGATTTCGGGGGACGGCGGTGAAAGGGGGGTGAGGGGGAAGTCGTCGGGGCAGCAGCGCGGGTTTCGCTTTTAGGGTCGGTTTTATGCGTTTTGTGCCCTTGCGCGGGTGGGCGGTCGGGTTTTTGATGGGTTTTAAGAGGAGGGGATAGAGAGAAAGTGGGGGTTGCCGTGGGGATGGAGTATTTCACTGGGATGGGGGGGTGGGTAGTAGAGAGGGATTTTGTGGGTTTGTGGGGTTTGAGAGACGGAGGGGGATGCCGGACTGGGAGGGAGGGGGTCTCGCTTCGGGAGGCGACGGTCGTTGGTGTAGCTCGCGGGGGTCGGGAAGCGGGGGAGGCCCCTATGCGTTTCCTTGCATATTGTAGTGCATGGGCGGGCGCAAACGAAGGCGGGAGAGTGAGTCTAGGGGCCCGGGACGGTTTTCCCGGCTAATAGCCAGGCCACGGCGAACGTGCGACCGGGATTAGGTTAAATAATCCACCGAATCTATGCGAAGTCGCGAGGTTGAGGAACAAGGGTGGCTGGTCGGTATCCGGGACATGGCTGCGTTTTAGGTCTGGGGGATTTCGCTTTTTAATCTTCGCGGCACACCTCAAACCTTTTGATTTTCATTCATGTTTTTTTTAAAGAGGTTTTTGAGTTATGCCGGCGGAGCCCTCGCTCCCCTCATCCTCTCCTGCGAAATATCCCGAAAATCCCCTCCCCAAAGCCGAGTGACCCCTTTCTCGATGCTTACGTTTTTAATCATTATTCCAAGGTTCTCGAAGCGTCCCACGGTCTCGCTGCTATATCCTGCATCTCCTCCGTTTCAGTCCGAGTTTTTCTCGCCCTAGGGGGGCTGTGTTTGAAACCGTCGGGATTACCACGAATAGGTAACTAAGGAGTCACGTGGTATAAACACGAAAGCTTCGCAAGTTTGGTGTGTTAAAACCGCTGATTGCAACCTTATTCTTTGTTTACACTTGTGTCATATCTGAACTGGAGGCTCTTTAGTCGGAATAGATGAGAAAAACTTAATGAAAACAATTAATGATGTTGTAAAGAGCGATTTGGACACATTAAATTTTGGATCCATTCGTGTTTGTATCACGTGACTCCTTGGTTACCTATTAGACATAATCCCGACGGTTTCAAACACAACCCCCCAGGAGCGCGCTTGTATGTGCTTTAAGGGTGCACGAATTTCAGAGCGATTTCGATGCTTTGACTTGACCGCCGCTTTCTCTTCGCCGAGAAGTGCGGTCGGTGTTTGTTTTTTTTTCTACCTTCATCCGCGGTGGAGATTTGTTGTGTATAGCTAATGTGAGAAGCGTGGATGGCTGCGAGCTCGTGTTATTTGGTAGCGCAGGTATTCTTGCCGGCAACAATGCTCCAAGCCTCTACGCCCCCACCCTTCCCAGTTTCGAACCACCCCGGATGTCGGGCATTGTTCCTTTGCGTCCCGCAACCCTCTTTCCATTGCGCTTCTCTGGGAAAAAACTCACCCTTGGTGGCGTTCCGAAACATCTCTCTCTCTCTCTCACCATTCACTCCCCTCCTTTCCTTTAATAAATGCCCGCGATTGTCTTGTAGCCACCCCTCTCGAATGTGCCGCGCGCTTTTCCTCGATGCTTTTCTACACCCCCTTTTCTCTCGTCGTTCGCCAAGTAATTTTCATAGGCATCCCTCATTCTACCACAGTTATTCCACCCCCTTTCATGAGCCTCCCGCTTAAGAGGTTTTCAGAATTTAATCATTCGGCTTCCCTGCAGCAACGCCGCTGTCTTTTGAAACATCGCACACGCGGCAAAAACTCGGTCGTTGTAGCTGGAGTGATGGGACGGAGTTTCCTGAACGATTTCCGCGGAGTACTAATCTTTATCCATGAAAAAAGTCTCCTGCCCCCAACATGCTTTTTCATCGCATCTCAAGTAATTTGCTTCGGCGTGACCGTACCTATATCTGCAGTCAACGTTTATTTTATTGCGGGATTTTTACTGTTAAATTCTTGTTTAGCTATGAACACCGCCGTAAAAATAATAATAGTGTGCTCTTTCAGTTGAGGCACTGCGCGTCGTTTACGGTCAACTGCCGAAATCATGATGTCTTTTGCGTTCTCGTTGATCTTGATTTCGTTGACGCATTTTCTCATTTTTCATTTATCGTACTGATGATAGAGGTACGAGATTTTAACCTTGTGCTCATGGTACTAATACATGTATTAGTACCATGCTTGTGCTGTTATTAGAATAACGTATCTATATTGTTGAATAGTTCATTGAAATTTGCAACATAAATTTGCCTACATATCCTGGCTATATTGAATGATTTGCTAGTCAAGGGATTCTGTGAGGATAAGAAATGACTAAGTGTTCCTAAATGGAACATAGTTTTATATGATCACGAACTTCCACTGTGTGAAGGAGTATGTGCAGGAGCAACCAAATTTTCAACAAGACGAAATCTAGGTTATGAATGTGTTGTTGTAGGGTGTGTGAAGAGTGGTTTCCAAAGATTATTATGATATAAATAATAATTCTTGTAAATGGTTTCGGTAATATTGAGATAATAATAAAAATAAATATGTTTACACTATTTCTATCCAATATTCTGGTTAATGTAAACATTCAGTGTTAATGTAAACATTCAGAACAAAAAGGCATTATTATTTTGCCATAACTTTATTACATTTTACCTTATACCGATAATGACGTGTATTTATACCCATTTGATATTGTTTTTGCAGTAAAACGCCTGACCTTAGTATAGAGAGAAAAAAATAACGGTTTTGTATTTTTCTCGATGCGGTTATAGGAACTAGTTAGCCGTTAGACCTAAAATTATGTATTTATTTGAGATCATGAGAGAATCCCTTTTCATCATTGATTCTCCTGAACAATCCAGTTGTTTACACGATTCATCATTCTCTCCGATGTCCACATCCGCAGTCATATCCGAGAATTGCATTGATTTACTGAGTGTAAAAAAAAACACCGCTATTCGGTGAAAATTTTTAATTTATCAAATTAGTACAGAGGAAGTTAATTTGCCCATCTCGGCGGGAAATTTTTTAATTTTCTCTTTTTGAGGTCGGCGCAAACAATTTTATCTTCGGTGAGGTAATGTTATTCATTTTATGGGATTACAGTACGATACTAACAGGATTGTTTTTTTGCCGTAATTGAATTTGATTTGCTTTCGAAAAGAGGAAAACATATCACACTTTATTGTTTAAGTTATCCATGCGTGACATTACCCCATTGAAATCAAATATGACTAGCAAATAAAAATTACTGCGTACTACTACATGATAACTGATGCGTTAGTCCCTGGGGTAGCCATTCCTCGTGGTTAAATGCTTTATCACTCTTCAATCGGAAAAGAAAATTTCACATCTCTCGATTTTTTGTCACTCGTACACACCCCTGTCCCTCTAGGCTGTATTTTCTTCTCAGTTCGGATGCGGTACTTAGCTCGAAGGCCGGAATGCGTTTTAAGTGCAGATTTCTGGGGAGCAATGGACCAACCTCACCCTCGGGTATAGAGGTACAAAGCGGCATGTGCACATTCCAGTCGTCACTACTCCTTCGTTTTTTTAGTTCGTTTCTTCCTTGCTCTTACGTAAATGAAGCTTGGCATTGTGGCTTCCCCAAATATACCTCACAAACCAGGCACTCTGCGTGAATTAAAAAAAAAACGCATTTTTTATTTCTGCTGCTACTTGCTACTCCATTCAAATAGTTTAGAATGTTGATCGATATACACTTTTGGCATCATTCTGGTTCATTGTGGGTTCACTACTTTTTGATTTGATCAATGTTTATATGCTAGTCAAGTTCCATTATTGTTATAAATACACATTGAAAATTTCTCAGCTTTTACATGAAACCCATTTTCTACTTTCATAATCAATGAGACAGACATTTCCAAATTCCGTATCGCGTAAAAATATTTTTCGCCTCAGCCATTCAGTTCTCAGCCTAAACCCCTTCAATGTAGCTCAATATTCGATTGGAATCATAAAAGCACGTTCCCTCTCTCATTGTTCTTTGCCTATAGATTTTATGCCGAGGGACTGTTTAAATCATATTCTTGCGCACAATTTTACTTCTTTAGTTTCTTCCAATCTAAGTGGTTATCAAGGATTAATGTAATTCACTAAAGGACTATTTCCTCAAGGTTATAAGGAAAAATTATTGAACTTGAATTTGGAAAATCAGTAAAAAAGGTGAACCATTGTGCTATTTTGAACCGAGTAAAATCTTAATATGCCAAGTAAACTTTAGCAGAGAATGTTGATAACGGTTAACGAATTGTTAAAAAAGAGATGGCGTTTGCTTGGGAGTCCTGATTTTAATACTAAAATTCCAATAAAGAGCGTTTCGAGACCCTACCTCCAGCTATGGAATCTGATTGACTTCTCGACTATATTACAAGTTCTCAATTCACTGACACGATTCCACTCTGCGGTTAGTCGAAGGGACACCGCATTGGGAAAGGGAAAGACCACATTGTGGAATGTGATCTGTTTTTAGACAGCGAGGTTCGATAACCGTTGGGCAGATTTTAGAGTAGCAGAATTGGCTATAAAGGAGAAGATAGAAGAGTAGAAGGGTATATGGTTTGAATGATTACATTTCTCGTTCTGATAATGTTACAACAAATCTCGTTCTTTTTTCCACCAATTACCTGTGCCATGTAGATTGGTATTTTTTTCCGTTTTTCGGCACAGAGATTTTAGTACGAGGTTTAAAATGCATTTTTTTCGCGTACCATAAGTAGTAATGATAGCTGTGATTGAAGTTAGTGGGGATATTATTGATTTGTATAGGTAACGTAGTTATCAGGTTTATTTTTTATGCCTGCATAGGAGCTCATGGTGCAACATGTTATTGAAACTTTTAAAGACTTGTCCGAAGTTGACAGCTATGTGAAAAATTTTTCTCTTGGAAGGGACGAAGTACAGTCACCGGATAAAGAGCACAAAGTCAGTTTTTCAATTTTCTTGAAACTCACTTTGAACATACGGTTCTTGTAGTTTATTGTCTGGGATATCCTGCAGTTTTTCCTACATTACATTGCCTACACATGCGTTATTTAATTTTTTCAGCATTTTTGGTTCTAATTCACAGCATCTTTAATCGACAAAGTAGATATAAATTATAGAAATATTGACGTTGCAATATCGTAAAATGTAGGTTTCGATATTTTAGTGGTTAGTATTAGTAAAATTACCTAATAACAAATTAAGTAATCAAACTACATACCTTTCACTCGTTTTTAAAATTTTTTGATGATTTTAAAAAATTAATATCTCTAAAGGTTATTTGATGCAAATAGGCTATATTTTGAAGCATAATATAATATTAATTATCGTTTTGATACAGTCTTTTCCTTATCAGGTACTATAGAAATTTACTCTCCCCCAATATCTCATAATATAATATAATGTTTTGTTAAAATTAGCCACATAAATGGAATTAAGATGCCAAAAAACACCCGGTACAATTTTAAATGCAATCCAACACAAATCAGATTTTTGTTCCTTTTTCTCGCGATACGGACGAAGTCATCCTCAAGGAGTTCGAAGTGAGTCTCCATAACGCTGGCGCTCGTATTGTCAATATTTTGCTACCGCGATTCGTATTGCTTAGTTGCATTTCAATTTCGAATTGAAGGCCCACCACCACTTGGCGGTGCCACTTAACAGGTTGTTTTCGCTTGTCATTTGTTTTCGGCTATGAGTGAGAGTTTTTCTTGAGAATGTGGGAGTGACTACCCTTGAACTCGGCGTAGAAAGGAACGGGATCGGACACGCTGCAAGATACAGACTGCACCACATTGGGAGTCAACCACGTAAGTGGCACGCGCCTAAAGTTGTTTTTTATTTTATTGTAGTGATGATCAAAATTACAGTCCACTATTGTTGCTAATTGCCCAACATAAGTTCGGAAACTCGCAATCCGGACTACTGTAGAAAGTCATCTTCAAGGAGTTCGAAATGAGTCTTCATAAAGCTGGCGCTCGTATTTTCGTCATTTTTTTACCACGATTTGTACGAGGGTCGTTCTATAAGTCCTTAGAAAATAGTGGAAACATTTTTTTGGCTAGATTTTATTTTATTTTTCAACATTTTCTCCCTTTAGGTCTATACATTTTTCTAAGCGTTTTTCAAAATATTTTAAGCCGTCCAAAAAGTAGGATTTCGGAAGCTCCTCAAAATTGGCATTGGTTTGGGCGATGACCTCCTCGTTAGACGTAAACCTTTGTCCACGAAGCCATTTCTTCAAGTTTGAAAATAAGAAAAAGTCACTGGGAGCCAAATCTGGTGAATACGGTGGATGTTGTAATAATTGGAACTTTAATTCCGTAATTTTGGCCATCGCAACTGCGCAGGTGTGCACCCGTGCATTGTCTTGATGAAAGAGGATCTTTTTCAGTTTCAAATGAGGACATTTTTCCTTGATTTCTTCGCTCAGCCGGTCCAACAACAACGCATAATATTCTCCTGTTATCGTTTTTCCCTTTTCTTAGTAATCGATGTAAATGATTCCGCGTGCATCCCAAACTACCGTGGCCATAACATTGCCGGCCTGTCTTTGATTTCCTGGCCTGATTTTACTGTCTTTGCCTTCTTCGGAGCCCGCTCGCCATTGAAAATCCATTGTTTTCACTGTTCTTTTGTCTCTGGAGTGTAGTAATGTATCCATGTTTTATTAAAAATTTCGACGCAGAAACTATTCAGGATTGCGACGGAAAAGCGCCAAAACCGCGCCTTGCGTTATGCCTGTGGCCTCAACTATTTGGCGCACTTTGATTGTCGATCACTTAAAACCATATCGTGGATTTTGTCATCATTTTGCGGGTAGACACTTCCACAGGATGCCCGGAACGATGTTCATATTCTGTGGATGTACGGCCATGTTTAAACTCATTAACTCAATTGTAAACAATAGCAAACACAGGAGCAGATGTGCCATGAACTTCGTCCATCTCAGCTTTGTTTCTTTAGGCGTTAACCCTTAAAAAAATGTTTTATCAACGCGCGAAACTCACTTTTTACATTTTTATAAAAAAAACAAAAGTTGTTGACTACAATCGAGAACATCAATGAAACTATGTGATGTATACAGCTGAAACTCTAACAGCAGACTAGTTAGGAGTGCTGCCTACTGGGAAAAATTCATTTTAGATCCTACGAACGCAATCTCTTGGATTTTCTAAGGACTTATTGAACAACCCTCGTATGCAGCAACAATTTAGTGTCATTTGTAGTTAACATTTCACGTGTCTAGCAGGTGCATGTCTACTTTTTACTCGGGAAGGTAACACTGTGCCTCTCATTTGCATGTAAGTTGTGTATGCATCGAGTAGTACTTTTTACATGCCTGCAGGGTAGCAAGCTGATTGATAATGCATGCGTGGTGATGGTTCACCACCTGCAGCACACCCTTGTGGTGGCTTGCAGGGT
The DNA here is from genome assembly GCA_933228895.1 of Platycnemis pennipes. Lineage (NCBI taxonomy): Eukaryota > Metazoa > Arthropoda > Insecta > Odonata > Platycnemididae > Platycnemis > Platycnemis pennipes. Next base: position 146,506,747 of record OW121847.1, on the reverse strand, counting down.
ATAATGAAGTCGTGGAAAGGGCGAAAGCGTTATCATCATTTTCCCAACTTTTTTCTGTTGCTTCAAGTTTGTAAGGGATCATCCATATATTAATAAATGAGGATTTTCCACTTTTTAACCCACCTCAGACCGCTGTAGCACATCGTAACATTCTTTAAGATTGCCCCTCATAAATTTGGAACCACTGCCAACGAAGACTTTCTTTTTGTGAACGATAAAGGAGGCATGCGTAATAAATACCTTGCTTATGTCTCGATACTATTTTTTTTACCGCTAATTATCATTTGTATCATCATTATATTTTGAACAACGAATTAATTACAAAAAAATATTTCGTAAAGTTGGTCCTTTCTCTTTGCGTTGTATATCATCATCATGGGTCAACAATCCTAGGATTGGTTTGACTCAGCCCTTCACCAGATTTTTTTATCTGCCAACCACTTCATTTCAACGTAAATCCTCTCTTTTATATCCTTCACAACCTGTTGTATATATCTCATACGAGGCCTGCTTTTTCCAAATTTTCCGTTCACTTTTCCCCTGACGATTGCTTTATTAAGGCCATCGTGTCTTAAGTTGTGGCTGTTTAAGTTGTCCCGTCTTCTTTTTTGGGTTCCAGTAAACATGTTTTTTCTCCCACTCTTCTTAGGACTTCTTCGTATGTCTCTCAGTCGGTCCATTTTATCTTCCTCATTCTTCGGTAGCACCACATTCTAAACGCTTTCAGCCTTGGCTTCTCTGTTACTGATATCGTCCATGCTTCGCTGCCATATAGTAAAATGCTCCAGATGTATGTTCTAAGGTAATGTTTCCTAACGTCTATGCTTGTATTTCCAGCTTTAAGCAGAATCCTCTTTTGGTAAAATGCTCTTTTCACCTGGGCAAATCTACTGGCAACTTAACCATCGCTGGTTACTCGGCATCCCATGTACCAAAACTTCCACCTCTTCGATTTTGGTTTTCACAGTTTAACATTTGTCCTGGCTTCTTTTCTTCTACTCTATATTAATTGTCTTCTTGTTATTGATCATCAGGTGATATCTCGCCAATATCCTTTCCATATATTACCTTGCGTAATATATAGAAAGATGCTCTCTATGGCTAAAGCGAGTTGTTTAGGTAATTACTGCAACTGGTGCGCTTTCAGAGACGTTTCTGATAACAAGAGCGAAAATGCGAAAGAAGGCTACTCAGCTTCGCTCTTGGTGTGGAGTGTGTTATGCACGTGTTATTTGGTAAAACGGAGCTCTGTTTGATGTGGTAAGGTTAAACAATACATAACCAATGGGCAGCAGCCGTGTGCATCCACCTTTGACGTCACAAATGTGACTATATTCTCAGTATGCGTAAAAGTAGCCATGACCGATGTCGCTACAGCATACGCTGGCCCGCATTCACACGCCGAACGTGTGATAAGGCACCTTAGTGTAAAAATTAGTTGTTGGAAAAGAATCTTGTCATTGCCGTACCTTACTCACGCATGCGGTGGCTTGTAGGGCATTATGTGGATGCAAACCTTTGAGGTCGCTCCTTGGAGATCACCCTCCAAATTCGACCGGCAGACCCCATCCCGCGTCTCCCCCTCCCCCGGCTCCCCTCCCTCCCCCTTCCCCCAAGTGCCCAATACTCAAAAGTTCCCCGCGCACATATCTCCTCTCACTCCGTCATCGAAACATGGAGCTCTCGGCCCTCACTTTCGCCGTCCTCATCCCCTTTTCACGGGGTATGCATTGTTCGGGGATTCGCCGTGACATATTCGGGGCATATTTTACTCGAGTATGGGAAGTGGATTGGGGTGGGAGGGGGTCACCCGGTTTGGGAGGCGAAGTGGGGGGGGGTGGTAGTAGAAGGAATGACAGTGCGGCGTGGGAGTGCGGTGGTAGGGTGATGGCAGGGGGGTGGGAGAAGTGTGCTAATGCCGAAGGCGGAGGGGGCTAACGTGTGGGGCAGGGGGTGGATGGTGAAGTGCGGAGGGAAATATTGGGAAAGGGGGAACAAAAGGAGGAATATATGCATGCGGATGTGGGGATGGGAGCGGGAGGAATCAAACGGGAGAGAAATGGGAATAGCCCTGCTGCACGGGGAGTAATGGGAGGTGGGGAAGGGTTGGAAGGAATGGAGCGGGAGGGGGGTGCAAAGAGAGACAGGGAGGAAGGAGGGGGGGTGTAGTAGTTTGTGACGCATTCCCTTGGCGCTGAACCGCTGTTGCCACCGCTACTGTGGTCGCTCCCAGGGCATTCTCGGATTTTACAAGTGGATGGGCCCTGCGTGTGTGGCCCCGTAGATGAGGAGTGTATGTGCGTGTGAGCTTTAATGTGCAGCTCTAGCGTTTGTGGGCGTGTGCGGGTGTGAAATGGGTTTCGCTGGCTCGCATATAACCGCACGGCCGCGAAATTGAATGAAAATGTCCGCGGCATTTTTTTCCTCCCTTTGACGTGTCTCCTCACCATTGCTCTCTTTCTCTCCTTTTATCCTTCCCCTCCGCTCCCTCCTGTTCATGATTCCTCACGCCTGCTTTCTTAACCGATCATGACTTTTATTAACGACGGCGACTTCGTAGAACAATCTGAATTAAATAATAGCATATTCATTTTGTGCAATATTTGTGACATTTGGGAGCGGAAGAGTTAATGCATTTAGCAAATAAAAGAATAGAAAATAATAATGTTCTAATTTTTTTTGCCTTCCTATCATGATATTTTCTCTCTTCGTTTTCCTCCATTTCAAATTTTTAAACCCCTCCCAGTGAAGATATCCGTTGCTACTGGTTGAAATTTAAATTGCAATTATTACCCTCCATGTATATGTGTTTCTCTCGTCATTCTAGTATACAACGATAGCCCCATACTAATTTAGCAATTTCAAAATTAAGGTAATTGTCAAAGATTATTTTACCAGCTGTGTGTTGAGTTTCATGCGGTCATCGATCGCGAGGTGAATCAGGCAATAGGAATAATAAAATAGCTTTTGGCATGAGATTGCTTGTATGTAAATATCTCGGTCTACTCAAACAGAGGAGGAAGGTTGAAGCCCATGCATTTTTCTCAGCTTCGATCTCTCCTGATTATTTTGCCAATGATAGTAAGGAAATATTATATTTTTCAAATACTTGATTTATTATCCTTTTTTCTATATTTTTAAACCTGATTTTCAGCAGTAAACTGTCGCAACCAGTATGAAAATTGGTTTCTCCGTGTGAATAATATACAGCATATTTACTTTTGGTAGGAAGCCGAAACTATCACTTTATTTATCATCGGAATGAATATTTGCCTGGGTTATTCTTGACTAGGAATTTCATACACCAATATAAAATCATCCCTTGTATATCCAACTATGGGATCCTGTTTATTGTTTCTTGTAAGCGACATGGCTAAAGCAAAGTACCTATCGGTGAGATAAATATCCAAATTCAAGGAAAAAAATCCATATGTGTACATTCGGCGATGGTCGTGAGGTCGTGATTCCCATATGTGATTACTTTCAAACAAAATTCACTGCGAAATATGCAATGAAAGGTGATCAATCTAGCGTTTAACATATCTGAGGACGAAGTCCAGAGAGAAGGTGGTTATCAGGTTCTATTGAAGAATTTTCCCCTCTCATGTGCCAATTATTTTGCCTGCCTGCCTGCCATCTGTTTCACGCGTTATCGTGTTTAGTTATTTTGTAGTCTTGAAAATTATATTAAAGGTAATGTGAAATATAGATGAACTTAGTATATAAGATGAGAAAAAGCAAACAAATTGAAGAATGAAGAAAGAGGAGAAAGCATATAAAGGAATGGAGGAGAAAAAAATTTGCCTCGTTGGAACTTAGTCTGTTTCTACTTTTTTCCTCCAAAAGAGATCTTAGCAGTGAAGTAAGTTCCCATTAATCCGCTTGGCCAGCAAAAAGGTTCGCCTGCGCGCTAAAGGCTTTGCTGTCCGCCAAAGCGAGGGAGAGATGTTGCACACGTGATCTTTTGCGTTCCCGCGGTTCCTCCATTGTGCTGCTTGTGTTTGCAAAGTCCAATTAACGTCAGATAATCAGGAAAAAGCAATGAGCGGTTGGTTGTATTTTCATAGAATTGACTCGACGAGCTTCCGAAAGTGCTCCGCTTGCCATTGTGTGGCCATAGTAGGGAGAGAGAGAAAGAGAGAGCATTCAATTACATCTCCCTTTCCCCATGCTCGTATGCTCGGGAGATTCTTTGTTCAGCGGTTGCGAAGCACTTTGCGAAAGCAGCGGTGGTGCTCCATCCAGTTCCAGAAAAAAACGATTGATTTAATTCTGTGAAAGAGAAGTTTGCCTTGCCGAATTGGAGGATTAATAGAACTCAGGTTCTTTTTTCCCCATTACAGTTACAACAAAATCAACTGAAGTTTCTTTTGTTTTAAAGTATCGGCTCCTTTTCTTTAAGTCTTGATTGATGCTATTGCCCTAACGAAATAACAAATACCGGAGGAGGTTAGCTCAAAGATTAATGGGCGCCAAGAGAACGTAATTCGTCTTAATGAACTAAGATATGCCTTTTAGTTCTTCGGGAAATTATCTATTTTATTTGAAAGAGGCACACCGTTCACACAGCACTATTTCAAGAAAGTTATTATTCTGATGGATTATAAACCAACGCTATTTAAGTATAATAGAAGGTATTTGCTGATGTATTTCCTGATGAAACTTATTTTTTACGAAAACATTTTACACGAAAAGACTTCGAGTTGCAAGAGCCTAGAGAGTACCTACCCTACCAGCCACCCCGTGCCTATGGCAGGGGGTAAAATATCACCAGAAAGGCACTACATACATGCTATAATTAGTATAATGCTACTTAAATTATTAAATGTTTGTTAACATCCTCCTGAATAGACTGAAAAATTATATTTTTTTCTCAACTTGCTGGGAAACATCGCATTAAATTACACACATGATACACCTTCAGAGGTCCATGCATCTGTAAAAAAATAAAATCTACATTTAACGAATTCAAAGATCACGTACTAGCCGTGAAAACTTTAGCGGCGTTACCCGCTGAAATTGCACTTTAGCAAATATTCCACAGAGAAAAAATCCCCGGTCAAGGCGAATGATTTTTTCTCTGTGGTATATTTGCTAAAATCTACATTATTCACGATGCATTTTAATTATCTCCAAAGTGGCTTTAATTGAATATATTGTGCAAATCTGCCTAGTTTTAGTAAAAATAATTACATTTCAGACAAGCCTCTTATCTTACATACCTATCAGGAGTAGATATGGGGGGAGGGGAGGAGTCGATGGTGTGTGACCCTCCCCTCCCGCAAACCAGATTAACTATTATAAATTAAGAATGTAAATGAATAACTAGTAGGTCTGTAAATATTTATTATCCGTTAATTCCATATTAGACAACAATACTCTCAACAATCTAACAGCATTCGCTTGCCTATACTAAAAGATACTCTCATTTGACTTTGAGGACTGAATACCCTCCAGAGAAAAAAATTATACCTACGCCCCTTGATACATATCCATTTTTATCTTCATAGGACTTCTTTAGGACTTCGTCGTATGTCTCTCGGTCGATCCATTTTATCTTCCTCATTCTTCGGTAGCACCACATTTCAAACGCTTCCATCCTTGACTTTTCTGCTGCTGTTATCGTCCATGCTTCGCAATGTGTAAAAATCTTCTTTATTATTCTACCATAGTACGAAGGTGTTTAAAACATCTTTGGCCACGTTCAGCGGAAGAAGCAGTCGAGTGGCAACATTCTGCTGAACGTTCAAAGTTTATTCATCGGTGAGTCAACATGTCACAAATCAGATGCCATTGTTTCCAACGGGGAATATGAAACGGTGGCTAGGTTAAACATATTCTGAAGCATATTGGCGGTGGTCATGTCTTCATCCTTTAAAAGTATTTCCTGCCTTTATATTTACGATGGGATGACTTCTGACCGAGAAGATGATTTCAAAACTCTAAAATGACTAACGTGAGATCATGTTTGAAATTGTTTGTCTTAAATAATTATTTCAGTAGCAGCGAGTATTTTTTTTATGCTTTACACTCAACATCCGTCTTCTAAAAATAGATTTCCAGTGGGAGCTACAGGAGTATATTTTATTTATCGTAATATCTGCACTAAAACATCGTTTTGCGAAATATTTTCCTCTATGGTTACTTATCTTTCGTTGGTATTCAATATTATATAAATCATATCTAGTAGTACAGGAAAATTTGACTTTCCAGTTGGAATGCATTTTATATACGACATAATGATATGAAATATGATGTTAATTTAACAATATGCATGTGGGAAACGGATTGTTACGCATAATCACCGTATTTTATTTAAAAATGCTGTTTTAAATTAAAGAAGCTAGTAAATTTCTGTAAGGATCTGGAGCGGTTCTATTATACTACTATTCGTCCCATTGTCTATTTGATCGCGGTCACAAACCGTCTCATGTTTTGCCATCTCCGGCGATAAACACAACCAAAGCCTTAATACTACCGCGCCCATATTCATATGTTCACTATATTATGTAACCTGTGATTGATGTTTTGGTTGGTTTCGTTCAGGCGATGGCAGTGTTGAGTACTTACCCACCGGTGGCTCACCGTAAAGATGCTGAACGTGGCCAAATGCATCTTCAGTTGAGGTATTCGTATAATATTTCCGCCGGAGATTTAGTGTTTTTCGACACACATTGTAGTAATGATTCTCAACCTATTTTTTTCTAACAGTTGAGACACTGGTAAAACTGAAAAGGCATTAATCAGAGGCCGAAAATTTTATATTTAAAATTTTTTATCCACCATTTCGATGATACTGCTGATAACCGTTGTATTTTTACCTTAGCGACTCTCATAATACTGGTAATTCAAATTGAAATTGATATTTAATTAAGGAGGGGATTTAATATTACATCATATTGCGACTCTTATATCAGCTAGTTAGCTTGTGAAATCAACCCTTAAAAAATCGGTGGAATTCTCTTGCTTAAATTGATGGCGAATTATAAGATACATGCTATATCTACCATTTGAAATTTCCTTTTAGCTAAAACGGTATTGATGATGTATTAATGAGAATTGGAAGCAAGATTTTCGCATAAAATTACGTTTTATAATGGGTTAACGTTAGAAATAAACTCTTGAATACGATTATGCCGTATGCTGTACCTGATAAGCTGCAGCGTAGTTAAACCTGTAGTTAAACCTCGAGTAATGAAAGAAGTAGGCTCATAGATGCTTTATCTGATAAGATTTACCTGCAGCATATATCCTATCTGGATTTTGAGCAAATTCCTTAGACAAATTCAACACGTGCGCCAGAAGTCGGATTTGAATCCGAAAGCTTAGGCTTCAAGTCCTTCGAAATAAGACATTTCCTCAAGAGCAGAAGAATTGAATGGATGCAAGGTAATAGTAACCTTCCTCTTTCGCCATCGCATGAGGGCCACCATTCTGTCGTGCACTGTTTGTGTCGGCAAATTAAACTTTTTTTTTCTGTGAAGCTGATTGTCATTCTACTGTCGGCCAGGAACGCAAAGTCATCCGAACGATCGAACAAAGGAGATATCAAGTGAGCAAGCATTCAAACTCCCGACACATCAAAGTAGCCTCTATTACGTAAACATCGACTGATAGTTTCTCACTGTCCCCGTTTGGTTAATGAATAAAGAGGGTCGAGCAATACTCGTGGGATCAGCCCTTCCGATTGCTTTGCGTCAGCCAGGGTTTTGTCGCTTCCTGATGACTAAGCGCATCGCAAGTCCTCTTGGTAGTGGCCACTTTCTCGGGGCTGAAGATTGGGTGTACAGTAGAGGCGATAGGGGAGGGGAGGGTAAATGGGTAGCTTGTCCTAAGACGAGAAGTAACTCAGGAGAGGGATGGCGCGTTTAAAAGGTTTGTTGGAGCATCATTGCTGTCTCTTAAAATTCATTTTGGCACTCTTTCACATGGAAGATCATTACATTTACACACATGTATTACAGTTGTGAAGAAAATGTCATTTTAGGTGCTGGTGGACGTAGCAGCTTCATCGTATCTGAAAATAGTCTGCAAACATTTCATTTTTACGTGAAGTGTGATTCGTATTGACTCCAGAATTGTATTTAACGCTACGCCAGAATGAAGACATGTAATTGGAAAATTACGGGTGTATCTTTGGTCTCGACATGTTTGGAAACGTAGTGAATTCAAACAATGCCAACTGTGGTATCCACGTCAGCAATGCACAGGGCTGGCATCTCCTAGGTCGCGAGTTCCAATCCTGCATCGGGATAGATGTTGTGGTTTTTCGTAGGATTATAATGTTTGTTTAAATGGTTCTCTACAATTTAGATGTTGGGGCACCTAAAAACTAAATTAAACTCTATTCTACAGGATTTCTGATTTTTTGGATACGGAGTCATTGACAAAGGAACTGGATTTATTTAAAGCATGAATAATACAAGAAATAGCAGTTGGAACTTTGTCTAAAGAAAAGCCTAGTGAAATAATAACTACATATAATAATGGCTTCACACCCCGAGGGCCTGGGTGTGGAAGCTAGCAGTTCCATGCATTTTTCATCAACATCTTATGGTCCCAAGTTGAGAGCACTTTGATTTCAGTACTATGTCAATCGCATTGGAGAATAAACAATCCAATGAATCCCAAGGTGCTTTTAGTTGAGAGCGAGCTAATGCCAACGTTGGATATTGCTCCATCTTTCCTTCGTTCTTTGCAGAGTTCCTACCCGTATCCTGAATGGCGCAAATGCCTTTAGCTTTTCGTTAGTAACTAATCCTAGTTACAGCATTAGGGGTTCTATTGTTAATTTAGAATTCTTCATGTGGCTTTCTGATAACTATGCACACGAAGATTAACGGTTGGTGTGGGAGTGGTGTGTGTGTGCCCCTACCTATAAAATTAGCAAATTCCAAAAATAGACTACTGCATTGAGAAGTAACATTTGTTTCGTCATATTGTAAGTTACTTTTGGGACGTAAACTTATCCGATAGAAGTAATGTATTTCCTGATTTGGATGGAAAATTTGTTCTGACGTTGCAGCTCAACGATTGCCGGATAATATTCGTCCAAAGATGGGTTATGTACTCCTGCGTTATTGTTATATTGTATGCTGTTATATGTTGTATTTATTCTCCCCTTGGCACTATTGACGTACTTATCAGTGCTGTAGATGAATGTGAAGCGGAAATAAGCTTCTTTGATAGTTGGGTTGCACCGACAACGTAAGTTAAACGTGTGTTGCAGGGGATGAGTTTCAGGCAGCGAAAGAGAGATGGTTGTGAAAGATTACTCCACAGGAAATGAAGGAAGAGGTGCTGCAAGGGATCGAAGAAGGGGAGTAAAAGAAGGATTTGGTTAGTGAAGAGTGGAAAGGGGAGATTTCCGTATCCAGCGGAAGACCCTGTCCCGTACCCTCACCAGTGTAGTCTATTTCTGTGGGTAGGGTGGCCCGGAGGAGTAACAATGGCCGGGGGGGATATATGTGCCGAAGAGGATTTGGCGCACCCTTCTCCACATCGCATTCAAGTGACGCTTTGTTAAGGAATCAACAGTGGCGGGCAGGAGAGTATGAAAGCGTACATATATATATGAATTCCGATCCATTTGAGTCATCCATTCTACGTTGGGTATTAAAATATTTGGCGCTGCGTGTGGCTAGAGATATGAGGTGAAGAGAATGGAAGCGCTTCCATGACATGTATAATCCCGCAAAGGCCTCGCGTATTATTGCTCTCGCCGTTGTGCACTGGCTTTGATCGAATGGCTTTAAGTATTGACGGGTGGTAAAAGAGTTCATTTTTTTCGATTGGAGATCCTGAGGTGGGGAGTTTGGCAGTAGTAGTATTTACTATTACGCTTTCAGAACTCTTGCATCCTATCTGTGACATCAAAAAATTTTTAATGCATGTAAATATTGGATATTTAGCTGAAGTTATATCACGATAAACCATGGAGTGCGCCATTGTATTGTGCTGCCGCGTGCAGTCTAGATCAGTCCATTTTCGGTCATGGAGTCTGCGTGAGTTTATTAGTATAGTCCTCGAGAACCCAAATTTATGATCAATGAACGTTATTTAGGATTTTTTAGGAACTCACTAAGGAGTTCATTATCTCCCTTCCATTTTCAGTCTTTAATTTTGGCCCGTTAATTTATGATCTATTCACTACGGAATTGAGTGAACTTTCTCGTATTGTATTCTGTGCTTTAGGGGTTTTGCATGGAAATTTTTTCCTCGTGAGACATGCTGAAAGGCCTGTAGTAAATTTGTGCAGTACTTGCGCAGTTAGAACTTACTAATTAAAATTGAAAATGAATCACTCAACAGCCGCCAACCAAAAGTTATTTCCCTGTGAAGATTAGTAATGGAGATTTGCGTGTCCTTTTGCATGTGAACGAGCGTGTATTGGTCTGTTTGTTCACTCGAACTGAAATCTGTGCTCATTGGTCCGTTTTCATGGCAATGGAGAACACGTGGAAATCAATGTTCGGAAATAGGGAGTGTAAAATATAGTTCAACGGTTCGTACCCTAACATGGTGAAGCACGGGGGAAAACGCTTGAATGGGCAGGATATTTTTATTTCTGGCCTTTTGCGTGAACTGCCCAATCATGGCTCGATGCCTCGTAGTAAGCTGTGGATTTTTAGTTCCTAATAAATCAATTACCCAGAACATCCAATCAGCATCCTCTTGAATGATTTTACTCAAACGTTGGGGACTAATTTACCTACGTCTATCTTCAGGAAGAGAATATCGAATTATTTTTAATTTAAATGCTGAAAAGAACGATTTCAGAACTTAGCTCTGCTGTATCTACGCGTTGATGTTAGTATGATTTCTTAAGGTGAGCAACGTCAGTATCTGGAGTATGTTTGCCACGTAGGTCCGCTATATCGCTATTTTGGTTGTGTGAGAGCTTACTTAGCTCTACCTTGGGGCCTAATCTCGCCTGCCTAACTTTGAGCCCTTAAGCGAGTGGAATTCCCACGCTGAAGATTGCCTGAGGAAGTCCGATTCCTTTTCATGAGCCACTCTTCATCCCAAAAAAAACCCTAAGCATCTGCTACCTTTCTTTAGAATTTATGCTGAATGATAATAGTTTTCACCCGTGAAAACTAATTAAAATTTTCCGAATTCCACATGTTATTATTATTGACCACATCTGCAACTCAAAATGTGATTATTAAGGTAGTTACTTCATTTGTACGTCTACGTCTACGTAATACCCTTCGAGCCACCACGAGGGTGTGTGGCTGAGGGTGAAGATCACCAAACATGCACTATTGACATGCAACTAGGATATTAATTGAGACATGCTAGATAATAGGATCACATGCAGCTAGATGGTTAATGTCTATGAAATAATAGAGGGATTATTGGTTGTTCTTACATGCATCATGCACTACAGAACACTCTGACTATATTTCACCTACATATCCCTTTGCTACGCTGCCTATTGTTCTCTCTTATGGTACGCGGGAAAAATGAAATTTTAAATACATCGGTACGACAATCTCTTTAATTTTGTTAATCTGATCAAAACTAGCACAATACGCAGGTGTTCTTAATATATATCTAACATCATCTGTGAACAAATTGGTTTCGAATTTACTTAAAAGGTTTAACCTAAATTTTCACCGGTGTTCTGATAGCAATCCCCATCCTAGTTCTTCTATTACACTCGCAACACTTATACAATTATCATAACGGCATTTGTAGCATCCTTATGTAGTCCAGCAAGGGGAAAAAGTAGGTAAGGGACAGAGGAAGTGGATAAGGGAGGGGAGGGAATAGATACACGAGATTCCATGTCAGCCGACCTGAGGTACGAGCTGTTCTAGTACGTGAATTAACAATATTTTTGCTTGTTATATTTTAATATATTGGCAGAGCTTATAATATGACTAAAATTTTACGATGAAGGTGATTTTACTTTGCCCCATTAGCTGTCAATTTTTTTCCTTTGTGCTTTGGCAACGAAAATTAAAAAAAAAAGTATTAATGGCTTTATGCGTTGAATCATACTTAGTACAACTAAGGCCATGAAAAAATGAGGGAGGATGAAGCTGTAACTAATTTTGTGGGCAAAACGTCCATACGCTTGGTCACAAGTTTGGGGCTCGTAAACGGCCTCAGTCGTAGGAACTTTAAGGGCTTATGCTCACAGGAAACCCGTTGACAAGAGAATTCCAATCGAGACCTTGGGACACCGATCGTTTCAGTGAAGCAAAAAAATTTTGCAAAGAATTTGTGGCTGTGCGCACTATCTCCAGCATCAGGGTCGTTTGTTTCCGGCGCTGCGACAAAAATGCGGAGGCTGCTCTCGGCCATTAGTCCTTTTCCCCAATCCTCCCTGTCCGCTTCTGTCTCCTGACTCGCACGCTCCATTCAGCTTCCCCACGTTTTAGTGCTGGCAAAAAAAGTGATATATGCAGTGCATGTTTCGGAGAGATGCCCGCTTTTATCCATGCGAAAATGACTCCTGGGTAACAAACGGTTGAATAGCGCGGTGCGTCACCCGCTTTGCTGGACGTTCTTCCTCCCTCTTCCCCGCCCCCCCTCCCGTCCCGATCTCTGTCCTCACCGTGTCACTCCCATTGAACGTGGTGCTGGGACCCACTGGAACGTCATTTTATCCCTTCATACTTTCCATTACGGCGGTAATAGAGGTCACTCCATCCATAAGGGAGTTTGTTTATTCTCCCGCGCTGTGACGTTAGCCGTGCTCTTTCCTCTCTGAATAATTTCTCTTTGGTGAGCAAAAAAAAGTCAATGGGTCACCGCTCAGGGTGGGATGTGGGGAGAGAAAGGTAACGTCACCCTTATCATAAAGTATCAAATAATTTTCAAATATTCATGGAAGATATTTTCGTCAAATAATCTGGATAACGTCAGTCACGTGTCATGCGCAGTTTCTGGAAACTGATCATGGATGCGCGCGTTGCATGCTTTTATTTCGATATTGATCGCTCGATAGCGATTATGCGAAATTTTATGGTGAGTGATATAAATTGGTGCGAAATAATTCCCTTTTATCATTTTTATTTCCTTGATATGATAGATACTCCTTGAGGAATCTCGGCAATTGCTTTACCGTCAATGCAATTTGAAGGAAGACTAAAGTGATAATTTTGCAATCGCAGTTCAAAATTGCAACAAAGAGTACTTCCATTAAGATAAAAGTATTTGATCTCTCCGTGTGTGCCGTCGTTTTTGACTCAAGTTAAAGGCAATTTGAAGCAATAATGAATTTATTTATATCACCTTTTTGCAGCAAGCACGAGATGAATCATACCCTAAATTATCACAAAAATAATTCTACCCTAATTATTTATGCCATGTATGAAAATTTGTATCTATTCATCTAATTAAACTTTCCATAAATGTAATGAAAAATTCTGGGTTTTTAGGTGTGCTTGAATTTAGAACTTTAGGAAAGAAATGGAGAAAGGCCATTATCAGCCGTCCTTATAGCAAAAAATTCTAACCAAACTTCTCTCCAACGAATGAATGTGAAGTCTTTGTGAATCTCTTTTATGAATGCAAGTGAATTACTGCAAATCTTAACTATTAGAAAAAATAGCACATAAACTCCGGTAAATTCATAAAGCTATGAAGTTTACTATTAATTAATGTTTCTCGGAATTTCCCTATTAGATGATATATTATAAAGTGTTCTTCCTCCCTTTCAATATTTTTCCCAGAACGCACGCAAAAGCCATGGAATCCAGCAAAAAACTCCGAGCGGCCACCCCTATATATTTCAAATTCATGATCGGTAAATGACTCTTGATTACTTCCCCATCTATATCCAAGTGTGAAGGAAGTTTCGAGTGGAATCGATCGCCATTGTGACCCGGCCGAATCACATCGGCTCTCTTGTCACGGGAATGATCCATGGCGTCCGAGGAGCGGAATGATAGCGTGGGAGAGTGAAGGGCAAAAACAATCAATAGATGCTAATTTCAACGACGGAGAGACAGACTTAGAAAGCATTGCCACAAGTGGTTGCTGGAGAAAGGGAGTAAAAGGAGCGAGTTCTGCGTAAAAAAAATACTGTAACCCAATTAAAAAAAGTAGCAAGTTAGGTATCCCGCCGCGTAGGGCGTTCAGAAACGCGAGATGATTGATCCAGGGGACGCCCTCTCATTTATTAACGCGATCGCCGCATGCGTCACGGACTGCAAATGGGTCGATACGATCTGGAATCGAGTTTTGAAAGGAGGCCCCGGGTGGGCCGACCTCGCCGAAAAATGCTATTCCCGGGGTCAACCGGGAGCAAGGACATCGGAAATATTGGTTAAAAATGTATCATCTGAGGTGGCAGGGAATGGGCAATGTGCGTATTGTGCCAGAAGAGTGTGGGGCGGGATAGGACCGTATATCCACACTAATGTCCCCATGTTCCCATTAAAGATTTAAGGGTGACTTCAGCGTTGGAAAGTCCGATCATAAACATACACACACACACAGGATTGAGCTCAAAGGAGGACGTGAAGTATGGAAAGGGAGAGCTGAAAATTTTATCTCCGTTTTAATATGCTTTATTTATGGACCACGTTTTATCCTTGCCTGCAAAGAGTTCTGGCTTTTCACGAATGCTGCCACTCGGTGCCGTGCTTTATCAGCCTGGCACGATTTGCCTTGCGTGCGCATGTCATTTTCAAAAACTACTTAAATTTGTGCAGCGAGCGTTGAAAAATGGCGCTGGCACGCCAAACGTGCGGAATACTTTTTCAAATGTGATTGAGTGACTCATTGTCGTAATGTTGTCACCATTCCGTAGACGGAAAAAAAGAATAGGTAATTATTACACACCTCCCGGCTACGCAAAACCGCGTTATACGATTACCTAAATACCAGGTGAGATATATTGCTCGTGACAGTAGTTTTGCATTCAGGTTTGAAACAGCAATTAAATAGCGCCCATACAATTGCTGCTGGATGTTAATATATTATTAATTATGAAATTCGAATAATATGAGAACATTTCACTCTATCTTTCTGCTAAACCGTACGTTAGGCCGGCGCTTATATTTCAAAAATGATCCGAATCACGAATTCGTGGTCTCAAAATTTGCGAATTGGTGAGAAAAAAACTTATAAAAAATGCAGCAGGTTCGTGCGACAACGGGTGGCTGTGCCTGAAGCGCCTAAAGGGTCTAAATGCAGCTATTTTGAATGTTGAGGTTTTAGACCCGGATTAAACGTTTTCTAAGGTAAACAAGGTAGTTTAGAGCCCTAATGACTAATATTTCAACTGTTTTGTCGTATCTAGATACCTTCATGCCAAAACGCTGCCTCAATGGCGCCCCCCCCCCCCCCCCCCCCCCCCCCCCCCCCCCCCCCCGCCCCCCACCCCGTCGCCCCTGTGGCCCCTGCCGCACGCTGCGCATTGCTTGATACGCGCAACACTCCTCAGTCCCGTGGCACTTCCCTCCTTCCCCTTACATGCTGGCAGAGTGGGACCAGAGAGAGAAATAATTACAAGCCGGAGAAAACGTGATTCATTTGTAATTTCAATTTTTTTTTTAAATTACACTTCAGTCGAAAAGAGGGAGGAAAACTAAGATTTTCTGGGTGTCTATGTAAATAAGTTGAAACAACAATATGTAATCTCGTTACTTTTCATTCCGAACAATTTAAGTTGACTTTTTGTGATCGGGAAAACTTTTGTCGTGGTTTTGCACTGTCAATAATAAATGTTTGTAGGACTCTTCATTCTTGGTCACACTTCTATCATAATCAGTCAATAGTTTCACTGCTCGCTCGGCATGATCATTAACCACCAAATGCTGCACGTTCTCTTTGCCTCTTATGTAGTCTTCCCTCTCCTTCCAAAACTGCACAGGAACATTGAAAAATGAAGTATCGATATCGAGGATGGAGGGAGTGAGGCAGGGGCGTCGTGGGGCGTGCGACGGGCGCCTTCGAGGCAGCGTTTCGGCATGAAGGAATCGAGATACGACAAAAAGGTTGAAATATTTGTCGATAGGACTCTAAAATACCTTGTTTACTTTAGAAAACATTTAATCCGGGTCGAAAACCTCAATATTCAAAATAACTGCATTTAGACCATTTAGGCGCATCAGGCACGGCCATCCGTCGTCACACGAACCTGGGGCTTTTTTTTATTATTTTTTCCTCACCTATTCGCACATTTTAGGACCATGAATTCTTAAATCGGATCATTTTTTAAATATAAGCGCCGGCCTACCGTAGTGTGTTTTCTACGACATTGTACCGAGAAAGTATCCTACTCTGCTAAGTAGTCATTTATGGCATTACATAAGCATTATCTTATAGGTTTGCAGTTACCCCTTTATAATTTTGAAAATGTGGTGCATTATTATCAATTATAAATTTCAGAGCAATGGGTTTTGAAGACTGGAAATTTCATGTCCTAAACACTATATTTTATAAATGATCATTCACATGAAAACGATCAGTAACATGTCTATTTTAATCACAATTTTATACATGCGTTGATATTAAAAATGCAGTATTTCAACAATTAAAATAGATTACCTTGACCACACTATATCCTTTTTTGGTTGACCGTAAGTAGGCGGATAGTCTCAGGTACCTAGCTTCAAATGGCAGCTTTATCGTGATCTATTACCAGACGTGGCAGTTCACTATAATACCTTTTTTATGCAGATATTACTGTCCAGTACTCTCCCAGTTAATCTCCAGTACTTACTCCGAAACAATTATATTTGCTGAAAACTTCTCCGATTTAATATTTCTCACTACTATCTCTCCTTTACAATTATAGTTCCTCTTCTCACCACATTACATGCTTAAGGAGCCCATTGCTTTGAATACCTCCACTCTAAGCTTTTTCACCTACAGTTTACACGTTACCATGATTGATGAATTAAATCAATATAACTAGTATTCCCAAAAGTGTGACTCTAAATTAGTCTATTTTATACCTTATTGTATTTTGTGAAGTTTGTCCCTCTTTTTTTGGGTCTGGGTTATTGTATTAACGAGATGTTGCTGAATACTGAGTCAATTCTGAAATAGGACTCAGCTGTGTCCTGTTCACCTCTCCCCCACTCACTTATATCTAACCCATACTTCCCGGTTTCATTTACTTCTCTACCTTGGCCAGCCAATACGCCAAATCACCAATGTAATATTAACTCCCTATAAGGGAAGTTATTCTCTTTTATTGCCTACTAAATGATGGCCGTTATTATATCGTCTATTTTCTTCCTCCTGTAGTTACTGTCAGTAGTGCACCCAAGGGGGGAAGGGGAGAAGGGGGAAAAGGCCCCCCCCCCCCCCTAAGCCCTCTACAAAACCTCAATATATCTTAAATTGATGAGTCACATGGTAGCAGCAATTGGAAAACTAGGAAAAACTCGTTGCATCATTTTACTCAAGTATGACTAGACCAAAGATAAAAGAAAGGCTCTTTTATCTGTGCTGTGACACATAACTAGTTTAGCATAAGCCTAAAAGTTCATGGCGATTTTTGTCTGTAAATATGATATGGCTACTTATAGGATGCATACATTTAATAACTACTATGGCCTGCTATAACATTCAAAATATACTGATTAAAATAACATTTTGGTTACGCATAGCAAAAGATCGGGCTAACGGGCCCCCACATAAAATAAATTTGGGTGAGCCACTGGTTACCTACTGTAGGAGTTAGGACAGCATTTTTGTCATTAATAATTTTCCTTAACGTCCACATTAATTTCAATGCAAACGTCACTTAACTTCAAAACTGCGCCAAATGGGCTTAAGGAGTTGGCTTTCGAAGCATAAAATGTACATTTATTCATCAATAAAAATCTTCATCTTTTTTTCCGAAGATTACGATGGTGTAAGTCATTGTAGGTTGCCGGCCGAATATATCTTGGCATCAAATATGTTGCTATCTTCAATTCCAAAAAAATCGATGCCATAATCTGTGACTGCTATCGTTTCATAGACTGTGGTTCTTTCTACATTGGTAGATTTTGTTCTGGAATGTAAACCTTTATAATATACATTCATTTTATAGGTGTCTCCAGAAGAATTTTAAATCACGATCTTTCTTTTTTCTTTCTACAACTTGTATGCGTAATTACTACGAAGTATATTTTTCTCTAAACTCTCGGACGGCTTTCATTAGGCTTCATTCACCTTTTATCTCTTCCTTTATTTGAATTCTTCACCGAATTGAATGTTTAACATTCGGAGGGATCCAACTCCATGCATGCAAGGGATTAGAAATCACTTAATTATTCGCATAAAAAGTTCCCTCATCCTCCTCTGGAGCGAGAATATACCCGTAAAAGATTTCATCATTTTTTCTCTGTTCAGCTTCATCCGAGTGATTTCATAGTGCAACGGTCAGAAAACTTCTGGGTCTGAAAAGTCATTCTAACTTTGCCGTGGACCCAAAGTTTTCTTTGTCACCGAGAAACTTACGCCGGCGTCTTTGAAGGCTGAGTGGGGGATGAAGGGTGTGGACGCGGTGGGTGGAAAGTAAGGGGAGTTGCAGAAGCGGAAAGGCATCTCTGCCCCTTTAGGGATTTTTGTCTTACGAGCTCTTTTTTCCCCTTTTAAGTCCACCAATATTTTCAGGCCTCGCGGGAGGCTCATAACAACTTGGCCTTGCACATTATGATTTTTTCCTGCTTTAAATTCCTTTGAAAAATTTATGATTTCCATAATTATTACGGCGTGACTGAATTGGGATGTCATTCCTCAAAACTCCATTAATGATAGTCCTAATCCCTTTAATGCTATCGTTATAACTGCCTCATTTTAAGACTTCTAGTGTTCTTGAACTTGTACCAGAGAACGAGAATGATCTTGGAAGTTTTCCCGTTTTCAATATTCTGAAGCTATGGAAACCCTTGCATGGTAACTAATACCATCAAAGACGAACAAAGGCAAGATAGTGTTTCTTTGGAATTACGTTTGTGATAATTGAATAAATAATTTCATTTTCCTCATACCCCACGGTACAGATGAATGAATTTGGGAAGAGTTCAGGAACGCTTAATTACAGTCTGAATGCAGTTTGAAGTTGAAAGGAGAAAAGAGGACGATAGAAATGTAGCTAAAGATATCTAAACCTCAGAGAAATCACATTTCTTTTAGGGATCAAATGATTTTTTATTTTAAAATTCATTCAACTTTTATGGGGCTCCTCAAAAATATTAAAAACCGACCTTGGTAGATAAATTCTAGGTGAATCTATGTCAAGGTATATCAATCACTTAGTATGATGTATGACCATATTGCTTTCACTTCTACCATATATAGGATCTATAAGATTATCCCCTATGCTAACATGTGTAATGTTTTTGAAGCGAACTGGAAAGAGAACCCCCTGGTTCCTCAATGGGCGTGATCTCATTGAGCTCTGATGGCTCCTGCAATGCTTGCAATGGCTCCTGCATGCAAGCAATGGCTCCTCGACCTAAGCAAATAAGGTTAATTAAGGTGAGCTACTAATTGGCTTAAGTGCAAATGCCCGAAGACAGGAATATCAGAATGCCAATGAAAGTAGGGAAATTTTATCTCGAAAGCGATTTTTCGGCTGACTTAGGCAACCATCTACGGGGACAGGAATAGGTTTTAACCTGCCGAGGGCTGGGTTAAGAGTGAAGAACGCGACACTCAACTAATTTGACGTAACTTTGACTTTCTTTTCCATCTAAAATGAAATAAATATTTATATGACAGATATGCGGACTATAATATGGTAAAAAACGGCTATCTAGGATATGAAATAACCCAGAGTAGAATCACAAGAAATTTATTAAAATGGATCACTTGGATCACTGTTAATCTATCCCTCGGCATGTTAACACCTTTTCTTCTCCCGTAGATGGTTGACTAACAATAAGTCAGCTGAAAACCGGTTTCGGAGATATAATTTCCCTACTTTAATTGGCATTCTGATATTCCTGCCTTCGGGCATAGGCAACTAAGGGATCAAATACAACGACTCGGCCTCGCTTGTAATCTTCCATCTGTAGCTGGGCAGAGTTCTCTCAGTAGTCGGGTACCAGGTTATTATTACTGCTCACATTATTCAACTTTCTACTGTTTAAATTTTTGTTTGCATACGGTAATTTTATCGACGTTTTGATTGCTTGTGAAACATTTACTTCTATTTAATCCTGCATTACTTTATTTTTTCAAATACCTAATTGATTGAGTTAATTCAGGTGATGATGAGATAATAGATGTGTTAATTCAGGTGTTTCTTCTCTTGCCTATCACCATCGCGTCAATATTTTCTTTTCGTGCTTTAGCTACTTTTTTTGACTTGAGTGCCTCTCGCTTCACGTAGAGGTCTTAAGTTTCGTTTTACATCTTATGGTTTTAATTTTTCTCAGGGATCGAATCCTTAACTCGAGCTACTGCTCGACAAATTCAGCAAACAAAACAGTATACTAACATTACCCTACTACATCACCTTTCCAGTTCATTCAAGTGGTCCATTCTATTAAATTTTTAATGATTCTACTCTGGATTATTTCATATCCTCGATGGCCTTTTTGTACCATAATATAAACACCATAGCTGTTATATGAATAGTTATTTTATTTTTAGTCTGCAAAGGAAATCAAAGTAGGCACAGCCTTAGGTGTCAGGATTTAGATTTTGGCTGGCTCAACCGCGGTCTCGGCTTTTTAAACATCTCTGCATGTTTATCAGCTAGCGGTGGTCACGGTGTCAGGCATGTAACTTGTCGCATCAGTAACTACAGCGATTGAAAAATCAGAAGCCTGAAACTTGTGGATCACGTGACACACAGAATTCAAATAGGCATGCCTACCATCGACGAGACGATTTGACGACTCTGGGCATCGTTTGTCGAACCAAAACCACTACGGGACGCATTACACATAGAAGGATGGAGATAAACCATCTAACTCTATCTACTTCAAATCTGACGCGTCATCACGCGTCATAGGAAATGAATAACAGCGTACATGAGTCACACAAAGTAAAGAAAATTAACTCAAAAATGAGAACGGAAAACGTATCATCTCCTCTTTCGTGATAACTTGATGGATAAATGAATTTAAGATAAGTAAGTGCAATGATGGGAATGGTTGGGGAGGAGAGGATGTTGATTGAAGCAATCTGGTGGAGAGATGGTGTTGGAGATCTTGTTCCCGAAGCAGGCAGGGAGTATGTGTGGGATCCGTAAGGTTTCCTTTATCTCAGTCTACGTATAAACTGAAAGTAGCTAAATAGGTATACTACTTGGTCATGCTTTATTCGTTATCGTGCATGTGGCGTGTAAATACCAAAACATAGCATTATAATTAGAAATCTTGTGGCTGAGGAGGCATTGATGGATATTGATTCCTCAGCATAATTCCAAATATTACCATGCAGCTGGATCCATCCGTTCTCCTCTTGATCTTGCTTACCTCCACATTCACATCATTCCACTTAAATCCTCTTCGATTTTTGTCCTTGCATATAAAATTAGTGAGAGTTGTGATTTTAAAGGTGCAGAAAAATTGATTTCCCACGGAAAGTGGCTGGATTGAAGGACATAAAAAATTGATTTGGGATTTAGTTTTCTTTTGAGACTCCACGCTCATCGTAAGGCTTCATAATTCCAAGTCTCTTCGATTGCAGAATTACTTTCAGTATTCGCGAGCGCAATGATTTCTTTATTTGACCTACATTCAAAAATAAGCAGGCTGAGTGTTAATAGGGCGCTTGATTAAAGTGAGTTGATCTCGAGGATGGAAAAGCTGGTGAATTACGGAGGAAAGTACCCTCGAGTCTTTCCGTTTGTTCGGAAGTTTCTGAATTGAACTAGAAAATCTAAGGAAAAAATCAAGTCTGACATTTTTTGTGTGGCTTTGAGCTCATGCAAAATTTTAAATTACTTTTTTTCTCAATTGCGACGTTGAATTTGTTTCTTCCAATTTTATACAAAATTTTCGCGCCTTGTTTTGTTTTTTTTTTCAATATCTCCAAGGAATTACATTGCGAATGGAAGTACTGTGTTGCGCGGCAGATGTAATCTGGAAGTTTTGCTTCATCAGTATTCACGGAAATGAGGGAGAAATCAGAGTGTATGATTAAAACAATTCTTATGTTTGCTGCGTAGTATATGCGTCTCAGAAATATTTTCTTAGAAATAAATATACTTTGCTAAACTTTTATCGTTCCACTAATAGTTTATGTAACGTGTACATTTTATTTTGCTCTTACTTGAGTGAATTGGCTTATCTCTTTATGGATTATTTATTATTGCTGTCCAAATAATATTAACTTACAGTGAAAGTGACATCGTCATAAATTAGCCAAAAAGGAAATTCTCATTCTCGACCCCAGCACGGTAATGATCCTTAACTAAAAGAATTTATAATTTTAAATGCAACTTTTCGTATCAAAATCAAGGAATAATATAGCATATTTCAATTTTCCAATTAAGCATACCTGATGATAGTGACAACATTATTTACCTAAATTTCATTATAACTTTTTTTTTCATGGGTATTTTCAAGTCTCTTTCTACTCTAATAGGCGCTTCAGTCAGGGAGGAAAGGTATAAGGATGGGAACGGAAGGAAGGGATGTTTCCTAAAATCCTTTCAACGAAGATTATTAAAATTTATATTTGAGAAAGGATTATTTAAATATTTTTTGTTTCTTTTATAAAATAACCACCATCTCAACTACGATAATCGCCGTAGTAATATCTATTAAATTCACATAATATTTAGTGACCATTGTCACGGTTTTTGGTCATAAATCGATTAATAATTTTGCTGCGACAAATTGAGATGAGATTTTTCACTATAGTCACCTCTTTTTCACCAGTTTAAAGCTTCTGAAAAACTGTCATTTTTCTCTCACCAGCCGTGATAGGAACAAAACGTCTGCTCGCTGAAACATTCCACACGTTGTTCAAAAGGAAAACACATTTATTATTCCAAGGCTATCCATTTCGTATTGGGCAATTCTGAATAGCATTTGATTTATGCATCCAAGCTTCTCAACCGGGATGGGGACCCGAAGACGTACTTGTTCCCGTATTGACATACAGAGGGCTGCATTATGAACCTAATGCGCCTAGGCTTTAAGACGTGGTGGATGCATGCCTAAGCGATTCATTAAGTCATTCTTTTCTATGCTGCCTGGAAATGAAAAGAGCCACTTTGCAGGTTTAATGTCCTTACCGTTGCCTTCCGAGGCTACAGCGGGTCTCGCCGAGAGGAATAAAAAGCAGTTTCTTGGGAGTACGCCTATCTGATGACTTCGCTGCATTCAGGAAAGCGAGGAAAGGGAAGTGCGGGCTAGCCCAACTCCCACGCCTCCCCACCGTGGTCCCCGTTAATTCATCCCCAAATGTAGAGGTAGGAGCAAAGGGAAGGCAGAGAGGGGCGAAGGAAGTGTGTGAAGTCTGTGTGCCTGTGTGGAAGCACGATGGGGTGGTGAAACGCTCTGCAGAGAGGGTTGGGCAAACTAAAACAGAATCGAGTTTAGTTTGCCGCTCTGGGGGTCACGACGGAGAGCAAACATTCAATGGATGATGGTATGGATTGGTTGGCGAGGGAACGGGGCGGCTCGCGGCTTGGAGGGAAAGGGGTTGGCAGGAGAGTGTGGAGGGTTTTAGGGGGTGGGAGGTGGAGAAGGGGGGCTGAGGAGTCGGGGGCGTGAGTGAAGCACGTGACGTGGGTCGCGGAAAGCCCTCCGACGTGCCTCCGAGCGTGCGTGCGTACGTCGGCGAGGGATCATCGGGACCGTTGGCCGGAATCTCGCGCGTCTGCTCAAGTACCGTGAGTACGCACGCGAGGAGGCGCGTGCGTGTGCGTTCTCTCGCGAGCCGGGAGGAAAATGCGATAATTAAATAAGGACTTCGTTCCATCACTTTTGTTTTCGAACTTTGGTGCCTCGACGCAGACGATGGGAGTGGCTTATCAGGACCTTGGTGTAACCGCGGAGTGATTGACTCAATGCCTCTCATCCATCCATCACGCAAGGTCAAAAGAATGGGAGAGAGACGGAGTAAGCAATTATCCCAGTGTGATCTATCCTCTTGTGACCTTTCCTCAGGGAAAGTTGTCCTGCAAGAAAGACGGGTACACATATATTAATCGTCTATATTCTGTAGCGTTTCGTTTAAAATATCGCTAGCAAAATCATTTCAATTTGGTGCGTATCAGGTTATTGCATCAGCATTGCATCAGCAATGATCTGATGGGTTAGGATGGAAATAGGAGGGTTTCCGCCTGCAGTATCTGCTGCTCATTGTCTCCTTATTTTAATAGCCAATTCCTTCCATAACCTTTCTCGATCTCCCGTCAGCGGTTTGTACGTTCTACTCATCGCACAAGCACTTCTTCGGACAAGGAGAGCTTTTTGTATGAGTTTGCATGAGGGCGGAGGTGGGATGGAGAAAAACGTGACATTGGCATTATTCTCATAAAATACTTATTGGCATTGCTCTTATTAAATGTGTTCAAGCGCTCACTTTTTTATGTCTTATCCGAAGGACAGTACAGAAATTATAATTCCCTGCACTCGGCATACAGGTGTGAATTGCAATGTAATATCTGCCAGCATTTGTGACCAAGTAGCGACGGTGGGAAGTCAGTACTCTTGTCTATAGACCTTTAGAAAACGCTCTTCACCTATTGTTCATCTACATCTACATCTACGCGATACCCTGCAAGCCACCGCGAGGGTGTGTGGCAGGGGGTGAAGGTCACCAAGCATTCACTACTAGCATGCAAGCAAGCACTAAAGGGTCTCATGCAACTAGATTGTTAGTATCTATAGTATTTGAGGGGTTAATACATGCATCATGCACTACAGAATACTCTAAAATATTTCCCCTACCTATCCCTTTCCTATGCTGCCTATTCTGTTCTCTTATAGTACGGGGGAAAAATGCCATTTTGAATCTATCTGTACGACAATCTATCTCTCTAATCTTATTTATCTGGTCGAATCTAGCATAATACGCTGGTGTTTTCAATATTGTTTGCTGATAATATATTTTTTAGGGAAAACCGTCAATAGAAAGGAGGGGTATAAACGCGTTGTTTTGCCTGTAATGAAGGGAAGGATTTTCATTTTCACTTTTACTACAATTACTACATGTGCATCGAATGTTAATCGATTATAGACGGGATATCCAATGTTAATTATTATTTTCGACTTATTAGTTTTCAAGTTATTTTTCAAATTTTCTTCTTTCAAGCAAAAACATACCCGCATGTTGCTCTGATTTCCCCATACTATGCAGAGCGATGGGACTGGCACATATGCTTAATATCTTTACGGATGTGATTTGTAGCTGTTGCTAATTCAAATACAGACATTTATTCCTCAATTTTCCAGCCATCCAATATATGCATTGTGACGTTCTTTCCATGACATGCTGTTCCGTGGAATTTTATAATTTTACGGCCGAAGTTCATTAAAAATGTTTCTCTAATTCATTGTAAACTATTAAGGCACAAAAGTCAGAAACAAAGCCACTTCAATGATGAGGTATAATAGGAATTTGTACTCGATTTGGCCAAGTGGCCAATTGTGTGTTGATTCATATGGAAGAAACACTTTTAGCACTTTATAGACCACTGCGCAATTTCTATGTCCCAATCACTCTAACGGTCTATTTTTCAATCAATTACTTTTGAAAAATAAAGAATTAATGAGATGGAAACTTTAAAGTCGTAGTAATTAAGCTGTTACTTAGGAAGTAATTGGAAATTAAGGTATTCATTTAGGATAATAAAACTTTCAAGTGATTGGGGCTAGGTCCTGGTGGTGAAGAAAGGGTTAAGCGAGGTTGTGTTCTTACATCTGACAGCAAGCAATAGCAGTCTACTGTTGACACCCTCCATAGAAACTCGTATTTAGGCCATTAGAAATAGGTAACTTAATGCCAATTTTAAGCCATAACTTTCAATTACAACATCATTTAGGCTTCTGAAGCAACTAGGCTGATATTAATAATAAAAGAAGTAGAACCTAAAGAAGATTCGATGAAGAGTTTGACTACTTAAGTAGTATGTGGTTTTAAGGACAGAGGGGGCATTAACTGTGACGTTCGCGATTTCATCGATTTCGCGAAAGAGACGTTTACTAGTAGGAGTAAATTCAATCACAGAGAAGTCAAACTGGAAAGTTAAGAAAAGATTGGTTATGAGCCCTTTACAGGGATGCTTTTTATGGCCCCAAAAAAGGGACGATAGGAGAAAGGGATGAAAATTAACCATCAGCAATTTGGTTGTGTATATGGAGAAGAATGAAGAGGTATTCACGGGTGGAAAGGAAGACGAGGAAATACTGGAGGTGTTTGGGAAGGAAATAGGTGTTGATGGATGAAATTATGATACAGAGCCGATGGAACGGGTAATAAGAGTAGATGAGCACTTAAGGGCGTGTGATAGTCCTTGTCACAGGCCCTTAAAACCCGTATCCCATACTATTAGGTAGCGGAGAAAGAAGAAGCACAGAATGAACTTTTGACATGGAATAAAGCGAGCAGAGAAGAGTTCAAAGGCAAGGAGGAACATTATGCAAACAAATGTTCATCGAGCTGTATAGGTTTTTCATGTCCATCTGATACAACATTCACCAGCGAAACAATAACAATATTAACTGTCATCATCAATATTAAAACGAAGGCATTGGAAACCTCTATTTAAGAATTAGAGTTCTAAGGTGACATATGGAGCCAATATGGAACCATATTATATCATGTAATATTTAGACATAAGCGTATGTATCCCTGGGTTTTTTTGCTTTTTTATGCGGAGAAGGGAAAGCGGAGTTGAGTTTCATAAGGGATCAAATTTGGGCAGCTTTTAATATTAATATTTTTTCTCCTCCAATGGAAAATATACCTACTGAAGAATTTGTGCGTCAAACGCGAGAAGAGTGAGATGCGAAAATAAAGGTATAATGGAGTTGGGAGAGCAAAGCAGACTCTATTTGTGGATAACAAATTGTTCTTTTTTAGCCAGTCAAGAAAGGGGTTGGAAGCAGTATGGATGCGAAGGATTTAGAATGAGAGATGTACAAAGGGGACAGGTTTTAAGAAAATTATATGTTAATATTCCTCAGGATAAAAAATCAAAGCAAGACAGAACATAAGGTATTTTTTGTGCTGGAGCTGCTTAAGCTTTTACTGCCTGGGATAGGATTTTTACGTGAAAAAGTGGACGTTGAACCAAAGATAATATTAGGAACATTTTTTTGGAAAAGAGGATTTTACTAATAGGAGGGACTCACGACCAGAATCCTTCATTTAAACATCGAGAAAAAAAATTATCGTGGCTTTTGATCTGGGTCGTGAGCTTTCTTGGCTGCGAAATGGGGAATTTTTTAAAAGAGACAATGAAATGAAATATATTTGTAGTATTCTATCCTTTTTAAAAATAGTGCAATGCATTTCTCTGAAGTTTATCTCATACTAGAGACATGTATCATCAAAAATTACGGAAAAACCTAAACAGGGAAATAACCTATTTTTTGTTTCATTTAACTCATAAATTAATAATGATTTCATTGATACTATTATGCTTATCCAGAATTAATTTAGAGCAGAAAACGTAAAGCAAGTGGTGTGATATTGAAACAGTGGCAGAATCAGGAAACATCTGAATTCAATGTTTGAATATTTTACAACCCTATTTTCATTTTCGGTATTCCGCCATTCCAGCTCAATAGAAATTTTCCACTAATAGCATAATAATAATCTAAAATGGTTGATACTAAGCGCTAGTGACTTTTCAATTTCGAAATCACACATTCCACTGGATAAGGTTTCGTATTAGGATTTGAATCCTCTCTTCAGTTCGAATAGTTTATACGAATAATTTTGCCGTCAGTTTAGTCAGATTGACTTTTACGCTTGCTTGTTTCTACCAACAATGAAATGATACAGGCATATATTTCAACAAATAGCGCCGAAATTCAACAGTATGCTATCAACAGTTTAAATTTGTTATCAATAATTTTAATTTTTATAAGAGATGGATGAGCTTCTCTGATTTAATTCAAGGCTATGTAAAGGGGATAAAAAAATACCTGAGATGTATGTTCTGTATTTTATGAATTCAGACAAATTACGGAGGGTCAAAAGGAGAACGATAAGGAAAGACTGGGCATAATTAGTAGGAAAAGAAATTTGTGCGCACTGAAATGGATTGGACGTGATGCAGTGGAATATTTAATGACCATGTGACAAAGAAGTCGAAAGCTGTCAAAAAGGAACGTATCTGCACGTATCCAGCTGCTGTGGAAGTATCATGATTGAACTTTCTTCGGAAAGACTGTCGCCATTCTCCGACATGCTTGACTTCCGCATCACTTCTCCAAGGCAGCGCCTCGCTATCACTATGCGTAATTTGTCTTCAGCTAGTATTGTGTCGGAGCCTGGAGGGGGTGACTCGCCTTTTTTCTTACTTACCTCCGAACTTTTGGGACTAGGTACAACGGTGAATTTAACATACATTCTGTGAGTCGGCTGGAAGCTCGTTCTAGTCTTCATGACAGCACAAGTGAATGTTGAGAAAACGAATTCTTCTCTGTTGCATATGGACTTCAAGCTTGAACCACTATGAGCATTGAAAATGCCTTCTCTATGTTTGCTAAATTGTTTAAGTTGAGTTTATATTTAAGGAGGCATCTTCTCCGCTTTCTTTCCTCGCAACTCTCTCCTTTGCCACGATTTGTTTCGTAACCATGCTACTAGTGTGCCACTTCATTGCAAGCTCTGATATAAATTGCCACAAACCTGTTCTTAGCCTGCAAAATGTTGCACACATGGTAAATGAGATCACATTTTGTTAATCATATCAAAACACATAAAGCATAATATATTTATATCATCTTATCTTTTACATGAAAAATATGGATCTCTTCTTGTTATTATTTTGTTGAAGTCACTGTTTAACACTACCATGCGTTGTGATTCGAAATATCTAATGTTAATGCGCTTATGATTTTATTAAAATTAGTGAAATACTAATTGTCACAGAACGCCATTTATTAGATTTTAATATTTAGTGATTGAGAGATGAAATCTCAATTGACGTGTAGGTACATTGAGTCCCCGTTTCCAACGAGGGAATCTCTTTAATAACAGCCCTTGACGCCTGCGTCGCTGTCTTGAAATTAATTCAAGTGAAAAGAGGCTGTCTGGGGGTTAGAAAACAAGAGCTAAGCTGTAATGAAATTTCATTATTTTTTCGTGCCTGTGACTTTCAAGAGAACCAAAAAAATAAAAGCTTCTTCCCGCATGCTGGCCGTGAACTCTCTAGAGGCTTGACAATACCCGAAACTCGCGAAGACTAGAGTTGCGAGAAAGATGATGCCCTCCATTAGAACCCACAGTGAGGGAAGTAGTTGTAAAAGGAAAAAAATTGCCTTAATGCTTGCGGTATGAACGCATTCGGAGCAATTTTAGCCTCCCCGTTAATAGAGAGGCAAAACGAGTTTCGGGCCGTTGTGTGAATGTGTGTGTGCTTGTGTGAGTGAGAGAGAAAGAGAGAGTGAGGGAGGCGTTGGATGTGAAGGTAGGAAATGAGAGGGTGGGGTGGATGTAATGACCAAGATGTTTCAAATGCAGAAAGAAATAATGGCGGTGGACATGATCAAAGAGGCAGCAAGGGAAAACGATGACAAAGGGGACGGAAAAAAATAAGAGGTAAGAGAGGCAAGGAGGGAGTCAGGGGTGAGCGGCTTGGAGGAGACGCTTGGCATGCGGACAATGACAGAGAACTGAAGAGAAAAGGGGCCGGGAAGGAGGGGAGGAAGGGGGGAGGGGGTGCTAGGAAAGGGACTCGCTCCCCATTACCGTAGGTTTTAGCCGCGTATTTGTCTCTCCTGGGACTCTTTTGACTCTGCACCGAGGGAAATAGTATCGTTAAATAATTTTCAATTGCACATATTTTTATTGCGGTTTTATGGAAAGCTTTGGAAAATAAGACGGTGTACGAGGGTGGGATTATTATGTTAAAGTTCCGCGTACTACGCCTATGTAGTAATAACCACACAAGGGTGGGCGTAAACAAGTGAGTTAGGTGAAGTACCTCCTGTAAAGCACAAAGGATGACATGAGATTTATTGTCACATTGAATCTTTGAAAAATAAAAGAATTTATATTTGAATGCATTTAGTTAACTATTACCTCTTGGTGCCTATAAATGAGCAGTGGATATAATGAACTGAGAAATACGAATGCTCTCTTGATAGTATTTGGAATGCCACGACTCTGCTGCCTGCTCTGAATTTAAATAAAAATTCGAAAAAGAAAAAGAAGACTGATTATATAATACATATTCATCTTAATTAATTCCTGCTTTATCAGTGTTTCCCGCCGAATAAAAAAACAGGTCAGGAAAGGAATAATAATATCGTGATAGCGATTGTATGCTTCAAGGCAGAGCGCATGGCAACTGGAAATTTCTTCCAATCCTAGTGAAAGAAATTTCCGTTGACCTAATGTAAGATGGTTTGAAAGCCCAACTTGGGTGTTGGGCTACTGACTGGAAGGCCCGGGTTAAAGCCCGGAAGATGCCTCGGGACACTTTCCACTGGAATCAGAGTTGTATGATATTTTGGCTGCTAAATCTTCCTGCGAAACCACAGGATAGGGAAAGGAATTGCTCCCCCTCCTTTTCGTGAGGCAACTGAACATCATGAATATTCACTGTGAATATTCGCTGGGCATTATACTTGGTAAACCTATTTGGAAGTATTTGCTAACGGACAGTTTGATCGTGATTCGAAATTAAATCATCTGGTTTTATTTCGAATTAATCATTCGAAATAAAATCATAGTGCGTACCAGGCTATATTTTGTCCTTATTTCACTAGCAATCGTGAAAAGTCTTTGCAAAATATTAAGAAAAAATTTACTGCATCTCTTAAATAATCAAAACCAGTTAATATGAATATAAACGTAACGGATTGTAATAGTCAATTTCTTTATAGTTTCTGGGGGATATTTTCTTTGTCAATGATAGAGATGTTAAAGACGCGAAAACCCCCGAAGATTATGTCAAGGTAGAGAGGTGAGCGTTGATCGTGCGCAGAGGAAAGAAAACACAATGCACCTATAATAGTAGTGTGGCGAGGATAAGCGTGAACGGATTTGGATAAGTACTGGTGAATAAGGTGGATGATAGCTGTGGATGACTTTCGCTCCTATCCAAGCAGACGGGAGGTGGATTAGGATCAACAGATTCAGCATGCGTGAAGGAAAATAGTCTAGGAATGTTTTACTCTTTATTTGCGAAAAGCTTGAGGAGTGGGACGGAGTGGAGGAAAGAGGCATTTCGGGAGAATTCCGGGAGATAGAAGGCGTGTAGATAGTCGCATTAGGAGCGGAACGAGATTGCGAAGACAAGGGAGCGAGGCCATGATGTGAGAGAGCAGGGCGTGTAAGGTGGGAGTTGCTGGTTTTCTAATGGAGCCCTAGGCGGCCCTCATCCACTGGGCGTACCGCCCCCTTCACCCAGCCCTCGCCGTCCATTTTCATTTTGCCCCTCTTTAGCCCCTCTTTCCCTCTCTTGCCCTTTCCGATCCCCCGAAGATGGAAGGAAAGACAGAAAACCGCGGCAGACCCTCGTCAAATACGCTAATTGATATTGAGCCACTCCCACCTTCCTCCTCCCACCTCCTCATCTTCCATTTTCTCATCCCTTTAATCCCCCGCGCCCCTTCAAACTCCCGAGATAAGGGGCTGTGCTAATATCCTGTAATGTTAATGGGGGATGGGGAGCAGGGCTGGGAGGAAGGGAGAGAGGAGAGAGAGAATGACAGGTTGGGTGGCAGTGAGAATGAGGGGCAGCGAAGGGGGTGGAACTGCGGTTTAATTCGTGCCGATTGGGCAGGCCGGCTGGATTTCCGAATGTGAACTTTAGCCTCTTCTCTCGCTCCCTCATCCTCTCCCTCCCTCCCTGCCTTCCCTCTGGGGATGAGGGATGTTCGGCACAAGAGGCAGCGAAAGTATGGAAAGAGAGAGGACGAGGTGTGTATGTGTGTGTGGGAGTATGAGGGATGGGGATGAGGGAATGTTTCGGGAGGAGGGTGGAAGGATGCCTGGGCCTTTTTGTAGCCTCCGGTAGTGACCCTCTCCTCTTTCTCTCTCTAACCCTTTCGCCCATCTACCACTCCTTCCCTCTCTATATGTTCCTCTCTACTTCTGTCCTGGGACGTGTTTACTTCGATTCCTCGCACCTATGTGGGAAAATACTACGGTCTCTTCTCGCAGCTTGGGGGATGCAGAAGGAAGGTGGAGGCTTGCAAATGGAATAGAAGAGAGAATTGTAGGGAGGGGTATGCTAAAATGGGCAGGGATACTGAGAGAGAGAGAGAGAGAGAGTGAGAGAGAAGGTGAGAGAGAAGGTGAGAGAGAGAGAGCGGATGAGGAATGGGAGAGGAAGCAAGAATCTGGAGAGAGGTGGCGATGAAGTTCCCGAGGCTTTCAGGCCATTCTTGTTTGCCTCCGCCCTCACCCTACTCTTCCTGAGCCTATCTAGCAGACTGCTATCTCTCTGACAAACAAGTGAAACAAAGAAGCAAAGTTTCGAGTTTGTATGGATACGGGTATGGATGCCTTCGCTTATTGTGCTCGGCTACAAGACGCAGCCGACCGTTTGATAAGACCCTGGATATTTGGAGTGGTAGGGATGGGAAAGAGGGGTAGGCTTCGAAAGAGGTTTAGGGAAGCGAAGATCCAGTTATCGCAAATATTCTCACTGGCCAATTATATGCGTTGGCTCAAGTAAGTAGATCCAGTGGGTGTTGATAAGTGGAATAATCACAATTTCTCTCAGGGCTGAGTGGAGATGTCATCTCTGTGTTCCCTTGTGGGTCTCGGCCCGACGATCGGGGATGACTTAATTTCCCCTTGCATGCATGATCACCAGAAAATTTTGGAATTCTTTTTTATCTTTGACAATGACTTTGGAATGAACTCGGTATTCCCGGCCACCTTGGAGTTAAATAACAGATCGTAGTGGCTGCATCCTTTTTAACCAGGCATGAAAATTGAGTCTCATTTATGGTTATACATGTCTCACTCAATGAGTCCGTAAACCTTACGTGAAAACGAACATGTAAGTGAAGTGCATGTAATACTAAATGTTTGATTGGAAATACAGGGCGTTTCAATAATTTGCAGTCAGGTTAAGTAGTTCATCAATAATAGTTCAGTTAGTTACACCAGAAAACGTTTATTTAACATTGAGTTCAAGTGAAAACTGCTCATCATCATCATTAGTCATCAATCGTCAGATTGGTTTGACGCAGCACTCCACTGAGTTCTTCTATCGGCTATTATCTTCATATTTACGTAATTCATCCCTTTCACATACTTTATCACTTGTTCCATACATCTTGCACGAGGCCTTCCTTTGCCATTCTTCCCTTCCACTTGTCCCACGACGATTTTTTTCATCCCCATCATGATGTGGTCGATCAAGTTGTACCGTCTTCTTCTTAGGATATTCAGAAGACTTCTCTTTTCTCCCACTCTTCTTAAAACTTCCTCGTTACTTACTCGGTTGATCCATTTAATTTTCATCATTCTTCTGTAGTACAAATTTTGAACGCTTCCACCCTTTTCTATTCCGCTGCTCTCATTGTCCATGCCTCACTGCCATAAAAAAACACGATCCAAATGTACGTTCTGATTGTTTCCTTACTTCTACGCTTGTATTTCCAGCGGTAAGTAGATTCTACTTTTGATAGAATGCCATCTTCGCCTGGGCTATTCTACTGACTATTTATTTCTTGCCTCGTCCGTCGTTGGTTACTCGGCTTCCTAGGTAATAGAACTCTTTCGCCTCTTCCAGCTTTTGTTTTCTTGGTTTAACGTTGGTTTTGGCCTCTTCTCTCTTGCTACACACCAGTATCTTACTCTTCTTCTTATTGATCTTCAGCTGATATCTGGTCATTGTGTTTTGCATGGTTATCAGCATCTTATTCAGATCCCTCTCTGTCTCTGATATGAGTGCTATGTCATCAACGAAGCTCAGCATGCTAATTTTTTTCTCCTTGGATATTCACCCCAGAAGACTTCTCTTTGATTTCATTACTGGTTTTCTCGTTGTAAACATTAAAAATTACTGGAGAGAGTGCACAGCCTTGTCTCACTCCTTTCCTCATTCTTGCTTCTTCACAGCTGGATCCAGATTTAATCACAGCTATTTGGTTTTTATACAAACTGTGGGTAATTCTTCGATCATTGTAGGACACTCCAATTCCTTTCAGAAGTCCAAGCATTGAATTCCAATATACGTTGTCAAAAGCCTTCTCTAAGTACTCAAATGCAATTAACGTCGATTGGTTCTTCTCCATTCTCTTCTCTATGAGCAGCCTAAAGGCCAATATCGCCTTTCTTGTGCCCTTACTTTTCCTGAATCCAAATTGATCTTTATCCAGGAACTCCTCTGCTTTTCGTTCTATTCTTCTGTAGATGATCCTTGTCAATATCTTGGATGCATATGTAGTCAGGCTTATAGTTCTAAAATATTTGCATTTCTCCGCTCTTTATCTTTTGGGAATAGGAATAATGATGCTTATCTCGAAGTCCCTGGGTATTTCTCCTGTGAGTACATGTCGCAGTTGGTCTTGTAAAGATTTGTTAATGTCTTCTCTCCTGCATTTTTAATTAGTTCCGCAGGAATATCATCAATTCCAGAAGCCTTATTTATCGTTACTAAATTATGGTCACTGTCGATATCTGCCCCAGGGTAGCTTTTGCAGTCCTTTACGTGGTTCCTAAATCCTTGCTTCACTAAAATGTAGTTTATTTGAAATCTTCTTCTGTCTCCGGGCATTTTCCAAGTGTATCTTCTTCGGATATGGTTTTTAAACAACGCGTTGGCAACCACTAACTTATACTGTGTGCAGAACTCCAGTAGTCTTTCTCCTCTTTCATTACGATTACCCATTCCATATTTCCCATTTATTCTTCCATCTTGACCTTCGCCGACGACCGCGTTTCAATCTCCCAAAATAATTAGTTTTCTTCTCCTCTTATATGTTTATAACTTCCGTAATATCTTTGTAGACATCTTCCACTTCTTCATCTTCGTAGTCCGTCGTAGGCATGTAAACCTGAACCGCTACGGCATGTACAGGTTTGGTCTCGATCTTCACCAATATTATCCTTTCATAGTACTGCAGGAAGCTCTTCACACGCATTCCGGCGCTCTTTCTGAGTATGATCCCTACTCCAGCATTACCATTTAATTCTCCCGTATGTATAATCCTGTAGTTTCCACTCCAAAAGTTTCCTTCTTCGGGCCACTTCATTTCGCTGATTTCTAATATGTCGAGGTCCATTCTTCACATTTCCACCGAGGTTTTCCAGTTTTCCGCAGGTCCGAAGCGATCTTACGTTCCATGTTCCGACCCTAAAATGCTTATCACACTTGACTTATGTACTCCCTCGGGTAGTCCCCGCCCGGAGATCCGAATGGGGGACTATTTTACTTCCGGAATATTTTACTCGAGAGGGTTTCTATTACGTCTTGATTGAAAGAAAATGTGAAACAGCTGTGACTCCTCGGGATAATAATGTGGTGGTTTCTCCTTGCCTTCCACATCGCGGTACTACTGCCGTTAAAGTAAATGTTACCACGCCTGTAGTGAAATGAGTGTCGCTGTACCGACCTCTGTGGTCTCCGCCTTCACTCATATGAAGAAGAGCTGCTGCCCTCTCCTACGGGTGACGGAATGCATAATTGTTGGCGATCTCCAATCGCCTGAAAACTGCTAAGACCTCTTAATGGACATCTTGTGACTTTTTTGTTTTCCAGCACGTTCATTTGCCCCGTAATTCCTCAATAAAAAATGATTAAAAAAAATCAGTGTTCAACTCGAAGATTGGTTTTTGATTAGTGAGGTTTGGGCTCACCCCGAACTAAGCCATTGGTGTGTGAAATTCATACATGCATTTGTTTATATTTGAGCATGTAACATAGGTAATTTAGACTCTTGAAATAAGATATTACAGGATGAAAATTATCATCTCAGCTTAAATGTAAAACATATGTTTCATTGTTAAACCAGCTTTGATTAGTGGAGTGGAATGATTTTTTTAAAGGTATCGATTACGTAAAATACTAATGCAGCACGTCTGTAGGATAAAATTACAACAGAATGTCATAAAATTTCAATTTTTTAATCCACATAAGGTATAATTGCTAACAATTATATATTCCACGCCATCGAAACTTTCTCTGAGAACTCACTGTAGATTGAACAGTAACTAATGTAAGCAGATGTCTAGACATAATCCGATTTCCAGTTTTAGTTGTGTTTCTGAGTCAGCAGATTGAGTTTGAACAACTGTTTGAGCTTTGAGCTGTCTAGACCTCTCTTTCCATATTACCTATTCATATTTGTTTTGGAGATTACCAGCGAAGCAATTATTTACAAATGATCGTTGATGTCGTTGATCCTTCTAATGGGCACATCGTTTGCTGTGACTGAACTTTGCTTTCGCTCTCACGGTTTCCTTTCCTCCACAGCTTTTAAATTCTTACATGATCTCTGACTTAAGTAGTAACGTTACCAAAAGGTTTCACTTCTAGCACAAATTTTAGGTCTCATTATTTTGAAAACAGCGTGGAATATACAGCATGGAACAGCGTAAGCGTGGAATATATTTCAATTTGTTCTTTCAAAGATTGTGGAAATTATTGATTGCTAAGTTCGTTGAAAATTTTATGCTACTCTGGATAAGGGAGTTAAAATTTCTATAAGAGTATCAAAGACGACCTTTTGTCACATTTTCTTGAAAAATAACAAAATAAACACTCGCATATTGGGGTGTACATATAGTCAGCACAGCTATCATTTTGATATTAAACATGGTGATGAACCCTTCATGAGACGGTTTTTAGTTATCCTACCTAAATTGGAGAACATATGATAGGCACTAAGGTTCATCATTTTCATTGGCATAGTATGTACTTCGTGTTAATGCTTTGAGTGTTTATTTTAATGATTAAGTATTACTGATGTCATCTTGGTGGATATCAGCCTTTGCTTCTTTGTTTTGAAAAGGGAGTTTTGGAGCATTATTACACATTTGATATGCAAAGAGGTAAAAGATCACTTCAAAGAATTCATGAGGGACAAAAATATGGTGACATTTATGCCTATGTATCTGGAGGTGTATCAATGCTCAAAGGTATCCTCAATATTGTTTACGTACTAAAAGAATTCGGGAATCGTTAAACGACGGAGAAATAAGGACTTTTTGACTTTTATGGGCACCGTGTTGAATATGCTACTTGCCAGAGTTTCACTGCACCCAAACTACCCGAGGAATGAAAAGCAGGTGGGACATAAATGTTTGATTACCGTAGGGTTATGGATGGGTTTTATGAATATTATCCTTCACGGAGTTTTCGATGCCTTGCTCTGCCATATCATTATCTCTCCTTCACTGTCAATATCTCTTTTATATTTAGTTTGATTGGTTAAAATTATCTAGAAAAAATTATAAAGAAAAAATACATCTTTCATCAACACTTAACTGGATTGTCAACAGAACATTGAAAAAGCATTTTGCAGGACCTCGTACAAGCTAGTGGTAGTAATGTCTTGTACGAGAATGCAAAATATTTCTCGATAGACTGCGTCTGCCTTGTCTAGGTTCGCATAAACCCAGACAATTTTGGCTCTAGATTGAGGGTATACTCTTAGTGTCACCGTGCGTACAGCGTTCCAGTCCGGTGTCGCTAGATTACATTTCAGTGTTCTATTTTTAGCTGCAGCTTACGTGAAGACAGGTCAAATCCAGTGGCACACACTGCTCGAACGAGTTTCAAAAGTTCCTGAAATTTTTTTGGGAGAGTCGACACTCAGCCGTTGACGATGTCGAACTTAAGGTAAACGAGGGACAAAGCGAAACCGCTAATTTCACTCCTGGAAGGAATTCCTCTGCTGTGACATATTAAATTGGAGGATCAGAAATTGGATCGCACAAAATGTACTTCAGCTATTGAGTAGCTCGCTCGGGAATTCAATACAGACCCGGGAGAAATGAGCCGGAAGCTGCTCGGCTTAAGAACTAGATTCAACAACGAATCAAGGGAAACATGGAAGAGGAAAAGTGGACTAGGGTGTGGTGAATTATATAAAAGTAAATGGAAGTTCTTCAAGGTTTTACAATACGAGCAGCCATCCTCAAGCAGAAAATAAACGCAAAGCAATTTATTGAGCTTCATATTTTAATACTTTACATATTTTAATGTACGTAGTTGTACAGCGTAATGTTCATGTCTTCCTCCAGATGTTATGGAATTTCTAATTACAGTATCTCCTTTAGTATCGGCGAAAAATTTTCAAGCTAGTAATAAAAATCCGGAGCTGGTATGCGCAGGATATTTTTGTAAAATCTTCCACCTCCGAGTCAAAGTTCCCGAAGCAACGTGTTGAAGCAACCACAATTATCTCCCTTTGTCACCCATTCCCTTGTCTACAATTTTTTTCGTTGCCGGTGCTTTTTTTCATCATTATACAAGCGGCTACTACAGCAGCTGGTGTACATCTGTCTCATAATTTGCAGAGACTGCCAAAGGTCGAGTGGAAAAGCAATCTAGCTAAATACTACGTATGTGTAGATACATGGGACACTTCTTACTGACACTAGGTGTCGACAGGAGTATACGACACTACTCTAGGGCCAAAAATTGATTTACGTGTGGGCGGCAGAGACACAGCTCTAGACACAAGTGACACCTCTAGGTGTTTACGTGTTATATTAGAATAGCTGACTTCAGCCCGCCAGCTTTTTCCATCTACTGATGAGGAGAAAAGAGGCTCCACTGAGTTTTCCTTTCCATCTAGATCCATTATTGTGATCAATGACAGCAAAAATTACGTGATTCTTTTTCTTCGGACCAAGTAGGGTACCTAGCTTTGCCATCAATTTCCCGCGAGCGATACTTGCTGCCTCGCCAGTTTCTTAGCAAGCGCAAATGCCTTCAAAAGATTTTTGAGTGAATAATTAATTTTTTTGCATACTATTCAGGACCTTTATTGCAATTGCCCCTGCGTTCACCGAGAATTTATTTCAATCCCCTTTGAATCTCATTCTAAGTTTTTTGAGCTAAAGAGTATTATCGTATCTCCATATATCTAGTTTATATTTTAGCCCAGCTTTTACAACTCATTCGGCGTATTCATGTAAGAGATAGCATATCGCTTCAACAACGATGATATTTCTGAGAGAGGTCCATCTATCCAAGAAAAGCCATCTACCGCCAAATATCTCAAATCAGCAATCATCATCATCGTCAATATCCAAATTAACTTCTGAGGAGGAGCACAAGACCTCACGGTCATAAAAAAGAACTTTACTCTTCAGAAGATGAATTTTTTAGCAGAAAAAGAGGCTCAGAAGAGAGAGAAATATGCGGAGAAGCTTTAAATAGTGTCTCTCTCCCAGGAGAGCTACCCTATGGGTAAGGATGCGTTTTATGTTTTAGGTACTCAACGGAATATGCTATGGATTCCGGACTGCCTGTAAAAAGTAACACTCATCGTTTGGGGAAACTATAACATCCAGCCAGTGCTCTTAGTACTTCACATACTTATTCATTTTCTTTGTCACGTCGTTATACTTTACAGTTTTACTCGGTATACTTTACTCATACCTTCCAAAATTCTCATTTTTGTTCAAAACTTTCATGTATATCTTCCCATGCTTCTGTATTATCTCATTTGCTTATTCAGATTTGCTGACATTCCTTAGTGAATTGTATTCTTCACCACCATAGCTGTGGATTGATTGTTTTTATGTGTATCTTGCCCATACATTTTCTCTATGTTCTCATGTATGTGAATACATCACAATGCGCCCTTGTGCTCAAACTCGACAAAAATATGTTTCCAAATTGCGTAAAGCCTTAAACTTTCGAATATCAAGGGTTACTTTAACGTTTTTACATTCTCAATCCTTATCCCTGTCAATTCCCTTTTGGCATAAACGCTTTAAAATTGAATCATATATTTTCCCTGAGCTTATGCGATTCATCTTCACCCAATACACGGACGCAAACTAACTTATTGTCTCTAAATTCAATGCTCCATTTAGTATTTTCATATTTGGGGTGGTCGTTATTCCATTTTTCTGTCACTTATCTTCAGTTTGCACCCCCCTAAATTATTGTGTATATTTGTAAATAATTTCAAGCGGAAATTTCGGGTAAAAACGTTAGGGTTCAAGTATCATAAGTAAAATGAATTTGAAATTCCGTTGGTGGAAAACACGGTGCTTCAAATTAAACTATAGGAGCCATTTTGCTGATGAGCTTGTGCTGATTTTCCATTCTCCCCTATTATGACGGTTCGGAACATTCTCTTAGACCTATTATAACATTCTATTAATGTTCCGTAACATTCTCTAAGGCCTGTATTTTAACTAATTCCACCAATGATTCCTATCCTTTTTGTAATTAGTAACGTTTTGCTATTTATACCATATTAATTGCTATACAATTTTTTATGCATTAATTATTATTTGAACAATGAATGATTTTTATGAGTATCATTCTCCCGACGTAACGGAAAGCTGTACACTCACCACTCCCTGTTGATAGTGCATCATTTCCCTTGCCCCTTTGGAGTTATGTAATTTATGTATGGTCCCCAATGCCTCTTCAAATAGCACATTAGATCACCATATCACATTCTACTTGATTATGGCCAATTGTTCTGGCGAACGATTGAACGTATATTTTCTATATACTCTTCAATACTCTACCGTACGATTCCAAATACTTTGGGAACTTTTAAACAATAGCAGAATAATTCAATGTTTAATTACCATCTTGGTGGAAATGGGTACGAATTGTGGCAATTTGTAGTAAAACGCATTGCAATGCATGCATCTAAAAAAGAGAGTGCCAAAAAGACCAAGAAAATACCCTAATGGAATTCCTACCATCTTGATCTTCATCTATTTTTCCTTAAATGTCATAAAAATCATTTGTAATTAAGGTTTGGTGGGGTGAAAAAGAATAATTATTATTTTCTTGGCAACCGGAGGTTTTCACTTAAGTATTTTAATGATATTTAGACAAAAAAGATTTTGTAATCTTTGATGTGGATGTATCCCATTTCTAAAAAATGTTCGCCGTTTGTATTGGTAATATTTTATGAGGTAGGTGTATTTGAAGAAACAATATGAACGATACAGTGTTCTATGGGGTGATCGCGCATCTGGTATTAAAAAAGACAACGTTTCCTCTCCTTTGCCGGAGACATCGTCTGGGCTAATGAATTTTAAAATCTGACGCGGGATCACCCAAAAGAACACTGTCGCATAAATGGACCACGAAAGTTTTAGAAAAATAAACATAGTGCTAAAAACTCACGTGATAAAGTTAGAAAAAAGCAGCTGACTTGAAACACAATGGTGATCATCTCATTTAATGTCGCTTGCTTTGAGGCTGCCATATAAATGAATTTTCAGTTAAGTAGGTTGAAGTGTGAGCCGTATGAAATAAATTCGCTAAAATATTGATTGATAATTTGTGCTAATTATATTTGAAAATCTGTCTCACTCACAAAAATGTATGGAGTTGCGTCTGCTCAGATTTAATTGTTTAAGACGGAACATGATTTTTTATTAATTTCTTTCACCTCTGGAAGTTGATGTGAAAAGCTCCTTTGTGCTTCCGATAACGTTGTGCGGCAGACAACCCGTACTTGGATCCGCTGGATGAAACCCCGCTTTAATTTATTAACACGAAGATCCTCGCGGAAATATAGCAGGGTGCATCGCTAATATTGATGTCTTTTGAGGAGGGATGCTCTCAATTCTGCCACTATCTTTGCTCCGCTCTTCGGCTTGTGCTCCTTAATCGCCACCAACCCCATTGAAATCTCAACCGAGAATATGCCCTTCCCTCTGAAGCGGAGCCTCCTCCCATTCTCTTCCCATCATCTCCAGTGGCATTGTTCTACCGCCTTTTGCCCCAAGGAGCCCAAAGTCACAAAGGGAACGGTCCTCCCCCTTCCTCGGGATGAATTAGAGTGCACTCGTGTGGCTAATAAGGAATATGGGGGCCAATAGCCTGCGGGGTTGATACGGGAAGGAGAAGATGAGGGCGTGGGAGGGAATGGGATGCGGGGCTTGCGGTTCCTACACACTCATTCTCCTCCTCCCGTCTCCCCATTTCCGTTTGAAGAGGCCGACTGCTAGATTGCCGGGCAAAGAAATGTGTTTTGGGGAAGGAATGGAATTTTTCCTTATTTTCTTTCATTTCATCTTTTTCTCGGGAGGTGGTCAGAGGGAGGGAGGAAGGGAGAGAGGCCCTCGAAGGATAAGTCTCTCGTAGTCGTCTCTCTCTTCCTCTTTTCGCTGGTCGGTGGTGATGCATCTCTCCCTCTTATTCCTCTCCTACATCTCCCTGCTGGAAAGGTATACGACTTACCTTGCCTCCCACCGGCGGTAGGGGCCTGGAAGGATTCTTCGTCGGTAGGGAGGGTTAGGGAGCCAGAAGGGATTAGAAACGGCGGCTGAGGAAACTTCCCTGAGGGATACCTTTCGTTTGTTCTTTTTCCCTTTCCTTCCTTTTCTTTTTCATCCACAGTCTTATTCTCCATTCCCCCTAGCCCGTCTTCTGTCCGCCCCCCCATTCCACTCACTCCTTCCCCCTCATCCCACCCGTCCGTCCCGCAAAGGGGATTTCTGACACCCATCCGCCACGCGTTGCAGCAGAGAGTTTCCTCCCCCAATCCCACAGCCATTCCACCCCCCGCCTCCGACCGTCACCCTCTGGGCCTCCTCCTCTTCCACCTCTCTTCCTTCCCCCCTTGACCTTGCAGCTACAAAGCAGCGCTAATGGAGAATAATTATCTCTCGGTTGGAATTGAAAAAAAGGTGAGAGTTAAGAGGGAAGACCCGTGGAAAAACAATTATTTCTGAAAGATGTGAATGGCGTGAGAGGGTGTGAGGAGGGTTGTGGGGTAGTGGCGGAGGCGGCAAATTTTGATTCAATTCCTATACCTACATGCATGTATCTTAGTAGGATTTTTGCAATATTGCTTTCAAGATTGCCAACTTTGTGATCTTTCATTCTGTATATATAGGAGTAGGTTATGCCTTCCAGTGAAAATTCATGATATTACTTTAATATAAACATTGCTGCATTATGTTCTCAATAGTTATTCGAACGACCCAGGTTTCTGTGTTCTTTGAAATTTTCAAAGTTAAACTTTTTTTTAACCTTAGGTTTTCTATGTTACCATCAAATATTCACCATAGATATCATCTAAATAGGTGGTGGGGAGTGGTAAAAAAGAGGAGTACGGAATGAAGTTGGTAGGCATTTCCAAGCAGTCTCAGGTATTAGTTTAGCCTAAAATATTACAGATGTGAGTGGATGAAGGAACACGGTGCTTGCTAAATTAATAGAATATGATTCTTCAGCGTTTACCTAGAATCTTTTGGAAAAATGCCATTTAGATGATTTTAATTAAAAAAATACGTGAGTTATTTAATCTGCTGTTTGAACTAAATCAATAGAGCTTTTAACCTTCATTAACATTGGTTATAACTAGACTCGACAGAGCATTTTCAATTGTTAGTAGTTCGTCTACAAGGAAAGTTAAACGTTATGAAAATTACTAATCGACACCTTCAGCTCTCAATGTTTTTTGTTTACCTTTATTCTATTCAGAAATGCTTGATAAACTTCACGTTTGGTTATTCCCAAACATAATACCCACCTTTTCCCTGACGGTGCACATGTCCTCACCCTGGGCTTCACTAATGTTTTACATCGGACTTAAGGATTATTCTGTCGCTCATTACTGCTGCTTGTCTGATATCTGTATTATTCGCCTCTTGTTCAATCTTTTTCACTTCGTACCTCCTACTACCATGGTGATATTGTGGCATATAGAGACACAAATTTTGAACGACATATTGCATAAAAATTCAAGGCCATGATCGGTCTCGTAAATATTGTGAGAAAGGAACATATTCGCTTGCATTTAATATAAAAATATTATCTTTTCATTTATGTGCATTTATATCAACCAGGCAATATTTTAGCTCAGCCAGCATTGAAAATATTTATTGGACAACGCATCTGAGAGCATTTCATTCTGGTACTCACCTTATAGGAACTTAAAATTTTCTTTTAGGGAAGTAAGGAATATGCTCAGGTAACCTTACATTGACAGTTTGCATAGGAAGTGAGTATAATGAAACTAGTAATGACCTACACTGAGTATAATGAAACTAGTAATTGGGTGGTTTGAAAACGTGAATATTTATAGGAGGTGGTATGATTGAGTTGAATGAAAATTATCAAACCAATACGAAATTTGTAATAAGAAATATTAATTATTGAGATCGAGAACCAGTTATACAAAGTAATGTAAAGAATTCATGTGTCATGAAAGAACGAAGTTTGGTTGTATGGCCGATTTCCCTTTTCATTTTCATTTATCACGCACGGCGCGTTTACTCACTTTGGAAAGAGTAGATATCATTTCTCCCGATCTTAGGAAAACAAGCCTTTGAATCCGGTCCTATTTAATCCTCTCTCCCGGACCAATTTTTTCGTCGAATGATAATGTTTCTCTGCGTCTTAGACGCGCACAAATTTTTTTAGTGAAACATTTATTATCAC
Organism: Platycnemis pennipes; assembly: GCA_933228895.1. Classification (NCBI taxonomy): domain Eukaryota; kingdom Metazoa; phylum Arthropoda; class Insecta; order Odonata; family Platycnemididae; genus Platycnemis; species Platycnemis pennipes. The sequence goes on along the minus strand of OW121847.1, from coordinate 146,462,127 downwards.
TGCCAATTATCACGAAATGGGAGAAAAGTCACAGCTAATTCTCTCAAAACGTTTCTTGTGTGGTAACTTTTAACAATAAAAGCCTTTAACTGAGTCCAAAAAATTTTTTATAAGAAATAGTGGGTGGTTGAAAAATTTTGTGTCATAATATAAACGGTTTACACCTTTATATATTAATCCTGATTGGTAATTACGGTTATTAGCATTTCCCAATTATCCAATGTTTAACATTGCTGGGGGAAATGTCTTTTTGTTAGCAAATCCTCAAAAAATATGTTGATGTAAACCTTAGAGCCTCCATGGGCCATACGCCGTCAAATTGTTCATTCAGATTTTCTGAAGTGTCTAAATAACTTCTGATTATTCTCCTTAAATTAATCCCAAATAATTTTAAGCGAAAGATTCACCACTGTGAAGGAGAACATGCTGAAAGTTTACAAGCTGAAATTCATGTTGGTGTGATTTCAACAAGCGAATACTGGCCAAGCGACTTTCCTCTTGCCCCAACTGGATAGCTTGTTAACTGTCCGTGTCTCTCCCTTACTTGGTGAAGCCCATTTTTATTCATTCCCATTCCTTCCTCCTACGCGATCCGGCGAAATTTATCGCTCAATTGTTTGTAAAAGGTCTTGCGCAGGCTTACAAATGCTGCGCCCAGTTTACCCTCCGTCGCCCGTTGATAAAGGCAGTTTGTTTTCTCTGTATCCTCATTCCCATCACACATCTTGTCGAGCCTAAAGGTGTCTCTGAACCTATTCTTACCTGATTTTATTGCCTTTTATTCTTTCTGCTTCGCATACCGTCTCGCACTTTTTGTTCCTCGCTCTCCCCGGGATCTTTGCACTTTGGCTCGGAGTATCGTATTATTTCTTTTCTTCCGTTTATTCCCTGTCCATAGCGTTTTTCAGATTCCATTTCTTCCCTTTCTCCCGTATATCTCCGCTTTTTTCTTGTTATGCCGATCACTCAATTCTTGTTTAAGTATTCATCCATTGCCATTCCTTATCTCCATTCCATCACACTAGAAAGTCCGTCTCCTTCCATCCGTGAGAATTTCGAAGAACCACCAAGCAATCGAGCTCCAAGATCCTCATTTTTCTTGTCCAAACCGAGCATTACTGTCAGTGTTAGGAGGGTTAGAGCGTATTTCAGTGAAGCTAAACCTTACCGCAAAGTCAGTTGTTTCCCTCTTAGATCATCAAAATATCTCAAGTTTTACTGTTTTTTAATACTATTATGACTATGTAAATATTTATCATAACTTTGGGGTTGCCTATGCATCGTCCAAAGAATTGCATATGTAAAGAGGGAGGATATTATCTTGGAATCTAATGGTTTTTCCTCCTGATACATCTCGGGTGCGGAAAAATGACTTGGGGCCTGGGCCACTATCACCTGTTACGCTGCATATTGGGTTGCTGTGCAGAAATATCAATGAAAATTGCTCAGTATTAAAAATTACAACGAACATAAACATCAAGCTGATGTTCGCCCATAGAAATAGATGGTCATTTATCATTGCCTCTAGCAAATCTATGTGGGTCGAGCTCGACGGCACTGACAAGTGGCGTCGAGCATTTATTTATACAAGTGGCATGCTGTAGGAAATGTATTAGGCATTTTATTTTCTTTTGCCTGCATTTCCTCTCGGGTGGTTTCTTTCTTGGCCCATTCCTCCGTAACCTTTAGAGCTCCACATCTCCTCCTGCTGAACTGTCTTCTTCGGATTCCGTTCGCTTTTTCGCTTTATTTTTCCTTTGTGCAACCCTTGTTTATTACCAACGCTCTCTTACCACGTGGAGGAAAGAAGTGCCAGCCTCTCTCTCTCTCTCTCTCCAAAGGGAGAGCGCTGGAATCCTTGTAATTGGGTGATTATTCCTCAAGGTAACTTACGCCTACTCGTGAACATGCCACTCCCACCATGCCCTCCCTCTCTTTCCCGGCCTCTGCCTCTCTCTTGCTCCCCTCCGTGATCACCGTTGCCACCAGTGTTGTACACTGCACTCGATGGATAATTATGCGAATCGTACGACGGCGCGTCATCATGCGACCAGATTGTTCTCTTGCTCGATTCCCGCCCTCTCTGGCGCCGCCCAGCCCCGGCATCGTTATCCGGCGTCCAAAGCGACGAAGTTTCAAGGCATGCAGCCCAGCTCAGTCGTCGTCGAGTGCAGCCAAGGATTAGTGTTAATCCCTTCCATCGCTTAGCCTGCAAAACCATTTCTCTCTCTCTCTCTCTACCTCCCTCCGGCCCTCACTCACCAGACCTCCTATGACGTCAGAGCATCATAATTCGTAATGGCAATCTCTTCCGGAAGTGAGGATCCATCTCCTCTCTCCCTCCCCTTCCATCTCCTGCATCGCCGCTGCCTCACCTCAAAACGCACAGTTTTCATTATTCAACCAATCCGCGCTCGCTTTTACGGCCCCATCCTCTGCTCCCACTCAATCCTTCTCCTTCTCCCCCCCTCCCTGGTCCACATCCTTCTCTCCCAGCATCCCTCGACTCCCTGTCTCCTCCGTCTCCATTAATCTCCTCATCTTTTTATCCTCCCAAGACGCTGGAATTTTCAATTCCGAATCCAAAATGTGTGGTTGGCGGTGGTTGCTCTCATAATGGCGATCCTCAGTATGAAAAATATATGGGAGCGAAAATTTTCTCATTTTTTTCCTTGGGCCGCCGCTCTCTTGCGAAAATCCCTCGTGACGTCGTTTTATGAAATTTATATAAATCCTTATCCTCATCAAATTTCTAAACGACCATCCTTCTCCTTCATTCCTACACAATGCTGGCGAAAGAGGCAAAGGAGAAATTCATTTTCCTTTCCATGGCATTCATGAGGAAATTCGCTGTGCGATTACAGCCGGAGGAGATGTAAAGGATGTAAATAATATTTTTTCTGCGTTATTTGTGAATATATACTCTAAGAGAGGACGTGCTTGGTGGATGCTCAAAAATTCATAAAAAATAAAAACTGATGATGAAACATAGACGTGCAAAAAAGGGAAATACTCGTATAGGTGTATCGGAGACGCCTTCGATATACCTGTGTAAGTGTCCCCTTTTTCTCGTGTGTATATGTTTAATGTTCATTTTTATTTTTGTAATTTATATAAATATTTCTATTATGTTGTAATTTATATAATATAATTCTATTATGTTATTGTACATTAATTTATTTTTCTATTATTTTTGTATTATTTAATTAATTATTTTATTCTGTCCTAGCTAAAATGCTGAAATAAATGATACTCTGACTTCACCTTAGTATGAGGTACTCTCTTATACCTATCGATCACGTAAATCATAGTCTCCCCTACAAATCATATATTCACACTCCTAGAAATACCATCGTTAGTGTAATGAACTATATGTTGATATCTTTAAAATGTTCAATGCTTAATTTTTATGAAATATCCGAAACATAAATATTTATTCTTTTGTATTCTTATTGGAAACATTTTCCCTTAAGTGGATGCGACCGTTTTCATGTTTCTTCTTGCTGCTGAATCTCACAGTGGCCTCCAAAAATGAAAGTAACTGAAGAATAGAAATATTTGGTGCACATGGCCCTCAACTAGCAGCTAATAATCTCGAATTTATCACTTTCCTTTGGGGCTAAAGTTGGGAGGAAAACATTAATCTCGAAAGAAAGCACGTAGAAGTACAGAGAAACTCGTTCCGAGGGCCATCCTTTACCTCCCCTTTATGGATGTGGGTGGAAGAGTTCCCCATAAGGATCCTGAGGTCCTGATTGCCTCCACGGCCTCTGCCACGGAGTCCGTTCGTTCCCTAGCGAACCTTTTGCTTCCATGTAGGGGATATTAGAACCAACCAAGCCTTTGTTTTCCCTGGTGTGATGATGGGTATAATGATTTATACCAGTGTAATGAAATAGTCTGTCTGTGGAGTCTGATGACATCAAGGGCAAGGATTGATAAAGATTAGGTTATTCTGCAAACACTTGAAAGTATTAAGAATGCAGTTATTTGTATACTGAAACCTCTTTCAAGTTATTATTTCCTAATTCATCCTTTGAAGCATGCCATCTGGTTGAACAACATTTCTGAAGGATATTTTGAATATTTCAAGAGAGAGAGTGTGTAGCTTAAATACTGCAGTTTGTATTGAATGACATTTTAATGATTTACTGAAATGATAAGAAAGGACCCCTCGGCGTCTTTTGTTTAGCTCAGGCCGGCGTTGATGTCGGCTTTCTCCTAAATATCTCAATCTCTCTGTCTCCATGAATTTCAGCCTCTTCCCTGATGTCCACCTCTCTTTAATGGCGCAGACAGCTTTAGCCTTCGGTCGACTGTGACAAAAATGGAGAGCTCTCTACATTTTTGGTCTTAAAATTTACTTTTACCAAAAAAAATATTCAGAATATTTCATCGGTGACCTAAATCAGGAACTAGCTAGCTATAATCGCCGCTCCGCGTTGTTTTCCGTGATGTGAGGGAAATATAAGGATTTTGTTAACATATACGTATTAGGTACCTTGTGATTCACCATAAGAGTGTGCTCCAGGAAAAGCTGTATTGAGTTTGAATAAAATAAAAATAATTTCCTTAGCAGTGTTGCACACATTAAGCTGCAGTTATTTTAATGGAGAATAGATTCATAACACCACCAAAAAAGGAGCGTGTAGAGTTTTAGAATTGTGCTTTTCGTTTTGTCTACCTCATCTTCGAAAGGAAAAGGAAGTATGCGCTATCGTGGATATAGTTCATTGTATTTTTTTCAATATTATCCTATGTGGTCAGAGTTTTGGTCAGGGTTAATACCTATTCATTAATGTATCCCTTCTACTTTTTGTCTTTCTCTAATGCTCCTTTTCTTTAGCTCATTCACAAATAACTTATTGATTAAGCAAACGCCCAGGCATGCGCATTTTTAGTCATGCATTCTTACAAAAGATATTTTCTTTTGAACTTTTTGGATTTTTTTATTATCAAATGTGATGGAGATTTTTGGTGATATACTGATTCCCACTTCAGTACTGCATGAAGGGCACATCAAGGTCAACACTCCGTCCATGGGGTATGAAGATAAACCATGGTGGACCCCTTGGCCCCTTAAGTAAACAGTAAGCTACATAATGCCCTTTTTCCGTTCTCATAATCCTACGTATACCTTATTATTTTCTTGCAATTTTTGGTAAAAACTACTTCAGAGGTCATTTTCCTCCGAATATTACTATCTTTATTAATATAACTTCTGCCACTGTAATAAGATAAAAATTCAATGCAAGCCGTTGGCCGATTAGCCCAAAAGCGCTTGTTCATTCATGTATGAAATGAGCTCATCTCCTGCTTCAAGCTCTCCCGTAAATCCTTCATAATTTCTTCTACTCACAAGTTGAATATTGCTGGTGATAACAGGCAGCCCTGACTTACTCCTCTGTCCTTGATTTTTCATTTGCTGCCCTGACTTTGGTCATATTAATTATACACAGTATTTGACTATACGCTTATCCTCTCAATGAAATTAATGCAATTATTTCATTTACTAAGCCCATTATACCCTGTCAGACGCCTTCTTAAAAACCATGAAAAACCTCTTCAACCTAATTATTTGCTATATTTATTCACACTAGCTTTAACAACGCAGCAACAAAAGACACACGTGTTCCTCCCTACTCTTATTTTGGATTCATATTACCGTGAGCATTCAGTATTTTCTATTCCTTAGCTTCTCTGCATTACTCTCGGTACTACCTTAACTGCATGAAAAAACTTGCAAGTTGTTCTCAAAACTTTGCGTGTCTCTTCTTCAAATGGATGAGAAAAATATTGTAATTATTAAGGCTACGGAAATGGAGGAATAGCTTTTCCTCAATACCTTTCATAGGTCTACGTGGATATTATACATTCCAATAGCCGTCTCAGTTTTCTGATATAATAAGAAATATCTGAATGGATGAGGACGCTTCGTCTTTAGGTAAATTTTGCTGCAGCGTAACCTTTGACAAGTTTAAAGCATGAGGAATAACATGATGACGACCCGGTTTGCTAAAGAAATTTATTATTTTCACTGGAAAAGAATAGCAGTGCAGTAAAGCAGTACACCTGCTTTATTGTCGAAGCTATTGGCCGTGAATTATAAGTGGAGCAGTCGTTAAAGAACGCTTTTAGAGACTTCCCATATTGCCATAATTTATGAAATTGTAAGTTTTATCACCAAAATTAGCCGATTGAGGATGAAATTAGCTTCAACTAGATACTTTTTAATCCTTATCTTAAGCCAACGGCAACAAGTTAGGATAACCAACATGTCAAATATTCAATAGTATATCCTATAAATTACCATATTTGTAGCATCTGTTCCTGATAATCGAGAGAGAAAATGTTCTCTTTTGATCGTGATGTCGTACTCATTAATAAACACAATTTTATGGCATTTAATTATTCACAAAATGTGGCGGTTAAATCGATAAAATAGGTATTAAATATCTAAAATAGCTAACATTACTATAAAATAACTAGATATTAAACTTAGTGTTTCAACTCTTAATAAATAGTTTACATTTAATATTGAAAAATAAACACAAATTGCACCCTTATTAAAAAGTAAGTAATCAGGTCGAACCATTATGCGGAAGCAGTACGTCGAATATTCGCTCGTCATAAGCGACGGTTGCATTTATATTTCATTGCCATATCCTCACGGCGTACCTGGTGTGAGCCGGTGTACCCTGTCAGTAATCCTTTTTTCTGAAATGAGCAAAATGTTACATTATCCGCTAACGTGAGGCGACTGGGAGTTTTATTTACACGAGCGTAATACGAGTATTTTTAGCGAATAGGTAACATCATCTCGCACTCCGCTCTCTCACTGATTGCCTTGCGGAACGCGCCCTCTGGGTTCACCATGCTGTATAATTTATTGTCCCTGGGATATTTCCATGTTTTCTTTTCGTGCGGAATTCGCTTTACGGCACCACCACAAGAAATGAGCCATGCCATCATGATTCATTGAATTTTCCCAGCAAAGGCTAACGATGGAGTAGCGTTGGCCCGCTACTTCACCTCCACTGCCTCCTGGAATTTATGGAACATAAATTATGTATCCTAAAATTTCAAATCGCGCGTGAATCAATAAAAAAGAATAGCTGAGTTAGTTGCAATGCCTTATCGTCCCTTAGTCCAATTCACCAAATAGGCCCAAAATAGCTACATACCCGCTAACCGAACTCTCAATTTGATTTCCCTGAAGCGACGGGTCTTAAATTTCAGTACGATGACATTTATCCGACAGTTTCACCCATCCTTGAGTTGAAAGCATAGCGTTTCACATAATTTTCACATTAGCGTTTCACATTATTTATTTTACGATGCAAATATACAGGTACATACCTAGTACTTAGATGGAAAATTGCTCCCTATTTTTAATTAATAGAAATTCCTAAATATATCGTTCTATTCGTATAGTGGACTTTTCCTTGTGTGTTTTCCCAAGTATTTTTATGCTGCGGCTCATATGCGAAGAATGTATAATTTATTCTTAATTCATGTGTGGTAAAAGTGGCATCTTATGTCTAAATAACAATGTATTCCATTCAAATTCAAATTCAAAATTAAATAGACCTAGATTAGGTTACTCCAGAAATCCGGCGAAGAAAATAGAGAACCTACAAAGAAAGCTTTAACATTACATAAAAACGTAAAACTACGCAAAAGACTTATCCTCAAGATTCCTTTAACCCCAAGGTATTACCAATTAGTATCCAAAATAGTTCAGTGAAAAAAGTGGTTCTAGAACCACGTAAGGATATTTACAAGGGTTAAAAAACTGCGATGCTGGCATAATCATTGCAATGAATGGAAAGGAATACAAATGTAAATGTACATATTATATAGAAAGAAACGAAACGGGCACTTGAGATCTTTTAAAACTTCCAAAGGCTCAAATAATAGCTGACAGTTTCTCACAAAGAAAGTTCTGTGTTTTGGAAAAGTTCTGAAAGAGAAAATGAAGAGGTTTTGAAATTAATATTGTTGGACTATCCATTCAAACATTTTTTAGCTCTTTTCCTTAAACGTATATGCAACATTATTCTACGTTACGTAATATTATTGGTGTTTAAAAGCACCCATCAGCCCGGTGAGAAAATCAGTAATGGTAGGAGGTTTAAAAATTTAACGAAACAGAACAAATGCAAAGAGAGGCTTTAAGACGTTAAAAAAATATATATAGCCATTTGGCAGATACAGTAAAATACGAAGCAGTTAATGGGAAAGTATCGATCTTGACGAACCCATAGTTTTGCTTTCGACTGTTCTTTACACTGTATTTGTGCATTCACTGTAGTGTGCTTTGAGTGGATCATCCACTTTTTGCTCCTTGTGCATTCATCTTCCTTCAGAATTTTTTCTGTGTTCTAAAATACATATTTGCGCAGCGCACTAATTTTGTCATCCAAAGGGTTTATGCTCCGGAATGTGAACGGTTGTACAATTGTTTTGGATAAACCACTATGTAAGCCTTCTTTGCGGGAGCCACTGTGTAAGAATTCCCTGGAGACAAGAGACGAATGGATGAGGCAGGGAGAAAGAGAGAAGTACCAAGTTGGCGTCGGCGGAAGGGGGGAAAAGATGGAGTAATATCCGCGGATGGGGAATATCGGAAGGTAGTTGGTCAGAAAGCTGATATTCGTATCCGGGAATGTAATGCCGCTGCAGGAAAGGAGCGACAAGAATGAGCTGAACTGATTGGCAGATTGTATGAGAACATTTGCGGTATTATGCATTTTGATAGCTCCAGATAGTTCGACGGAAAATCGTGGCACCAAAATAACCTTTTTCATGTAGCCGAGAAAAAATGACAAAATAATATCCCCAATAGATCAATTTTATTATATTTGTGGAAATTAATGAATGCGTGGAGAAGTAAAATGAACCGCAGGAGGCGTGAACGTTGACTCCCAATAAGCGTTTCTTTAATTACTTAGTGAAGCTGTAGGTTCATGTGAAATGCATTTTGGATTAATCAATTACCCTCTGTGTCATAAAATATTTATGTGTAATCACTATCAGTTATTTATTACAATTATTTATTGATGCTTCATGTGCAAAAACGTTAATTAATATGCCAGTGTTCTCAAATGTAAATGAATTTGTGAATTTTCAGAGAAATCATCCGAAAAAAATAATGCATGCCATTAAAATTACCGTTGATTAGATATAACTAAAAGTATATAAGTGAAATGGGAATGTAGTGCTATTATACTGCTTGGGATAATTTTAAATATACGTAGCTGTTAATAAAAAAATTCCTTTCCTCAAGTAGGTAGTGTAAAGCAAAAAATACTGGACTAATTTGATCAAGAGAAAAGAATGTGGGGGAAGTGTGAAATCAAATGAAGAATATGAAAGGAATGAAATGATACTGGACCTCACAACCTTGTCTTCGGAGGATAGTGGGATAAAGGAAATGCTGAGGTTAAAGAAAATTTACCGTGGTATCAGGCACGTAGCCAGAAATTTGCTTCGGGAGGGGGAGGGGGGGGGGGAGGCTAAGTCTTGCGTAACTTGAAACAAATCAGCCTTGCCCATTCGGTGCCGGCATGTTACAAATCTCTTCCCTTAGTTATCAGTGCTTGGTATTTACTTTTACAGTGCCCATACTTATTTCTTCTCACTAGTAAAGTTCACTGTTAAAATCAGAACAACAAAATTATTGGAAAAAAATTTCGGGGGGGGTGGGGAGGGGGCTGAAGCACCAGAGCCCCCCCCCCTGGCTATGTGCTTGCGTGGTAGGTACATACATTACTCCCACCATATCACGCCAAAAATATTTCTTTAGAATTTTCCAGTTGAAATAGCAATGGGCAGGATAATTAGGCACATGAAAAATGATAGGACATGTAGATTGGCGGAGGTTCAAATCAGGGGAAGGGAGGCTATTTGTTTCATAACTATCAGAAAAATTAGAAAATATAGTAATATTGAAGCGTGGATTGAGTTTATCATCCCCCTTTACTTATGACGGCAGAGTACTTGGCTTCCGTAGTAACTTTTCCATTTCCTCATTGTCTGTGTCCTAATCTTCCTACTTTTCTAAGTGTACCTTCAAAGGCCATTTCTCTTTAATTCAATTCAAAACAACATTGAACCGTGGAACATTCGATCTAGTATTGGACATCAAGGCAATCAGGTTTGTTGGTCACTCTCAAATCCTCGCTCTTCCCATTGTAGCCCTATATCCCTAATCACCCAACCTCTTAGAGGGAAGCAAATGACTTCGGCTGTCCATCGGCTCGCGGCGGTAACCTTTTCGGGAATGGAGGTGAGCCAATTACAGCAAGAAGCAGAAGTGGAGAATGATTGGATCGAAAGGAGAAAACGCGGGAACCTTTCTGAACTCGGACTGAGATAGAGACAAGTGGTTTTCGGGAGGGAAATTGCGCAGGCAAGCAGGCAGGTGGAGAAGAGGAGCGAAACATGAGCGTGGGTGAGGGAGGAAAGTTCCTCACGAGGACCAAGGAGTGATCGGAGGACGATCGGTGAAGTGATTTGGGAGGAAAGAAAGCCAGAGAAAGAGAGTGAATGGAATGGAAAAAGGTCGGAGTGGGAGTGTGGCAGGAAGACCCTGGAATTAAAGGGGAGGGAGGGAAAGTGTTGAGCACTCATGAAGAAGGGCAGAAGGGCGGACGGGGGCAGAGTTCGGAAAGGGGAAAATGAGCGAGTCAAATGAGGAGGGAGAGGAGAAAGAAGGATGGAGAAAAGACGGAGCATTAAGCGAAAAGAGGAGAAGACTTGCGTGCGGGGGAGGGTAGAAAGGAAGAAAGAGAGAGGTGGAATGATATAGGAGGACGAGTGAGTTGGGCAGTTGGGAGGGAAAAGAGGGGGGAAGAGGCGTTTAGATGAGAAAGAGAGGGGTGGGGTGGGCGGCAGATGAAGGGAATGAGGGAGGCGGGGAGGAGGACTTATGGGGCAAGAGAGAAAAGGGCCGAGGCAGACGCTCTTTTTCTCGCAATCTCGTGATTGCTTCGGGGGTGCGGGTGGGAGGTTCGTGTGTGTGTGTGTGTGAAGAGGTGGGGGTGGAGGGTGTGGAGGAAGTGGCAGTGGGTTTGAGGCCTGAGCGGGTGGAGGATGCTGGTGTTGGGTAGATGCTCTTCGGACCCAACGGTGGCGAGGGACGAGAGGAGGTGTGAGGTCAGGGCAAAAGACTTAGCGGAGGGAGAGGGGATGGCAGCGGCACCAGTAGGCGAGCGAAGGCCGGCCTCTTCCATCTCCCTCAGTCTTGGAACGTGGGATGTTTTTTCGATAGGTCGAAGCGTCGTACAAACACGCCTCACCTTCCTCTCGCCTCCTGCTCCTACACCTCGCACCCCCCCGCGTGCAACCCACGGCCTCATCTTCCGGTAAATCACCTTCCATCCTCCTTCCTTTGAAGCCATGCCCCAATTCAGGCGGCCGACAGTTCCGAGAATTCGCACCGTGCCATGAGTACGTAAAGGTGCATCGCCTGCCTTCCACTCTCCACCCACCCCGCGATGCTCGAACACATACTCCAAAAATCCCTGGATCCCCTTCTTTCCCTCCCTCCTTTCTCGCCTTCATCACAGCGCTTTTCTCTTCTCTCTTGCCATGTACATTTCCTTCATCCCGGACGCAATTTTTTGCGAATGAGTTCTGTTCCGTTTTCTTCTAAACCCATTGAGGCAAAACCTGCAAATATTGCGGAGGTTTAAAAGTGCACACATTGCAAAACATGAACGGGGAACGTACCGTGGGCGGCCTACCGGACCCCTCGACTCAGAATGAAGAAAAAGAGTCGCGAAAGGCATGGAAGTGTTCACCGTGGTTCGCCTTCATCAAGTGAAGGGTCTGGCTCCAGAAAAATATCAGTTGAGAAATGATGAATATGAAGTAGGATAGAGTTGAGGAAAGGGGTGAAATTCGTCGCTATCGGTACCAGGGTCATGCGAATAATGCTTGAAAGTGTACTCGCTTTGTTCTTCTTTTCATAAGCTCTTAGGGAGAGAAGTAACCCTGAATAAGTATATCTGATAGTTTTAACGAAATTCTTAACGTAATGCTGTGGTAACTTTCATCCTTTGGCTTTGTATATTACTGCCTCTATGTGACTGAACAAACCCCTTGAAATATTGATATTGATTTCATCTATATAACCACGCTACGACCTGCCGTAAGTGCCTTTTGGGCGGAATAACAGGTCACCATGCGTGAGAAGGAAAGTTTTTTAAGATAGGATAAGAAAAACATTTTGGAAATAATTAAGCGTAATTCGTAATATTTTCGAAAGAACTATGTTTTATTTGCGTGTGTAGTCATGTGCTGTGCGTAGGGAAAACGGATTCTTATGACCCTTGGCCTGACAGTTAATTTCTCTTAGTCTTTTAGTTTAGTTTTAGTCCTTTAAGAAATTGCCGTTAGTGAGTTTCATGTCCAAAGTCAAGTGATTCAGTCTTATGTGTGTACTATCCCCTTCCTTAATCGAGATCACAGATATTTCCTTAGCGTTGCTGTTATCGTTATCCGTAACAAGAATCTTTCTAGTAGTGAACTCTTTTGCAACCTCTCTTCACGTTATTCACTCCAAGAATGGGAAAACGTTGTTTTCGGCCCTGATTCAGGAAATATTTGAAGAGGTCCGATCATATTTTTGCTTCCCGTGTGTGTAATATGAAGAACATGACGATAATGGGAGCGCGAGGGGTGTTCTTCTTTGTACTCTCATTTTTAAAATGGAGCCAGAATCCGTTTTATTAGGACCTGATTAGGTCCTTAATTGCTTGTGGGCGTAGGTCAGGAATAGTGAGAAATCCCTTTTCATATCGTTTTGCACAATCACTTGTGTTAGTAATTTCATCACAGTATCGGCGTAAACGGCGCAAGAGGGTTGGCGAGTGATATTCGATACGGCCAACAAACGTATGGCACTATCCTCTCCACCTTCAGCCCTCTTATTCGCTCCCCTTTGAATTCTCTCCGCCCTTTTCTTCTTTACCTGCCAGTCCGCTCACTTCGCTGTTGTCCGCCCGCATCCTCCCCCCTCCCCACCGCCGTCCTAGGGGGCTCCTCCATCTCCCCTCGCGAGGCAGCGAAAAATGCGTTGTGCCATAAATCTTCGTGAACAACACCACCTTTACATCGAGGAAGATGCAATTCACATTTTTCATCGAATTTAATAAATGTAGTTCAGTATTTTTCGAAACTCGTATTTTTTTACATTGCATTTATTCTGTAGAAGAATGATCAATGGATTATTTTCATTGAAACGTGCTCTTGCAAGAAAAAATCTCATTTTATTTTTATTTCGCCCTTTAAAAATTCTGTCAAAAAGTACTCCGTAGTAGGCAACAATGAATGCCTTAAGGATAACAAAGGTAATGGCAGATATCGAAAGTTGTGTGTGAGTGACCAATTTCATAGCAATAAACATCCATAGCAACACTCGTCAGATTTTTGAGAAATCTACGTCACAGTAAATGGATCTATTCAGTTCATAGCCTATTTTTATCAAAATAATTTCACATTATGTTAAAACAATTCTTTTTCCTTTCTTTCTGAAGCGCATTCTAATTGTAAATGTTCTCTGCATGCAGCAAATAATACGGAATACGGAATAAAGGAAACGGAATACGGAAAGCAATAAGGAACGAGCTCTGATATGAATGAACAAGCAGCATTGGAAAGTTTAGGGTGACCTCTGGTACTCCCCAAGGATGTATTATCGGAGTAATAGTACTGCTCATCTATGCCATATATATCACTGACAACATTTCCAGTAACTTAAGATTATTTTTTCTGAAGATTCGATCGTCTATCGATACATAAGTAAAAAACATAGTAAGACTCTGGAACTCCCTCAACGGATTTAAATTATATCAATTCTTGGCGTCAAAACTGGAGCTGGAACTAAATGTAAAATATGTACCGTAATCCATTTATTGCTGAAAAATTCAAATCAAACTAAAAAATATAATATGCCGAGGCAAGCAAAATTATAGAAAATGAAATTATGATGTATTTGGGCAACACTTTCTACAAATCTACCATGGATTATAACATTTGAAATGCTTGTGGTACAGTGCTTAAGGCACTGGGGTTTATCCCACGAATTTGAGGAAGTATTCACGGGGAAAAGTGAAAGAAAGAGGTTATTTCGCACTTGTAAGACCTCATATAGAGTAGGTATGTATGAGGTATTTGGGTGACTTCGTAACAAAAAGCATATCTGTCTTGGATATAACTTTATATTGTAATGGAGCCGTACCTGCCTTTCAAGGGATTGTCTAAACAATCACCTTACTAATGAATTACAGCCGATACTTTGGTATTAATTATGCACAATACCTTCTTTAATAGTGGCATTAACTTCAAAAGGCTAATAAACTTACCAGAATGACTAAAATGTTACCATGGCAATTAGAAATAACAAGTTTTGAAGTCTAAAACTATTTTTAACATTTGATGAAGTAGGAAAATTTTCTTGTCCACTGCAAATGCCACTTTTCTCAACACCTCTATTTTAATAATTCCGTATCTGTCACCCTGCTTTTCTAAAACCCCTAGATTATCAACTACCTTTACCTGAGTGGTAAACTGGTGCCTGATCATTCGCGAACGCAAATAGGTAACGAGGGAAGTTTTATTTGTCATATCTTAACTACCTTAACCGTTACAGCACTGATAATTATAATTGAAGTAACTGTGGTGATGCGTATTAAGATATCGCAAGACCCCTTGGAAGCACTTTATTGAGGAGAGAGAGACGCTGAGTGGCGTGTGAGAGGTTGTCCGGGGGCGGTGAAACTTAGGCCAGCTCTGAGTTGAGAAGGTGGAAGCCTGAATTCTGGAGTTTAGGGATGAAGATGAAGGAAGTAGAGATGGAAAGCATTTTAGATATATTAATCCAGTGCTCAAGCACAATTGAATTTGAGATGCAAGGGAATGGATTATATAAGAGGATGGAAATCTAGTACTATCGACCACGACCATCAGCGGTTCAATATGCGGTTGGCAAGAGAGACGGCGTGTGAAACATGGGTGTGATACGCAGGAACCAACAGGACCTTCTAAATATTGATTTGTCACGATCCTGGATAGTCTGATTGTATAGTGATGCTGGAAGCAGGACATTTAGCTACTCACTAATAGAACTTACTTCATCCCCTCAGGCTCTTTCTCTTTGTGTTTTAGGTAATCACCTTGGAACGAAAACCCACGTACTTGCATGAATAATGAAAGAGTATTCAAATTCATTAGCGAATATTTAAGGGCGTCTCCCGCACTCGAGCAAGATGCTTTGGCAAAGCACGTGGGGAGGCAGAGAGAATTTTTCAGGGAGGACGTTTGGGGAGAGTGAGAGGGGAGGTTAGAAAGAGTGGAAGGGAGAGTAAAAGAGAAAAAAGAAATGGAATTCTCTCAAGGATTGCGTGGTGGGGGAAGAGAAATGGAAGCAGCAGGACGGAGGAGGAGGTAAGTGGGAGGAATAGAGGAGGGAGGTGCGAAAGGGGTGGTGAGAGGAGGAGTCCGGGTGAGGAGGAGCAGATAAGGGAATCGGTGAGAGAGACATCGGGTGCTGGTAATGGACAGCCATTTCTTTATCGGAAGCGATTTGTATGAACCGCGATATTAGGGAACAGCCCACGACGTAAAGGCTCATTCCTTCCGCTCCTTTCGTTCTCTCGGTGGGATGCGGCACCGTTGAGGGGCGCAGCAAATTGAGCCGACGACTCGGAATCGATAAGGGGCGGGAGGGTGAAAGTAAATAATACAAGTTTCTAGGCACGGGCGAAGAAAAATACAGCTTTCCATTATGTCGGGAACTCCATATGTCTTCACTTCCCAGCGATTTGGAGGATTCTCTTCAACCTATGAATCATTGTAATGGCAGCGTATGCGGTGGGGTTAACTGGGCTCAAAATGCATGGGAGTGAAAAAATGACTGCAAAATTAATCTGACGAGAATATAATAAGAACTTTTGACTTATTAGCTGTTGAAACATTCAACAGCGTGCCAGATAAAAATCTTATACTGGCAAACAATCATCTAATACAAAGATGCAAGCTTGATTTTACCCCAGGCCGATTATTGAAATCCTAGAGGATAGATTAAAATTCAATTTGACAGTGGTGTTAATAAATTTTGTGATTACCCATAAAATTATATTTATCAATTTTTTATCGAATCTGATAATCTTCGGAATTAATTGATAAGCTAACATGATGTCTGTCTTTTTTTAAGAATTTTTTATGCCAAATCTTTTTTTCCAAAAAGGCGCGTCCATTTATAGCGTACTTTGTCACTTCGTGACCTCTCATTAATGTGATTTGGTTGAATTTGAATAGACCGTTCCCACTTCTGGGGGACGATCTATTCAATGTCCACCTACCCACCTTTTCTACGCGAACGGGCGATAGCGAGTCTGATCAAAAGAAAGAGACAAACTGCTGCCTGCTTGAACGACGCGTAAACATAACTTGTACTGGTGGGGTTCGTTTAGTTGATAAAAATACAGGTGGTACATCAAAAGACTTGGTAATGCTTGGTGACTTTTCACCTACTGCCTCTCACCACCACTCAACCATTCATCATCTTTCATGATTAATGGAAGTCCCCAAGCTGGGAGCAGTTCAACATTGTGAATTACATAACGTTTAACTAGCAGAGGATATTCTCTAACTACATTAAGTGGAAACGTCTGTATACGTCATTATCAAAAGCAATGGTAAGTGACTAACGATTTGGCGATAGAAGTTTTTCACCGTTTGTTGGCTTTGGTTGCTCATACTACAACATATATTTTTAAGAGTATTCGTTTTCAATATATATTAGACTATACAATGTTCTGTAGAAAATTTGGATGGAAAAGGTAGTAAAAGGAGATGGTGTTTTGAAGGAGGTGATTGAGGGAAGAGGGAGGAGAAGAACGGGTAGCTCGGAGGGAATGATGGGTGGCAGGAGGTATGAGGGGCTGAAGAGGGACATTGCGTGAAAGTTAGGGGGTGGGAAGAATTAAATATCCACTCAAACCTACCTTCCCCTGTAGAATACTAATATAATAATGTACTGTACAATATATATTAGATTGAATATCTCACAAAATACTTCTTGCAAATAGATGCTCATACTAAAAAAATGGCTCATCACCAAACCATTGGGTTTAAAATCTTAGGATAAGACTACAATATTTACAACCCTGCTTTCATTAATAAGAGCACTAACTAATCGAAATATATAGTAAATTCTCACTACTACGCGTTAACCACATGAGAATGGCGAGGAAAGTTACCACCACTTTAACACATCCCCTCAAGATTCTATAGGAGGTATTTGAGAATTTATTCCACGGATTCTACTGTTCTAGTTTAATGTAGCGGTTTAATTCAAAGGCAGCTATACGTGCAGAATTTCCTTTTGGTGTAAATTACTAATGACAAATTCTATATTCAAATATGGTGGATGGTAAATACCTCAAGGGAGGTAAACACGCGCAGGGCTTCATTAATATTTTATTGCTTCATTCACTCGTGAATTACAACATTATTTATTTGAAAGTTGAAATATTTTCAATACAAATTATTTTGCGCCCATTTCATTCATGTTTTAAAACATCAGTTTTGATAATATGTGATGAGAAAATTCAGGTTTTGAAATTTCATTGAAATTGAACATCCAGAGAAAAATTGATATTTGTGTTATGAACATCAATTTTAAATTGACATATGGGCCATATTTGAGTGGCAAAGTCAACAAAAAGTTATTTTTGTGTTACTGTTTACCAAGGTTTGTTCACTTGGCTTTAATATGAATCCGTGCTTATTTTTTAAATTTTGCTTTGTGAATGGGTTGAAATCATTACAGGCTATTGATCGCCTTCGTTGATGGAACACGATTAGAGACGTTGTTTAGCTACCATATCCTCATAATTGACTTATTAATTTTTTACGCATAATCATTTATGATTTTTGTTGCACAGCCTTGAAATTGGCCCTTATAGTTATCCTCCAGCAAAACGTTGGGGTTATAAATTCTGCAATAAAACTCTGAGACATCACACATTTGTCTTTTTTGGAGAAAATAGCCGATAAGTGCACCAAAAATCATTTTATTGTTACTTAGGTGGGAAATTTATCGGAATTACGAGGGATGATGATAAGAATGGAATGGTGGGTAGGATTATGCTGCTTAGGCGTTTGGGGATTAAAATCCTTAGGATCGTGCTGACTGGCGAGAAACCTCGGATCTTTGATTGAGGCGAGGAAGCACACTTCTATGTTTCTTCATCCTTGAGCTTTGGAATGCAGGGAGTTCTCTATCGAGCAGGAGGCGAAACACGGGCGTAAATATTAGCACAGAGGGGAGGATAGAACTTTGGATGAATCGGGGAAGGATCTAAGGGGGGGTGGGATGAGAGAGCAGGAGATTTAGTGAAAGGGCGGGTGGCCTCCAACCGAGCCCTGAATAGCCCTCGCGGATTATCGGCCATAAATAAAGGACAGGCGAGGGAATCACGAGTAAAAGTAAGGATCGAATTTCGCTTCTGTATCGCAAGAGATGAAATAAATATCGCAGTAATATAAGGGGATTGCGGTATAGTGGAGAAAATGAGGAAGGGGGATTGAAGGCCATCTTTTTTTAGGGGTTGTCTGTGTAGTGTGTGCTAGAAGGGGGAATGGGAAGTTTTGAATGATGGAAAGGGGCCAGGAGAGAGGTAATGGTGGGAGACAAGAAATGAAGATGATTTTTGCACAGGAGGCAGAGGAAATGGAACACACTCCGAGGAAAGAATTTTTCCTTCCTAGGAAGGAAAAATGCGGTGAGGAGATTAAGAGAAGTGCTCTCAAGAAACTACATTTTAAAGGCGGGGACCGAAGAAAGAGAGGTAGAATTTCCAAAACGTTCGCGGCGTGTTTTTCGCGGGCCGCGGTTGGTGGTCAAAAGGTTGCCTTGGAATAATACCCCCTACCTTGTGGGGGGACCTGGGTGTGGCAGGAGTTAATCCTGGTTTGGCCGACGAACACGCTGCTCATCGGGAAAATCACGATGGATCATATTTCATCGTCCTTCGCTCACCCGATATTTCCCTGGCAGTGCCAGTCCACCTCAACATTAGCCTCACGTTTTTAAAATTACATTTAGTACTGATGTTGAAAAATGAAATCCCTTAATGATCATAACGCATATGAAATAATTTGATGTGCTGAGAAATAAAACGATATCTTCATAAAACAAGCTTCTGAAATATTATGGTTGATTTCCATTTTATTCATATTCAACACAACCGTTGCATATTCGTGGGAGTGTTGCAAGAGTGATCATACTTTATTGGCTAATGCAAAAAAATTTTTTGGGGCCGATTTCCGATTCACTCCCTGGTTTGACTTGTATGTGTTACTTACTTATATGTGCTAGGGCAAGTGTACGGAACCCCTCCACGGGAACTTCAGGCGTAATCGAAGAAGCAAGGCAACAATAGACAGCGATGAGATGAGGGTGCTCGAGGGTGATCCTTGCAGTTGTATTCCCTGGAAACGAGTGAAGAAGGGAAGAGGAAAAAACATCGATGGAAGGCGGTATTCGCTTCCTTCATGGAAATAACAACTGCTCCACCTGTGTCGTATTATTCGAGGGTAAAAAGGGCTTTGTGAAAAAAAAGGCCATTGGTTGACCAATTCCCGAAAGTATTTCAGGAAAAAAAATTCTCAGATTTCTGTCTGCTTAGGAATCGTGTAAAATTCGAAATATTGGATCGATATTTATGACATTCTGCTTCGTTCAATATCTATTTTCTCCACGGTGCCGCTTTTATTGCTCGACTAAAAATTTGCAGTTTCTTTTCCTGAAAATCAGTACCTGGTCCTTACAGGTCCAGGATATGATGTAATTTATTAGTATTTACACACTTTAGAATTGTTATCACAGTCCAAGAGGTTAAATCTTCTCTGATATTTAGCCCGATAATAGGCGCTGGCAGGAATTTAGGGGCCGTTCATAAATTATTTAACGCAATAGAGGATGTCGGGCTGCTTTTTGATGCACAATTGACAGAGAGGTCCTGTCTTGTGTTACGTTGAGAGAAAGATTCGTTATAAATTAATACCTTGTTGAAATAATAATGTTGGTATGCATAGTCTCTTCTGTATGAATTTTAGTTTTGAGATATAAATAAGATATTTACAGGGAATGTCGGCTTTGTCATTCACAAAAAAGAGGCATCATTAGGGAGAGGGTTTTTGGAGTATTTATGGAGTGCTATAAGGGGAGGTAAAAAAGTGGAGTATCAACGTTACACTATGCCCCTAGAGTACATAGGTTGCAGAATGTTGAAGATTATGTCATATCATATATTTTTAAAACAAACCTGTTACGCTTCAGTGAATTGAAAGATAATGCGAAATAGCTTTTTTTTGGTTCATAGTGACATCACAATGAAACTATCAGATATGAGTGTGTGCAGCACAATGTTAGGGAAATAAATTATTAGTTGCAGCACAATAAATTATTAGTTGCCTTCCCCGCTGATGTATTCAGGCATATTTGTGCATTAGATCCAGTTAAAATGAATTACTGATTACATTTTCGGTGTAAGACATCACCGTTAAACGCATGTAAGCCTTAAGGAAGTTAAGAACAGTAACTGTAGAATTTATGGTCGAAAAATAAATGTACCTATACCTTAGGATGTTTGTGAATACCTATTTCAATATCATTAACATTCCCTGTATTCCCAACGTTCTTCTTAGATTATAGGCTTACCTATGGCCCATTTTTAAGATTCCTACGAGGTATATGCCTAATGCTAGTCGCATGTCAATAGTACATGTTTGGCGATCTTCAATACCTGCCACGCACCCTCTTGGTGGCTCGCAGGTATTACGTTGATGTAGATGTTTACTAATTCGCTGACCCACAGGTTCTTATTTGAGAGCACAATAGGCGAGTTCCTAAAGAGAGAGTTTATATGGAGAAAAAAAATTGTCCGTATTTTACCGCCAATCCTCCATCCTTTTTAATGATGTCACAACAATCGAGGGAGCGGGAGAAAGGAAAGTTGGTGTGGATGAGACGAAAGATTTAAGAGGGGAGTGAATGGCGGGCATCAGAGCCACCTGGCATGCAGGAAATAAAACTGCCGGGAAATAAATGAAGGAGTGAATATTATAAATAAACAAGGGAGGAAGGGAACCCTTTCCATCCGCTTTTAAATATTAACGAAGGGAACTGCCGGAAACAACTTCAGCGGGGCGAGAGCCAATGGCGGAGTTGGCCATTTACCCACCTCTATAATGCACGCGAACACGCCCAACGCCTCCGCGACCCCCGTGCCTCGCCCTCTCCCCTCTCGCGCCCCCCTCCTTGACAACGCCTCTCCTCTCTATTCCGCCATTTCTCTCTCCTTTCTATCTATTCACCCTTTTCCTTTCTCTCTCCTACCTCTTTCCGGCCATCAAAACTTGGCTCTCCTACTTTTCATCCTTCTTACCAACTTTCCTCTAAAACAGCTATTCACTCTCGTCCTCCTTTGTTCGAAATTATTTGTGATTTCTTCCTTGGCCGATACTGATAGTGCGTGAAGGAATTTGTTTTCAAAACAGTTAGCTCTGACATGTCCCTTGGGAATCTTTCTTTCTAATCTGGTAAAATGTCTAACGAGATGTGGATCCATGATGACTTATAGAGAGATGTATAAAGATATACGAATAGATAATAAATTCGCGAATAAACTATACACGTACATATAATTTACTCAAAAAAAGAGTAATCATTTAAAGTTTCAGTTATTTAAATTCCCTCAGAGTGAGTAGCAAATAGTTTACTTCTCACTTCCATCAAATATTCATCTTTCTGTGGTTTCATTTAGTGTAGTTTTTTAAAATAACAGTAGGACTAATCATCGTTCAGTTCCGTACTATTACATTGGAAGCATGAAGATGAATATTCCATCGTGTAATGCATTTTTGAAACAAGCCAGTTACGACTTGGTAAAATGAAAGGAAATATTAAATAGCTATTGTCTTTAAATTCAGAGTAGCACCAAAAACTACAATACTACAATGAAACTAGCAATTATGACTATATGCAGTTCAGTCGTTTCCTAGTATAAACGCGTAATACTGTTATTTGAATTTCCGTCTATAGCGGCTGTGTTTCCGCCTTCTCCATTTCAGTGATTTTGGTGCATCTCCAGGATCTCGGGGTGCGTCTCTGCCTGTGACCTCTCACCTATGCCGGAGCTCATTCGCGGGTTCATTCCCTCGTGGATGCCTCGTACGCGGTGTTACAGCGATTGGATTACAGAAATTTGCAAACTACGGCGGAAAAGTATTCGAGCGCGGTAATGCGCTAGAGGGCATCGAACTGTCGGCCAGCAGGAGAGGGCAGACATGCATAGGAAGGATGATTACACGCAAACGGTGAGTGCATGGCTTCGCGCTACTTCCTGCTAAGGTACAGCTATTTCCTTTTTCACGAATACCGTCGGACTCGAGCTGCTTTGAAGGGCGAGAAAAATTCCAAAATTAAAGACGGAAAACTAGCGTAGTTTGGCTGTCGTCGAGGGGTTTCAATGATAAGTTTTGCTGCCGCCAAACTTGAAATCTTCATGAGTCATCGGGAAGATCTCCTCGTGTGTGGCATTTTTCTTCGTAAGCCAGCCCTCCCAAATATATGACTGAATTCAGGCGGAGAAATAAAAACTCGCCCGCCACTTCAAGCTCCGCCCGTCGAGCCTCTATCCACCGTCCCTGTTCTGCATCCTTTTTACGCCTTCTCTTACTCCGTAATTCTGTTTGTATTGCCTCTTTTTGCCTGCACTTCCCTGCCCTACCTCTGTATCGTTCGCTCCCCCCGCGATGCCCTTGCCTTGTGCGATGCCCCCTCTTTCACTGCAGCCTTCCATCTCTCGATTCCCATCCCACTTCGCGTCGCTTTTATTTATCCCCCCGACCTATTCCCTTCCATTTTGCTCGTTCCCCTCTTCCCTTTTTGCCCTCACACTACTTACTCCATTACCTCTGCCCCCCAATGCCTCGCCCTATCATCTTTTTCACTTTATACTCCTTTGTTCCTCCATCGCTTCTTCTTAACTCCTCCCGTCCATTTCTCCGGAGATCCCCACGCTCTCGTCGTGCTACTCCTTTTCCTCATTCACCCATCTCCATCCTTCCCTCTCCTCTTTTATCTTCCTCCTTTAATATACAGTGAGTCCTCCCATATCTTTCTTCGACCCCTTTTACCCCCTCCATTATCTTTTCCCTTTACAGTCGTCTCCTTCCCATTGTTGCTCCTTTTCGTTCTTTCTCTCTCTCTCACTGTATCGTACGCTTGGTTTCTCCTTATCCTTCCTCTCCCTCTGCCCACATTTTCGCTCTCTCTACCTCTCAGTTACTATTTGTTTCCGTCTCACCGTTTCCCATCGCTGCTTGTTTCGCGTTCCCTACCGGGCCCTCCAGTAGTAGGTATTCCTCCACCTTCTCTCCTAGAAGCGAGCCCGCCCGCCATTTACTTTCGTTACCTCCTCGCCTCACTCCCAATGCGCTCGCCCATTCTTTTGCATTCCGCATCCTCCTCGTCTGCCTCTCTCTTCCCATCTCCCCCGCCAACCATTTGAACAACCCTTTTTCCCATCCCCTCAACCTGGCTACTTTGCATCCGACCTATTCCCATTCTTCTATTTCCCAACCTCTCTCCCTCTTCCTTCCACTCATAGGGGTCTCCTCCACGCCTTTCCCCCAAAGCCGGACTCCATCTCCATTCTTGCTGGCTCCTTCTCGCACCTGCCCTATTTCCCTCCCCCTACACCCATTCCCTCAGCTCCAGAAAAAAAGCTACCTTTCCCGCCTCACTCCATTCTTTGTCCCACCTCTCCACTCCAGTCATTCTTTTTGCCCGAGTTCTATCCTTTCCGTGACGTCACTCTTGGGCGCCGTAAGGAGACTCGCCTCTGGGCTGGAAGGGGTGGGGCGGGAGAAATGAGAAGGGAAAAAAATGAGGGGGGGATGAAGAAGTTTCCCCCGTGGGGGTGGGAAGGAGGATTTCCCCGGCAGGGAAAAAGCAAGAAAGTGGAGTCGGTGGGATGTCGGTGTGTGCGTGTGTGTGGTATATATGGCACGGTGTTCCTTCGCTCGTATGCCACCCACCCGTCTTCCCCCGGCCAACTCCCCTGACTCCCTACTACGTACTCTGGGTGGAACAAGGGGATCGGAACGGCTCGAAAGGGTGAGGGAGAGGCGGGTGAGTAGAGGGGAGCCTTACAGGGGGGTGGGATGGAGGTGCTTTAAGGGCAAAAGGGGTTTGGGGGGAGGTGGAGGAGAGTGGGAGAGGATGTAGCGAGGGCAGAGTGGCGCCCGCGGTGCCTCGCCGATGTTCACTTGAGAGGGCGTGTCCTTCCTCCTCCCACCCCCTTTCGCTGCGGTTAACCTCGCGTTTGGGAGAGTACCGGCCTCCCTTCCCCGCGCGCTTGAACGTATGTGCTTGTACACCTTGAGTGCTTTATTCTTTCGTGATCGTGGCGTAACCACTGCCATCGGAAGCGTCGGTGGCGGGAGCCGACAAATCCGCCGCGTGGGCACCTCGACCAGTCTGTCCGTCAGGATTCGAGCGGGGCCGAAGATTTTCTACGGAACGAGGTCTTTTAGGGCGAGGGTGTCGGTTCACGGGGGAAATTAGGAATGTAGATCACCGTATCACCCACCCAGAGAAGTTATGCTTGCGAGAGTAATTATTCAATCATTGTATTTTAACGACAGTATTAAATTTTTATTGATCCTTGATAGCAACTAGTCTCTCGGCTTCATAAAATGAGATTGTGGCACAAACTATTTTAATGACAACTTTGTTGTTGCATATTTTGCAGGCGGAACACTTGATTTCCTGTCGAATAAATTCTTTGTGTTTAGCTCCGGTTTATGTATTCCGTTCTTTAGAGTAATCAAGTATTGAAAATTAGAACATTCACATATTTATATTTGTGGTGTACTTGCATCGATATAATGAAATGATTTTTTTCCAATCAAGGGCTGTTGATTTCAACGCTATTCACACTCCAACGTTACAGGGGCTAAAAACTTCCCGAAAACGTCGTAACAGTATTTATTTATTCAGTGCTTTAATTGTAAAACACGTTGAATAGGCGCAGGGAACTGCAGGTGTCTCCGAGTGGCAAAAGTTTATTCAAAATTTAACGGGATTAATCTGCTTTTAACTACTGGAATAGCAGTGCGGAGAAATATTGACAGGGTATAATTTGGCAATGAACATTAGTTTACGCTGTTTTAATCAGCAAATACGTAAACTTTTGTCATTCTAATGAAAACTGGTATTTGATTCAGCAAAGTAGGACGCAACCAATAGGGCTTAGACTGTGATACAATACTTTTGCATAAATGTATCAAGAAATTTAGGTGAACCACAATCAGTAAGCAATATCTTTATGGGCAGCGTACAATGTATAAATTATTGCTAGCAAAATCTTGTACTTGGAGGTTACTGCCATGTTTAATTTATTATTCAGCACAGCATATGGCTGAAAATACGTTTCTGCAATCTAAATAGCAAGTACTTGAAAAAGGTCGAGCTTTTATGAAAATGTAAAAAAAATAATACTAGTTTAGCAGTAGCAAAAAAGTCTGTAATTATTCATTGCTTCGAGCATGCTTTGAGTTTCAAAGGGGATGATGTGTATAATTGGATATAAATAAATCGGGAAATGGGATATCTTTTAGTTCCTAATTAAACTCTAATTAGAATTCTTCTAAATATTTTGTCAGCCAAATGTGGTATTAGATCTTGAAATATTATTCTGAATCCTTTTCAATCACTCGCTCCGCTACAAAAATTCCTTAGAACTAAATCAGTAACGAGTTTAACATAATTATATCATATTATTATTATCATCATACTATTCATCCCCGTTATTATATCAGATAAATAATTGCTTTGCCACTTTAAACAAGTCATAGATGGAATGAATACAACACTCTGACCTTAAGATGGATAAATGATGCTTTTATACTTGGCGAAATGTTGGATATTAGGCGCATTGGTGGAGTATCTCCGAACTCAGTAGCTACAAAAACATTAAATATTTCTTGTAAGGGCTATCAACACATAATTTAATGAAAATTTTCTACTTTTTCATCCCCCCTTTTCCTCTTCAACTTTCCGTAATGTTTTCTTAGACACCCACCGTGAATTATGTAACGCCGCCAATGAAGGCTCCAATTTTTGTGAATGACTAAACAAAAGTATTTATTAATATTTATTTTTTTTTTCTCAATACCACTGTTTATTCACTAATAATCATTTTCATCATCATTATTGCATCCACATCTACATAATACCTTGCAAGTCACCGTAAAGGTGTGTGGCAGGGGGTGAATTCACACCAAACTTGCATTACATATCATGCATAAATATATCGAGCATAGAATGAATTTATAATATACCATTCTACCAGTCTAAGGGAGGGTTGGCAGAAAGATACTTGATAAATCCTCCCACTACCTGCCGATGGAGCATCATAACTGCTAAAAATCTTTCCCCTTATCGCGACGTAATATATGAACGGCATGAAGTTTCGAATGATTTTTATACGGATGCAAGTCAAGATCTCTTTGGAATTGACCTTTGGCGTATTTAACGTGGAATGGTGTGGGTATCTCAGTAAATCATCATTAATATGGGCTACAAAATCTGGCATGATAGCCTGAAGAAGACCAAGATTAAATTGCATCAAACACAGGTGTTCCTTTGCATGATTGCCCAAGTGATTGAAATTTAAATATAGAATTTCATGTTGTAGTCCATTTATCTTTGGATGCTCTTTTGCCAGTCGGTGTGTTTGTGACGGTATAAAATATTTCCACTTATAACACCAATATTTCCTTATCTTCATAGTTTTTTCTATAGATTTCAGCGGACATAGAACGATAGATATAGGTTTTCATTTGGATACTTGCGCTGAAAAATGTCATTACGCCTCAAGGCTTAAAATTGTAGTTAGTTTTTGACTAGTTGTCGCAATTTTTATTCAGGGAAGAATCAAATTAGGTCACGCTTTATGGACCTATAATCCCATCCTTCTCCATGCTTACGAAAGAAAGTTATTTTTTAAAGTTGTTTAATATTTAAAGTATTTGTTTTATAAGAGAGGTCTAGTAGGAGACATGAGCGTCAATTAGGAAGTATTAAATGTAATTACAGTGCATATTTTACTATTTTTCTTAATGCTGTATTTATTGCATCAATAATTACCTACTTGAGAGATATTCCATTGGGTTCTAACTGAATATTTTATGATAGAAACATAAAAGAAGAGGTCTTGCTGATCCTGCCAGAAGGATGATTGCGGAATACATTCAAACTGCTTTTGTTGCTCTTATAGTGGAAAATAATACATCAAGATTGAAAATAGGCGAGGTTCCGCACTGCTTAGCCCTAAGGCACAGTTTACGGCCGAATTCATTAGCCATTAGGAATTAGGCATGTCCATTAGGCATCGAAGGTGCCTTAATGGACTCCCCGATGACTAAAGGTAGCATATATTCGGACGAAAACTACAGTTTCGCAACCTACGGTGTAACAATGGTACTTTTAAACTAATGCGTAGCAAGAACCTGAATTTAGGTATTTCACTTTCGGTCATTTTTGAAGAAATTTAGTTCTAATTTTAATACTAACTTATGACGTGAAAAGGATGCTCACCGGAGTTATTCTATTTTGAATTAAAAACTATGTTTTCAGTTTTGTTATTATATCATTATTTGATCAAATACTCGCTGTAGCGGTAAGACGTTCGCCACTTTCACCTACGTCTAGCATTATAAAGCCTACATTTCCAGATTTTGCAGACAGCAATCACCTTTCGCTAATTCTGTTACGTAATTCAATGCTTTTTCCATTTAATTACACATACTTTGGTTTGAATTGCATCAATTTACAAGAAAATCCATGGTTCAAGTACAGTGACGTACAAATTGTTAGTGCAAATAATAAAATGGAAAGGAACAGATCTGTCGGTGAAATACCTGGTTTTGGGTTCAAATCGGGGCTGACGGTATTTATTCATTAAACATCGCCCGCACTATATTACAAATAATGTACAAGCAGAAGAGGAAACTACCGTACAAATTTCAAAAGCTCATATTAGCAGCTTAAACCACATACCTCCCAATCATTGCTTAAAAAAACGGAAAAGTAATTTATCCCACCGATTTATAGAAATTTCTCTGTTCTTCGAACAGTTACCACTCCGTCCTGAATACCTTAGCAAGGAATAGGTATGAATTCCGTTACTCACTAGGATTGCCTATTTAATTTATATTTGTCATTTTTAACATTTGAATTTCAATCTTTCTGAAGGGAAAAAAACAAAATAATATCAAAGTCACACATGAAGTATTTCGTTGGCTTGATTATGAACAATAAACATCGCGCTAGTAATTGTTTACATTTTGTTACCACAACAACCACTGTTCTATCCTCCAAAGGCGCTAAGAATTATGGAATGGTTTTTAAAGGTGGCGTCGCAAAAGGATGCAATTCATGCTCACTGCTGACGGCAACATTAGATGACTAAATTCGATGACTAAACTGATGCCTACGAATTCGGACACCCTACAAGATGGCTTCCCCACTACGAAGGGAGCATTTAGGCTGCTAAATGGCAAATTTGGACACGCCCATAAGCTCACAGGTTGGTGCTTCACTGGAACTTCCCAGATCGTTTCTTAAAACGAAGAATTATTTCGATTATATTGGTGCTAACGTTTAAAAATATTTGGTATTTTCCAATCCACAGCTCATTGAGCAATTCCGTTGAACAATTATGCATAATTTTGAACTGTATGTAGTTAGCTGTTAAGCTTAGAAGGAAAAAGTATTTTAATGACGCACATGTATGTGTCATTTGCGTAAATGAAGCAGGAAGTGCAAGTGAAATGAGCTTCGCGTCCAAAATGAGTGATCGTCGTGCAGTAGCTGATGAGTTGACAATGGTGTTTGCCAGGTTTCGCGAGTTCATGAGGAATTCATACACTCGTACTGCAATGAGTTTATAAACCGCCCAGGAAAATATTGGCACCTTATATGTAGACATAAGGACTCTGCCTTCGAATTTGGATTCTTTTGGTATCAGCAAGTGATGGTCTCCAAGTCACTTTGGGTTGGCAACCCAAAGGTCGCAGGTTTAGATCCCACCCTTGGCATGGATGTTCTGTTTGTCCTGGGATTATGTAATTAGGTTAGTCAGTGTTATATGGCCTTAGCCATTGGAGCATCTGAAATTCAAGACTACTACACTGCTGAAATGAGAATTATCCGTTTCATTGCAGTTTCATTGTGAAGAATGTATTTCTTGCACTAAAATCAGATTTCACTTGTGTTTCTTGTTTTCGTTGTTTCTACTCATTGTTTTTTACAAAGAAAAATCGTAATTTCGTAATACTGATAATCATGTAAAAAATTTTTCCAGGGAAAATATGCGACTAATCCGCTCTTCCCTTCCGTGTTGACTCACCATAAATTCTCTATCAAATATACATCAAATTAGTGTGCCTAGTCCTTATCTTAAAATGAAATTTAAATGCAAGAGAATTGTGCGTTTAAATGCTTGTCACGCCAGGTTTCATCCATACCATCCGTTCTCCACGTTACTCTCATCCGTAACGCATCAGTTTCCTATCTAGCGGGAAAAATTACGCGTGTCACGAAATAATTAGGAGGAAAAAAGAAGCTACTGATTTTCGAGTCAAATTCTGTAAGACAGCGGCGATTCTTTTTCCTCTCGTCGGAGGGGGATGGATAGAAAGAGAGCTGATACTACTGGCATTGAAAGTCCGCACCTTCTCCCCACTTGACAGGGTACCATTTCCTCAGGTGTCGCCGTAAAAACGTGTCTCTCGCCCGAATTAATATTTACCTCGTAGGCCGGGCGGAGGACATCCTTTTTCATATCTTTTCCCTACCCCTGATCCGCCAGAAAAAATTATTATGGATGATATCTCGCCCATACATTTTTATCGTCGCAATAAATGGAACCGGTTGTGTACATCCCTTTGGCACTTAAACATCGGATGATGCGATTGGCATTTGATGCGACGGCTTGTGTGTGTGTGCGCGCGCTCGGATATTCGCCTCTCACCCCACTGGTCGGGCCCCGCTGGACGTCATCCGTCACATAAACCCTCACGTTCCCCTCCCCCCCCCGTTCCAATCCCCCCCGCGGACACACTGTTTGTGTGCCCGGCACGAATTTCACGGGCATCGCCACTCTCTCGTGTGTGTGCCCACGCTACGGACGTCGGCGAAGCTAAGCCGAGAGGAGGCAGCCGGGGTCAAAGCGCAGGGAGAGAGAGAAAGAGAGGGACGGAAGGGGTGTGGGATGAAAGCGGAGAGGGGATTTTAGGGTGGGAGAGAGGGAGTGAGCAACCGTCATTTGAACAACTCCATCCTCCTCCACATATCCCCAGCTCCATGCCCTTCTCCTCCCCTGCTTCAATATCTCTCTCATTTATGTCCTGTGATCGATGTATCCTTCACAGTGTGTCTCACCAACTCCACTCGGAGCTATCATCAATAAGGCAAAGCGGAAATGAGAGGAGGAGCTCGGCTATTCGCAAGGTGGGGGAGGGAGGGGAGTCGGTGTGGAGAGAGAGAGAGATGGGATTGACGGAGGGAAGGTTATATCCCGAGGGAGATGACCAGGGCACCATCATGCGTCGGTATGTATGTGCATGTCCGCATGAATGTAAGCTGGGCGCCCCGAGCGAAAATTCCTAAATAGCCTCCATGCAGCGGCGGGAAGAGGGGAGAGGGCCGGAACAAAAAGCTGCACTCCGCGAGCGTCAATGAATTTATTCAAACGACTCGCCTAGCAATGAGGAGGTTGGTGCCAATTTTTTTTATCGTGCGAAAACCAAGGGAAGTTCATGCGCTCCTGCCTGAATTCTATCGCACGAAAGAATTTTGTGCACGATGAGCGTGAATTCATTTGAAACTCGTTAAGTTTTCCACCCTGCTCTTGCACTTTGTTACGATAGTGTGTCCAATAATCTGGAAATGCAAATAGTGGCAAATATTTGTTTATTGAGTCCCTTCGGAACGAAAACCTGAAATCCAGGCGCATAGAGTGGGCACATTGCTGGAATTAATTCTCTAAGCAGACTTCCACTCTCGGATTTGATGTGGTTACATGCACCCGCTTTCATACTAGGAAACAAGAATTCTGCTTATTCGTTCTCTACTGCCATTTTTAAAATTTTTAGACAAGAATGTTTGCGCAGCTCATATCCGGACAATATTGATGGCGATGTAGTTAATCCGTATTTTATATCATATGCAATATCCGCTGGTTCAGTCACTCAATAGCAGCGATGAGCTTTTTTCCTCATCAAAATAGGTTGAAATGCGCATTTGGTTAACAGCCTTGTAAAGAAGTAATTAGAAATATTTTTTAATATGGCTAACTACGTTGAAAAGATAGAAGTATTAGAACCCACCTGTGAATCAAATGCAGATAGATATATTGCGGGAGGGATTGAATTTATCCATGTATCAAAAAATTACAGTAAGCATCACAATTACACTAATTCCAGGCTCAGCAGAAAAATAATATTGATATTGATTATATATCCTCTACTTACTCAATATCGAGAGCAGGAAGTAATGTAGCGTTAATACAGGCTTTTCGTACAGGCGCTGTATAGGCTAAAGCTCATCTGAATCCGCAGAGAAAGACTAGCGTTGAAAGATGGTAGTAGAATAAGATTATAAATTGAATTAAATTTAATTTTCAAAGTCACTTTAGATCTGTAATTGTAAGATGGCTTGAAGTTCAGTACATTAGTCTTTTTATCAATTAAATCACCTTTGCGTTTATTTCTATTTTTTTTCATGGGTGTTTTCAAGTCTGTTTCCGCACTAATAGGCGCTTCAGACCGGGAGGAAAGGATAAGGATAGGGATGGAAGGGATGGGGACCTCTCAGTCATAAATATTTTATTTCTATTGCATTTCTATGCATTTGATATAAGTTAAAACGTGATCAATTATATCATTTGATTTTATCGCGAGAAAATCAATTATTTAATACCGTATATCTTGACGATACTATACGAAATCAATTCCTTGGAGAGGAATTTTCAAAAATTACTTCGCTTTGGCTATTGAGTGCCAGTTCTTTGAACTCACGATACCTTTTCCGGAAATCCTCATCCCCTCAGGGATCGCCTGAGAACCAGGGCCACCTACCAGCGGTCGAAACTCACGGCTCTGAATCTTTTGGGGAATTCCGATTCTCGGGGAGTGCATGACTCGTGTACCTAAGGGGTCAGGGCTGAGAGGCGGGAAGGTCAGGGGGGGATGAGGGCAGCACTTGCTCGAGAGAGAAGAAGGCGTGGGAAGAAGGGGGGGTTTGTGGATAGGCGTATCGGAGGGCGAGTGAGACACACACTTGAAGGAGAGGAGGCGGGATGGAAAAGTTTATGTGATGAAGCGGAGGATGTGCGAGCCAGATGGGAAACCGTGCGGTTTCCCAGGCGGTGCGGGGCGCTTTGAAATGTGTGTGTACGCGGGGTTGTTTGGAAAGGTAGAGAGAGAGGGTGATGGGGAGCGAGGTCGAGGAAGGGTTTCGAGAGATTCGGACGGGATGACGCGCTGACTTGAGGAATGGTTGATTTGAAGGGAGGGTCGGAAGGACGGATCGGGGACTTGAATTTTATTTTTATCCCTCGCAGGGATGGCGTAGTGCAAGGGTAGGGGAGGAAGGGGGGTTTATATGACATGGGTTTAAGGACAGAGATGGGAAAGGGGTGCGGCCAAGGGCCAAGGACTGCTTGGACCGGGGGGTCGGTGAGGTCTCCGCGGGAAGGGAGGCGGACCGGATGGAAGTGAGGGGTGAATAAGTAATGGGCTCTCCCCGCATGCCTTCATCTGGTCCGCGCCGACGCCCACGCGACCCCCCTTCGACCCTCCGCCTCGATTCTCACGGTGTCCCCTTCAAACCTCGCCCCTGCTCCCTTCCAAGTCCGCCCCTCCTCCCCGCCGCCGGCCGTGTCCACGAAGGCGGCGGAGGCGACGGCTGGTGTGGATGCGACCGACAAGGAGTGATCCATCGTTTTCTGGCGGGACACAAACAGGAATATGAGCGCGGAGGGGGAGCATCAAGTCCTCCCACCACCGCCCTGTGAATAAGAGGGAAAAGATTAGGGAAGGCCTAATTTTTCATTTCCCCAACGCTATCCCCTCCACCCTTTGGCGAAGGGTTGGAAGACCTGAGGGCGTCTACATCCGAGGGGCCTTCAAGCCGTCTAACGACACGCATGGCTTGACTCGTCATTGCCACTATGTCAGAGCGCTGCTATCAAAGGAGTTCAAGGTACACCGAGATGAAGGGAAATAATAAAACTAATTTCTCACCAAATCCGTTCTGTACAGAATTAAATGAACTCTATTGTATATTCCATTTTCAACTGCGGCAATGGGAAGACTAGTTTTGGCCGTCTTCATCTGGAGCAGTAGGTACCTACTACATCTACGTTTATGGAACTTCTTATCTTATTACTGATAATATCATACTAGAGTTTTAGGTCTTCAACTTCTGAGGTTATACCACACTATCCAACTTAAAATCTAAAACTTAAGACGATCACATCACCCATGCCTGAGGTAGGATTCGAACCCGTGACTCTTAGGTTGCCAGGCCGGCACGTTGACGACGTAGCTACCACGGCGGGTCGATATTCCCGATTGATAGTATCGATCGATATTAGCATCTTACGGCGTAGTTATTCATTAGTGGTCATATGTAGCCTCTATAAGGTACCTACCCCCTCTTCTGATAAAAGTAACTAACATGTAATTGAATGTAGTACAGCGTTAAATATTCGACTAGTGTATTTCAAATAGGTAAGTATCGGTCATTCATATTTGATTGTTCATTTAGTTATCCTGAAAATATAAATTGGTGCGGAGACCAAACAGCTTAGTAGCTAGTGGGTAATTTATCTAAAAATAACTTTGAGAAGATGGTTGTGACCGAGAGTGTGTTCGATTGCCCACTCTGTCCAATAGTCCACTTTGTCAAACCCACATCCTTCACTCATTTCGTCCGAGGCAGATCATACAATGTGGCCGAATGCACAAATTCCATTCCGGGGTTTCCGAAATCCGAGTTGCGACAGGAATTGAGATCGTGGGTATTATACGTTTTGGCTTTGGGAGGTTATCAGAATGCAATCAATTACCCTCCCCGAGGTCTCTTAAATCGATGATTCCAATCGGCTGATTTATCCCTCTGCATTCCAGCGTTAATCCATCCATGCAGGTAGCGTAATAGCATAGAAAACGAACTCTAAGTTCCATAAGATTAATTACATGGTTTTGCAGTGGCCTCATGGTATGTTAGTGTTTTATTGATGTCCAGAATGTCCGAAATGTGCCCGGAACAGTAGGCGTGTCATCAGTGGAAAGAATGTGTTTAATATACTTTCTAGAAGCCATTGAAGCGATTCTTAAAACAAAATTGTGTACCGAAATAATGCTATAAGATCTTTGCTATTAGAAGCGTAACCGGTGAATACTGTGTTGTGTTTGAAAGAAATATAAATATGTTAAAAAATAATGTGTCACTTATTTTCATGTGGAATCAATGAAATAAATAATGCTAGTTATGGGTAGCGGTAGTGACCAACAATTAAGGTCATTTGCGCCTTTTGGAATAGGTAGGTAGTTGTGAATACTTGAGAATTTTTTAGGGAGCCGAGAAACGGTGGATGAAGCACAACATCGGCAAAATTTTGCTCGTTACTAAATGCTCCTGATTGTCCATGGCTTAATCTCGCGTTCGAAGAATGGAGTAGTGACAGACCTTGGAGAACTTCTTGAGTGCTCTGAAGTACATAGCTCTCCAGAAGGGAACGGTTTATCATTGCAAATGTCTGGAATTTCTAGGATATGAAATCAGTCCTTTGAATGGGAATAAAATATTCTAGCCATCATATTAACCCTCTAATTTCTCTCATGAGGGATATTCCTATGAATTTCCATCGCCTAGTAAAGCCTTATTCGACAAAATTTTTGAGGAAAATTATCCTCACATTGAACATCTTGTTGGCGGAATGCATGTTGGCAGCATAGCGTCAGAGGCAAAACGGAAAGATTCTGGCTGATACAGTCACCAGTGCATCAGCGTTTATTTAGCTTGTGCGAGTGTTTTCAGCCTTTTGGCAGATCTTATTTGTCATTGGGCTAAAATATTCTCTTCCACCGGGAAAATATTTTTATTAATAGGATAAAGCTCAAGATAGTTTTAGTCAAATTCGACTTTCCCGTCCAATATGACACCAGTACCCTCAGATGTAGCATATAGTCCTCAAATCCATGTCGGTATCTTTGCACAGTATAGAAATGTTTGGTATGCTCACGGTTTTATTCAAATACGTATTGAGAACATCCTCTCATTCAGAGCCTGAATTCACAAGTTTAAAATAGCAATTGATATATGTAGACATTGTCCGCCGTATCATTTGCACTATCGGAAATGCCATAGTATCAATATCTTATTCTCATGATGAATGTAATCATCTATAACATATTTCCTCACTAGTACCTACTTTAAATTGATACCAGGTTTTAACTGTAAATTACAGGTAGTACCCAATTTGTGGTATATTTGAGGGTCACTTTCTCATGGAAGTACGGTTTTAGAAAGCCCGAAATAATTGACAGATCTAGTTAGAATCTAGTTAGAAACTCTTTGGCATGAATTACTCTGAAAAGATTCGGGACCTTGAGGAGCATTTTTATCTCGCTAAGCTTTTGTATTTTCCACTTTTATATCCTGAGCTTCCTATGCCCATTCGCCCTCAGAATGGCTCTAAAACATCTCTCAGGGGGAAGATAGGAAAAAAACTGCGTTGGTTGAACTTGTGTTTACTCCTGTGCAGAGAGAACATTGTCCAGGGCGTTGAATTCTAAAGGGATTTTCTTGTTGACTCGGCCTTAATGTAGGCGCAAGATGTGCCGCTGGTATTTTCCTCTCAGCGAGAATTTAGTGTCCATTGCTGTTCCTTTTTTTCTTTTTTTGGATATCTTTTGAAACAGTCCATGTATTTTAGGGAAAACTTTTCAGTGGCACATGATGGGTAATGCCGCAGAGAGGTGTTGTCGTAGAGAGGTAATGTCGTGTATAAGAAGATCTTATTGACTGGCAAAAAAATTAAAAAGGTAGGTTAACATTTATAAAGGAAAAAAGTGTGAATAAACTTTATGGCTCTTAAATTAGTAATCACCTAGGGCATGTATACCATGCATTTATTACAAATTAGTGCTTAAAAACCGGGTGCAACTGGATCACCAAAAATTTTGAAAAGCCATGAATTTTATATTATATTGCTCTTTTGAAATAATGGATTCAATTAATTTTAAGCAGAAATTTTACCAAGCAGATAAATTATTTATCCACTTTAATTATTCAGTTTTTAGTCATGGACGCCACAAAATTTATTATTCAATAATAGTCAGGTGATGCGAGGGGCCGTGCACCCTTTTACAAAGTCCTCAGAGAGAGAGTGCAAATAAAGATAAAGGCATTATAGTATTACTTCGAATTGGGAAGTCAGTAACTCTATAATGATTGCTCTTTGTCCAATAGTCCATCAATTACGGTATATTTCCTCATCGTATTGCATTTTTAGCATTAAATAGATTCAAAAGTTGTGATTGATTTTTGAAGAGGTAGGGGGTATGAGTAACGTTGCGGAATGACCAAGATGACGTTTGACGATTGTTCCCTTGAAATGCTTCAGAATTTAATGGTTTTTGTGTTTTGCATCCTTCGGTGAATGGGGTGTTGCTATGCCGATAATGTCCTGGAAAACAACACCTTTTTCTTGACAGGTGGATTTTGCCTCTCAAGCACCGGCCCTCTCTAGCGTCCTATACTACACCGTGCATTCAATGAACTATTAGAAGAAACAATGCCCTTCTGCATTGATTACTGATGTTTCCACTCTAACTTTTTTTTTATCACTCCAGCAATGTATCCTAGTTTGCATTTTGTATTTACAATATAATCTAAAGATTTGCATACTTTTAATTTATCCCTTTCGTCTTGTTCACCTCGAAACCTATCCTTTTTTTTATGTATAGCGCTAATATTGTTCTTTCACCGATGCCCGAATACTGTAAACTCCTCAGTATAATGAGGCATGAGTTAAATCACCATTTGCTTGCACATGTACCAGAGAGGAGTAATAGCTTTAATTGCGTTACATTATATTGCGTTCTTTATTATTTCCCATCTATAAATGGCTTATTCTGCGAACCCAGCATGCATTGAGTTTGCGTTCAAAATGGAAAATCTCCTATAATGAATTACAGCATAAAATGTTACCTATTTTTTGTTTACAATCCTGCACACAAAAATTCGAATTTTTCATGGCATAAATTATGCATTGACAATGAAGTTTTCTTTGTGTAAAAATTGAGAGCTCTTGAAATTCTTTCCCATGTATTTCTACGTTGAATTAAAGGATTACTTTTATGCTAAGTTAATTTCCTTCGGATTGTTTCGTGGAATGATACCCATAGGGTTAAACCTTTTGAAATTTTCAACTCTTTACGTGGTAATTTTACCAATGTACCTATTCCAAATGGCGTAGTCATTTACAGTCAACATATATTTTAATACCATGTATATTTTACTCGCATTTAACAAACTATTGCCAATCCTTGATATCAATAGTCTTGGATTATAGGTGTTCTTGCGGCTTAGGTTTTATCGTATTGTGTGGCCTAAGATCTTACTCCTGCGGCAGTACGGTATCCATGTCCTGGGCGGAATTTGACCCCATGATCCTTACGTCAGTAGGCCCACGCGTTCCCCACATAACTACCAAGGCCGGCGACAAACCTTGTTACGGTAAAAAAATTAAAAAAAGAGCTATGCGAACGCAATAGCATTTTCTAGTGCATCATGATATGAAAGGTGAATGAATGATTAGGAAATCATTCATTCGCCTGAATGTACCATGCCACTACAGCTTTGACTCTACAATAGGAAAACAGTATCGCAGCCGGACATCGTTTGTAGGAGGGCAACTTGGAGGAAATACTGTGTAGGAATAAAACAATTTGTTATAAATGGAGTATATTTTCATTTTTTCCCAAAATTAAAACAACCCATCTCTTTACCGTCAGATGTTTGCTTATGGAAGTGCTGTGAAGCGGGATTGATATGATAATTTTGTATTTCACATTATGGCTCTATATAATAACGAATGTATCATAACAAGTAGGACCCTTCTAAAATTTAGTTGAATAAGTTAAAAAATGTCTTACTTTTACATGAATACGTTTATTTATTTAATGTTTATAATTACCCTCTTTTGGACCCGTTTTCTACTGTGTTCGAAGGACATCACCTAGTTGCTATGAAAAAGTAACAGCTTTCCGCACTTTTGCGCACAAATGAGGGTGAATAGGGAAAAAAATCACCCTCTTAGACAGGAATTCGAGAGACCTGCATTCTATCATCGGCCTTGGTGGAGGGTAGGGGAGAGTGGGGCTAAATGGACCGCAATTGATTTCTTCAATTTCAATTTGCGCGCATGTTTGATGAGCGATAGAGTTCAAATTTTTACTGTAGACGGCTTTTGGCAATGCAAAGGAACGTCAGCCATTTTATGCCATTTGTGACAATGCGAACCCATTTATCTTTTGGTGTTTGTTATCGTGTGTTCACTCCAAATATTTATTGCTTCGATAGTTTTGGTTGCTGAAAGTTTTTGTGAAGTTTTTAATGTGAATTTTGGTACAGTAGGCAAGAGGATAGTGCTCTTTCGGAAAACATTGAGTTAAGGGGATCATCTCATGGATTTCTGTTGCGCGCCTTTGCCACTGCCAAAACTAGCTGTGGCGCTAAATGGTCTGTTTGCTGTGGGGCTAAATGGACCGCATGTTTTGCATGCATTTTGGCGTTTTCTTTGCTTTCATGGAGAAGGAAATCATAGACGATCTGTTGGAAGAGCAGGATGCTGCTTAGGATCGCAAAAGTGCACCCTCAGCTCCAAAGAAGCACTGATGCACAGCGAAAAATCGCCGCAAAAATTAAATGCAACATATTTCTGTCAATGATCTAAATATACAGTGTGTCCTATTGATCGTGTCATTTTTCATCTGTAATTTTAGACACTTTCTTTCAAGTCACATGGATGAACTTTGGTATCTGGGTAGAAATAAGTCGTAAGTTTACTTAAGTCTAAACAACATTTTAAAAATATGACCTTTTGACCCCAGAAATAGGGTCAACCTAAAATCCTAATTTGCCTTATGGGCTTTCAATGTTAAAATATTCGAAATACAAAAAGATTTTTTAGCTAAACTTTCAACTATTAGGTTTTTGGACACGAAGGACACGATGGAAGAACTTTCGAGTTCGAAAATGCAACCCTGACTTCTGAAAAGGCAAATTCAAGGTCACAGGGGTTACAAAAAGCGAATAGCCGCTACAAACCCGTCGAAGCATAGGTTTAAAAAGGTGCCAAGGTCGATGGTAAAGTCTTCAGATCCCTCTTATCATCCCATGACCTTCAAGGGTTACTCAGGGGTCAAAGGTAAAAGGGTGATAAAAAGTGAATCGAGGCTACACACGTATCAAATCATAGGTTTAAAACGGTGCCAAGATCAATGGTAAGATCTTCAGATCCCTCTTGTCACCCCTTGAAGAATCGCGGCTACAACAGGGTCAAATCATATGTTTAAAAGAGTGCCCAATACGATGGTAAAGTCCCTCCAGGAATTATCTAACCTTTAACGGTTGGGCAGGGGCCAAAATTGTAGCCTAAATATCAGGGCAATAGACCTATTGCGTCGAATTGTAGCTTCCACAGGGTGAAAAATTAGATCAAGTTTCTTCGTCTTGTTTTTCGTCCCCTGACCCCCAAGGCCTAAACTGAGATCAATCCTCCTCCTTTGTCCACCTCCACCTGGCGACTCGTTTCCGACATTTTTCTTTTAATCGAATGGGAATTCGATCACCAGCTTTGTTATGCAATTTCCGGTGGACAGAGGGTGATGCTGCAATGGAAATATTTACCCGCCACTTTCGCCGGTTTTGGTGACTTATTCACAGTGAAAAAATATGAATCAGACTCTTTAATTTCTTGCGTATGCAGAGAATTGGTTTTTTAAACCTATTACATTTCCACTGCAATCTTATCTTAGATATCATGTGGAGAGCATTCTCAATGATGCGATCTGTCCTTCGGAGAAAACGTTAAACTGTGGATCATTTGGCACCTTTCGCTAAGTGTACCTAATCTGAGGCTGACACCGGGTTTTTCTCCACGGTTTCTCCTTACTCTTCCAATCCCATTTTATGAATTCTCTCCTAGTGTGAGACGCCTTCAAGTCCAAGTTGCACTTAATACCATAGAAATTGTTGTATCGTAGTATGATCTGGATCTTTTGTTGCAAAAAAGTGAAATATGGTAACCATTTCCTTGTTTTAATTCTATACCTCTGTTCTAATATATTCTATATGAATTATATTTTAGTCCTTGACTGCCACCTATAGTATTCTCTAATGGGTAGTTCTCAAGCTAAAAATTTGCAAAAAGTGGCAATTATCTCCACTTATTCAACTGTTACCCAGGTTGTCCGCGCAAACAGCTATTGTGAAGAAATTTTGCTGATGAAACCCTATAAATGATAGGCTATAGATGCAAACGAATATACCCGCCTGTATCACGGCTTAAGTTTGGATATTAGTAGATAAAAATTGTATTCTAATTTTGGATGTTGACAATAGATTTAATTTGAGAGATACGTATGCTATATTATGCATGAATTTGAAAATGAACGCAAAAAATTTCCAAGTAATCCGGAAATATTTCATCAGAACAGTAAAACAATTTTACCGAAGCAAGTGTGGACTTGCTCCAGTAAAACTGTTTTACTGTTCTGACAGAAGGCAAGGAGAGAAGGCAGGGTGCATAATAGAGACACGTTATCTATTAAAATCGACATGATTCTCCTCAGTGAATTAATGAGGCTGAAATTTGAAGTCCCCCGAATCATTTTTATTTACAATTAGGTATGTTCCATTATAGATTATGCTAACTTAAGTAAGTTTTTGTTCGTCATCACCTAGATATAGCCTCATCCTCATCACCTACATACATCCTCATGTTTGGCTCTGCGGATCTCTTTTTCTTTATTTTAGTAAAATTAAATTCTGTAAACTTTTCTGAGCACTGTATTTTTGAAACAAACATTCCGGTAAAGGCCATTCGAATTTCCACCGATTTACACTGCAATGGTCTTGTGCTTTTGATAAAAATATTTCCCTTTTCGGGTGGCCTTGCGTTTCCAGAGAATG
Source organism: Platycnemis pennipes (assembly GCA_933228895.1). Classification (NCBI taxonomy): domain Eukaryota; kingdom Metazoa; phylum Arthropoda; class Insecta; order Odonata; family Platycnemididae; genus Platycnemis; species Platycnemis pennipes. The sequence goes on along the minus strand of OW121847.1, from coordinate 146,420,768 downwards.
AACATAACAACATCCGCGGATTTTGAAAAACCTGCCCGACGATATCTGCCTCCGAAAGGCTCTGGGTAGTGAATTAAAAAAAGAACAGAGGAGTGGAATAGGGAACAGGGAACGTGAAAAATCTATACACGGCGTTCTTCATTTTATTCATTCCACTCGAGGTGCGCTCAAAGAACCTCTCCCTTATTCTCTTCGTTGAGGGATTCCTTGGTGTTGAGCGCAACAGACAGCCTTGGAGGAAGTGGAAGGGAAGGCAGAGTTAAACACATTATGCATTTCTTCCGTTCACATTTCAGACGGATTATGATATGCGGAAGGAAGGCATCAAGAGCTGAGATTCGGCAATATTGGAGCGTACGTGTCCTCTGTGGGAGGACGGGAGCTTAACAGCGTGTCACTCTGTCAACCCACGTCCGAGTTCGTCGGATATCTTAACGGTCTGAGGTCTCACGAAGAAGAATAGTAAGGGAGGGTCTCCTGGAGGGGTAGAATAAAGGGGGTGTGCGAGACCCAGGACTGTGATCATTTCTGAAGGGGCGTCAGGGACAAGAAGGAGGGAGGCCGAAGGGAGAGACGGCGAGGGTTAGAATGGGTGGTGACCACCCCGGTATACCGCGACCGGGCGTACGAACGGTTTGAGAGAGAGACGTAAATTGATATAAGGTGGCCGGGGGAACGGTTGCTGTTTTTGCGCGCGATCTTATGGGTGCACGAGTGCTCGAATGTACGAGGGGTGGGGCGAGGTGGGATGAGAAGCTGGATGTGGAAATGGGGTGAGGGAGGTCGGAATGATGGGGAGAGGGTGCAATATTATGGCCTCTTCCAGAAAGAGGGAAGCTGTGAACCAAGACTGACCATTATTTCTCTCCCTCGCCAACTCTCCCTCTCGAGGCTACGAGAGAGGGAGTTAAGGCCGGTGGAAGAATCGCGTAAGAGTGAGCGGGGGGTGGGGAGATGGGGAAACTAGGGGGAGGAGGAGGGTGGGTGGAAGAAGGGTCGGGGATGGGGGTTAACGAGACGTGCCAATCACGCCCGGCGTCCGCTGCTAGTGAAGTGCCTTTTTCAGGATGGATTTGAGTGCAGGGGGCGTATGGGGAGTGACGGAGGGGAGGGAGGGCTGGGAGTTCCTTGGAAAGGGGCAAGAAATAGGGTTTCCTGTTGGTTTATGGGCACCAGTGTGGGTGTCCGCAGAATAGGAGAAGGGTCTCGTGGGCTAGAAGTATAGAGGGGAGGGTGATAGTTCGTTGGGGGGATTCGTGAAAGGTTTTGGTCCAGACGAGGAGAGGAAATAAGAATCGTTTTTTTCTGCATCAGGGAAAAGACGGGAGGTGGAGTTGGTGCATGTCGGGGATAGAAGGGCAGTGTCGAGAGGCTGGGGAGGAGGCGATCTGGGTTATGAATGACTCTCACCTCCATCTACTCACTCCCCCTCCATCCCCCGGGACCAATCATTCTCCCACACTGAATCCTTCCTCGTCCCCCGCTTCATTTTTGGTTTCCTCCAGACCAGCCCCAGAGAAATTAAAAATAGATGCATTCGTTTTCGAGACTTTCGTTGTTTGTGGATACAGGCCTTTTTCTCGCTCACCACCCTAGAGGTTGGGGGAATGGGGAAAATTCGCAACATTTCCATAAGTATTGCGTCGGGAAAAGGACCACTGTGGTTTCGGTGATCCAAGTGTCTCATATGCTGCTAGACTAATGTGCATCTTTTTTGTGACATTGATCAATCGTTATTGTGAGAAGATTGAAATGCAATTTCTGAAAGTAGCCCAGGCAACATAACAGCTGAGATTCTGGTGAGCCATCAGTCTAAATGGGGAATGGAATGAAGCACAAAGCTATATTTTGTGAAAAGGTTTCATGCTGGAAAAAGATTGGTATTGGAATATAAAAACACGTAATTTTCAGAATAAAAGGTTTTAATTTCATGACTATGTACTTTTAGAAGTTATAGAGCATTAAAGTCTTAGCAATTCGAAATTATTTCTTTTGAAGTTTTAAATGATGTTTTGAAGTTTTATCTGATTAATAAGTTTTAAAAATAGTAAAATCAACAAGCTTAATTGGTTTTAATATGGAGTCCCTATTATGGATGAAGTGTAATTAGCTTTTTCAAATGAGGTGTAATTTTTAATTTTAAACATTTTATATAATATTTAGATTGATTTTGGTGACTATACCAATTTTGTGAAGAAGAAAACTATGTGTACTCATTTGTATAGATCAACACCACCGAAAACTTGCTAAATAAATCTAGAGAACTGTTAACATTCCACTTTTGTCCTTAATATATTTGTATCGTGACTCAATGATATAAGTTGTGGCCCGCTGAATATACTGAAGAGTTCCTAATGAAATAGAGTTAAAGTATGAATCATCGTATATTCTGAATGCCACCTTTGTTTAAAAGTCAGCTTTGAATTTGCCACCATCGTGTTTTAAGCACTTTCCGGAAAACGTGGTAAATCGTAAAAGTTAACGGTAAAAACAATTTCTTATGTTTAACATCATATTTGATTTTGTCATTTAGATCGCTTGATTTCAAAATAAATATTTTCACTGGCTATTTACGGTTATTAGATTTCTCTTGCCTCTTCATAGAAGTAAAATATGCGCATCCATCTTGTGGTAGTAAATAATTTATGAAATATAAAATACTGATTCATCAGTATCCGAAATATTTCCAAGGCGAAATAATAATAGATTAGCCGATTACGAGTGCATATAAATAACACAAACTTCCTCGATAAATATCATTCAATTTTCCACTCCCTTCCCTCTCTATCCTAGTAGTGGAATTTATTTCACAGCAGGCTCCGTAATTATTTATCAGACTAGCCTACAAGGGTGGTTAAATCTGAAATGGCCCCATAAATGATCAGCCACCTTAAACTCCATCGTATCTATTATTAATCGCTCCGTATATATCTCCAGAGTGTTTAACGGGTCCCCGTTTCCTATCTTCACACAGATCCCTGCACTCTCCGGACTGAGTGCTGGGTTCAAATGGGTGAGCAATTATCAGGAGAGACCTTTCAATGGGCTAGATAACCCTGAGTCCTCTAACCCCGTCACCTATTCAGGAAATGTCCGTGACGCTGGAGATAAAGGCGCCGCTGAAGGGGCTGTAATTCCCCAGAGAGTGCAGGGGTGGTGTTACAAAGAACCAGAAGTCCTGCGCTCAAGCCTTTTATTACGATTGAGAGTTCCTCTTATCCAGACTACATATTATAATCTCAAATGTCTGAAGGGGGAAGGTGGCAATTGAAATTTATTTCATCCATATTTTGAATTATAAATTCCCTAAATTCAGAGACCATGCACGAAGTTGAACCTCTACTCAATGCCTCAATCATAAACCCCGTAGTAGGTTATCGTAATTAACCTTAGCCCCTGTTATAATTGTGGATATACTGGACAGTAAAATCGTGTCATCGCAAACCGTAATAGTCTATGAAAAATTGTTTTTACGAATAATGAAGTGTTTACACTTATTGGTAAATACCTTTTTTATCTTTAAAATGTTTGCAATCTAATGTACTGTAAGTGAAGAGAAATGTTGATTTATAAACATGCTTAAATGTCATCAATGGCATGTACAAATTTTGCCTGTAAATATTCTCCAGAAGTGACCCTGGCTTCCCTGTGAAAGCTGGAATCATTTAGGATTAAGTTAAGATTTTTGTGGAGCTTACAGTTGGAGTTGGTGTTTGTGGATTACTTTTACACTCTTTTGACTCATTTAATTGTTTTATTTACGCAAATACCATTTAGTTCAGCTTAAACAACACCTCTCTTCGTGCGATCTTAATAGTCTATCCCATTCTCCCCTTTTTCTCTTCTCTCCAACATCCTTTCCTCTTAAACCAAGCATCGCCTTAAATTACTTGGTACACCCACCTTATCCACCGCCTCCTAATTTCCTTCATCAATTCTCTCTTGCCTCTTTAGCCATCCTAATTTGCATGAGAGGATATTTAGTAGTTTGTGCTGTCCAGTCATTACTGGTTAAGCATCCAGTGCTTCGGAATATTTATGCGAGGAAAGTTATTCAAGCAATAATTATCCCGTGGTCGGGATGATTATTGCTATCTAAACCAACTTTTAACGGATCAATATAGATCTAATTTCATTACTAATTAAAATAATCTAGATTACAAATAGCGATTTATCACCAAATATTCTACACTAATCTTCCTTCAGCATTTATTTCTCCATAGTTACTTCGACTTATATGTTTAAGTTCTCATCCTATGTATTAAATAAAATATTTCATCTCATCTCCTCTCTTACAATCTAGTGAGTTATTTTCGTTATTCCTGAATATTTAGCCTTTTACTTCACTGCCTCTTTTTAATATGCCTGGACTCTCTCCAAATAAAAGCTTTGCTTACCACTTCTACTGCGGAAAGATTGTAAAAAGAGTAATTGCTCTAACTACGCTACATGGAAATCTTGTGCCTGAATGAATTTTTGCCCATTTTTTTGCTAAAAGAATGTGTGAAAACGAAATAGTGATTTTATTGTAGACTTCTAGCTTTTGACAATTAATCTGATAGCAATGACTCCACGACTCCATTTACCAGCATGTACATTAAAATACATAATGTTTCTTTGGCAACATTGGAATCATTGAAGCAAAGAAAACACACTAGAACTAAGGTACTATTTTCATATGGTATACGATGCTATCTAAGTGAGCATAGATTTTGGTTGGTTGGTTTGCTGTTCAGGGGAGGCGACCGACAGCTGAGGTTATTTGTACCATTTAGCATTGGTGGGTAATTGGGTAATGGTATGAGTTTTCAGGGAACGGAGGAAGGGTGGAGTCGTAGTCTGTGGAGTGGAAGTGGTGGCGTCGACATTAGCCTACTCTTATCGAAAGACGCCAAGGGGGCCACGGCTTAACATTCCAACCGTCGGACGGAGTACTGAACTTGAACTTGATGTGGGAACCGATGCCATCCCGGAAGATATTAGCTTTAAACTAAAATTGATCTCTTTATTGATGATGTTCCTCGGTGAGTTACTTATTACTGAGGTAAAAATTCTAATGTGAGTGGATATGGCAATGAGTTTGTCTTTTGTCTGTACACTTAGTAAATGTAATTACATAATTTTATAAGGTATTCGAAGGAGTTTTATTAATTGTGAGCGACTTAAATGAGATTATTTAGCCTCATCAATTGGTTAGACTCTATCAGGATGAATACAGGTATGGTGATAGCTTTTCTTCATGCCACTGACTCTGTTCCTCTCACTAAATAATCTGAAAGATGAATAACAAAACATATTCTAATGGAAATGCATTTCACAAGTATTAGACTGGAGAGGAGAGGCAGTAAGTGTTAAGCAAATGAAATACAGCAAAATGGCGATTGGTAGGAGAGAAAGTATGGCTTGTGGAACTCAATAAAACGGATGCAGATGGTGGAAGTTCTTTAAATGGCACTCCAAGGTGCGTCCACTCTCCATAGAGCAAGTTCATGGGCATTATCCTACAGCCGCCAGCGGGTAATGAGGCACTTCGGAGTGTCTCGCGTGAGATTCACAGCACCGTAAATGGATCACCGATCGATAACTTCCCGTACACACGACTGTTAACTCGGGTACCTACCTCCAGTCCCGCCCACGCTCTCCTCATCCCCATCCGCCCCCTCACCTCACCCCTCCCTGCTTCCTCTCCATCCCGAAACCTATCTCGCTCCTGGTCCTCTCAACGCTGTAAGGCCACGGACGCCGGGAGGAGCTCATATTGTCCGTTGCAGAGGGTTCGTTCGCTCCCCCTCCCTTCTCGCTATAACCCCTCCATTCCCCCCCCCCTCCCCCCGTGTGCCCAAACCCCGCTCCCTCTTTTTTCCGTCTACCTCTCGCAAAAGATAACGCATCGCTGCACCTCAGTCGCTGTGCTTAGAGAGAGGGAGTGGCAGGTCAGCTGGACCGCTCCTTCCTACTTCCTCCTCCTCCCTTGGCTTCCTTCCCTCGTCCTCTTCGGTCCTCCTCCGCACACCCTCTCGCCAAGGCACAAGCTCGCCCTTCAACCTTTTCTCCTCTCCTCTGCTGCCTTTCCTGGTCCCACGTCATTTCTCTTCATCTACAGGCCTCTCCCACATTCCCTCTCATTATTTTATGTGGCCGAGCTTTTTGACTTCGCAAGCGAACCGTGCACTGACGACGGGACGCGCGTGTGTGCGCGCAATGTTTTCGTCCGATTTCCGTACGTGACAATGAGTTGGTGACCGCAAGAATGGCAGCAAAGCTCCCGTGTTGGGTGGCACAAGTTTCCGGGGAGAAATTTCTGTAAACTTAGGCTGGGAAGGTTTTTATAAATAATATTTAAAAATCTTTGGGGAATGTTTATATTGCTTAGTTCCGAAGCACCCGTGCACAAATAATTTCGTCAAGGTATGGATAATGCCGCAGAATTTTGTTTGCAATTTTTGAGCGATCCTTCTTTTGCTAAAAATACGTTTTTGGACAAATACAGTAAGATGAAAGAGTTAGCAGAAGGTGTTTCAAATACATCTGCTGCACCAGCGTATTCATGTACTAACATCTTAGGGTGATTTTATTTGGTAAATTAATTTTATATTGTAGGAGTATATTTTGCCCTCATAATCGTTGATAAGTAAACGTATGGCCTCTGTGAAAGAATTAGCTTATTTTCTGAGTCCGTAAAATTACCTTTACTTCAACAGATATTAATACAGGAATGATATTTGTCCGTGTAGTGTCCATCTGCATACCCATGTAGGGTAGTGTCATCCTTATCATTTTTTTCTGCTAGATCAGTAGACAAATCTCCCATCCTTACAGGAAAATTTGAAGATTTCGTTTCATTGAATACAGGACATATGCTGATAAAATAAAATGTACCGATTCCACAAGATTAAAAATCATTTGATGTGCGAACCATTACTTATAACACGTAGTTTACCGATTTTGACTTTTATTACGATTATTTTACAACCCGCCCATCTTACACCCTGCTGCTATCTCCCACCTAAATGACCCTTTTGACAGTTGATGTACAGGGAGGATTACAGTTTACCGCGGAGAATGCCTTTACCTTGTAATGGTTTGCAATAAATTAGGCATTACTTTGAATTACTTCCAGAATCTACGTGCATAAGAGCTGCGAACTCCTTCATGATGGGATTAATAACTCCTCCGTGGCGACGAAAATTTCATTGCTCCCAAGGGACCGTTTTCTACGCTTCCTTCTTAAAATAATGATTGGGATTAACGAGATTCATCAAAAAGTCCGAACAAGCCCGGGAAATAAAAGGCAAGCATAGCATATAAAAGCCAACGGAAAAGCGGGACTTGCGCGAGAAATTTCCCATTTCTCTCCGAGCGCAGCCCATTTTTATCTTTTTTTTCGTGATTTATAATGGAGAGAGAAAGAGAGCTCGAAAACTCCTCCATTCTCATCACATGGCAAGCGGTAGGTATATTCACAATAGCTGCGGTTTTTCCAATCTTCCCCGTTTTATACACCACGCCGTCGCCTCCATCTCTACTTCCCTAACCTCCCAGACTCTCTCTCTCTCCCACCATTCATGTATATACGTATTGCTCTCCTCATACATATGCCTTTTCACCATTTTCCCCTCTTAACCAGAGTGACTGGGTTGTTCTCCTGCTCCGCCGCCGCGCCGTCGTCATCATCATCATCACATATTCGCACATACGGTTTCCACCGTCCTCTGACCTCTGCACTCTCCGCTGCACACAGCTGCCGCAGACATGTCGACGCCCCACGACCACTTTGTCCTTTTCGCTCGCTCCACCTCCGCGCCCTCGCTTCTTTTCGTCGAGGAGAGCGGTCGGCCGACGCACCGCAGCCATCCGACGACAAGCGGCCCCGAACCTCATTTCCTAATCCGCCCCACGTTGACAATCCTCCGGTTCCGTCCTTTTGGGGGAAAATCCGTGTTTTCGGATAGCGTTTTCCAGCAATTTTGCGATTTAAGCCCCATTTTATGATGGGAACTCTGGTTGGCGAAATTTCGTGATTATTGTTATTGAATCCCTAAATTTACTTGAGTCAAACTCGAAGTGTATTGAATTTAAGCTTCGATTCATATTTTTGGTTTATATTTTAAGGCAAAAATGTATAAAGTACAATGGCATAATAAAAGTAAAACATAACCTAGGCTATTTAAAATAAAATTTAATACACCACGCGGGTTTTGTCGATGGCCAACATCATCAGGTACATGCAACATGCCTCGGAAAGATGGTTTAACTAGTTGCGGGTATGGCAGACGAGTCAGGGTTTAAGTAGTTGGTAATGGCATAACTTATGCCTTCATAGAAACAACAAGAACATCTCAAAACGTAATTAAAATCGTATGGAAAGCCAAAATGGAACATATGGTAATCTGATCACGGCTTTTTACTAACGCTTTATTGATTTAAATCTTTTAATTTCGATACTTCCGTAATATGTTGAAAGGTGTTCGTATTTTAGACTTCTCTTTCCGCAGCTCCTTCACAGCATTCTTTTCTATCTCCTTTTATTGACAACGGTTAGCGATTCTCATTTCAAATGTTAAGCATGTCTTCGATTTTTTCTCGTCTTCTGTTTCATAATTTAAGGGTTTCAACCACGCCACTCTTTCACCTTGCACGCTCGGTATCATTACTTTTTTTCTGGTCCAGAACGCTTTCTCATTGCTTGATCATTGCATGTTTTCAAGCCTCTGAGTTTTTTCTCGCTCCATTATGGCCTTTCTTTTTCCCATGATTACTCCTACTCGGTAATTTTTCCACTCAGCCGTATCTTATCCAATCCTCGCATTTATTTATTTTTTGAGATTCCATTATCTACGATCGTTTTTTCACGCATTTCTCTCATCAAGGCTCATCATCCGCCAACTCTGCCGTTTTTTACGGAGTGCGTCCGTTCTACACTTATATCCTCTTATCCCTACACATTCATTACTTGCGAAGAGCCCTGATGCCGATCTACACCACCTCATGCCTCATGCAAGGTGCATGACCTTTTGCTTTATCTGCATTCTCCATCAAGGGCCTTTTCAGAGAGAGAAAAATGTTCATGGGCACCTCCAACGTTCCATGTTGCTGATGGTTACATCTACATCTGGAATACTTTTTTCATATTTTTTCGTAAGATACTCCTTGCATCCCGAGAGACATACTGGAAAAATACATTTCAGTCATGTTATTGCCTTCAACACGTGAACGCAATTAAACCTGCGCTATTTTAAACATGGTGAATATTGTAGCACATAAACCCTTGCTATGAAATATTTTTAATGTTTCATTTAATACCCATTTTGGGTCATGCTTACTTTAAGCACCAGCTGTATGTTTGGCTTGTGGTCTTCTGAGTTACATCCAGGTAGTTTCTGGCTGTTCTCATTCTTGCTGCTTCCTTTGAGTCCGATTCACGGCAGTTTTCCCCATTAAGGCGCCGTGGTAGATGATTATTTTTTCGCTTCCGAGTGCTGAGATGATGGAGATAGTTTTTCCGTCGACCGGTAGAGTTACCAGAGTCGGCGCCCATCCAACCAGCCATATTTTTGTTTAGTGTGTCCTCTACGCTTGATTTTCTTTGCGCATAGGTGATGATGCAATAACGAGCCTTCCCCTTCAACCCCTCCGGGGAGCCGTGGGCCGGGGAGTTTTCGTAACATTTTAGACCACTAGACGCACGGTTGCCATTTAAACACGCGTTTGGTAGACTCCACATTATACCGTTTGGCAACGTGGAATTTTCTAAGATTTTCTAAGAAGCGAGCTCAGTGCCGGTCTGGAGGTGGAGGAGAAGGCTTCCGCGGTGCACGTCATGAATGGGCTTCATTTTTCGGGGTAGCTGCGTTGATTGGTAGTTGTGACAGCAGTTTAGCCGTAAGAACTGCAACAAATAGGAGGTGGTCTCAGCTGGTAGCTTGGCTTGCGCGTCCTAATTCGAGCTAATGTCTAAATGTGCTAATTCGTAAGTAATATACGTTTGTGCTTACTACAGACCACCCCATTCCGATGTACACTCAGTATTAGAACTCGAGAAAGAGATCAGGTCCATTAACCCGGTAACACCTGGAAAACAATTTTTCTCGGAATTCAGAATTGCAGGGTAAGTTATTTCGCTTTTCACGGATTGAGCTTGGTGTTTGGTTGCCTGTAAAATGTCCGCAAAAAATGTATTCGTTTCCATTTTGAATTAAACAGGCGGGATGTCATATGACCTCAGAAAAGAACTGGAAAGAACATCCATGGAAAACTCTTTGTAGGGAAATGCTACCCCAATGGAATATTTCTCACGGCACAAGAGAGATTGTATGTAACAAAAACCATAAAATCATTTAGAAAAAAAGATTCCAATGTACTGCCTTTTGCAATACCTAATTTACGTTCATAAAAATGGCAGCTTTATGTCAACAGTTGAAAGACCGAGATAAAACCATGCATCAAATTACTGAAAAAGGTGATTCATATTTTTAAATCGATATTATACACCAGGTAACCATCACTGAGACTAAACTATATGAGGAAAAAACGATGATAATAATCAACAAAATTCAAGCATACATTTATTGTAGTGTTCGGATACAACTAAGGTATGCACACACTATATACAGCATTCATAATCAATAGTCATCATTCCTCAGATTGGTTTGACGCAGCTATCCATTGAGTTCTTTTATCGGCTAATCATATCTACGCATATCTTCTCTTTCACATCCTTCATCACTTATTTAATATACATATATCATACGAGGCCTGCCTTTTCCAATCTTCCCGTTCACTTTTCCTTCAATGATTGTCTTCATCAGGCCATCGTGTCTCAAGATATGGCCGATTAAGTTTTCCCTTCTTCTTTTTAGACTTTTCAGCAGACGTCTCTTTTCTCTCCCACTCTTTTCTTAGGACTTCTTCGTTTGTCACTCGGTCGATCCATTTAATCTTGACCATTCTTCTGTAGCACCACATTTAGAATGCTTCCACCCTTTTCTTTTCCGCTGCTGTCATTGTCCATGCCTCACTGCCGTAAAGAAACACGCTCCAGATGTATGTACGATCTGATGAATTGTTTCCTTACTTCTACGCTTGTATTTCCAGCTGTAAGTAGATCCCTCTTTTGATAGAATGCCTTCTTTGCCTGGGCTATTCTTTATCATATATAAGAAACAATACAGCATTACCGAACAAGAAAGTGAATATTTTCTATGCAAAATAGATGTTTTGCAGCACTCACAAGAATTTTGCTTTACAAGGTAAAACCAAAGCGAAGCGAACAACACAACACAAGCAACAACATAAGCGAATCACCTAATACTTAACAAGATATTTACGAAGTGTATTAGGACCAATTTCATCTCTCATTAACCTTTAGGGTACCTAGTTTAAACAGCATGGCATAGCACTGAATGAAATATTTACAACAGAAAAGTATGATTTCCAGCTATGAGTTCTAACTTAGCCCAACCAGATGAACCAATACCAGATAAATGATTGCTATAAACAGAACTTTAACAGTACATGCATAATATAATGTAAACCACAGCCACAAAAATGAATAAAAAACACGAAAACACAAAAAAAAGAGGCACCTTCGATACCCCGAAACGCCACCCGCGTAAGTTTTCTGGACACAGCCACGAAAGAGATTGTAAATTTCATCTCAAAAAAAAAACAATTTGCAACATGCTAAGAAACTGTAATAAAAAATTCGATGTGAATTACTGAATGAAAAGTCAAGATATAAGACTTCGAAGGTATATGCATCATGGATGGCACTGCAAATGATTCAGACACTCCTGCGATCATTCTTTTTTCTCTTTCTGTTTTCACAGGGAATCTCTGCCAAGTTTGAATTTTTTCTTTTCTTGGTGTTTCGTGAGTGGACTTCTTGGGCATCTAATATTGCTGGAGGATTGCGAATTGGCATGGAACGAGGGTACCTTGGATCAACCAACTCTGGGAGCATACATGTAGTATAGAAGCTCTGTAATTTTTCCTCCATACAATCCTTCCAAAACCTGTCGTCCCTGTAAATCTTTTCCACTTTCATTCCTCGAGGGGTCCATAAAGCCAAAAGACAATACTCTCTCCTCGATATATGGAGCTGGCCTTGAATTTGGTAGTAAAAGTTATGGGATTTGTTGATAGCCATATTTTTCCTTCTGTCCCAAAAAGTCACTTTTCCTGACCTTATAGCTTCTTCCGGATTCATTTCTGCGGCAGACGATGGGCATTTAATTTCGACTAACCCTGTATCTCCTATTATTCCGTCAGGAGAGGCTCCAAGATATGGAATTTCCTCGTCGACGAATAAACCGCAGGGGAGTATTCTCACGTTTTCCTGCTTCTCCAAATCCATCCGAGCCCTCTCTTCATTTTTTCGGCCGTATTGAAGGTGCTCTGAGTCGTATTGGCTGTATAAAATGGACTTTAAAATATTTTCACAACCGGTGTAGGGTCGCATTTTGCACACTCGACCAAAGTTTGAGGCTGTTAGAGTCTTCCTTCTCATCTCCATCCATAGCACACTATCTCTTTGAAGGACCGTGGCTCTTTCAATGGCTGTCCTACGTTCAGCATTGATTTTCAATGATTTCAGAAATTCGTGGCACTCTCTTCGAATCTCCTCGTCTCCCAAATCCGGTTTGTAGGATGCCGGTCCATAATCAGGGTCTCCTTTTTCTATTTTATTAAATAACTTTCTCCTTGACCTTACTTCTTTCCTGCGCATTTTGGTACGCAAGTTTTTCTTTCGCCGCTCAGACAATAACTTTTTCGCATAAAAGCCTGGACTGGCATCGACCACTGTTTTATAAAGTTGGTGAATCGGATTTCCGGTATTCACACTGACTACTGCTCCGGCGCATCTCCCCTTGTACGATCCTGATAAGGCATAGTTGACTCTTTTTCCTCCAATCAGTTTACATACAACGGAGTTGTAGTGTTCCACCGCATTATTGTCCACATCAAAAATTAAGCTACGGGAGTGTCTTGCAGTGTAACGGACTATATCAGTAATCCTGTCATAGAGGCCGCACATTTTCAAGGAAGGAACTTCATTTCGTTTATCGGGAGGATTCGTGCCATCACAAAAATATCCTAATTTCTGACAGAGAGCATGCTCTCCGAAAACGTGGCTTGGACTGTTCAGTATGTCCTCCCTCAGCCGTGAAATTTTTTGTTCCAAGGGCATGTCCTCTTTATTTCGGAAATGTATTGCTTTCACTATTGACATTCGTAGGCGTAAAATGTTTTGGCCTAGCAATTTTCTCTGAGCAATATCGCACGTTTTCCTATTACCTTTCATTACAAGTTCTTTCAACTTATTACAGTAGTTCCTCAAAACATGGTTGCGGCACTCTAATTTTTCAACGGTGATGTTTTTATAAGGCCTGCTATCCAAAATTTTTTTGTACACACTCGAATCACCATCGGCAATCAGCTTCGAATATCTGATACCGTACATCTCCTCACTTCTATTGAACCCTTCCACTATTGCAGCTGCTTCCATAGCTCCGGAGCTTTTGTTCGAGTCCCAGTTTTTACTGCAGTTGTGATTCGGTGGGTTTTCTTTCTTGGTAGCCGCTCTCATGCAGGTTGTGCAGTACTTATTTTTTACACCAATGAAAAGAATTTTTTTTGTATTGTATCCAACGATGGCTCCCTGTAAAAGTTACAGAAAAATACTTGTTAATTATGCATTACAAAATTCTCACTAATTGCGAAATAATCTATCAGTTACTAATTAAATATCATGGTAGATTAAATTAATATGAATGGCATTGGTCTTTTTTACTCAAAATTTCAACGAAAGAGGACTTTTGTGAATAGTTCGAAATCCAACGTACTACGGTATATCAGAGGAATAAAATAAGGGAAATCGACTGCAGAACGGACAGATTTAAGATGTCATTTTTCCCTCGAGCGATAATTGACCATAATAGTAGCCACTAAGAATTTAGCTAGGTTTGTCAATAGGTAGTGTAGGTAGTTAGTTTTTTACTCCCTAATGCATGCTTCCTTTACTGCTTGCGGTATGCATGCTGTTGATGAACTCACCCCCTACCACACACCCTTGAGGTGGTTTTCAGGATATTTGGAGCCGTTGAAGTAAAGTGAAAGAATCACAAATCCCAAAATTTACCAATTCTGCGCATTAGAAAATATGCCTATGACGAATTGATAGGCATCTTTCTATGTATTAAATAAAATCCCGTCATGCTTGAGGGGGGGTGTTACACTAGAATATCATACGTTCCTATCATGCAATCAAGATATCCATTGTGATCACTTATTACGAAATTATACTCACTCTGGCCGACTAACGCCTGATATGTAGATATATACGACATACATACATACTCGTACGTAATAAATACATACATACATCAATTTAAAGACGTAACAAAATAAATTGGCTGCATAAAATTGTACAAATTCATCGAAATAAAATATTAATAAAAAATAAATTTGCACTTACCACTCCTGCTAATGAGCTGTAGTTGTTGCGATATGACCTTTTGCACCAACTCCCATCTGCCACCACTGTAATGAGGGGAGTCCCGTCCTCGTCGACATCACCTTTTTCAATGGCCATAGATGCTTCCGATTTGGCAGCCATCTCCATTTCTACCAAGGCACTTTTTTCCCAACCGTCACAAACTTTATCATGGTATTTTTTAAACGATTTTGCTGTCATTGTGGGTATATTCATGGCTGTCAGTATATCTTCAAGCTGAGACTGGCCCCCACCAGATGACATAACACCAGAAACGGCCGAAAAATTCACGTCTGCCTTGTTGGAGTCTAATCTATCAGTCCAAATTTTTTCTGTTGCTTGACAAATTTTGCAAACAAATACCAAGCACGACCTCAAACCTAGACGACGTTCCCTCAACAGTTGCATGTCTTTAAAGGAACAGGAAAAAGGAGAATGATCGACGGATTGTATCTGCTCAATAAAATATTTTAAGTCGATAATTCTTCTTCCCGTTACTCCACCGGATATGCCTTCATTTTTCCCTTCCTCAGCAATTGCCATATCTTCAAATGAATCATGTAAAGTTTCATCTGCTACTGAGTCGTCGATATTGGACTGGATTTCTCCGATAGCGCAAGAAGTTGCTTCTACGTGTGACTCTGTTCCCATTATTTTGAGACGCCTGTTTCGGATAATAGAAATTTGTATACATACACATGATTATATCATTACATAAAGATGCAAATAAGGTTTTCTCAAAAAATGACAATATTTACCTTTTTTCTTCCCTCCACTTGCCCAAAAATTCACCCTTTCTTTTTTTCCTCACCGCCGATATTGTCAGGCGACTGCCTACTTTCATTTTCCTATATCGGTACGCTTCCGATGACATGTCGAAACTTGAAAATTAGTCAGTTTGACAATTACTGCACACCCCGAGCGCGACAACCTGGCAGAGACTCAAGAAACAACACGTCAGTAAATCAGACACTCCGTCAATCGCCTCTTTTCCGCCCGCCTTCACTTTCCCTTTCCCCAAGCTCCAACACCCCTTCTTCCTTGCTCAAGCTTACCGTTTTAGGATATAGGATAGAGGGACCGCGCCACTTTTTCAGTAGCGCAGTAGGCGGAGAATATGTGAACTGTTTAGTGATTTGCACGATGCTAGAGGCGTATCCCTGGGCTGAAGTCGGCGAAAAACATAATTATTTTCAGAATATCTGAACAGCATGTCTTTCAATTAAAATCAATAATTTTCAAGGATCCAACAGACTAAGCTTGAAACTTGTACTCTATAATAATGAAAGTTAAAAAAATAGCCCCTCTGTCTCCCAATATTTGAAACAAAAAGGTCCATTTTTACATCGAGATATATTTTTAACTAGGCTTATTTCTTAAAATCTACGATTATAGAGTAATAGTTTGATGCTTTCTCTTTTAATTACTGAAAACCGCATTCCAATATCTACATTCCTGTCGGAGCAATCTTCCTTGAAAAATAGGTCTGAAAAACAGCTATGTATCACGGCCCCTTAAGACAGAATCATGGTATTTTTCTATAGGAAAGGAAAAATTAAAATTAACCTCTAGAGTCTGCGGAGATTGAGCCTGACTTATACGTGCCCCCTCATGATGAAGTATTAACCTTTACAGACCAAATGTCATTTCTCAGTCGCGAAAATGTTTGGTTATTTTATTAAAATTTAACCAGTATTCACTTATAAGACACTCTCCTGTCTTTGTTAAGGTGGGAAAGTCCTATCTTGAAAACGCTAGTTATACTGTGCACCAATTTTGATTGAGATGGCATTCCTTACCCTATTTTGCAATTATGTTAAAAAATACAATTTCCGTAAGTGTCAAACATTTATAAAGGTCGTTTTACATGGTGAATGGTCATGAGAATTGATTCCATGAATTTTCTGCCCTGAAAGGATGCGCATTGGTAGGTCTAACGTTAGCACATATTGATACACGGGAACGATGGCATAAGAGACAACGAAAAAGTGCCATGGAAAATTTTTAATGCAATTTTTCAGTTCTAGTTTTCATGTTATGTTCTAAAATTTTATTGTATTATGTTCCTCATAAGAAGATTCAAAAGAAGATTACCCACATAGTATGCTGTAATTAACTCCGGCTTCACTCAAAACGTAGTTAATTGAAGAACTTCACCAAGGTCATGTCCATGGTTATTATACGAATTATATAAGATTATATATACTCCATGGGCACGTCAATAAATTTGATAACTACGAAAAGTACAGCTAATTAGATTTCAGCCTACACGTGTTAAATTTGAATACTCTTTTGTCCATTTAAAAAGACAAAGGTGGACGTCGTGCGCTCGCTCGTATCATGCGATCAATCATGGAATCATGCGAGAAAAGATAGAGCATGTTCCAATTTTGATCACTTGATCATGCGCATGATTTTTTATGCGTGGAATTTTCCGTTCTACCTGACACATTAACGCCATGAACATGATTATTCGTCGTGTAAAAGAACCTTAAAAGGAAATCTTTAAAAATAAAAATGCGGCATAGTGAATTACATGGCATGAACTTCAACACCCATGCGTACAAATCAATTTTAAAATTACTGGAAATCTTCAGTTGACTTCAAGATAGTTGTGATGAGTATTTAGCTGATTTTATATATTGTATTTGTTAATATAAACCTTAAAGAATAAGAAACAAGTGCGCATATCCATTGAAATTCATCCAGAAATATAATTTTCAGGATGCTCCGTCATATACATCATTCTATGACGTGTAATTGCTCATTGAAGTTACTAAATGATATATTTTTGCTGACGATTACACTGATATTTCACTCGTCAAACTATAAGCAATGATTTCAGTGTGTTCAATCTGTCATAACTTACTTAACCTAACTTTATCGAGAAATGAGCCAAACCTTATCCCATCGCCTCAGTGACGGCGCTGAGTTCGTAAAGTAATCCTGGATTAAAAAGTATTTGTGATTACGTTACGGCTAAGGCAAATGAAGTCACCAACTAGACACTAGTGACAAAAGGATTACCCAAAGACGAAGGGACGTACCATAATTTGTATATTATTGTCATATTATGCCTTTGGTATATTGAACACCTTCGTCATTTTGGGTCATTGGAGCTAAAATATTTCAGAACACAAAATGTGTATATATTATTCATCGATCGCCAATAAATTTCGAGTTTATCACAATGAATGTCTATATTTTCAGCTTATTTCATTCAATGGCAGATTGGAGTCACCAGGTCTGGCCTCAAATCATTGGAGCCCTAGCGTGCGACGTCGACACAGTAATTAGTAAGTGTCGGAATTCTCGACGGCTGTATATTACAACCTACTTGTCGCAGCCGTTCAAGTACACAGTCATATCGGTAAGTAGACAATTATACTTCCTTTACTGACGGGTTTTTCGTCTTCAACTTCGATTTACACGCCAGCGAGAAATTCAATGCTCCGTTGCAAGTTGGCATTCGGAGGTTAACCGCGAACAGGAAGAAATAGATAATGGAAAGCAAGCTGGAGAACGCTGACAAACGATATACCGCTGCGCCAAAAGTTCAGAAGCCGAGGAGGTATCATGTTAAAATTTCAATGTGTACAGTCATGAACACGCCAGTGGCTGGAAATGGTGCCTGATGAAATAGTGTAGCGCAAACTACCTCGTAATACGAAGGCAGTTAAATTTTCCTGCTGGGAATTCTGCTGGGTAATGGACATCATAGTGACACAGTGATGAGTCCTTTGTTCGTTGATAATTAGTGTGATAATTACTAGGTGTAAAATGCTCATTCCATAATATGATTTGTTTTTATTCTACAATTCTTCAGGCTGATTAAGCACATTTTCATATTTATTTTCGTACTGTGGAGACTACAATAAAAAAAGCCAGTCTAGTTTTGACTTGAGAACTTCTGGGTAGCCATCTAGATTTCCTGTTTATTTTTAATTTTTAAAAAGGTTAATGGAACCTAATACTCACCGGTATTCATTTTAATTTTGAGCTTTTTTTAAATATATATGGAACCGCTTAATTAAAATCATAATTTTGTTCATTTTGTTATAAAAATTCCCTTTAGTTTAACGAAAGTAAACGCATGGCCTTTGGCGAAAATGTTAGGAAACACATCAAGATAAATAATGTGTTCATTTTTAATATTTTAACTCCGAAAATATGAGTATGTGCACACTGTACATTTTATAATCGGTACATTATTTGGCAAGTGATGATGAGTGTTAAGAATTATTATTATGACGGCGATTGCAATAACTTTGCTCTTATTCTGTGCGAGAATCATTGAAAGCCGACAAAATATGTGAGATATTATGTAAGTATAGTGGATTCGGATGAGTCTTCGTAATACTTTACGTACTGATGATAACTATATCTTTAATAGTCGTATCCCCAGTATATTCCTCAACTAATTACGTCCGGCCCCCCCTGCCACGCACCCTCGCGGTGGCTTGCAGGGTATCGCGTAGATGTAGGGCAGTTTAGCCATCGTGCCCGGCGGTTTTCTCGGGTATCTACAGAGGAGAGAAGGGTTGAGAGGTTCAAACGTTTGTTTGGAACTAAAATATCTTAGAACATTAAATGTGGTTCAAACGTTTGTTTGGAACTAAAATATTTCAGAACACTAAATGTGTGTATATTATTTATCGATCGCCAATGAATTTCGGGTTTATCACAATGAATGAGTATCTTGGAATATCTGCAGCCTCGCTGTACCCTATAAACCACCATAAGATTGTGTGGAAGGGGATGGTTGTAAACCAGGCATGAATTATTGATGAGCAAGCAATCAAATGGGATTACATTTTCCTGTTAAAAACTGGCCTGTTTAGGCAAGGCGACGACTACATACATTACAACCTCCAACCTATAATACAGCCGCACATATCACGCACAAGTTCCACTAAAATATTTTGATTTTTGCAAAACCACCGAAGAGATATAAACTATAACAGTACTAATGCTTTTGCAGCTAGGTTTATGTTTATATATAGCTTACCGTGGATCAAGTTTATTGCCGGAAGGGGCATATTGAAGTGGGGAATTGGGTGGTTTCAAATCCACTATTTCCTTTGTGTACTTCAAACCGGCTAGAGATTTCGGAGTGAAGAGTGCATTGACAATAAAAAGAGGATGGATGTAGAGGTTGTCCGCTTTGGCAACAGTTTCCTTCTTAAACTAAAGCGTTGAGCGATCCATTGATTTATGTCCCGTTAGACGAGCCGAGCAATTATGTTGAAATACTTTCCAAGTGGCACCCGTGTTATGATTCTAAAGAGAAATATCTGTCAATGCTGAAACTTGAGCTCCGGCCCTTGGAATGGGATGCCTCTACAGTTAATATTACACCAACCCCGTTCCTTTCGAGAGGAGGAGATTGGGGTTCGTGAGTAAGAAAACGGGCGAATTGAGGGAAACAAGATGTGTTAAAGATGCACGGAGGGAGGACGAGGAACGGAGGGGAAGAGTTGCAGGATAAGAGATTCAGTCTTACGGCTTCAATTCCCTTATCTGAAACCCCGCCGCGCTCCATGCAACCCTTACATCTCGAATGCCTTCCAGTTTGCTCAACAACAGGGTATCGTTCTCTTTTTTTTCTCTCCTTCAAAAACTGCCGCATTGGGAGCGCTCAATGATTCATACGAGCCCTCATTGTGAAGGTCTTATTTATTCATATGCAATTTCACTTATTTGCGCTAGGATGGAAGCCACGCGAAAGGGGGCAGCTCACAATTTGAACAAGGGATGTTTTTGTGCCTCTTACGTTCCACACACATTACGGATCATAGCCTGTTACTTCAACGGCTGATTTATAATTGCCTTGCACCCGCGGACTTAAGAGCAATATTTTTTCGGCGCAAAGTTTAATTAGAAGACGCAATCTATCTTCATAAAAGTAATGCATGGTGTATTTAAACCTCTACGTTGCAGTACCGGCATCAGAATTAGTTAAGCTAACTTTCACGAGTATTATGCCCTGCATTTTTATTGGAAAAAACTGTTTATAGTATGTTAATAATGCCTCGTAAATTGTAGGTCTATTGAAAATCTCAATGTATCTTATCATAACAACTATTTTACTAGGATTACAATGCTCATGAGAACATTTGGCAATAATTAATAAATAGAGATTTTAAGATCGCGTCATTCTACTACTATACGTGTACTATTGCTACGTCATACTAAAACCTAGCATCTGTTTTCAGTAATGATCACGATCGACAAAAAAACCTCTACTTTCTAAATGAAATAAAACGAAATGACCATTGAATAGGGTATGCGTGAATGCATGTCTGAACACTTACGATGTAGGGTAAATGGCGATAATTTGTTGGTGGGCATGGGCGTAATTCGTAGGGTGTGTAATTTGTTGTAGAAACGGCCGAAATGATTAACTGCCATTTTTTCTTATTTTATAAGTATCAATCCCTTGTAGGTAACAGTCATTGCTACCAAGCCAACGCTTATGACTGTTTCTGCGTTAAAAATAACTTCCTGTCATCCTGATCATCAGTTCTAACGTCCGAACTTTTAAGCACAACATGACTTTAAAATAAGGAAAGAATTTCATTTTAAAATATGGCAGGTATAAAATGAAACATACTAATTACAGTTCGTTCATTAATCAGGTAAGCCATCTTTCGTTTTTTTAATTAAAACATAGAGCTATAAATGATACTGCCTCAAAATTTATACTCATAAATTTATGTTTATGCAAGGTTATAGTACTGAAATTGCATCCTACAGGGTAGGTTGAGATGCATATGTAAGTATAGGAAATTTGCATATGCAATGTAGAAAATAGGATACTTAAATTTCAGCCCTTCGTAGAGAAATATGCATCTCCAATCAATTTCATATGTTGATACTATTCATTTCATCTCGTAATCTCAGAAACTCGACATTCAACTCATAATTCAAAAGGATTAAATAAAACTCTTTTAAAATTTCCCGCAATAATTATTGACACTCTTTGAGTATTATGCTCTGAAGTTTTTTATTCCTCATCCAATTTTAGGTATAAATCTCACGGGTGACTGATGAGGAGAAATTATAATAGACACATCGTGGCAAAATAAATGGACAGAAATATGTAGCCACTGATGGTATACCTAAGGCAGTGTGCATCAAAATTACAAAATAAAATCAGTGATACCTTGAAATAAACGATAAATACTCTATCCACAACTCAATTTTTTGCCTTTGTAGGTTATAATGATATACCGATGTCTTCGTCAACATCTGACGCTGCCTTAAGTGTCAGTTGTCAAGCCAAAATCTAATGCCTTGTGAGAAGATTTATACTGACACATATCTATTATGAGTTATATGTTTAATACTCACAGGAGAAGCGGTAACGTATAAGTCTGTTCCTAGAGTAGAGTTTATGAATTGTTGGGAAATAAAAAACTCAGGATATAGTTGACGGCATGTAGAAAAATACAAGTAATAAATCTTGAAGACACATTTTGCTATAAATTTGGGTTTCTGCAGAATTTTATACATGCACCAGCAGTGCGATTATTAGAACACGATTGTAGTAGGTCCCTATTTTGCACGCTTTCACTATTCACAGATGTTACATCTCGGTGTCGATTATCTTATGCTTGATGTAGAGTTTGGATTTAAGTAACGGAGCAACTTTATGGAGAAATTTTCTTAATTGTCATTTTGAGAAGAGGGTCAGTCTTTTTGTGGCTTTGGTGGATGTTGAGAAATTCAAGAATATACTTCCATTTAGTAGTATGGTCTTTCAAAAATTTTAATGAGGAATAATACATCATACGATAGTTTTTTTTCGAAGCAATGAAAAATTCTTAACTTTTAAATGAAAAATATCTTTGAAAATTCGAGTCTTGATGGCTATTAAAATGTAAATATTTTCCTATTTACTGTGTAACTCTTCCACTGACAAAAATTCTTACATATTCAACAATAGTCATGTATTATTAAAAGCATATAAAATATAAATAAAAGTAGGTATGTAATATATAAAGAGTCATTTATAAATACTCATGTCATCATCTTTTGAGAGAAGTTTATCATTACTTTATCAGAGGAATCTAAGGAATCTATGCATGGTATTCTAATACTAAGGCATCTCTACATGGTGTTCTAATTCTAAGGATTCTATGCATGGTATTCCGTTACTGTCAATACATTTTCATGCCCGAGGACACTAAATTAATGAATGACAAAGCACATATTTTGGAAGAGGACCTCAACATTTGAATGGAACAGTGCTGAGAAATACATT
Organism: Platycnemis pennipes; assembly: GCA_933228895.1. Taxonomy (NCBI): domain Eukaryota; kingdom Metazoa; phylum Arthropoda; class Insecta; order Odonata; family Platycnemididae; genus Platycnemis; species Platycnemis pennipes. Next base: position 146,398,008 of record OW121847.1, on the reverse strand, counting down.
ACGTTCTCATGCATTCCTCAGTGCATGGATGGTACCTTTGATAGGGAATTATGTTTCAAAGTAGATTCAGCCATCTGTGCGCTCACTCGGAACTTAATCAGAGCGTTGAGGACGTCGCAATCTCTTAATATTGTCATTCCTTTGAAGACAATGCTTTTGCAAAGCGTCGTTTTCTCCTTTCTCTCTTTCCTCTTCCAGTTAGTACCGAAGATGGACTTAATAACGCGTAGTCTGCGCAAGGTGCGGCGCACTTCCCTTCGTTTTGAGGCGGAAATGGTATCGCGGGTATCCATCCGCCCGTGACTGACTGAGATGTTCCTGAAGGGGTTGGAGAGGGGGATGGGGAGGGATGGAAGGAGTGAGGCCACGGATTGATTAAGCATTCCATCCGATGGACTGCAATTCCCCTCTCTATCTATCTCTCTCTCCCTAGCTCCTCTCTCTCTCTGTCTCTCTCTCTACCTCCCATCTAACCCATTCCGCACGGTCCGAAGGGATTCAGAGGCTTGGATACCCAGAGGTCGGAGGGGACGCCCCTAGGAGTTTAAAGAAAGGGGTCGGGAAGTTCGCGTCCCGGAGATAGGGAAGGATAAAGGAATCCGAGCATGGTGAGAGGATGCGCTGGGGAGGATGAGTGGAGGGTGGCGTGAAATAAAAAAAGGAGACTTCGGCACGGTACCGGGCCCAAAGCATCACCTCGCCCTAGCCTCTGTCGCCCAAAGCACATTCGCTTTGACCTTTTGCGAGCGCATGCCGCTCTGGCCGGGGCGGTCTTCGAAAACCTCCGACGCGAGGTTTGCGACGATGGGGAGAGATGGAGATAAAAAAAAACGCGGCCCAGTCGCTTTATTTGGCTCTTCCACAGCTAATGCACCCAGTTAAAAAGTGGAGATTACCGTTTCGGCGCGTTGAAGAACGTCAAAAAGAGCGGGAAAAAAAATGAAAAAGGAAATATGCTTCCGTTGGATGGACGTAAAATCGTCATCCCTAGTGAGGCCAACATGGCGGGGCGTCTCGAAATATTTTATTAAGGGAGGGACGAGGCGAGGGAGGGGGGGTTTTCGGGATTGAAGAGGAAGGGTGGGATGGGCTGAGGGCGTTACGCCCAGGTTATGGGACGATCACCCGGATAAGAGTTACGAGCGTCGGGCGGTCGGTTTAACGCGTCGAGCGTCGCTATACCCCACACATCTCCCTCACGCACCTCTCTCCCCGTGTGCATCGCCCCATTCTTCGCCTTACCTCTCGCCGTAGGTGAGCCTCCTCCCACCCAGCGCCTCCCCGCTCCCGCAGCATCCCGACCCCTTTCCCTCCACCCCCACATCCCGCTCCCCCGATGGTCGTATCCCTCAAGAGTGCCGGAGACCGTCTCTCCTCCCTCATTGCGAATACATGGCGTGGGATTGGGAGGACTGCCTGCCGTGGAGTGAAGCCGAGGCAGTATGAGGGAGGGGGACGGAGGGAGGAATTGCTAGGGTGGAGAAATAGCGGAGGGAGCTCTAGGTAGCAGGCGGCAACTTCCCTTGTTCCCTAGGAAATCCCGTTCCCTCCCATTTTTTCTCGGTACCCTCTTCGCCTGGGGTAGACTGAGGAGTTGAAGTAGGTAATCTTCGCGAGTTTTCCTCGCTAAGACTTGGTGAGGGAGGAGGAGGAGGGAAAGTTATTCCAAAGTCAGTCTTAGGGGTTGGATTCTAGTTTTCCGGGATTCATTTATTCATTTCGCGCTGTTTTCCGCTCGCGAGTTGCGATAGATTCTGGCACCTCCACCGCTAAGCCCTACTTTGAAGTCGCTAATTTTTTTAAAATCCAGATTTAGAACGCGTGAATGTGACTCTATGTACTTTTCTCTCTCGGGGAAGCAGTTTATATTGGGTGTAGGTGGGGCAGAAAAATGTTTTCCTTTGCATGAAGGGCAAAAGAAGGTTTGATGTGGGTCAGATTAAATTGCTGGCTTTGAGTTTGTTGCCTTATAGCATGTGGTATTTATATTTTTAATATATATTTCGGGTCACTCAAAATTTTTTGATTTATAGAGTAAGCTTATAACATTGATATATTAAATATGATTTATGCCAACTTATTATTATTTCGCACGTACTTTGAACTAGAACTGTCGTAATCAGTAAACACACAGCGGGAAAAGACTCCCGGCTTCGTTCACCAATGAAGCACAAGACCCTTTAAGGTCAATTTACTCTATTTAAAATATATATGATGGATTTTACATGATTGATGCAAAATTAAATCGGGTTTCACAAAGAGAGCGAGTTTATTTTTGCAATACAAAATTATGGAGTAATTCCACATCACCATGTCCGAGACCATTATTTTTATCTGAAGTGTAAGTTGACAATAATATATTGCACCTAGAATAGCACTTAAAAGCTCGATGAATGTGCGAGGCAGATACTGTAAATATTCTACAACATTTGCAATGAATTTCATTTCCCAATGTGATTATTGTAGTAACAAGCATATAATTGTGCATGTATTTCTTAAAATGAAGCTTTATGTACACTCTGGAGGAACTCTATGTAGTTGCTTCTTGACTACGTTACATTCTTGTTCCTTTTTGGGCATGGTTTTAAAAGTACAGGGGGTAAGTATGTATTGGTAGCTTAAGTGCACCACCGGTCCGGAAACAAGGGGGTTACGGGTACGAGTTTCGGTGAAGGAAAATTTTTTTCTACGCATTGTTTTAGCAATGTTTTTCTATTTTCACCTTAGGTACATACATAGATTTAACAAGTTAGGGTCTCCATTTATACTTGCTATTATGGTAAAAATTGATATAATAAAGAAAACTCAGTTGATTTATTTCCATTCTTGAAATTTGAACATGACATTATTACCATGAAAATAAGCAGCTATAGAAATATAAAGCTCCTTTCATTAAATGACGTGAATACAAACGATCTCTTTCAAAGAAGGTAAATTAAAAGACTTTGCTTCCTAAAAATTCACTTTTATTGTCAACTTAAAGTCTTTTAATTTACCTTCGTTAGAATGGATTTCTACAGTGTAAAGGCCTCAACCATTCAGTGTATCACGATCTCTTTCAACATTTTCCGAGGATTGAAAGCTAATGAAATCATTGGCGCATATAAAGCCTATCCTATGGTGACAATGTTCCCTACCTTTTATGAATGAGGAATTATATATGTGCTGAATCTGTTATTTAATGTTCATTGAGGATAATTTTACGGGATATAAGTGAGGGACAAATATAAAATTTTGACTTGATTCAAATGACGTACGCCACCGAAAACTCAAACACTTGAGTATGACAGCAGGAAAGACGGGAAAGACTAATGACGATTAGTGCTATATCTGGAACGGTACTTGCAATGAAATTGACATCATTGCCACAACGGGCATTGAAGCTAAATGAAAATAGTTAAGCTTACGCTGGGCGTTGGGCAATTTTTTTACAGAAGAGAAATTGCTTAATTTTCTCTCTAGTTTTTGAATTCAGAAAAGTCTGGTGCTTCAGTATTTATTATCATAACTCAATTTCTCTCGATTGAAAAAACAGGTTGAAAACACCTATTCAAGGAGAGATTTACATACGAAATAGAGCGTGAAGATGTTCGGAAAAAAACTAACAGAGTGGAGAGTATTTTAAGCGTGAAAAGATGCCGCATATGTTGCGCATTTCTTAGACGGCGTTCCACTGTTTTTTTCACTTAACCACCCCCTCAGCTTATTAAGATTCGGTAAAAATAACAATTCCCATTCTTCTTTTTATAGCCCCTCTCTCATCTTTTCCCCGTTTTTTTCGAGACCGTATCCTTGGGCGAAAATTTTTAACTTTCCCAAACCCCACTCAATCAACCTTTAGAGGGACTGTTTTTTACTCCTCTTCTTTTCCTCTCCCCTCTTCAACCACAATTCCCAGCCAACTCCTTCCCCTTATATCGTCCCTTCCTTCTCCTGATGCACCTCCTGCTCCACGTCCCCCCCCCCCCCCCCCCCCCCCGAAGACGTCTTCTTCCTCACTCTTCCACTCCCCCCCTTCCTTCGCCTCCCCCAACTCTCACCTAACCACCCCCACTTTTCATCCTCACCCTCCATAATCTCGCCCACAGAAACTTTGCTCTCTCACATCCCCATGCCCCTGCTCCAATCTCCGAAAACCCGAACTCTTCCCCCTCCCGCTAATACTACCCTCCCCCAACCCGCCCAATCCCTCGTGTCGTGGGATGGCGAGTTATGCCTCAAGCGGTGTCTTAGTCAGTAGTCAGTAGACAGTGCGTTGGGGCATCTTATGCATACTCCTTTTCTCACATGTTCACCATTTTCTTCTCGGCCCTCGTCTATCGCTCCGCTACTCCCTTGCCGCATCTTTGAGACGCCCGACCACGTTACGGCGGTCTCTATTCCCCTTCGGTATTTTATTTTCAGCCTGCGAAAACCTCCCGCTAACGTAAACCCACCCTTTTTTCTCTCCCTTGCGCCCCCTTCGCCTATGCTTCCCGCGTCTGGTCCCCCATACCGCAGCATAAAATACTCCCAAATACCCCCCACTTCTCTCTTCGTCACGGGTTATTGTCGCCCCCCCCCCTCCTCCCCTTTCCCTTGAAAACCCTCTCTTCTCCCGCCACGGAGCGACCCCCGCCGACCTAAAACTCACGCCTCTGTCACATCTATTCCCCCACCACTCCTCCTCCCCCTCTCTTTCTCGCATTTGCTTTTAGTGTCACGTCATATTTCGAAGCCGATAACCCGACTCCTCTCGTCCCCCCTTAACGTCGCTCGTTCCCTCTCCTTACTCCATACCCTATCGCTGCTTGACGTCATCGTTTGATTCCAACCTCAAACGAACCCGTTCTATTCATATACATGTACATTGAGTATTCCGTTCATATACACAGAGAAATGAGCGTAGGAGTGTGAAAGACTTAAATAGTGCTAACTTGAAAACGACGTGCTAAAAATAGGAAATTGGGGAATGCAGCAGAATGTACTAAGCCTCTTTTCTAAACCACTAACTCTCTTTCTCGCTCTGTCAGGTCTCTGTACGCCATCGCCGAAGCTATTTCCGGCAGGCCCACACTTTTTTTTGCCCTCTCCTTGTAACCTTTTCAAAGTTGTCGCCAACGAAGGTATGGAGCCAAGTGACGTCTATTCAATGCGCCGTTTCGTTCAGAAAATCGTTTCCTTTTCCAATGCGATGGTGACATTTCAAGATTTGCGAAAAGCTCTTTGGGGGCACAATAGGTGAGGTCTGTATCCTCGGTGGCAACGACGGTTAGCTTGCGATCAGATTTAAGATTAGCTGCGATAAATTTTCTCGTAACCTTTCACTGAGCAAAAGGCGGAAAAAAGCCCTGAGTGCTCGTTACAAAGCAATTAAAAGTTGATATTCAATATATTATACTTCTTTATGGTCAATACTTTTAGAGTTTATTTCACGTAGAAATTATTTCACAGATATGTAACAGCAGAATAACTTTGCATCAGAATTTATTTCATAGGTAGGTACCTATGTAACTTCATTGAGGTTCTGCAATTGGGTCGATATTATTTCCATATTAGGGTTATCTGTTGCATATGCAAAATGGAGAAGAAAACGTACGTAGATTCCTCTGCAGTACGGAACGTGATTTCGCAAGATGAAAAAGTTTTCTCTGAAAAAGGAAATCCTCTTTTGGGGAAAAATTTATGTTTTAAATACCCGTATCTTTCGGCATTTCCAGATGTTTTGCGTTTAGCTATGATACTGGAGAACGGCAGTGGAACTACATAATTCGTGTAACAATATCCAGTTACACTTCCATCCCCTTTAACTTTGCCGATTACTGAAGTGCGATTGTAAACAACGCGCCGGCCGGAAACTAAAAGGTCATAGGTTCTAATCCCGCCTGGGAACGGGTATCTCATTCCTCATAAGATTATGCTCATGACTGATTCTAATCCCGCCTGGGAACGGGTATCTCATTCCTCATAAGATTATGCTCATGACTGATTCATTTTGGATGATTGCAGTTGCAGATGAAGTACCTAAAAAGGTAATTCTTCTTCTATCCGATAGCTGTGAACAGATGACTCGATGTCACTAAACATCCTCAAGCCGTAGAATTTATTTCACACCTGCTCAAGTGGTCGTTTTTCACCGTATGATATAGAGCACCGTTCTCAATTAGAGCGCTCACAAATAGAGCACCGTTCGTGCTCTATTTGTGAATTTCCTTCACTAATCCTTTGCATAATTACATCCCACCGCTAAGCATACGTCTCGACAGCAAAACATGATTCCAGAAAATTGACTGCAGGCGTGTTAATTTTCATTATCACGCTCTAAAATAATCTAAATAAAAGGCTAAACGTTTCTTTCATTCAGAAGAAGAAGTTTATTGCATTTACTAGTGGACTTTTTATGATTGATTTCAGTTTGACCGTTTCAGTACCTAGTGGCACATATGTCTATTCCTATTTCATAGTTACCTCAGGAGCTGAGATCTGAAATCATTTTGGGATGGAATTGTTGCAGAAATTAATCTACATTCTTGCTACACTGAGGTGGACATGAATTGGAGGGTATTAAATTTAAATGAAGATGCCAATGATAACATTTGTGGTTAGAATCAATACTTTTTCACCGTCTCGAGTAGCCATTGACGAGCAGCGTACACCATATTTCATTTGAACAACGGGACACCGAATAAAATGCTAAAGGTTGTGTGGCATGCCTTGAAAGGTTCTCACTAATCGCAAGTCACAAGGACCTATCAATTGAGAAATGTTGGTATTCCCATGCATCATTACCAGGACTCTGAGAAGTGCTAAAGTGATAGTGAGTGTTGAACTGAAAGATCATCCATTCGTTCCGCCCACGTAAGATATACCATTACCGTGCAAGCGATTCTCACAACTTTACACAAAATTATTTTCCTCTTTCATTACTTTTTCCTTTCATTTTTTTTACGGCTTCGGACCTACTGCTCTGCGATGCAACCTTATGGAGCAGCAGCACCTACGGTAAATGTAGATATAGACGGCTCACCGAATCATTTTTGAAAAATCATCTCAACTCAAATTTTAGCGACGAGATTATCGCTTCTCGCAACCCCGTGAAGATGGGCTGATTCGGTTTACGTCAACGCCGGTTACGTCTGGAGCCTTCAAGCCAGTGAGAGTGTTCCAAGCAGGGAGGGGGTAATTGTTTTCGCACCTCGCGAGCTCGCCTAAAGCTATCCCGGACGGCAGGCCTCCATCGGGACGAATCGAAGGGAGGCTCTCAGGACGTAGGAAATGGAGGTGCGTCGTCGGGGAGGATGAGAGGAGGTGCAGAAATCGAAAGGGCGTGTGAGGATCGAAGGGAGGAGAGGAGATCGTCGATTATGTATAATGGAGATGGATGCTCGTGAAGATCGGCGGTGTGCAGGGGATGGGGCTGGTGATAGAGGGAGGGGGAACTAGAGGGTGTTATGGGGGAAGAGTCGGGACTCCTTTCACTGTATTGGAAATTGCAGAGTGTTTCTCATTTTCGGGAGGTTGCCGGCAGAAGTATTGTTAGAGCCGGCGGTTTTAGCCCTCGAAGGGCGCCCCCTGGGGTGGGGGGAGTGGGTGGACGGGCCCTAGGAAAAGGGCGTTACGGATGGAGTCGACTAATGCCTCGGAGCCAGCTGATGCCTGAGCAATGAATCACGCCACGTCTGCGGAACACGCGGCGTCTTGAGTGTGAAACTCGCGACTCGTCACCACCTTAACCTCAGGCCTCTACCCTCTCGCCCGCTCTCCATCCCTCCCTGTCCCATCCCTCTCCCACGGGTGAAAGTAATTCGGAATAATTACTGCCTGTACTCTATTGATCATAATTTACCCCAGATAATCGATCAATGTCTCTGTATCCTAACTTTCAGTGGAAAATTATTATCTAAATGATCTTAAGGGTTACGAATTATAAAAGTGGCATAAGATTATTAAGGCTATCGCAATAAAAATATCCATCAGAGTACTTTAAAACAGTGTATAATGATGAAAGAAAAACATAATCTCTATTTTTTAGTGCTTAGTTCCAGTATGCAGGGTTTGGCGTGGATTATATCCTCCATTTAGAACGAGAGTTGCATTAACACACAGAATTAAATTTCATTTTTAATAGTTTTTTTTTAGTTAGCGCAGTTACTTACAACATGATTTTCTTGTCGAAAGTAAGCCTACTGCCTACTAAAGGCCTACTGCCAAATAAGCAGATCTATGCACAGCACTGATGAGCTTCTGTTAAAATTAATATCACCCCTTAATTTAGTCATATTATAAAAATAATCCCTCCCTCTCCGGGGAAGTGATTGAATGTTAACTATTCGATTTTTATTGAACGATTATAGGTAGTAAACTAAACCAGGAGAATGAAGAACAAAAGCCCCTTAAAGTCTGTAGAGTTCTTCAATAATGCGTAAAACTGAGCTACAGTATCACTACTAAGAATGAATTGGGGGAAAATGTTTGTCGTACAGAATCTGAAGTTTGCATAAATTTAAGACCACAAAAAAAATGAAATTCTTTGACATGCTAGAGTTTTGTTCACTTCACAGCAAGGTTCAACAAAGGGTTTGAATAGCAAAGTAGAAACATAATTTCATGATTGCATCATCGTTGCATTTGTACCATCTCCATACACGTTCCATTTCCATTGGAGTCTCTTCATAAAATTTTAGTTCAGTCTACTCCTCTCGCAGCAAAACCTTTTCTTGCAGATAAATTAAGCTCATAATTTGTTTCTGGGGAGTGATACATTTATCAAAGTGAGCAAATGTTATTTGAATCATCTTTAAATTAAAAATGGCTTAAAAGAATGTAGTAATAATGTTCGGACTTCATCCAAGTATGTATCGCTTGAATGTGTATTACGAAATCGCTGCGTTTCTGCGCTGTTTTCTATTTTTATTTCGCGAAATTTAAGAAATGTGATAAACCCATTCCATACGCTGATGAGACTTTGCTGGATGGACATCATCATCATTGATCACTTACGTTCTCACCGATGTTTTAATTGAAAAATCCATAGTACTTTTTTTAATAAGCAAGCGCTTGTTCTTCATTAGAATAGTTATGCAAATTTGAAGAGGTTTGCTGATCGGAGAATCGAGTAGAGAACTGCATCAAACCAATCTTAAAATTATTGACCAATGGTAATGAATCCTGATTTGCTCTATACATTTAATTAAAAATGTAATGCTTTGTAGTTATCTTCATATTCACTAATAAGTGTACGGAAACGAAGACAAATATATCCAATTTTTGGAATTGTATCAATGGGTATGACTAACATTGCTCTGTTTTAAATATCTAGTTATATTTCGTTTATCGTCAGCCATAAGTATATCTAAGGTATTTACTGAATGTTCCCATGTGCTAATTAATAAGATATACTTACCTTTTTCATTCTTTAAACACTTCTTTTGTGACTTCTGTGCATCGTTTGATACATCATCTTATGTTCCGCAATTAAATTGTGTCCTTTCAGGTTTATAATCACCTCCTCTACCTCCCAGGCACGTACTACTTTCCAGCCTAATAACGGGTTAATTAGCGTGCTTGCGGGGAGGTGTATACCGGCTTGTTTACAGGGTAGGTAGTCAGGAAGTTTCCGTCCGTTCATTTACCTTGCCTTGTTCAACGGTTTGTGGCTCAGCAGGCTGTGAAATTATCTCTAAGGCCTTCCATCCTCAAGTGTGTCAAACGAAAATCAGCGGCATTACAACATGTCATGTTATTTTTTCCCTTCGCAGGAAACACCACGGCTTCGCTTACACTCAAATGTAAGCACAAGCGTTGGTATTTCTTAATAAATTATTAACGTAGGTAGTCTTAGCGTGTTTTCACGATATCCAGAGTTCATTTGGGTTAAAAAAATTAATTAAGGCATATTAATTCACTTTTCAATGGTATCGGTGGTTTTCTCATTCAATTTGTCATTGTTTGCCGGCTGTTCATTCATTATCCTGTTTAAGAGTGTAAAATAACATAACTTTAGTTTTTCTTTATATTAGAGTCCTAATCCTACATTAAGAATCCTAATAGGAGAATAATAGCCTCACGGCCTAGGGAATGTTCATGCAAAATGACAAAATGCCGGCTTCAAGAATTTACATATCAATTCCGTTTTTTACAGCATATTTTTATCCTGCCTAGTTCCAATCCTCTCACCTCTTGTATGGTATTAGCTCAAATAGATTAACTGATGCTGCTAACAGAGATGCAATAGTACTTTTTTGTACCACAATGACTAATGCAGTTGTGATTTCTGATTTTCTGGCAAAATATCCGTAGACGCAGTGGATCGGAACCGCACCCGAACGCTCTTTCGAGCGGGCTTAGCTCGGCGACATACAATAAAAATGGAGTTCTTGCCCTTAGCGTCAGGATGGTTGGAATAAGTACACCATATTGAGTTTCTTACATTGTATGCAATAACAAATGCAATGCAAAGTGGTGAGAGACTGCGTAACAAACATTTACGCGGGGAGAGCGAAGGAGAGGTAAATTCGGGAGTAGAGCTCAAATGTTACCAAGGAAGCATGAGAGGTATGATATCTTGTGGACAGACCCGATTTTCGAGAATGAACTCTCGGAATGGTCCCCTAAAACCTGTGCCCAAAACTCACTCCTCAAGTGCTGGTAGAATCTCAGTACATATAGAGCCGAGCGAAGGAGAAACTTTCCGTCTCTTAGGAAACAAATATATGTTTTTCTCCCGAACAATTTAGTTCCGCAAAAGATGAAAAATTGCAAAGAAGGATGGAGAAGGAGCAAGGAACAACCTTTATTTCCTAATTCCAGATCACAATAGACTATGCCAAGGCAACATCCAAAGTCACTACTGCTGAGACCTTGATGATATTTTATTGCAAACTGATTCATATTGATATGTATTTCCCTCTATATTGGCGTATACTATTTATTACTACTTTCATGCCGAAATTTAAAAAGAAGTGCATATAACACCACACTAGTCATTATGCCAATAGTAGATAAAATTGAATTTTGGCAGAAGTCAGAAAATAGTCTAATTAAAAATTTTCCTTTTAGAAATTCCATTATTTTATTTTAAACACCTTGCCAAATATTAATGATATTACAAGAAATCCTTCACTAGCAAATATGGAAGTTTTTATTTAATTTGAGTGTGACTAAATTGGCCCAAATCAATCACATTTTTCACATGTACGACTATACGAAAAATATTCTTCAAGCAGATGGTGAGATCAATTGGGGATGTGTGGCAACTGCAATTGAGCATCGTTATTCGTGTTTATAGGAGTTTAACATCATATGAGAAATCACTGGAAGACTCTAAGAAAGATCATCTTTGCGACCTTTACAGGAGTAGAGCAAAAAGGGAAAGCTGTTGCGGGACAAATTCAATTTCAAGTCAAGTCAAAAAAAAACCAAAATTACAGTAAGAGCAATTTTTGCCCTTTGGCTACTCATAGAGGAATGAATTAAAAAGAGGAAATCAGTGTATGTTTCATTTGTAAAACGTGGAGAAAGATTCTGTTAACGTTGACTGGAATTGTGAAGGAAATTGTTATGTCGATCACAAATCGAAGAATAACCCACAGTCATCATCATCAGTAGTTCCATCCTAGGACTGGTTTACTACAGCCCTCCATTCTGCCCTATTCATTGTTAATTCCCTCACGCCATGGTATGTTTTCTCTTTCACGTCCTTCTTTATTTGCTCTATATATTTGTCCCTTGTTCTCCTCGCGGGATCTTCCCTTCATTTTCCCTTCTATTATACTTCTAACTAATTCGTTGTTTCTCAAGGTATGTCCAATCCATCTGGTTCTTCTTTGCCGTAGGGTTTTCCATATTGTCCTTTTTCATCTGCTCTTCTGTACACCTCATTGTTCCTCACTTTATCTGTCCAAACAAACCCTCACTACAAAAAAATATTAGCAAGGAGAGATTGTGCTGCGCACAGTTTATAATAAATGTTGACCATTCATTTTAAATCAAGATCAAGGCTTCGTGATTTGATGTCTACTTGGAAAATATATAATGCATTTTATAAACGCATTAATTAGCATTATGTTCCATGGATTAAATGTACAAAAATTAACAAGCTAGCGTTCTTTTCCTGATGAGTAGATGAGCAAGGGAATATGCTCAGTATTAGACTATATATCCTTCGAGTGTCAATTTACATATCTGCGTAGGAAGTTTTTCCTCAGTAATTCTTTTACTTGATTCACTGCTTGTCATTATGTTCTCTTTTAAGATATGGTTTCTTCCTATAATCTTGCGCTTTCTTTTATTTGTTACTCTCTCAATCCTTGATCATTCAGCATACCGTCTCCAAAGGTCAATTTTTTAGGCTCTTGATATCTTTCTACAACGTTCCTTTAAAGGCCATACTTCGTTGCCATATGTTGCTATGGTATTGACGATGATAATTATATTACTATTTATATGCTTTAAATATTCGCAAACGCCACATAATGCTATTTAGTAATCTTACAGCTCTTCTCTTTTGCGTATTTGGGTCTAACACAGCCTTAGGCATTTATCAGCATGCGTGACTTCATCTTCTAAAGGAAGACCATGTCTCTGCCCACTAATTCTCATCTGTTTAAATTTGAAATATATACCTCAAACCCCTATATCTTACATTATTCTATCAGTTTCCGAATCATAAATTGCAGAACGTCGTAGCCTTGTGATATGTAATGTAAAGACTAAATCAATATTTGCACAACATTTTACAAATTAAGAAAAAAAATGAGAGTAATGGGACGTCTGAGGCAAAACATGGTGTGGTTCTCAGCTGTATTGACGTAATAAAATTACGAGGTTACTTGCAGAAGGATCCATAGAACATGGAATCCATTGTTGTTATCCATGGAATCCATATTCCTATGTTTAGAGAGGGGGAGGGGCACTGAACGGAGGGGTGTTAAGCGTTGTGAAATCTGGCCGAGCGCATATAAAATCATTTAGATTCAAAGGTACTTAAGCGTTACATAGGTAGCTAATGAACGATGTGAAATATTTATCATGCGTGGTAAAATCCCAGGGTTTTAGAAGTTTTTAGGAAAGATAAATGATAGGAAAATTCGTAAGACATTCAAGAAAAAAACGTTGGAGTACTGAGATAAAATCCTACGTGTTAATGACTGGAAGTTGGGTATAAATTATAGGAAATGTAAGTTTGCACATCTAAACTGCACAAATTTTGATTGGGTGCGGTGGATAATGGTTGGAAAAACCATTACTCATGCCGCAGATAGTATTTAGAAAAGGAATATTTGACATAAAAATCACAAAAGTGTAAACAGGATAGAGAAGTTCAAGGATAAACAAAATCTTCCGTTACATACTTCAAAAGGATAAATGAGGGAGGACTTATCATACAAGACGTAGGCGTGAAATATATATTGGGTTAAATGGACGGAACGAAGACATAATAAGGTTTAAGGTACGGTATAACGCTAAATCATATTTGTTTGAGAGAGAAATAATAGATCGATGACTTAGTAGTAGCCGGATGTTGAAACAGTTGATTGAGGGGAGAATGTTGAGTGATTGAATGATAGGGATATAATGAATAGCTCACTGGACAGCGTGAAGGTAATAAAATAAACAAAGGGCTGTGGAGGGCAGTTATAAATTAATTAAGGCGCGTTAAGTAAGCCCTAAGATGCCCTGAGCGATTGAGTCCAGGATATGTAAACACAGAAGAGTATTTCAACGAATTATTTCCCAATTGATTTAATATTACTGTATAAAGTCCATTATAGCGATCTAGTCATACTTGAGAAACACAAAAATACGAACGTATTGACAAGTGCAAATAAGGCTAAAAAGATAAAATTAAGTAAATGAAACGTCTCAAAACTTTTACTAAATTATTTTACAATTTTTTAAATTCTCCCGTGTGGTAATACTTATTGCTATATATCTGCTGGGTTTAAATAATTGTTACAACACTCTTTTTCTGCCGGGATCGGTAGATAGAGGTCGGTCAGATTCCAGCTTGGTGACGCAAAGGTAACAGAACCGAGCCTTAATTTGATGTGGATAATGTATTAGAATGAACCTTAAAAAGGAGTTCTGTTAGACAAAGCGACATGATAATGGCGTCAAATCCGATGTTTCTTAGCACATTAAAATGTTTAATTTACCACAACTAAATTTTTTGTGCTCAATTTGTTGAATTTGCTAATTCATCATGTTGATTCATGCTACAAGTATATTGGCGGAAAAACCTCACTTTTTCTACTGGGAAAATATTTGTTAAACATTTTTTTCAAACGCTGTTATTTCATGTGACAAGTCGTATTATTTTCTTTTATCTGTATGTGTTTAAATTGCTTACGTAACTTGGCTAAGGAGAATTTGTGTGCGTACTTGCATTTAGGACAAACTCAGAAAAGGAAGAAATACATTGGAATAAATTCATCGTTGATTATCTTTCTTTTCGTGAATTAGTTACTTTTCCATCTCCTGCGGAAGTTGTTAATTATATATTGCAGTAGTGTTGATCATATGGATAAAGTACTACCGAGTAAAAATATTTTTAATCTTTCATATTATTTTACTCTCACATTTTTGAGCAATCTTGTGCCGAAGTCTTATCAGCTCTTAAAGGATTATGTTAATCATCATAATATCTCAAGAACAGTAGAATTATGTGTCTGGAGAAGTAAGCAATCTTGTAACAATAAGGGAACAGAATGGATATCTCTCCGCTGAATATAGGGCAGCTTTGAAGCAACGCATATTGCCAATGGCGGTGTTTTCCAACACTGTTTCCAGTAGAGAGTTTTGTTTAGAAGTTATGAGTTTTATATGAACTTTAATTAGTCTTTAACCTGAACACATCTTTGCCATAAATGATACATAAACATTAATTTAAGGATAATGATGATAATCACCCAATTAATCAAGGATGTGGTGTTGTCTTTCATCGTGCACAATATCCGTTACGGGTAGTAGGCCTTTCGTATTCCTTTGTGTTCGGAATAACATTTTGATAGCTTTATCATTTGTTCGATGTTAAGCGAGAAATACCTTGGGGATACCGTCTCCTGACACTCCACCCCCTCTCTTTGCCTGAGAATTATCAATCTTCTCCTTTCCCAAGAGAATTTCCCCTTATGGTGTCTTCTACGGCGACAACTTTTCCCTTTCCTAAGTGTCTCCCAGGATCGCCATGTATTCAGTTCCCACTTGAGAGAGCTCCGCGTACTCTTGTCAACTAAACCCGACGCTCCTCTGATTTCACACGAGGCGGGTACTCCTCTCGCACAAGGGACGGACCCAAGTGTTTCCACGCTGCTAATTCCATCCCAAGCACTCATTCCTCAGCCTTATCCCCGATGTTTCCATCCCCCTTTCCCCCCTTTAATCCCACACTCTCCCCTTCCACCCACGCTGCTCCTTACATCCATCCCCCTTATAAGCATCAACCAACCCTCCGCGTCGTCAAGTCGTTCGGTCGTTTATCTTCGGGACAATAAATCAACCCAGCCTCGCGCTCACAACCTTGATGTGGCTTGATCTGCAAGCCTTCGCCATCCCCTCGGTTGGGAAAGGATGGTTGAGCTTGGAGGAGACGGAGGGGAGTGGACAGAGAGAAGGAAGGTTGGTGGAGGCAGAGACGGTGCTGTGGGAGGCAGACTGACGTTCATCAGGCAAGCGGAAGGTGTGTCATTGGATGCGACGGCGTCATGGAAAATTTTGTTTCAAGGAAGACATAATCCTGAGCAATTTCTTTATCCATTCGTCGAGTAATCTTCTAGCCCTGCAATTTTCCCGATTGGTGCGTGTTTACTTTGGTTGGTTGGTTGTTCAGGGGAGGCGACCGAAAGCTGAGGTCATTGGCGCCATTTTTAGGATAGGTGGGTAGTTGGGTAATGGTAGGAACATTGGTAATGGTGGAATAGAGGAAGAGTGGAGAGGAACCCGGCGTCGGCATTAGCCTACTCTTTTCGACAGGCTCCAAGGGGACCACGGCTTAACGTCCCATCCGACGGATGGAGTAATGAACCTGAAATGCCCTCCACTAGGCACTCAAGTAGGGATCGGTTTTCCAATGAAAAATCCGCCACTGCCAGGAATTGAATCTGAGCCCTCGGGATGGGAGGCCAGCACTCTAGCCACCACACCAACCCTATCTCCGTGTTTACTTTCGCAGGGGATGCCCCACATAGAACATCTTATCACTGTAATCATCTTTTTGATAACCTCCCTCCCTTCATTCTCTTGGAAAGTACATAGTAAATAGAATTATCAGGTGAATGATCGTGTGGATTCTATACCAGTTAGGGATAGGCGCTAAAAACGGAACTTTGAACATTTTAAGAAAAAATAACTAGTATTCACAATATATCTTTGCTTCCTAACGATTTAAACGTCTGAGCGTTACTAACTAGGCAGCAATGTAGCCTTGACAATGGCGCTCAGACGTTGAAATCAACAGGAAGAGTAATTTATATTGTGGTATTGTGAAAGTTATTTTTTCTTATCATGTTCAACGTTTCAAAATGCCAGCAAGTAGGTACCACGTGCTTATATTGATATAATTACTTAAAAAGGTAATATGGGAAAAGAGCAATTTGAAGAAAGGTACGTAGCATAGATCCCGATGAGGAATCTCTAAAGAATGTTTCTCAGTAATGGAATGGTTTCTTCATTTTCCCCATAGACCCTATGAAAGAAAAGAAATGAGTGCTTTTGAATTGGCTCCATGGACCACTTCTCGTTGTGCAACTTCCATCAAACCTAGGCTTAATAAACCTAGTTTTTCGTGACGTTCCTTTGGTTCGGATTGCCTGCCAGCATACACCTTCCAGTTAAGATCAAGAAGGGAAAGGTAAAGCGAGTGGATGACAGGTAGTCAAGTTCCGACCACTTTTCTAGTCGAGTAGACAGCCGCTGTTTATCTCCTTCTAGTCGCATAGAACTTTTTCATTATCGCAAAAATATTACGAATTCCTGGCCACTCATTATTACTGATATCATTCAGGGAGTGAAAAAGAAATTACTTGCTGGATATAAAATTACAACTTTTTCCTTGTATGGACACTGAATAAGCAAACTGCAATCTACATTGCTCTTTAAGAGTATATATATGTGATCAATAATTTTAAAGACATTATTAGTACTACATTTGTGATTCGATTAGTCAAAATGTTTAGAATTATGCCTCCAGAGGTGTCTATTCTAGTATATTGATGCGTGATTTGTTCATTATAAAATCATACTGGCATTTATACGAATTTTTAATGAAGGTTATATTATGACTGTTGAATGTACGTAAACAACTCTGTTAAATCAACAAATAAATAACATAATTATCTCAACGAGCATCGGATTGAATTGGCTCTTGATTATTCCATTTCCATTATAAATGCTTCCAGATTAGGTGATGCGTAGTTGAAATGTCCACTAATCCTATTAATCCGGACTCATTGTGTCAAATTATCACTGCCTTAATAACTATTGACCCTTCGAGTTACCGGTTTCCAGTGCTGCCATCTTTTTATATTAAATAGACCAGCAAGTTCACAGTTAAAATTAAGTTTCGACCCAATTATTATTGTATGCGTGCTCTCTCTCTCAATTGAAGAACATACGTGAAAGCCTACGCATTCTCAGTGCTTTGTTGCGTTGGGGAAGGCTTCTATAATTAGGTTGATTTGTGAGCATTTATTTTACAGGCTCTACCTTTCGTCTCTTTTAGCAGCGGGAGTCCCCAGCAGAAGAGTTAGTTTTGCTTTCTCTCACATCCTCTCGCTATCTTATTTCCTCATCATGCAATCACTACTAAAGAATTAAAAAAAAAATTCCAAATCAAAATTGTCTTTTCACAATTATATGTCATTCCAACAATCAGATTTCAAAATCAGTGTTTTGGCAATACGGCTTTAAATCTTGATTCGCGGCTTTAAATCAGGAATATAAAATCTCATCATTTTTTTACAGAATCCAATGGATTTTAGAGAAAGAAAAAGATATTTTGATGTGGGTACGACAATTTAGATATGATGAGTTACTAATGGGAAAATATTAATATTAATTATTTTTTATGCCGCATTTGGTTAGATAATTCAGAGAGTGCATTAGGAAAAGAAAGTTTATAAAAAAGATATCTATAGTTAAAATAATATTTTATTAGGAAAATACCTACAGCACCATTTTTTTGATTTTTTGTAATTATTCAGAATTTGGGAGTAAACTTGAATGCATTATCTCTCATAAAGTGCATATCTCTAGATACTGGAAATAAATTAGCGTAATTGGGAGATTTTAGACGATCGGTTTCAGAAAGGATAGCAAGTTGGTGATTTTTCCTTCCAATTTAGGTTGTACGAAATTAGCGAAAAAGAAAATTATGAAGAGGGAGTGAAGTTATTTAGAAAATAAGCGAGAGCGGATGTAAATTTATTTAGAACGAACTTTTTCGGACAATACATTTGCATTTTATACCGGAAAGTGTTCTAGAAGTGGATATATTCTTTCCGGTAGTTGTGTTGAAATCAAAGCATGCGTGTCATTTGAGAGTGTTGAAGGGCACTTACCACTTTTCTGCTGGTAGAGGGGCTCTTTGTTTTTGAAATTTCAAGAAAATCGGCAGGCTCTCATCAGTCAAGCGTATGACTCAAAGGTTTTCTGCGTGTGTTGCCGTTTCATACGGGGTATTTTTTAGGAATTCGGTTGTCTCTACATTGTTACTAGATCAGGACGTAGGAAACTGATGAGAGCGTTAATTTGTGGAACCATACCATCATGAATACTACTCTTTGTGATAAGCTCATACTTTCGTTGATACCAACCGGGGTTTCGGCATAAATAAAAGTGAGGGCGCACAGCTCAAAACGTGACGCGTAAGAGAGAATTGAACTGGACTAAGGTATCAGTATTGATATTGAATATTCCACTTAGCGGAAACCTAAGTGAACGTGCATGGTAAAATATTTTGAAAGGACTGGAAGTGAAATGATGAGAGGAGGCTATGCCAGATTAAATAGGGGAAAGTTGGTGAAGGTCGGCAAATGGCACAATAAAGGAAATGGAGTAATAGAGAGAAGTAAAGAGAGGTCCATGGATGGCTTCATATTTGCATTGGTTTTCCGTAATTACTGGGGCTTCTCTCTCTCGCTCTGGGAATCCAATGGGTGGGATTTCCCTCTCCCACTCCTCATCCCCTTCCCTGCAACCCTTCCGTATAATGAGGCCCTCCCATAATCGTCCTTCCCCTGCGTAAGCGAACGTGTCTAATCAGGCTACCGCGATCGCCTCATCATCCCCGCCGCCGCTCGCTGCCTGGCGCTAGCATCGGAGATCGAGGCACCTGGATCGAGGGACGAGAGCAGTAAAAAGAGTTTGAGGGAGTGATTCCGCAAAAACTTGATGATCGCGCATTATGCTTTGAAAGGTTTTTTTTTACTCTTTTCCCGTGGAAATGGGAACGCCTTCCTTAATTTATTTTGGCCGGCGTTATTTTTTCACGCCATATTCCTGACTCCGCATTAAAAATGTTTAACGCCATGGCACTTTGCGGGCTGAATGCGATTTCACGACCGCAATTTTGGCGTGTAGTGTGTCTGCTCTCTGTTTTAGTCCTTTATTTGTACGTTTTTGCGCCATATCGTAATTAATTAGTTGTTAGCAGGTTCATGGAAAAATATTTCACGCCAGAATCCTGTCGTGTATTACAGCGGTGCCTGGGCCTGAGAAGATTGTCAGATACCTGAAAGCGGGGAGTAAGTGGCATAATTCATTGGCCTTCGTTAAATTTTAATGCTTACAGAATTTTTCTTCACTGTAAGATAAGTCTATAAATTAAATGGGATGAGGGTTGGACGAAAATAGAGCAAAATTTGGATATTTTTTGCTAATTCCAGGTATTTAACACGTAGCATTTAAATTATAACGTCGATATTAACTACCCAATCCGGATAGCGTATTTCCACACTTTGGAAAGTTTGGGATTCCTTTTATGATTCGAGTTCCTAGCGACTTTTTCTGACTATTTCGAAAACAATTTTCCACTTATTTCCATTTCAATAGTCCGTTAAGTATAACATCAAGTACCTACTTTTACATCAATACCATTATTTGTGTGCATCATACGTGTAGCTATACAAACTTTCTATGGCATGCAATTAGGAAAGTGAGTGGCAAGAGGATTTTCCTTCCCACACTTAAGCTCGGGTTCTTATTCCTGTGGAAGCATCATTTGATTCCCTAATTGAATGCCCTGTGAATAGTGCAAATGCAGTCCTTGTGTGAAGCATTGCACGTGAAGCTGTACACCCCTTTACGCCATTTGCTAAGAGTAGTATAATGCCAATGATCTTTCTTCACCCTTCTTTCTTTTTAAACCCCATATTCAAGGTCGTTTTTTTAGAAAAAAACAGCGCAAAATTAACTTAAGTACATAACAAAAAATTAACGCCGATGCTGCGTTTATAAAAAATAGCGTGGACTGGACGTCATTCATCCGCCTTTTTGTATAACTAATCCCGAACGCTGAGCGTGCATCACATTCTTCACTACTCACTGTTGGAAAGCTTCGGAAAATCTCATGTATGTAAATATGCGGAGAAACTACCATGAATCCCTGAGGAAGAGGCAATACTGTTCCACTAGTTATATTTCATCCCGTAAAGCATGGCAAATATTAGCAATAAACTGGAAAAAGGCGCTGAAACGAACGACTACGATACTGCGGTCTTATGTTAATTTCACGGTAATTCTCATTCGACCAATCCTTACGCTAATATTCCGTGACTTAAGACTGGTTTTGAGTTAAATTTTTTATGAACGCCAACATTGCCGGTAGGGTTCATGAATCACGCTTAGTCTACGCTAACGTTAATTTCACGCTGAATTTTACTATAAACCCGCTTTTACACCTCTTATTCCGGTCAGAGTTGCTTTCAAAGGCGTATAATACCAAAAACAGCAGGATGTGACGAAGTATTATTTTTAATTAATGTGAATAAAAATAGTGTCTTTTATTATTTTAGATTACTTATTCAGCGCTATTTTTGTATTTTGATCAAAAAGGGAGTGTATGATATGAGCTTTTTAATGGATATTTAAATAACTATTTGTTCTTTTCTTTTAGTTCTAAAGAATTTTCTTTTTAATTTTTTTGTTAGTTCTGCCATTTGAGGTAGATTAATGATCAAGAATTTAATTCCATTTTTGCTTCTACAATCTGATTAGGACTGCAATAAAGATTGCATTCATGAAAAATGATCCCCTTAGCGTTATAGGCATATATGTCATACGATAATCATAAGGTTATTAACATATCAGCTCCATAAATTTCGTAATTCAGCATAGCGGTATTGTGGCATAAAAAGACTCCACCATTACCTATTAAGAAAGTTGATAAAATGAGCCATTAGGCTCACTAAAAGTTGTGAATTTTGTCATTCGGTTAAATTTTAGAAGTGCATGCATGGGCTTATTTTACACAATTTCTATTCACAAGGATTGAACATGGATGATGTGTACAGATACCACATATAGCGATTAATCGGCATACATGCATTTGCCAGTTTTTGGATCAGAATTTAGGTGAGATACCAGTACGGAAGTCAGACATGAGCATCTGAAGCGAGGTTTCTTACCACTCGTGACAGAGTTAGACTTTTTAAAGTGTGTATGCACTTTTCCAAAATCATGAAACACGAAGTTTTAATTGTCATGAGCTATAATTGTAAAATTATAGAGGTAGATTTTGAGATTTTGAGCTGCAAGATCAGAATCTCTGACCTATGAATTGTTGAGACCGTGGTCACGACTTAAATATAAAGGAGTAAGCCAGAGCAAAATAATTTTCTCAGCTGCCACCTTTTATAACAGCCAGGTTTTTTAAATAGACCTCTCTCTTAAACAGGCCTTTGCTCTTTCAAGAGCTCTAAAACAACATCAACCCCCCTAAAGGTTCTTGTAAATTATTTTAATATGGTCATAAATTATGTATTTGACGTGAGAGCCGATATTCATTCGGTTTGATGTTTAGTTCGCAATTTTGGAGTGCACTCCAAACTTTTTCGCTGTTATTATTATATTAACATCATTATTTTAATTAGTAAATGTATTAAGAGCAAAATAATTAACAGATTTAAGTATTTGAATGGTGCGATGTTGAGTATTTTGAATAATTTTATATAGATTTTTTTAGTTATATTGGAAGGTGCAAAAAGGCTATTAGATGCGTGTAACTATCAATATTACACTCTAGTTGTTCATTAAATTCAAACTATCTCTATTGCTTTAACTCATCAGTTTTTTATTTAATTTTTTCCTGTGTGGATTAAAATGTTTTCAATCATAGAACACACTTATTACAGCCCTATGATGTTCTTAAACATAATTAATATGTGATTGAACATATATTTGAAAATAGGTTTAAGTGTCTCTTTCCATTTTGTGGAGCAGAAGCTTCTCACGTCTCTCATGCTTCCTCATCCCATCGTTTAATTTGAAGTCGTTGCGAAAAAGCGAGATTTAATTATATATTTTTCCTGAAAATATATGAGTTTTATTTCAGTAGAAGGTGGAAAGTAATTTAATTCAAATCAAGAGAATTAAAAGTGGACGTATCGCACGTTTAGAAAAATACTAGAGGACGGCTACTCTCTTTAAGTCGATGCACACATATATTGAAACTATCTTGCACTTCTTTGATACATTTTTAATTTTACTGCTTTTGTCCTTCGATGGCTACACTTTTTAGAATGATCCTGGAATGAAGAAACCAGTGGGTGTACCTTTCCCTGCCACGAGGCTCGAAATCTCCGAGGTGGGTAGCGAGGGTAAAATGAGGATCATCCGTACCCTTTAAAACACGCCCACGTTGCCCTGGTCCCCGAGGCTCTATGCTCACCCCGCCCGCCCACATTCCCAACATTTCCCCTACGTACTGCATGCTCGCACTCGGCAACTTCTTCCTCGGCCCCCATAATCATCTCTCACTATTATTCCGAGCTATAACGCCTCGCATTTCGGGGCCATTTAAACACCCGTCGCAAGGAAATCTCATTATGGGCTGTAAAATGTTGATGCCCGCGCCAGTGTACCACCTTCTCCCCTCAGGAGGTGGTTCGCCCCTAAGATCGCCAAAGATGGACGTCCGTATGCATTCATTAAGGGACGACGGCCGGGCAGCCGGAAAGAGAAGGGGCGGAAGGGGAGAGGACGGAGTAAGGGGTCGGAGAGTGTCAGACGGGGGAGAGGGAGAGTAATTTCAGAGCGTCCCACTTTTTCCCGATGGACTTAAAGTGCTTCCTCGGAATGAGAGAGGTTTCCAGTGCTTTGGAATATTTTTTCCCTTCGCCCAATACACTGTACAACGAGAGTCATAGCGCGCCTGTTTCACTTCTCCTTGCCCCCTTAAGCTGTAAATTTGATGCACTGGCATGCACTAAACGTGTCTCGACCCGAGATTTTATGAATTTCAATTTTTTGAATTGATAAACTCGAAGATTTTTCCTGTTCTATGGCAGCTATTTCTTGAGTAAGTGGACTACAATATTCGCAATTTGATTAGTTTTCTTTTCAAGAAACTAATTTAATAATATGATATAAGCACATAAATCCTGTGTATTTTTTCAGTTATCAATATTCGTGATGAATACAAACCGCATAGATGTGGATACGGTATTAGTGAATGGGAGTTCTTAATAACTCTGACATCAAATACTTCGTTTACGTCAAACAATTCTTTTTTAAATACTATTTGTTAAAAGAAAAATCTTTCAGAGTAACTTAAGAAAGATGCTCCCATGGGGACGTCGTAAAAGAAGTAATGGCAGAGAAAAGGTTATTGACGTCAGGAGAGAAGTAAGGTCCTTTTATTACATAATTTAATAACTTATAAGTGGTGTTGTGAATGCGATGTGTTCCTTTAGTTATGCTTAAATGCTTCATCCAAAGTCATATGAACGAGCTTGTGTCTCTCATTTGTTCCGAGCCTAGAATTTATAATTTTAATATGAATTCGG
Organism: Platycnemis pennipes; assembly: GCA_933228895.1. Classification (NCBI taxonomy): domain Eukaryota; kingdom Metazoa; phylum Arthropoda; class Insecta; order Odonata; family Platycnemididae; genus Platycnemis; species Platycnemis pennipes. The sequence continues at coordinate 146,374,027 of OW121847.1, read as the reverse complement.
GACGCATTTGCGCGCTCATATTCCTTTACATGCTCTGCTAAAATTATATTTTGTAAAATGTTTCTTATGTGTCCGAAATAAAGTCACACCCGGTTAATGGCACCTATTCTAATCTCCCAGATATCAGTAGCTGCGTAAGAGGATTTTTTTTGTTGAGAGTAATGTTTCGAAGAAAGCACCTTCTTAAATTAGCTGTTAAATCATCAGGAAAAATTTAGTTTTAATTTCCATATCAAAATAAAAGCTTACTTTAAATCATTCCTAAAGTGATCATGGCTTTTAATTTGTTCTTAAAACTTGTTTTCACTTTCAACGTGCTGGTGAATACGTTGCACATTTTGCTGTTCGTCACCAAACTAATTACCTACACATGAAAATGTGGCATTTTTAAAGAAAACATAAAATTGATTTCAAGAAACGGATTTAAATATCCTAGAGAAAATTGATGCCCCTCGTCGAAAGAATATGAATCACATTTTTTGAAAGAGCCGAAACTATAATCCATATTCGAAAGTACCCAGGTCAAAAATAGGAGCAGCATTGGTATGAAAACCGGCATACTCCAGGAGCGCCATCATTATGGCAGCTCTAATGTATTTTATTTCCCTCATACCTTTCATTTTGTTAGCTTCTTTGGTCAAGTTGATATTTAGTCGTTCGATAAGGATATTTAGTTTTAAGTACTTTACTTTCGCCCAATAGCTCCTTTATACAATTTATTTTGTGCTTTAAATATTTTATCAGTTTGACCGTATTATTCAAGTTAAGAGTTATCGCACGAATAGAAAGCTATATATTTGCAGCTTTCTTACGTATAATAACAAGAAATATACATTGAAGATTACCTTTTAAAGAACTTGATAAAAAACAAAAAACTGAAACGATGGATTGGAGTGAGAATGGAATAATATAATACGCAGCGTACATTTCTTAAGGTAAATAATCCTTGGACATGGCACAATTAGAGCTTTCGGCTGTTTTAAGTACTAAGAACCCTATGATGACTACCACATGCTGACCCTAACCTGGGCAAAGTGCTTGCTGCCTTGAAGTGGTCAGAATTTGTGACATTTTAGTAAATGCAGTGATGAAAGAGTACATAAGATATGCAACGATTCACAAAGGATAGGCTGCGAAGACCTCGATAGCTTTGAACACCATATCACGCGGTTAAATGATTTTGGCCTGTGCTCCAATGCCTGAAAAATGATTTAGCATGTATTTGTCTCATTAGATAGTTATTCAATTTTTAAACTTTTCTAAATCCTTTAAGTGTAGTTCCTTTAATTTAACTACATTTAAGTACAGAATTTAAGTACAAGCCCACTTAAATGCCATCCAGGATTGGTGGACGAAAGATTTCAAAGTCAGAAATAAAAATTTAGGTTGAAACATTAAAAAGCACTGTATATCCCTTCCTATTACTCCTCAACATACATATACTTCCATTAATAACACCGACAGTTAATTCCCTAAATAGGTTTGGGTGATATACTTCTGGTTCTAACCTCATTATAATGGACAAAATGATGATCTTCTGAAAGAAATCGAACTCTAAACCATCAATTAGCCTCGTAGCTTCATAGATTCTAGTTATTTATTTTTAGTTTATTTTTAGAAGTATCATCTGGTGGATTTTTTATCTGCATTGATGCTGAGATACTGCATCAATACGGTGATGCTTTTACGGGCAACGAACCTTTTCATCATTTTAACCTGTACGTTTTAAGCATAGCAACCTTCATATAATCACTCAATAACTGTAAAATTAGTTTGTGTATGTGTTATCGACAGAAATGGAATACTTTGTATTTTCAATCCACCCAGCTTTGTCGGAGCTTTGGATGGTAAACTCACACATCTACGCGAGTTTATCTGCCGATGCTCCTCCTTCTCTTAATTAAGAGTGAAAAAATAAAGAAAGCCGTGACATCACTTTCAATTCGATGACTCGCGAATTTCCTCAGTAACGCGTGCCCATCCGTGGAGGAAATCGACCCAGCGATCCGAGGCGTCGTTCAAATAAGCTTACGGCGCGGGGTTTCGCTCGATAAACTTCGAGTCACCGCCGGGGCAATCCCCGGAGAAGGAGAGCGGGAGAAATAATATAATTTCTCCCTCTCGCGAATTTGAATTCGATCAAGAAAGAGACGAGACGAGAGAGAGAGAGAGCTTCGATACGCTGGCGGATGGAGGAGTTTCAAGGGCGCGATGTGGTGAGTTGTGGGGGTGGGGGTGGCGGCTGGCTACAGAATGAGTGTGCTTTTGCGGGGGTGGGACGGGTTGAGAGGGGGTGTTAGGGGGCGGAGAGGGGCAGCCTGCAGTTGTAGCGACGCGGCCGGCGGTGGAAACAATTCGGGCGGATTCTTGGGAAGTGAGGGGGATAAGGGAGGAGTCTGTACGGGTGGGAGAAATTGATAAATGGAGCGAGGGACTGGAGTAGGGTGGGAAGAAAGGAGGGTAAAAGACGCAGGGGGATGGAGAGGAAACGTGCGGCAGGGGATAAGGGGGGAAGAGGAGTTTTTGCAGGGGGAAGAGGGAAAAATGGAGAGAAAGAGACGCTTTTCGTAAGGCTCTTTTGATTTTTAACTGTTTCCCCTCACGCGCTGAAGATGAATAATGGATGCAGCGGGGAACGGTTACGCCCCGTCTCACAAACTTATTTTCATGCAAATATTTTTCTATTCTTTCCTCCTCTCTCACCCTTCATATCCTTAGCAACTTCCTCTTGCTTATACATACCTATATTTCACTTCGTCACTCTATCCCCATCTTTTCTTCTCCGAATCCTTCTTCGCGCTGTCAGGACTGATAACCAACAAATTAGTTTTCATCCAATGTGACCTATTTGGCGAGTGAGGATGTTGAAATATAAATCTATAATGATTTAGCATCTATCGCAGCTAAAATATAGCGAAGAATACTGATTTTCTGGGGGTTAGATTCCCGGGACGGGTGTAGATTGGTTTATTTACGGTGAATACTGTTGGATAAATTGCTTCAGAATTATTTCTCAAGTACCTCGTGATATAAGATAATAAACCTATTTTTCTGGACTCAAAAAGGATTTTTAATAAGCAACTGACTTTTTTAGTAACATTCTTGCAGATAAAATCCTTTACCACATGCTGGTATTTATTACATATGATACGAAAGTGGTATTGAATGAGTGGATGTTAATTGTGTTACAAAACCTACAGAAATTATGTGAAAAAATTCTTCTATAGAATAAGTGACATTTGAAATGTCACGAGAACATTTTAGAGTATTTGACAACACTTCAATATACTGACAAATTGAAGCACTTTCTCCTAAACGGGTCTGAGACATCTACATTTTTGCAAAGTATGTAAACATCACTCGAGTATCATAGATATTTATCATTCATGAATGATTATACTTATGCTTTCTTTTGCTTGGTTCTGAATTATATTTCATGCAATTTGATCAGAAAATATGGATGAATATCGAGGGTAATGACCCAAGGATTTTTTATTTAAAGCTCGTGAAGAATGTGCAAATGTGAAGAGAGTAACTTTGCATTTCGATAGCTTGGAGATAATGGAAAGCAATTTGATTATTCCACAATAGTCATCTATGTATGGCAACAGGCTTTTTTCAGAACAAGTATTGGTTTGTTTTATGGTCGACTCTTCACCAAGTCTTTAATAATATGAAACTATGCTCTTTATTTTAGGTCCCCGTTTATTACATAGAATTAATTCCACCGTCGAAAGTAAAGGCTGTTGACGAAGCTCACCGTAGGCTCTTGAAATCAGCCTATGTCACTTATTAAGATTTGGGACTCATTTTCACGTATTTTTTCCTCAGTAATGAGGAATATGTTCCTTGGTTTAAAATGCAATGAAGTGCACTTGGACACTTCAGCCACTCAGGTTTCTTTTATTTCAGTATTTTTTATTGCAGGATAGATATTTGATATTTTATAATCTTTGTAATGACAACAGATAAACTGAAGCTCAAAAAGTTCTCAAAATCAAATAAAGATGAGTGGAAAGAAAGCCTTTTACGTTGAAAAAATGAAATATTAGTCTACTCTTGATTATACAAATTCATCATTTGATTTACACTATCATTCCAATGAATACTCTACCTAAATGGAAAAACTAACCACAACTCCGTTGAAAATCCATCTCCAAAATATATTTTGTGCCTTAACGATTCTAATGAATTACATGCTGATGAGTAGAGCAACTTAATATTTCCACACCTGTTTCTCGAGTCTTTTTATTAGTTATTTTCATTCGCCTTCTTTCACTACTCACCACCTCCCCATTGGCAATTCCCAACATATAAAATCTCCCTTTCTAGATCGAAAAAAATTCCATTATAGTGGTTGATACGGTGACATGATGAAGGGGTGGGAAACGCGTTTTGTGAACAAAATTAACGGAATCTTTTAGCAGAGGAGCAATCTCACCGGGGAAAGACGGGGATGCAGATGAGGATGGAAATAGAAGTGGTGGCGTTCGGAGCGGTGGTGAGGGGACTACTTACCCTTCCTCCCCACTTGAATATTCCTCAAGTCTGTCGACTGGGCGATGAGGTGGGGGAAATTCGTACATTAAAATATTCTTTGTTCGGCTTCTTTCCATCCCACAATCCCCTCAGTTGCGATCGAGAAGAAGGAACGGAGTGGGGAGGGGACAGGGGAGGATGATGAGTTTCAGGGATGGAATGGGGATTGTGTTGCACATGGTGGGGAGGAAAGTGGGGTGGGAGAGCGGGGATTTGAGGGTAGTGGGAACTAATAAAAAAAAGGAAATCGAAAAGGAGGGAGATGGGTGCGGGAGGATAGTAACGGGGGGCTCAACGGCGGCGGAATGGACCGGAAATTTAAAGCGACTGCCAATCAATTATCGAAATGAACGATCATTTTTTTCCGACCGTTGAAGTACTCTTTGCTCGCTCGCGTCGGTCGATTCTCGCACCGAGGCAGGAGAGCGAGAAAGTTTTTGGATCGTCGACGGGAATGTTCTCCGGGTAACGTTTGGCTGTCTTTTTACTTTGCTTTTGACTTTTGAGGGTTGATTGTCTTTTTACTTTGCTCTCGAGGAGCTCTTCTCCTGCTTTCTGTTCTACCACTACCACCACTTGGTTCCTTGTCCTCTCAGACCAACCTATCTGCTAAGCGAGAGATGGGATTACTGAAAAATTTATGGAAAAGGAAGGGATACAGTAAATCTGGTGAGAATAAGGAAGGGATTGATGGGGAAAGGGCTGGGGGAAGGTTAAGCAAGGTGGTTTTGACGAGAGAAGTTGGAAAGGGTTTATTTTTCGAAAACTCATTTCCGGGATACGGATTAGTCTACATAGACTGCATTAATTCCTTGAGGGGTTGAGAATGGGAAACTGAGTACATTAAAAGAGGTGAATGTTTCCGTTGGTTATTCCCAAAACTCCCTAAATCTGCCGACCGACTCTTGCAGCTCTATACCCTCTTCTGCCCCCTCGTCATCGCTTTCTCTTAAGCCCGGCCCCTCTTATCTTTCCGATTCCATCCCCTCTCTTCTCTTCTGCCTCGCTTTGTACCCTTGAAACGGTCGCAGGACGCCTGGCTATGGGATGTGTTGAATATTTTTGTTATTTTGATATGATTGCGCGAATCAATATGTTTTTAGGGGTGTGGAAAATACCCTGCGGGAAGAGAGTGAGGGAAAATGGTTCATCTGCCGTTTATTTACGTAAGGGAGGAACACTCAGAAGTGATGGAGAAACGTATCTTTTTTGTAATTTTTTCCTCGCTTCGTTCCCTCGGGGGAAACGGAAATTATCTAGTTTTATGATTGATTATTGCTGTACATCTTGTGTCATATATCCCATTAGGAGCGATTATCTGCGAATGCAAATGGGCACGTTAAACGACGCCATTGTTCATTTTTCTCCTCGATGTATATGTTCCGCATACGCGATCGGAAAAAAAAGAGAATGCCACATTTAGTTCTGTCAAATCGTCCACCGCATTGCTTCAGTGCTCCGAGAACAAGAAATTGATCGCTCTCTTTATATCAAATGAAATTTGTCATTCATTTTTATGGCTTCCTCTATATTTTTCATATTTTGGGTAGTGAAAGATTCATTACATAGCAATCCTTCATTTTCACTTTAGCCACTGCTGATAAAAATAATTCAACTCGCTTTTTACAGAGAGCTGCTGGACTGCGCGGGGTAAAGCAAAAGGGCGGGTTTAATCTTGGGATGTTTATGTTCAAAAAATAATGTAGACATAACGTGTGGTTCAACTTAATGAGAATGAGAGAGTTTTGCTAATTTTAAAATGTCTTACGCATCTTTCTCTAGTGTAATTTATTAACCACTATGATAAGAATATACCTAGGGTCGCATCGGTGGCATGTATCTTTTACCGCTGAGGAACATCATTATTTAGTGCAGGGTTTGTGGAACTTGTGGCAGCAAGCCTAAGTTTTAATAAGTTGATGCTTCCCTCTCTTCATGCATTGGACGTTGACTGTAGAGTAGTTGCGGGAAGCTTGGCATTAACGGCTTGTCTGTCTGTCATAATCTTTGCCTTATTTTCCTAGCAACATATATGCCTATGCAGTGCTGCTCGGGTTATTTTACATTTCTGGAACATTTGCTTGATTCATACATTGAGATTGTGTCATTGAATATTCGTATCTAAATTTGTAATCATTCCATATTTTACAATAAATAATACTTGGCCCTTTTTAAACATTCGTCTATAACAAGTTGAACCTGCTTTGATTTTATTTCCTGACTCGTTGCCAATGATGATTTTGCATATCCTAAGGGCAATGTTAAATGATATTTGTATAGAGTTGCGGGCAATGTTAACATAAATTAGTTTTAAGATTACATTGCACCCGGAAATGTTGTTTTCTTAATGTGAAAACCTCAGTTGCACGTAGCAATTCATTCATTTGCCTTTTTTTATCCATTGTCACATCAGATGCTCTTTTGTCAGTAAGACTTGAGTCTAGTAAGACTGTAGTCTCATTTTTTACTGTTTTCAAGATGCTGGGCGATATATGTGGATCATTGAATACCATCTTTCTTGCTCTGTATCTTCCTCTTAAGTTCTCTTATTCTTCGTTATAAAATCATTGAACCCTCATTCATTGTCGGACTTGGACCATAATAGATCACAGCGCATCACAAATCATGAGAGAATTCACTTTTCATAGTTATACAAATTGCTTGCTTTCTCCACGGGTTAAAACCAATTTATTCATGTCGTGACCATTCTCTGTGTTGCTCTGAACCACGGACTTAAATAATGCTCTGAACCCACGAAATTTTATGATATTTTATCAGCTCCTTCCATCGGCAATCATATTTTTACTACCTCCTCACATTACCAAAAGTATTCCTCCATATTAAACCTTATTTTTTAAGTGTAGATTAATATTAATTTACATTTGTCATATTATTTTTTTCCAATGAATTAAATATTTTCTCATTATTCTTTCTAAACAGTATTTTGGTTTTCGGTACCACCCTACTGATTCATATTTTAAACAATGTGTCATTGATTGTAGCCGTTAATGTAAAATACTATTGCTTTATAATAATATTCAATATAGGTAGCTTTGAAAAACTCAGGTTTGAAATACCTAACATTAATTTAAAAATATTTATATAATAATTGAAGATTTGAATGGTGATAAATTGCCTGGTACTTTTGCTATTCGAAAAGGTGACCTTTAATTAGTAAAATACTCAATAAACCCAATAATCATTGAATTAAATAGTTTAACTGTAGGAACCTGTACCGACCCAAATATTCTTAAAGAAGTTATCATTAGACCAGTTCTTAAGAAAGGTTCGTACAAAGTACTTAATGAATATGGCCCTATTTCCATTTTTTCTCTTGGTGATAAACAAATTTTGTGAGAAAAATTTCGCAACCCTTCATTATAATCATACATTCACCAACCAAAGGTTGAAATTAGGAAGGAAAATACAAAAGCGGGATGTAGGAGCACTAATTGGAGGGAAGAGGAGGGAATATCAGGAGATTGTGGATAGATGCATGAGGGAAGGGGAGGGAAGAGGAACAATAGATGAAGGGTGGGAAATGATAAAGACGGGCATAAAAGAACATCTGAGAAAACAGTAGGAACAGTAGACACTAGGAGGATCAAGAAACCATGGGTAACAGCAGAAATGATGGAAAGAATCGAGGAAAGAAGGAAATGTAAAAATGTAACTACAGAGGTAGGCAAAAGACGTTATAAGGAGATTAACAACAGGCTTAGGAGAAAAACAAAGAGAGCAAGAGAAAAGTGGTGGAGTCGGCAATGCGAGGAGATGGAGAGAACCCAGAGAGAAGGAGAAATAGGCAGCCTGTACTCAAAGGTTAGAATGTTATCGGGAATCAAGAGATGAAAAACGGTCCCGTGTATCAAAGACAGAAGGGAAATTTAGCAATGGAAGCAGAGGAGATCCAGCGTCGTCGGAGGGAATATGTTGAGGAACTGTATGATAGCGAAAATAGGCCTAGGAACTTGGACATAGAAGAGGAAAAGGACGTAGATCAGGATGACGTGGGCCCCGGAATACTGGATAGTGAGATAGAGAAGGCACTGCGAGAAATGAAAGCAGGTAAAGCGGTGGGGATAGATAGCATCCCGGCTGAGCTTCTGAAAAAACTGGGAAGAGGGGGAAGGGACAGATATTATGAACTTGTTCGTAGATTATACGAGGAGGGGGCTTGGCCAGAGGATTTTGTAAAAACCGTGCTGACACCTATACCGAAAAAGAGGGGGACAAAAGAATGTGAAGACTATAGAACGATAAGTTTTATTTCTCATGCGGCAAAGATAGTGCTTAGAATCCTTATATAGTAGAATAGGAGAATGGAAAAGAGAGCAAACGAATGTTTAGGCGAGGATCAGTTTGGATTTCGGAAGGGGAGGGCCACTAGGGATGCGATGGCAGTGATGAGAATACTAGTGGATAGGAATATAGAATACAATCAGGACGTATTCGCGTGCTTTGTTGATTTCGAAAAGGCGCTCGACAGAGTGAGGTGGGACAAGTTAATGGATACATTGTGGAAGATAGGAGTAGACTGGAGAGACAGGAGACAGATCCAGAATTTATACATGGCAGAGAAGGCGCAAGTGAGAGTAACCGATGGGGAATCGGATTGGGCAACAATAGGAAGGGGAGTTAGGAAGGGCTGTCCGTTACCGCCGGTACTTTTCAACATATACTCGGAGGAAATAGTGAGAGAGGCTTAGATTGAGCTGGAGGCTGGAGTAAAAGTCGGAGAGAAAATGATAAAATCAGTGAGGTTTGCGGATGACCAAGCGCTAGTCAGCCAGTCAGTCCGTGGCTCGAAAAAAATGCTGGATGCGTTGCAGGGACAGTGCAAAAAATACGGGATGAAGATCAACCAGAAGAAAACGAAAGTGATGCGGTTTTCGAGAACAAAAAGGGCCAGTATAGCGATAAAAGTAGTAGGTTAGAAGCTGGAGCAGGTGGAGCAATTTAGCTATCTAGGTAGTGTGTTGGAAGGAAAAGGGTATAGCAGCCTTGAAGTGAGAAGGAGAATTGCATTGGCAAAAGAAGCTCTTACTCGTAGGCGTGAACTAATGACAGGGGCGTTGAGTAGGAAAGTGAAGAAAATACTAGTGAAAAGTTTAATATGGAGCGTTTCACTACATGGGGCAGGAACGTGGGCTTTGCGAAAAGAAGACGAAAATAGACTTAGGGCTTTTGAGATGTGGGTGTGGAGAAGGATGGAGAAGGTAAAGTGGGTCGAAAGGAGGACGAACGATGAAGTGCTAGATTTGATAGGAGAGGAGAGAAATTTGATAGATGAAATTAGGAGAAGGCAGAAGGTGTGGATGGAAAAGGTAATAAAAGTGTTTTGAAGGAGGTGATTGAGGGAAGAGCGTTGGGTAAGCGGGGAAGAGGGAAGAGAAGAACAGGTAGCTTGGGTGGAATAACGGGTGGCAGGAGGTATGAGGGGCTGAAGAGGGACATCGTGTGAAATTTAGGAGGTGGGAAGATTTAAATGTCCATTTAAACCTAGCTTCACCGGTAGAATACTAATAATAATAATAATAAGATATCACGTTCAAAGGCGAATACAAATAAATAGAATGGGGGAGGGAAAATCAAAATAGATAGTAACCTCACACATACTTGACTAACACAAAGTAGGTGGTGGAGATGGAGATTTAGGGGGTGGGAAGATTTAAATGTCCATTTAAACCTAGCTTCACGGGTAGAATACTAATAATAATAATAAGATATCACGTTCAAAGGCGAATACAAATAAATAGAATGGGGGAGGGAAAATCAAAATAGATAGTAACCTCACACATACTTGACTAACACAAAGTAGGTGGTGGAAATGGAGTCAAGCCATATATGTATAAATATAAGCAAATAGTTGTGGACAAAATGAGGCACATTGTAATGAGAATGAAAAGTAATGTTCATTTAATAACTATGTCATTCAAAACAATTGTTAATTTCTCTTTATTTTCTCAAACAGTTTGGTATAGGCATTGAACTATGGATGTACGAAGGCAAACTTATAAATAAGGTCTCCAATTTTTTTTTCATAGGAAATGAAATTTATTGATATTGTTGGATACATCGTTGGAAAGGTCATGGCTTTAGCTATTTTTCGATGTAGTCACTCTGGCAGTCGATGAATTTTCTCATCCGTACGATGAACTTTTGCATCCCGTCGTCATACCAGCTTCCGTCCACGTTGCGAAGATGGGCGTTGACCTCCTCTTGCACCTCGTCGTCCGTCACGAACTTCATCCCTCCTAGTTGTTTCTTCAGGGCGAGGAACATGTGGAAATCTCTGGGTGCTAGGTCGGGGCTGTACGCAGGGTGCCCGATCACTTTCCACCCAAACTTCGAGATCAGTTCCTGCGTCTGATTAGCCGTATGAGGGCACGCGTTTTCATGATGAAATGAGACCCCCTTCGCCAGCATTCCTGGACGTTTGTTCTTGATGGCGCGCCGAAGATTTTGTAGTGTGTGGCAGTATCTTTCCTTATTGATAGTGGTTCCCCGGGGCATGAAATCCACCAACAATACTCCATTTCGGTCCCAAAACACTGTTGCCATGACCTTCCCAGCTGACAGAGTTTGTTTGACCTTTTTCGGTTTCGGAGACGTCGGGTGGCGCCATTGTTTGGACTGTTGCTTCGTCTCGGGGGTATAGTGGTGAACCCATGTCTCATCACCCGTTACGATAGAGTCCAAAAAATCATCTCCTTCCTCTTCAAAACAGCGCACAACGTCTTCCACACATTCCACGCGCTGCCTCTTGTGGTCTCCGGTGAGCTGTTTGGGCACCCACCTGGCAGAAACCTTTTGGTAATTCAGCTTATCCTTTAAAATCACGCGAATTGAGTCTCTGCTACACACTTCTCCAAGTTTTTCTTCCAACTCCTTCACCGTTACCCGGCGGATTTTCAGCATTTCCGCCTCCACTGCTTGCACTGTCTCATCTGAGTGCGATGGCCTGCCACTTCTTTTCTCATCGTGGACGTTTGCGCGGACGGAAAGGAACTCGCGGCACCACTTACAAACGTTTTTAACATCCATACATTTTTCACCGTAAACTCAACCAATTGGCGATGAATGTCGATAGGTGCCACCTTTTTTGCGGTCAACAATCGTATGACAGACCGAATTTCACACCTGGACGGAGTTGCGAGTGGAAGCTCCATCGCGGACTGCTGCTATGCCAAGACTGAGCTGTCGACAATGCTTCGTGGCGGCAGAGTGGTAGTGGGGAAACCAAGGAACACGGCGGTGTTACCGGATTGCACCTAGCGCTTCATGCGGTGACGCAATGACTTAGGAGACCTTATTTTTAAGTTTGCCCTCGTACGTATCTGATTGCCACATGTTTAAAACTGGTGCCACAAAATTACGTATCAAAAATTTTGTATTAAGATAGCACAAATATTCTACATAGCTATATATAGAAAACTTATAGGAAGACCTTTAAATGCACATATTTTCAATCCATCCTTCAAAATTGTAATTTTTCAAGCAACACAAATTTTCTTCCTCACAGCAGGTAACTTGAAATTACTATCAGCATCAATTAAACGTCTTGAAGTAACACATTATGAATGTTAGTTAAATGAGTCTGGTACAAATTGTAACTGTGTGCATCGTTCGATAAGCTAATTTGAGGATATAACACAGTGCTTTATCTTAAAGCTGTGGGTGTACATGACAAGAGGACATTAATTTTTTGCGAAGTGGAAGGGATTAGCTCTAAAGGAGCTGTCTTATTTTATTTCCAAGTGGCCTTAAGCGGGGCTCTTGAGAGGTGTCAAATTAAAAAATAAAAACTTAGATTCAATAATACTTGTAACTTGAAAAAAGTAGTGGAAAATAGTAATGACCTTGAACCGACACGAACTCTCCTTCAAGCTGGAGGCTTTTTGTGATTTGACGGGCACAGTGGTTCACGGGTCTTATGATGGACACGCATCCGTTTGCCTTCTTCTCCTGTTTAATGGCGTTTATTTGTGGGCAGCCGTTTTTTTACGAAGCTACTTTTCCTTTTTTTCTGCGGAGGAAATAGCCAAGGTTGGAGGGGAGCTGATTGTGAGAGAAGGAATGTTCTTCCTGTGTAAGAAGGCCTAAGTGCCAAATGTAGCTGTCGAAGTCTTGAGAGTGGTCCCAGCAGCATTTTTTGATCTAAACGATCGATCTGATAAAAACCTATCTCGGTGTAATAATTTTGTTTGTGGAACCTTACAAAGGTTTAAGTTTAATTGTTTTTCCCAATTTTGATGCATTTAGCATCTAGTATCACAAGTATTGTTTTAAAATATTTTACTCTGCTTTATCGCATAAAATAATGTTTTAAATTATTATTAGGAAATGCGTATTAAAACATATATAACTAATATTAGGAATAGATTGAAGCTACCTTGTCTCTATTTTCCATCTTATAAAGTGAGTGACTTCCATAAAACCGTTTTCTTTTGTAATTTATCTATGGATTACTTGATTTTTGTCCCTAATTTGCGAAAGATTGAAGTTTCTTTGAAGTTTAACCCCTAGGTAACAAATTCATTTCGCTGATTTATTTCCCGAAATTAGCTCTCTTCTTCAATTTTTCAGGTAATTGCTAAAGTAATATGATTGAACCCCATGTATGCTAAAGAGGTTAGTACATAACCTAATTTACAACGTGACGCGGTGCGGCGTTTTAAATATTAAAAATTGTAAAATGATGAGAGATTTACAGTGCTATAAAGCCAAGAAGTTAATCTAAAATAATTCTATGCATATGCTGTCTTTCGTGACTTTGCCACCTTTAATAAACATTGGCACACTTGACGAGATGGGTAAAATTTTTCATGATCTCGATAAGGGAAATCTAAAGCAGAAACATCGCAAGGGCAAACTAGCATGGAAGGATAATACTGAGATAACGGAGATGAAATTGAGAAAAAAGTTTTGTCTGCGTTAAGAGTCGTTATGATGGAAGGAGAAAATAGTGAAGGAAAACATGAGTTAATAAACCATTTACTTTAAACTGAGCTCGACAGTGGGTGCTAAGTGGAGGGCCACTGGACAGACCTAAGGATGAGGATCAACAAGAAAAGGGGGGAAGGGAAAGGAGAGGAAAATTGGAAGGAGTCGCGAGAGGGAAGATGAATACAAAACGGATTTCTTCGGAGACCTAGGAGGAGGTCTTACGATGCGGCAACCTTCCCCAGGTCAAAAACTGTAACGACTCTGAGAGAGAAGTAGGAAAGACGAAGACGCTGGGAAGACCCTGGGATAGGATGAGGGGGACCAAAATTGGAAATAGAAATAGCAGAGGATGGTGGGCGCCGGCAAAGTGGTACTGGGAGCCTGTGTTTCCTGTTGGCGAGTTTACGGAAATGGAATGGGTCGAGCGGGTGAAACGGAGGAAGGTCCGACGCTATAGGCGGTCGCAAACTCGAGCCCGGAACGACAAAGAAAATTGTGCTTCGGTGGTGAGGGGGAGGGTTCACTGTTGCAAGAGGAACGGGGGGTGTAGGAATACGCAGCGGTGTGGCCGGGGAAATGCGTCGGATAGAACGGATGGGGAGCAAGAGGGTGGCCGTCGTAGTTCGGGGGCGGGGTAACCCCGGTGAGTGGGACCCGCGGGGCCACCATTCGTGGTGGGGGGCCTAAAAGGGAAGGGGGCCGCAGAGTCATGAGGGTGGAGTGCGTGTGTGCGTATGTGCACGCCCTGAGTGCGTGGGTGGAGGATAAGAAAGTCAATAATTCAGAGCGGGAGAAACATTGTTCCCTCTAATGGCGGTTTAGGGTGTTGGGTTGGCCGGAGCGGAGTAAGCACGGTGGGTGGAGCGGGGGACTGGAGCGTGGGTGGGAAAGAGAGAGAGAGAGACGCAGAGAGAAGGGTTGTGGCCGTGGAATGGGAGATGGGTAAAGAGGGTGGGTGGATGTAGGGGAGAGGGAGCGGCCACTGTGCGCTAGCGAGCGGTAGGGAAGGGGGTGGCGGCAGGGGGGGGGGCGAAATGGTTGCGCGGAGTGGATGGTAGCAGAGGTAGGCGGTGGGGAGTGACAGTGGAGACAAGTACATCGGGGAGGGATAGAGAGGGTGGGGAGAGAGAGGGTTATGCCCTCGGGGAGAGCTGGAAAGAGCAGAAGTTTAGAAATGCATTGTGCTCTCGTAATTGGTAATGAGTTTAATTTACGGAAAATTAACCGCTCGCGTCGTTAGTAATGTATGTAGTGTGGTGAGAGAGGGCGTGTGGATATGGGGGACGGGCGGCGAGGGAGGGGGAAGGGAAGGGGGCGAGTGACTTTTTGAGGATCGCGGGGAGTGTGGCAGGGATTGCTATGCATGGGCTGGGAGAGAGTAAAGAGGGAGCGTGGAGGGAGGGGGGCGGCACTTTTCGGGCAAATGTTGGGGATATATGAGAGATTTTTGCTCCTCACCCCCACTCTCTGTCCTCCCTTTCCCGGGAGGGGACAGTGCCTGCTTGCGCCCGTGGTCGGGGAGGGAGTGCTACTCCTCGTCTGCCCCCTCCGCCCTATGACGCGTCACTCGCTCCACATCAAACCCCTCTCCCTCGGTGGCTCATTCTCACTCCCGAATATCTCTCTCTCCACCCCCAATTCCCCTTTGCCTCCACTACACCCCCCTCTTTTCTCCCGCCCCTTCTACCCCCTCCCTCCTGTCCCCGAGCCTTCACTCCCCTCCCCCACCACTTCTCCAATTCGCAGTCTCTCTCTCTCTCCACATCAAAACTCCATTCCAAACCGTCTGCGTGGAGGATTGCTGTGGGGCCAGTCCATTGTCGCGGTCACGGGTACGGTTTCCGCTCCCATCTCTCGCCCTCCTCCCCTCTCTTTCCCCATTCTTCCCCCCTCCAGTTATCCGGCTCCCTATGTCCACCCTTTCTTCCTCACCTCTTTCCCTCCCATCCATCCTACTGCCCATCTCCTCCTCTTTCTTCCTCAATTTCCTCACATTCCATCCTTCTCTCTCCACATCTTTCTCTCTCTCCTACACCATGACCGTCCCGTGTTGTTGCTACTGTTTTATTTCCAAATCTATTCCCATTTCCAACATTTTTTCCTTCGAGTCCCTATCGTCCCCGACCCTCTTTCTCTTTTTCTCCATTTGTTTTCTTTTTTTCCTGATGCCATTTCCTCTGTCGCGAGAACTTCATTCCCTCTCATTGTCACTTTGGAGGGTAGGGAAATATTGTTGGGGGTCCTTTGTGGGATGGTGGAAGAGGAGTAATGGTTACTGGGAGGGTCAGAAATCGTAGCCACAAAGTTCATCAGACCTTAAATTCGCACTCTGCCAATCTGCTCCTCACTGTGGTCTCTTCTTTTACGTTTTTGTTTTCATACCATAACCTTTTCCGTTGGTTAAAAATTGCAATATATCGTTTTATATCCTCACACTTGGGCAGTAGATTAAACTAAGTTTAATAATGTATTTATCTCAGGAGGTTTGGCAAGCGGCTCGCGATCATTCAGTTCTCCTGTTATTTCTGGAATTACACCTTTTTTATTAATCGTTTTATAAAAAAACAATCAAATGCCTTAGATGTGTACACTTGATGACATAATGCTCTGATCATGTTGGTTTATGCATTACATATACCGTTTCGAAAAAAGTTAAACTTAGTGGCTATTTTCCTTTGGCTCTTCGAAACCGATATGTATCTTCCTTAATTCAACCAATCTCTATAGCTAGATAAATGCCGATACTTTCTCTGAAAACACTAAAATCATATTCCCTCAAGCGATTCATGAGAATCCTTGTACTCTGCGTTTTTGAAGCAGGAAAGAGCTTCAAATATAATATAGTAAATTTTATAGCCCTTATTTTCCTGTGAGCTTTCGATGATGATGTATAATATCGCCAATTTTTCTTTGATGTGAACACAGATTTAATTTCTTTAAATTTCATTCATTACTTATCACATCGAAATCGATCACTTTATTTTTTTTATTGCTTCCCATCGTGATTAAATGTAACAGTAGAAAAAAAATTATTCCGGAAGTTATGCATCAATTAACGTAAACAATATTGGAAATAATGCATGACATTTGATATGGTTTCGATTAATTATAATCCCACGAAAAGCCATCAAAAATGGAGAAATGGGAACGTATTAATATTTTAGCGATAAGCAAGGATGAACATGAATTATTATCGTTCAACTTTGTCTTTGAGCAGAATTAAAACAAAATGGGCGGAATCGAGTTGAGCATAATATTTTCGATAAATTAATTCAATTAAAAAGGGAAATTCTTCAATACTATGGGAGATAAATAAAGCTTCTCTTCCAATGTATTGTTATCCGAAACTCTTTTATTAATATTAATTATATGTTTAGCGTATTTTCGGCCGGTGTGGTACAGAGATAATTTGATCACCTGGTTCCACCAGTGAATTTAAATGAAGGGAGAAGATCTCCGGAGAGCGAGGCTGATTGACGTGAAATATACACTCCCTCGAAAACATTCAGGAGTTATGAAACGGGGGTAATTAAGCCTCTCGGTTGGCAGGTGGAGTTGCACGACGCCCCATTTGACTTGGGAGAGAGAGCTAGAGGGGAAAAAACTCACCACAGGGAGAGAGAGAGGACGACGTCGGCGACGAGAGTTGCATATTAAATTTGCGTGATAAACTTCCATCTTTCCCGAAAATATGAACTCAAGTCTTTTTCAAGACGGCAAGACTCATTTTCCTGTCTCCTTCCCTCCAGATCCCCGCCACCTCCACCTCACCGCAGCGTGTTCCACCTCCGCCGCCGTCGTCGTCTCAAAACTTGTCACTTTACCCTTCCATTTTTCGTCCTTTGACTAAACTTCCCGACGCTTTACACGGAGCGCTCGCGTCTCGAGAAGAATAGCTCGCGTCTTAAAAGGGGCGAATGAATGCGATTACGAGCTTGGGCCCCGAGGTGGTAAGGAGAGAGGACCCGGAGGGTAGTGGCGGGTTTCGGAGCCACGGGAGGATCCAACCGGCGGAAAACGTTCGTCAATTTAAATCAGCCCCGCACCCTTCCTTCCCCCCGCCCGCCGAACTCCTATTCCCCTTCCCTGACTCCGTTCCTATCCCTCTCGTGAGGAGCAGCGCCGCTGGAATCGCTGCGGCTGTTCTCGGAAAAACTCCCGCTCGACAATACCTGTCACATCTTCGCAGACGGGTGGATCGGAGAGGGGAGATGGTGGGGAGTGGGGATGGAAATAAATGAAGGAATGGAGAAAAAAAGTGAATGAAGTCTCTGCCGTGTGCGTGAGTGGGTCGGCTATGGCCGCAACTATTCCCACGTGCGCTTCTTATCTCGCAAACTTGAGGCATCACCTTCGGGTGGTTTTACCACCTGTCTCTCCCAAATCTCGTTACGCCCGTCCATTCCACACTTCCTCTCCTAACCCCCTTCCAGTACCAACTCCTTTCTTCCTTCATCATCTCCGGGTTATTTATGCCTTTTTATTGTACGGAGTTATTTTCAACACTACCTTCTTTCCCCCTTCAATCTCCCCGCTCTCCTACTCGGAGTTGCGCTTTCCACGACGAAAAAGCAACGACGAGCAGACGAAAGAGCTCGGGAAAAACATGCTCCTTGAACGACTTAGTTAATGTGATACTCGTTCTCTCGCCTATTCCACCAGAGTAAATCATTTTATATTACGTTTCTCTATCTCTCACTCTCCTTTTGCTCCTTACACTGGCATCGTTGGTGTTAAGCCCTATCCCCTTGGATCTTTTTCCTTTTCTTCACTTATCTTAGACTTCAATTCCTTTATGTAATCATCTTTACTTTTTGAAAAGTTTTGATCCCTCGATCCTCACTCTTCTCCCTTCGCCGTGGTCTTTTCCGATGGCATCTTTCTTCGTCTTGGACTTTTATGGCTCTTACTCTCTTCTTCCTTTGTCTCTTAATTCTTTACTTGCCATATTTGCCTATTTTTTATTCCTTTTCACGGTCGCAGATACCACTAAGCAGGCCTCTTCACCGTATCATCGGCTAACTTCTTGCGAAATCTCGTTTAATTTTTTTCCTTTCCTTTATTGTACCCACTATCTTTAGGTTTCTCCGAAGGAAAAAAGTTTCCCAGCGCTGTGCTTTGTGCTGCCCCATTCTCTCCATCCTTTCACGCCAGCCGATCTTCAACTTTCCTCTCTTCTCGCGCCCTTTCCCCTTGCCCTCCCACCATCTCCCTCCTTTTCGACTCCTCCTTTTAACTCTTCGGCTATTCTTACCTCTTCAAAACCCCTTATTATCTTTACGGCCTCTCCTTTTTTATATTATTTTCTTGGCAAAAAGAGAAGCTCCACTTTTTTCCTCTTAAGAAGTTTACGTTCACTATGTAGACCCCCTATTTTCCATTCTTATGCATTTCCACGATCACACTCTGACTTTGATTCTCTTAAAACGCTATTTCTCTTAATCTCCTAATTATTGACTAAATCATAATATCAAGTGCGGAAGTTTTTGATTCATGCAGATACTTGTTTAAGGAAAATTGTTACCCCTTGTACCCCCGTAAATGCGTCTTCGTCAACGATGTAACTTTTATAGAAAAACATTTTTGTGACGAATTCCTGACCATTATGTGAAATATCCTGACAAAGTGTTATGGATAGAAAATCTAGCAAGAAAAACTGAACATAAACTGGCAGTTCCTTGTGAGTTGAGTAAAATGTAGTGGAAGAGATGGGAATAAAACGTGAAACCATGAATAGAATAAGCACAAAGGTCAATTGTAATCAGACCTCACCTAATCTTAGGAACAATGGCACAAATTACATGTTATGTTTATAGAAACAGCAGTCGGTATCTTATTCCAGGCATAAATGAATATGAAGGAAATTATCAGTGGTTGGCCATTTGCATGTCTCTAAAGTGTTTTAAACGTTGCTGATATTCCCGACTGCGGCGTTTTCCGTAATCTTTTCTATTCTTCCATTTATCCGACGAGCGAGTTTCCCGTACAAGAAGAACTACGCAAAAGCCTCCCTGCAGTACATAGTTAAAGGTTACATGATTCAGTGAACAGAAATGAAATTATTGCATTTTAAAGCAATAAATATGGGAGCAGAGGCAGAGTTCGTTGCATTTTATTTAAAGGCAAAATGCATCCTTAGCTGGTAGTTTTGGCTCTTCAGAACAATCCTTCATAATTGCTAGGGAAAGAAAAAACTGCGCTCGAAGTAAATTTTGTCCTCTACAGGTCTTACCTAGGCGTGTTCTTTTTTCCCAATTATATTTTCATAGTTCTAAATATCCTATCACTCCCATATGACAAGTAAAATGTAAAACATTGAAGTCATAATAGGGAGAAAATCTTATCCTGAGAAATAAGTTTTGAGTAATTTATGGAGACTGTGGGAATGAAGTCCAAGAATATATTGTCTATTGAGCTGCCAAGTTGCCATTGAACATCCATCAAACTTTTTCATGCAGAAATAAATCACAAAGTGAGCTATTAACCCATGTAAATACAAACATATCATGATGAAAATTTAGTCTATGATAGATATTTTCTAATTATTTATGATATTAAGACTATTTTACGTGTAATATGTTTTTATTAGAAACCACATGACCTCCCGTATTCAATTGCTGTTAAATCGGTTTTAAAAATGCGTTAATTCTCAGTCATACCTACCAGTAGCATGCACTGGGATAAGCTAGGCTACCTGCACTTGCCCACACAACATCACTTCAATTACTCATACATATTTACGAAAATTAGATAGAAGTTTTAAATAGGAGATAGATCGAGGAGCGTAATGGACTCCGTGGTATACCATGAAAAAAACTACCTGTAGCTTATGCTTTAATTGCCAGTCGAGCATAATTGGTTGTAAATTTAAAATATTTTTTAATTTTCCCGCGCTGTTATTCGACATCAAAATGTGGTGCAAATAGTCTTGGCTGTCCCATCGAGGATTTGGAGACCTTATCATGCCTTGATTATTTTTCCTTTATGTGACAAGCTCCCTGTGCATTGTTATTTTAACTCAGGATTCAAGTTTAATTTGGTTATTTGGTAATCCAATGATGTTTTTACCACCAGTTTAGAGGAAGGCGTCATAGTAAATACAGTGGCGTATTGGGTGGTATTTTTTAGCTGGCTCTGGTTTCTTAAGAAAAAGAGTTAACCAAACTTGTTTAAGTCTATATTAGAATGACGTAATTAAAATATTTTTTTAATCTACATTTCAACGAGTTCCACATTGACAGTGGTGGATGAAAATGAGAGATTACAAAAAGTAAGAAAAGACTTAAATGTAAAATTTCAAACCATGGCAGGGAATTTTAGGGACAGTCTAAAAAATTAAACCACTGGGGGAAAAGGTTAATGGTTAGGGACACGGTGTAAAGGCTTTCTCGTTAATAACTACCAATTATAATTTCGATCGGTTGGCTCTTGTTTTGGATATCAGCCTTAACTTGCTTACCTAACATGGTGCGTAAAGTGTATTCCCAAGCACTGAGTTAATTAGAAAAATTCTTGAAGTTAGAGAGGCTTAATTAGAGCATCAACGTGATTCTGGCAAAGATATAACGTTTTTTGTGCTTACGTTTCAATCTCTCTTCGTGGTCACGCATGGAAGTGAAGACCGTTTAACACCTTTCTCCCCACCTCACCGGGCCACCGACTCTCTCTCCCCGACCTTTTTCTATCACATGCCTTTTGGCTGCCCTCGTCTACTCTACTCCTGCTAACCAACTGAGGGGGGTGTATAGGGTGAGGGGAACTTCAGAGAGTGAGGGCTAGCCCAGGGGGATAGATAGACAAGGATCCACTCCCTCCTTTCAACATACGACCCTTATTACCCGCTAATATTTTCCTTCCCGGATCTTTTCCCTCCATTTCCTCGTCCCTCTTCCACTATAAATCCCCTCATTTTCCTCGCATCTCACACGCAGTGTATGCTCACACCTCTTTTCTCAACTCCACCTTTTCCAACTCTTGCTCCCCCCACCTCTCTCTCTCTCCCTCTCATCTTTCCTCCCCACTCCTCCCAATCTTATGTCGTCCCCTCATTTATCCTTAACCCTCCCCCATATCTCTCTCTCTGTGCCCCCCCTGACCGCCTGCATCCAACCCCACTCTGCAGCCGGTCGCTTCCCCGCATTATATCCTCCTCCGCCCTTAATACGGGGGCGCGGCGCACTGATGCCGTGTAGCTGAGACGAGGGGGAATCTTAAAAAGAGGGAAGCGGAATGAAGGAGGGTGCCGGGGGTGGAAGGCATTTTAAACTTCTTACATCACTCCTCCTCTCCGTTGTTGCTTCTGCAGCGAAAGGATTGGTTCACTTCCTCTTCATTCCCGCCTCGGACTTCCTGCTAAGACAACCCAACCTGTTATTTTGAACATCAAACCGAGCCAATCAGTCCCTTCAAGATTAAGTAGCCCTCATCTATCTGTTCATTTAATCAGAGTGTAATAGTCACGGTCCACCAACTTCCTCTCATCGTACGCCGTGTCTCAAGATCTTTACTGTGATCTTCCCCTTCTTCGTTATGACTTTGAATAGCTCCCGTTGACGGAATATATTTATCTCATTTTTTGGGCGAGAAATAGTATTCGGTCGGATTTCTATAATGCCTTTCTTGTCCGCTTAATCTTCTCTTAGCTGAGCAACCTTTTTCTCAAAAATATAGTTTGATTTCTGTAAGATGAAAAGAATTCACGATATTTTAAAGGAGTTCTTTTTTATTTTGAAGTTTTTCTTTTGATTTTGTATTTTCCAATGCCATTTACTTTCATAGTTTGCCTCGGAGCCGTTTCTTTGTCTTAGTTGGTATTACTGCAATCATGTGCTAATTTTAAATATTCTTCTTTAATAATTTAATCATTACTATCAGTGAATCTCTAAGGTTTTATATACGCCCCACTCTGTATCATTCCAATTTTTACCATCCTATCATCTTTTTCCCTAAGGAACCTCGGTTGTTCTTCCTACAGGAAGATCTTCATCTGTTTACATATTAAGTGTGATGGTTTTATGAAGTCTGTCTTTGGCTGAAAATTATTAGCTACAAATGGAGATATCGGGTGGAGTGTTCTAGCTTTATTCAAATTATATGCAGTATGAAAAAGGCAAGAATATTGAACGTAAGATTGCTTACTCTACAGAAGACCCTAATATCCAGTATAAATCTGCCAACAGCCAGTCATAGGATTTATGATTAATTATTATGATACTCTCTTCAATTGCGTTACTCTATATTTTCAGGATTTCTGTGTGCGAGTAACGTAAGTGGACTTTTTTATTTATAGTGTTTATCAAAAACTGAATAATTATTTGTTAAAATTTTGCCTTCTTTATATTCTTTTATAAAGTAATTCTCATTTCGATTTCTAGAATCTGGTTAAGACGCAATGTAGTTCAAAACGTCTTACTTAGCAGTAGTTAGACGTCTTATAAATAAAATGTGGCCAGCTAAGCTACAATTTGCAGTGCTCGTTCTTGAAATAATAATCCTTTTCCTTAAAATCTCACGCACTAGGAACAACTGCAGTAAGGAACCAGCAAATTCATTTGTCTTCCTGTTATATATAGACATTAATATTACTTACTCGTGCTCATATACCAGTGCGTCCTCTCATTGGGTATGGAAACTTTTTCACTTTATCTAACCCTCATTAGTATTAAATTCTATAGTACCTACACCTCCGAAAGGCCCACGTGTATTCACGCAATACAGGTCAAACTTTTACATGTTGGACGTAAATTTAAATCGAAAACAGGAGAAAAAGGATGATTTTTTTCGTGTTACCGAAGGTTCTTATTCAAATGAAATAATTTCTTCGGGCCTGAACTTTTTTTTACTGCTCCCCCGAAAAAAGTGGTAATCGATTACCCGGGAATCTTATCTCGGCACCCATCTTGCCCATTTATATATCTCCCAGCCTTCAGGATGTACGCACCGGGCCCAAAATCTCACCCGTCCCCTAACCACGCCCACCTTCCCCCCCCTCCCCACATCCCCCACCTCCTCACCCCACTCGTTTCGCCGGCCTAATACTCCCGCCGCCGCCTCCTCCTCCGGGCGAACTCCTCCTCCTTATCTCTCCAACCCCTCCTTTCCCGCCCCCACTCCCATCTTCACACCGCTCACTCCTCCCCCATTCACTCCCTCACTGAAAGGTATAATTTTCGAGTAGGTGAGAGGGCGGGGCGGGGCGGGTACACTCACTCGCTCACCCACCACCTCATCACCCTAAATTTCCCTTCTCCATCCTTCCCCTTCCTTACGCACGCGAAGTCGGCGCCGATGTGTTATTCCCATTCCGCAAGAGGGGGAGGATGCGGATTAAAGGTGTGGGGTTTGGCGGACGGGAAGGCGGAGAGAAGGGACGGAGGCGGGGGGAAGGCCCTTAGCGCCAACACACAACACGCACCCCGACCAACATCTCCCGACCTCGTTGTTGTTTGCGCGATTCGATCCAGGGTCCTCTCCCAGACCTCCGCCCTTTCACCTCCCGCCGCCGCCGCCGGCGAAACCACGGCCGCCTCCTCCTCCCTTCCGGCTCTCGTCAAGCCGCCCCCGATTCCGCTTCCTCCCTTTTATGAAAGATATGCCACGGCTGCCCTATTTGCGTGCCCGAGTGTGTAAGTATTTACGTATTATGCCCGCCGGGTAATCTTTTTTTTTCTTCAACCCCGGCCGGGTCTCTCCACCCTCCCTTCATTTCCAACCGCCCAGCACAATCTGCCGTCGGTAAGGTCCCGGGAAAGGCGGCTATTCTCCCGAAATGCAATGGGCTTTCCTTTCCCTCCTTCTTTTTTAATTTGAAATTCTATTCCGGTTCGCTGATTGATTTAGGTGGAGTTTGGGCCCGGCAGGTGGGCAGCGTTACTCAATAACCCGTGTCCTGTCTGTTTTTTGCTCTTAAGCAGACCTCCTGGAACGGAAAATGTGTCGAACTTAGTAAGGCGGTACATTTTCATAGATATTTGTACGTGAAGTGTTCTTAATTGAAATACATGTCACGGCTCTGAAATAACTTGGAAGAGAGTTAGGCAAACAGCATTTTACGTGAAAATATGGAATAGGCAAGACAAAACGGCTCTAGGAATATTTTATTGAATTTAAGTGAATAAGAAAGGCTGTGTTGCTGTCTACCTGAGAGCAGTGAAGAGCAAATTTCAGTGGAATTCAAAATTTAATGTGACACATGCATCATAACTCAGATTTCGGTTCTTGTATTAGTTAAACTCTTAAATTTATCATATCCTTTTTGGTGCCATTCAACAGATTTCTCGTGGCCCGGCTTAACTTTTAAGGATTATCCGTTTTAAACATTTCACATTTTTATGGCTCTTGTGGAAGTGTAACTCAGCCATAATTATAAATATATCGCCCTTGTAGGCCATTTAGTTTAACGTCTACATCTAAAGTTTTCTCTTATAGGAAATTTATTAAGTCTGAATGTCCTAGTCTATAATTAGAGGATATAATTAGCCACCATCTTTTCAATAGTCTTAGTGGTGCTCCCCAAATAGATCATTAGTTTGACACCATGGCGGTATGAATTGTTAGTAACTCGAATTAAGTTCTTTCCTCGAATTAAAAAAAAATTCACTTGATGATACATTCTCCTAGTTCCGGTGCACGACAATAAATAACAAAATGCGCCTAGCTCCGTAGATATGTCCATTCAATATTAGGTAACATTTTTGCTTGTGGTACGGAAAGAAGTAAAACGATAAGTGAAAAAAATGTAAAAAAGACTATATTTTTGGTTTGGGTTGAAAGTTAATATTAGTTGGCACCCTATTGAAAGGCTTGACTGTGGAATTTTAAAAGTTTTTCTTGCTCTCTTGACTCATAGTTTAAGACCACTTTGTCACTCTCAAATAGTGTGCATCATGATCAGGGGTCAGCTAAATCAACATAACGTGCAAACATGTCGAGATAAATAAATATCCCTTATTCTCGGAAATGATAATGCAGTTTTGCTCACAGCTTTGTGTATTAGTCAGTTGTGGTCTACAATATTAAGTTTGGTATTTATTATCACTGATATGGCTTCATATTTTGTGAATTATAACTTACGAGCGTGTGCTTTGGCCGCGATAACCTGCTGGTATATAACATGCTGACATGTTAAATTGAGGCCTCAATGTCGAATTCCGTCTCGGTCATGGAGATTGGCTAGTAGGTACCATGTGATCTCAGCGGTTAGGGCACTTGAAACCTGATTGTTCTAGAATTACGGAAGTTTTCCTCACTTTTTTCTTATCTCTCGTCATCAAAAATTCATAAATTTGACTTAGAGTACCCCTCGTTCCCGTTTCGCTACATTTGTATGAGTATTTTACTACCACTAGCTTGGATGATGAGAAAAAAAACCATTTTTACACGCAGGGGAGTAATATTTATTGCATTTGGTTTTATTCCTCAGTATGTGAATTAGTGTAAATGCTTCAATCAATTTAAGCAGTTGCCATTACGAAGTTTTCATTGGGAACCAAGAGAAAAGATCAGACAACCCAAGCAATGGATTTGTGCTATAAATAATTTGTGTATTTGTGAGCATGAATAATGCACGGCTGTAGATGATCCCATACAATCGAATAGAATTCACCGGCTGCTTAGGCTCGAATTGATAGTTGATTGGGTTTGTGCAGTGACGAGAGTACTTATTAGTTTATCATGGTGAGGAAGCGAGGCCCAAATCCAGACTCTGGTATAGATTTTCAAGGCATACCAATCACTGTTCACTCTAATACCTTTGGTGTGCAGCGTCCAGATCTCCGTCCGCTGTATAGCACATTAAATCGTGAACCCATTGATGTCTTACGTTAAAAAAGGATAATGCCATATCTGGGCTTGTCTTCACCATTTCTTTGTTACCAAAAATATTCCTATCTCTACCTAATTACCCGCCTATCCTTCGCTGTGCAAATAACCTCGGTTATCGTTCATTTCCCCAAAATTACTGCCACTACCAGTGAAATATTGCAGGGAACTTTCCCCATGAATAGTCATCAAGAGTTGGGAAAATAATAAATGACTGCGCGACTAAACTACCTGGCCCCGGTGGTGGTGTGGTAAGTTCTCGTCAGTCAACTATTGAGTCACGAGTTCGAATCCCACCTGGGTAAGTTATTCACCACCACCTGGTGCATGGATGTGTGTGTAGGATCCCCTGACATGCCATTAGCTCATGAGCACGTGTATATACTCTTGTTTACATGTGCCGAGATAGGAATATCGATTTTGGAATGACTTTGGTGGGTAAGTAAGAACGATCTTGATGTCAATTAATAAGAAATATTAGTCACTTCCACAGGATTTTATTTATATATAAAATCCTGTGGAAGTGACTAAGATTTCTTATTAGTTGACATCATGACAACCTTCCACCACGTCAATGCTTCGGACTTTGATTTTAAAGAACGATCCTTTTGTAATAACACGTTCATCTATGTTTTCAAGTTTGTATCCGCACTAATAAGCACTTCAGACTTGGAGTAAGGGTTTTAGGATGGGAATGAAAGGAAAAGGAGTAAGAGTGGAGAGAAACCCGGCTGAGTGATTAGGCTGCTTTTAACGAAAGGTGGCAAGGGGACACGACCATCCCATACACCGTCCCATCCCATGGACGATGTATTGTACTCGAATTGCTCTCCACAATGGACTCAAGCAGGGGCCGGATTATCGGTAAGGAATATATTCCACTGCCAGGATACGCTGTTAAGAAAAGACTGTACCCAAAAGGTTCAACCAGGCAAGTAAACGGGAAAGGAAATTTTGACTGCGTTGGGGGCGTTTACTCGGAACCGAAATCTCAATTTTGTACACGAAATCGTTAGATGGAAACGAAAAAAGAATTTTAGTGAAAAAATTAATCTTCTAACTACAACCATTCACTCATAAATCAAAAATGTAAATAAGCAAAAGATGACGCCCACCAATAATGCTGCTGTGGTAACATTGACGTCATTTTCCTCCCGTCCTTGACTGCTTTTAGAGGAGGAGAAGGGAGTGGAGGGGGATTCTCGGAAGGTCTGCTCGCACAGATGCTGTCGCAACTGCTCGTATTGGCCGAGTCAGATGTGTGTTCCCCTTTGCGATAAGGCAAAGTAGCTTCGCGGGCTCAGTTGTGATTGGACGAAGTCGGTATACGTCAGAGGTTGCACCACACCCACTTTTCCGAAAGGGTTAAAAACATCAGTTTTTCACCGCTTATAACTCGGGAAATAATTGTCGGATCAAAAAACGGAAAAATACGGGTCTTTTTATTTTACAAACTCTATCAGATTCGGCAATAAAAAAATATAGTAAACGACCCCATTGTGGAGAGATTTATACTAAGTACCATGTGTTTATGCCGTGGTGAAATTTAACGCTCGAAGAGAATATTTAATCGAAGGAAATGTTGGTCACAATGTATAACGGTTCATCTAGAGATTCCGAAGAAATGCCCCTCTAAGGGGGGTGGGGGGGGGCAATTGAAGAAGGTGCTTCAAACTGGGGCGAGAAAAGGGTACGGGAGGATCCCGAGGTGAGGGGGAGACGGAGAGAATATACGGCCGAGGAGTTGTGGGTGGATGTCGGCTGGGATCGCCGAATTATGGAGGAGGAATGCCTCGGAGCAAGTTGAATCGCCGGAGCTGGGGAGAAGGAACGAGCGCACTCCTAAGAAACGGCCACGACCCCTCCAGAGGAGGACGACGCCCGAGGCTAAGATCACCCCCAATCCCTCTTTTTTATCCTCTGCCCAGAAATATAATGAGGAGTTTCCCTTTTCAGTAAATACAGAAACGTGGAGCAGTAAAGATGAGGGCAGCTGGAACCACTGAAGGCATTTCGCTTTTGTTTCAGTGAATAAGTAACGCCGACGGGAAGAGAGGCTCGGAAGGTGTTGGATCTTTCGAGAGAAATAGACGCAGAGGAAGCAAAAATGATCCCCTCTCTACCCATATGGCTCGACCTTCTGACATGTGGACAGCGTGCCCATCGATTCGGGTTAAGCAACTTGGGTCTTTAAGTTTGGAAGCAAGGTAATAATTGCAGGGTTATTTCGTGAATTTCCTGGAAGGTTCACTTTAAATGGGGATAATTGCGGTTCACATCACAAGGTAAAAATATGGGAAAGGGATGGATGAAACCAGGCAGCGAAGGAAGTTTGTTTAGGTGTTGGGATGGAGAACAAGGCGCTTTATAAACAACTATGCGGTGGGGCTTGTGGAAACTGAGGTGTTGGAAAGCCTAGGTTGGGCAGGAAGTGTTGCTTTCACTCCTTGTATACTGTTAAGTGAGGAACTCCACATGTATACATTTTTAGAGGTAAACATTGCGCACAAGTTCTTTGGAAAATTCGTCGTTTATGAAAGCGTGTCTGGGTGCAGAATCGATCTTTTCAGGATATATTTAAAATAATTTGTTGAACTTTTGATTCTTGAGAGAATTTAGAGGAATTTTGAAGCAGAAATGATCATAGCAATGTTTTTATCAATTCTGATAAAGCAAGAATTTATGAGCAACATATATGGATATTAACAGGACGATAGAAGCATAAATAAATTCGTCGGCTACGGGATCACTCCCACGTGAACAAAAAAACAGGCACACTGAAGAAAAAATGAAGAAATTGTCACACATTAGCATCTGGTTTGGGGAACCAAAAATAGGATGTAACTACTCTCTTTCATTTGATCTCTTGATAAATATCTTTTATCATGAGTATTGTAATGATTAATATTTTCAATGGTTATTATGTTAAACGTAGTGCCCTAAGAGATATATTAAATGACCATGTTCATTATAATAGGAGAAAGAATTCACTCTGTACTTATTCCACGAATTTATTTTAACCCAACTGGTTTCGACGTTAGCACGTTATAATCAGGGGTACAATCTCCGAAGTTTTTGGGAGTAAAAGTCACATAATTTTTTTACCAAAAGGTTTAAACTAGATTTCACAAATCCAGTTTAAACCCTTATGTCATTTATATATGAAATCTTGGGCGAATAATTACCATCGTGTCCAGTCTCAATAAGATGTTTTGTCAAACATGGATTGGATTTTTTAGAGAATTTAGAAATTGTTAAGAGACAAGGTGTTCCTGATGCAGTGGTTTTAAATGACTCTTCCAAATTTAAATGTTCTCCTTTTACCTCCGTGTTGCACCATGACCGACCCTTCCTCTTCATCTTGTCGCTCTTCACGCAGTCTCTTCCTCTTCACCTTGACCATCGATGATTAGCAATACCCCCACTTATTCTCTCACCCCCGCTACCGTTCTCCCCCACTACCCTAAGCCACTATCCTACGTCAACTTCTTTTGACCTAGCATTGCTGATTCAGTGGCTCTTCCCTCCCTTAACCACTTCTCACCCAACCCCACCCCCAGGAATTTCATATGCATGTGACTTTTACTCCCAGAAACTTCGGAGACTGTACCCCTGATGATGACGTGCTAACGTCGAAACCAGTTGGGTTAAAATAAATTCGTTTAATAAGTACAAAGTGAATTATTTCTCCCATCATGCCGTCATTCCACAAAGTAGAGCCTTCAACAGTTGAAGTTTTTGGGTTCATAATATTTTGAGAAAATGCTGAAGTATGTATGTACATTCTCGAGCATGGATCTTTAACAAATCTGAATTGACATTGAAGCATATATTCTAATCATTAGTATTATCATGTCCATTAAGTTAAGTTATTCATTCATTAATTCAGTATTCTTATCATTCATTAGTATCTTGTAAAGTGCTTCCATGATGGAGCTCCTCCCTCACATAAGCATTAAATGCAATGCATTTGGTGAGCCGGATTCCGGGAACACGTTATCATGTTCTATTAAATTAGTTACTGTTGCTTAAGGGGATATATTGGAGGTTTGCGAGGTAGAAATTGTATTTTGACAACTCATCCAGTAGAGATGTCCAACTGTTGTCGGAATCTAACGCTGACAGGCAAGCCAAGTCATTTCATACGCTGGAGTTTTGCTCTGTCCTCAGGCTTCATTCAAAATAACGGTATAGGGACAGCTGTGAAGATAAACAATATATTTAATTTATACTGATCCTGTTTCGGTATATCTCTTAGATATGAGTGTTGTAGCTTTCGGTGTGAGGGATGCTATTCGGTTATCATTTGCTATAATCCTGCTCACACGGTGATCAGCGCTAACTTGAGCGATGATATTAATTAGGAACACTCAGAAATGATTTACGCATGGCTCACAGTTAATTTCTCTGTCGAAAACTAAATTAATGCTGACGCGTCAAACGATGAAAGGGCCTTCTTGCAATTCTCTCAAAAAAATGACTTCTTTGGCAGAATAATGAATGAGAGAGGTTCGCTCGCAGATTGCTTCAATGTCAATTCGGATTTGTTAAAGATCCGTGCTCGAGAAACTGCTGTCTCTCTCTCTCTCTCTCTTTCTCTCTCATTCGCATCAAGCGTCAAAGGTGAAAAATGCAAGTGAGAACGCGACGGTGGTAGCTCGAGGCTGAAGTCAGGTGGAGTGGGGGTGCAGGTGAAGCCTAAATGTGTGGTAAAGGGGTGAGTACGGAGTGTAAGGGGCGGCGAAGATGGTGCGGGAGGGGGGAGGGAGCTGAAGTCGTGAAGGTTATTTGGACGGGTTGCGGAGCCATGGGAGTGGTGTTAAGTCAGTCTGTTCGGGGAAAGGAAGGAGCTGACGAGAGTCGAGCAGATGGGCGGCCCTGGGAGACAGAGAGAGATCTGCTGAGCCTTGACGTAGGACCTGCGGAGGAGGAGACTCGTGTGGCGAGGGTGGGAAGGAGCAGGGAGGTGGGTGAGGAGTGTTTTAGCGGTGGGTGCGGGATTTAGGAGATGAAGTTGGGGAAGAGCTGGAGAGGTGCAGTCTGCTCCATTCTACCGCTTTCCCAGCTTCTCACTCTCTCTGTCTACGACCCTATTTCTCTTCCTTCCGCAAGCTTCCCAACTAGGGGCCCTCCCATTCCTCAGGACGGGAGTCAAAAGGAGACGCTTATTCTATCTCGGTGACCGCTGAATTTTCGACCGTAAAAAAAATCAAGTGGGAGACGGTGCTGACTGGAATGGGCGAGGGCGGGTAGAAGCAGGCGTCGCTGGCTAGTCGCTTGCCGGAGGGCAAAGCCGGATGGGGCCGACGCTTGAACCGGGAGGGAAAGGGAGAGGCGAAGCGAGAGCGCGGACGAATGGTTCAGGAAGTTTGCGTTTTTTCTTTCACTTTTCACAACGGAGTGGATCGACGGTCATTTCACGTCGGGGAAGAGGCCGAGTGACCTACCATCCATCTAGATCAATCCGAATGACTAGAACCTTAGGACTCATGCTTGCTGTTCGGGAAATTTTTAATTTGATCACCTAGTGATATTGGTCAAAATTTCTAATTGATTGACTTGTAATATCTCTCCCAAGCTTGTGATTTTCTTCCTTTTATTCATGGGGGTTATCCGAAATTGCACTATCAGTAATAAAAAAAAGATTATACAATTTGGTATCTGTAAAATGTGGAAAACATCGGAGATTTCTGGCTACACCTTCCAAATAAACCTCCATCCCTCTGAGGCCTGAGTACAAGAACAAAATAAAGAAATCGGGATCCCATTATTCCATCGAAAGATTTAAATACAATTGTCAGTGATATTTGCAGGAATTAAAAATATGTCGCAGTATTACTTATTTAGTAAGCACTGTAACTCATATAATCATCAATGGCTATGAAGTTTGAGTATACAAGATATTTTGCGGGCTGATGAGTGAACTGCTCGAATTGTATTAATGAAGGAAATTTGATTGCGCTCTAGAAATGAAGAGTTTCATTTATAGGTATAATAACTATAAGTTTGAAAAGTTGATTATTTTCTCATAGATGAGTTCATTAGAAATAAAACAACTGACTCAACGATTATGCATAGGTCAACGGTTCTTAAAAGGCAGCAGCTTCATCCAAAGTTTCTGTTGAGAGCTGGAGGTTTTACTTATTCCAATTGAGGCCTAAAGGAAGAAATTATTTAATTATGTAAAACATTTGAATTATATGATAATTCTAACCACATTCATTACGGAAGTTATTCACCGTCTCATCAACTTATTCTGGTGATTGAACCCTATAGAGAAAATCCTCCCGATGGAATTCATTACCGGATTTTGAAAATTATGCCGATCTAATAATAACTCCATGAACACACTTTTGAATGGCATTCAATCGAAATAAAATCCAAAACGACGACTCGAATCCTAGGAAATGGCTAAAGACCCTCTAATAAAACGAAAACCTTCCCCATCTATCTCGTGGAGCGGATGTTCCCTCATCTTCCGGCCGTTTCGCTCCCCATCGAGAAAAAAATCGAGGAATCCATCTCCCTCGATCTCTCTTCAAATCCTTCTAGTGAGATCCCATTCCGTGATTATTCTCCCTATGCTCATGGCTCATTTAGGACCTCGATAAACGGGAGGGTTTCCCCTCCATAAAACCCAACCCTGTGCCCTCCTCCTACCTCTCTCTCTTTTCCCCCTCTTATGGATTTAAATCCGCAATTCCCTTCCGCTTTGAACCATCCCTACCCTCTCCTATCCCTTCCACCCACGATCCACCCTGCCCACATTTCCTCAACCCTTTCCTCCACTCTTCCTCCCTTGCGCCTTTCCTCAGTTCCCTCCCCACCCGCCCCCGCTCGAATTCCTTCGTCTCAAACATCCAGTCACAGCAATTACGAGGGCTACGGAGGAGGAAGGGGGTAAGGAGATGGTCGGACGTGGCAGCCGGGAGGAGAGAGAGAGGGGGTGAGGAGGCAGTTTTAAGGGAATCCGGCTCTCGGGAGTCATGGGGGTGGGTTGGGTGGATGGTATAAGGGAAGAGATCGGGAAGCTTCAGAGCAGTAGACGTAGTCAGAATACTGATAAGGGCAGCTTGGGTGCTTAATATTCCCATTCCTCCTCTCCTTTACTCATCTCCCTCCCCTTTTACATCCCATCCCGAACACCCCTGCCCATTCCAGTACACATACTCCACGTCCCCATCCCTCTCCTATGTCCCTCTCCTCCTCCCTTCATGTATCCTGCTGTTATTCTCTTCCTCGCGTGTCACTCTATTTTAATTTTACTCAAACGTCTCAGCATCTTATATCACCTTTCTCCTCATTTTGCCTCTCTTTTAAGATAATTTTCATCTCAGGGTTGCGATTTCTGCAAATTTCCATCAGTGCCATCCCAATTTCGCCCACTGCGTAAAATTTCTCGTTTACTGCTTCTCTCCTTAACAAGGCATCCTCTTCCCATTTTGGTTCCGATGTTATCCTGTTGGTGATTTACTAAGTATAGAGAGTGGTAGAGATGGATTTCCCATCCCTTTTGAAGAGTTCGATCCTCGAATAAATGGGAGTTATGCTAACAATAAGATACACTCCTGAAGGGCAGTTCCTAGATCATATTGCTTTGAATGTGTTTTTCAGCCTGGTAAACGAAGCAGAAACGATCGTTTTAACACTGAAGATGATAAAGCAAATTCTTCTCTTTTGGCAAGTGAAATCACTCTTGGTATTGGTGAAAACAGTCGCAGGTTATAAGTATTACTTCTTCGGTCAAAAAATAAACCCTTATTTAGTTCCACATAGGCGTATGTTTTTCCTGAAATCAGCAGTGGATGAGTTTTTTAATTGAATGCCGAGTATAAATTAGATTCAGAATATGTATTAGGTCATTTTCATGACTTTTAATGACTGAAAAAATGTGCTACAGATAACTTGTTTGTTTTAACGAAATATTTGCCCGGGTAGTTTTGTGATATATATCGGCATATTACTAAAGCAAGATATGACTTATTCTGGCATTAAGAAACTTAGTGCATAATGTTCCCGATAACATTCATGCCAAGAGCTTCTCTGATTTCCGCAGGTTTTAAACCCTATACATGCATGTTACAAAAGCATTTTTTGGAGAGATTGGTAAAATTCCGCTTTGGTGAAACCAGCTTATCACGGCTAGTGACCTATCTACCTGCCTGCCACAAGCCTTCGTGGCGATTGGCAGGGAGAAATGTAGATGTAATGAATTAAACACTAAGACATAATATACCTTCACACCTAGTGCATGTGGTTTCTATGGTAATTGATTATGAAACACTTACTATTGAAAATAACAGTTTTCGGTGGTAGTTTCCCATAGCGATTCTTTTTTTCTGAACATTTATATCTCTCTAATAGATTTACTCGACGTTTTTTATCTTACTGTTTGTTCTAGAGTACATTATTTTCAGCTTTTTGACTGTCACTGGCACCTTCTCGTTGTCACGTTTAATTCATTTTTGTCGTCAATCGAAATGAATGTAAATTCTTGGAATTATGTAATTCGTTGTAACCGGTTGCGGTTAAATCGCTCGGGCGCTACCGAGTTGATTTTCCGACTCAATTTTTACGCGCGTCTCGTCGCGTTGCCTAATTCACGTTATCCATCCAGCATTGCTATCGTGAGCGCGCGCTCACGTGTCCAACGCCCCTAAAAGGGATCAGCGAAGCGCTGCCGCGTCGCACTTATCCATCCAGCTCACATGCGCCACTCAATTTGACTTAGTCGATTGGTCCCGGCTTCGGGTGTCAGGTGTGTGCTTATGCAAACCATTAAAAAAAAAGTTAAGCGGAGCAACACCCCATCCGAGCGCTCCTTCTCCCCTCTCTTCCTCCCCCCACGCGTCCTTTCCTCCCCCCTCCCCCGACGCATTCCACGAAATCCTTCCCTTTTCTCTCCTCAGCGCGTGGGGTACACGGAGCCGCCCGCTCACAAGTATTTTTGAGATAACTGAAGCGTTGTAATCCGTCCGAGTCCGCGTCGGAATATCAGATTTTCAATTTTCTCCCTCCCTATCTCTCTCCCTCTGCTATCCCGCTTCTTGTGTTTTCCTCTCTCTCTCTCACTTCCATCTTCTCTACTGATTTCTTTCCCGTGCTTCGCCTGTCTTTTCCCAATTTCCCATTTCTAACGTTCTCCTTCTTCCATCTCGCTCCTTTTCCTCTCTCCATTCCCGCGTGGCCCCCATTCCATCACCGACACCCTGTTCTTATACTTAATTTCCTCTCCAACCATCCCACCCCGAATATCCCCCATGACTTACCCTTGGTCTTTCTCTCTCTTTCTCCCCACCAATTCCAAAACCTTTCTCTCTCTCTTTTCCATCCAATTCCCTCACTCGGGGTGGCGTAAAAAACTCACCCCTCCTTTTCTCACTCAAAACTTCTCAAAAAAGCCCCACACTCCGCGCCCCTAGTGATGCCACCTCAACCCCCGCACCCGGTTCCTCTTCCCGCCCTCCACCGTGGCTGCTCAAGCCGCCGCCAAAGTCCTTCTTCCCAGCACCCCCTCCCTACACCTGGATCCTTTCCTCCAATCCCCCCTCTCCATTCTCCATTCACTTGCCGCCTTCGTGATCTACTATCCCCTTTGAGTCTCCTTCTCGCACGAGAGATTTCTTTCCTCTCCTGCGCTCTCTCTTTCTCCTCCCCCATTCAACGATTTCTATTTGCTATGAAATCGGTTGATGTAGAAAAAACAATAATAAAATGTCAGCATCGGATGAGTTTTTAGGAGGAGCACTAACCTAAAATTTATGCAATGTTTCAAGTACTGCTTGAGACATAGTTGGGTGAAATTAGTGATTGATTCATGTTTTTGCATGACAAAATGCCACCTAACACACGCTTAAAAAGACTGTGGAACGGTTTGTGAAAGTTATTCCTATGTTTGCCGTCTCAATTACAAAAAAATCATTCATGATTTTCGTAAACGTATATTAGTACCAAAAGTACAATTTTAGGAGTGTTTGAAAGCCTTGGATAAAATAAGACTACTGTACTTGAGCAAGTTTTTAAAATAAATATTGCTAGCTAAAATCTGCTGTTTTTTACCAGCAAAAAGAAGATACATTTGAGTTTTTCAATGCACTTGAATTTTGAAACCTGCGAGAGGATGGTAGATTTTATAGGATTAAATTAATTTGATATGCAAAAACGCTCATAGAGTATGAAGTAACAGGTGAAAGAAAGATGATAAGAGCTCATAAACTCAGTTGATGAGGGGATAAGAATGGTTGAAGAGAAAGCATCTTTTGGAGGAGGAGAGTAAAAAAGAAAGGGATTTATGGGTGAGGGAAGACGTGAACAGACGTTAGGAGAATTGAGTTTAGAAGTATTAAAAATGAGGTTTGAACTACCTTCGGGAAAATTGTGGAAAATTAGGAAACGTGGAGGGGTAGAATTGAAGGAGGAAGGGATGTGGATAGCAAATAGTGCTTACCGGGACAGGAAGTTGGAGGAATCAGACACGGAGAGGAATGGAGGAAGACGAGCGGGAAAAAGAAGTTTATTTAGAAAATGGCTGGGGAGCGAGAGCCTGGTAGAGGGTTTACGAGAGGGTTTAAGAGGCCACTCAAACGACGACTTGGTTATTATAAAAGGAAATGAGATGGCAT
Organism: Platycnemis pennipes; assembly: GCA_933228895.1. Classification (NCBI taxonomy): domain Eukaryota; kingdom Metazoa; phylum Arthropoda; class Insecta; order Odonata; family Platycnemididae; genus Platycnemis; species Platycnemis pennipes. The sequence goes on along the minus strand of OW121847.1, from coordinate 146,337,098 downwards.
ATTTAATGATTCTGAGAAAAATGAATGGAGTGGAAAGAGAGGGAAATATATTTTTTAGGCAAATTGAATTATAATAAATGCGTAATTTAGTAAATCTCTTAAGTATTCTCAAACTCCTATCCTTCATACTTTAATCAGTATTATTACGAAATTACGCTGCATCGTGTTGGCATTTATTCCATCTATAATGGCTTGGTTAGTCATTCATTCAGTTTGAAATACACATAGTTAACCATAAATGAGAATATAATTGCGTTAAAGTCTTAATTGAGCAAGACATTTATTCTCTGCGGGTGCAAAAAAAACAAATAGTATTCAAGAATCAGCTCGGGTCTTTTCATGCCATATGTTACCGTTTTAGTAGCAGGCATAAGAACTCTTGTACATACAAAAATATATATTTTACTATTCAACGGTCTATTTATGGTGGATTAAAAGTAGTAGGTCATTTTAACATAATAGGCTCCAGAGTTACTTGAAAATATTAATCTAAAGTGAAAATCTTGGTTAAAAGTTACTGTTGAAGGAAAGAAACATACCAACTGAATGTTAACAGTGGTCAGAGAAAAATGATTGAACTTTGAATTCGATGAGAGCCAACTTTTTGAATGAGAAGAATGGAAACCGGAACTAAGGATGCGGGAGAGGAGTGAATAGGTGAGACTTCGATTGGGTCAAGCAAGTGAATGATCATAAGGAAGTCTGGAAGGTTAGGGAGAATATGCATGGAGATGTAATGGGGAGAGTGAAGAACGGTGAGGGGTCGAGTGAAGGGGTGGCGGCAAAGAACTGCGGAGTCGCGTGAGAGTAGGAAAAGGTTTGGGATTTAGGAATCAGGCTCGGGAGTAAGGGTCTGCGAGAGGGGCTGAAGGGTTGCCAAATTACGCGAGATGGGCCCCTTGCCCTCGTACGTGGCGGAGTTGTTAAGAGTTGTGAGCTGATGAGCCGGATAATGGCGGAGGGGGGGTGGAAGGTGTGCTCGCGGGTTGAGTTGAGGGGAAGATGGGATGTGGGGGTGGGGGGGGGGTGAGATATGGGAGCGTAAAAGGGAGAGGGTCGGAGAAAGTAATACGTTCGAGTTTAAGACGGAGATTGGGTGCGAAAAGGAGGGTAGCATAAGAGACGGAATTGGGGATGGGCAGGAAGGAAACATCATTGAGAAAACTTGCTAGACTTGAGTTTTAAAAGCAATGATGCTGACTGGCGCGTATTTCTCCGCAAGTGAAGGCGCGCGATGAACTTTCTATTGGAGTGATCAGAGAATTAAGATTCAGGTGCGGGAGTGAATACTATAGGAAGCGAAATTTTCAATAATTTATTAAATACCTAAACATACATTGTAGTTTTTTTATTGAAAAATTAAATATTAGGAACCAAAATTTTAAAATATTAAAAAAATAACTTTATTATGAATTACAAAATAAACTTTGTATTTCAACATTTATTTATCTCGCAATACTGCGACCATGGTTTCAACGATTAACGTCATCATCAGGTCTATGGTCGCAGTAGTGCGAGATAAATAAATGTGGGAATACAAAGCTTATTTTGTCATTCATAATGAATACAAGTAAATTCCATAAAGTGGCGCCAGAAGCCATCAATTTTAAAGTAATTTCGGTTGAAATAACAAAATACGTTCTTTCAATAGATGAATGTTTCACATTTTTTGGCGTCTACGTTCCATGCTGAAAAAAACACGAAAGAGTATGGCAGTGAGTTACTACAAACCAGATATTCATTATATAAGAATAAACAATCATATTCTTAGTGACTCCACGACCGACAGTGACCGTTAAGGGAGCACGGTAACTTTTTGTGCAATAGAGCAGCTCCCCCTCGTCGGACCAGCATCATACCGGACGCGTGTTAACATACTGATGAAAATATTTCTAGTTACGTACCAAACGTTGTTCGGAGTAGATATGCTAGAAGAGCTGCGTTGGGTTACCGTGGATTTTGAATGATGTTAAGGGAGCTGGCCATGTAATAGTGACGAGCGTAAAATCATAGACGCTTTCAAAGAGGTCGTGGTTTACCCTCCTCTCTAGACAACGCGTGCTCTTGACACGGATTCCATCATTCATCCCTAATCGATCCATTATTTTCCCTAATTTATGATCCAAATGCGCGTGGAATATCGATTAGTTAAAACATCAAAATCTTGAAAGAGATGAATGAGGAATAAAGAGATGGGGGAGGTGTCAAAGTTAGGGGGGGTTTGACTTTTAGCCTTTGAAGCTGGGGATGGTTGCCGTAAATCACCTTGCCACGTTTGCAACTCTTCCAAGTTACTGTTGAGAGTGTTTGAATCGGCTAGTCACCGAGAAAACATAGGTTTATGTTTTGGGGACACACCTCTAAGAATTCAATGAGCGAGTAAAAAGACTAGAGGCATTAATTTAGCATTATTAATGTGAGTCAATTATATGAAAACTGAAAGCAATGCAATGAAAGGTAGAGTATGAGTATTGATCGTTGATAGACAACTAGGGTGGAGATGAAATGGTTTAATACGTATAAAAGCGCGGCAGTTGTATTCACGATGCTAATATTTTGGTGTATCACAGGATGAGTAAAACAGATTAGAGTCTTATCATTTTACGTGTGCATCAGAATTAAATAACGTCTGTAGATCACATTAAAACCGGAAATATTTCCCTATTCTTGCCACAGGATTAGCTTTTATCCCCATTGATATTATGAGGAAATTCCGTTCACGCATTGGGAAATCAAAAGTCTTTCTCTCTCATTTCTTTGACGCATGCAAAATCTGTTGCCTTGGTGGACGGATGATGTGGACTTGATGGAGGAAGATGTCTGTGCTGGGACATTGGGTTGGAGGGAAGAGAGGAAAAGTGAGAAAAAATACAAACTCGGGGGCCTTGGTGTTTGCGTCAAGAGATGGCGGCAGTGGTGAGCTGCACGGTAAGAGAGTGCGAAGGGGATTGTTCCGAGTGGAGACGCTAATGTCCGAGGGCCACATCAATCATGCCCGGGTGAAGGAGGGGGGGGGGAGGGGTGTGACCGCATGGCGTAAGCCGGGGAGAGAGTTATGAAATGGGGGAGGAGAGGGCGGCGATGCGGAGTGGGAACGAGGAAGGGCGGGGATCGGTGAGGGGGGATTTCCTGGATGGAAGGAGTTTGGAAGTGGGGGTGGGGGGAAAATGACGTAAAGGGACAGGCCTGTGCCAGGGGGATAGGTATGGAAGGGAGTGGGGAAAAAAGAGAAACAAGGGGAGGAATTGAGGGGGGATTGGGGACGAGGCTTAGTAAGGAAAGGACCGTGTACCGGCACAGCAAGGCTGGTGAAACCCAGGGAGATGATTGTGGTGTGGACTTGTGGGTGTAAACAGAAATAAGTTGGCCGATGGAAATAGCTCGCTGGAACAAAGGAAAGCTAAATGATGGCAGGAATGAGATTATAAAGCAAGGTTCTTACTTTTTAGAAATAAAGAAGACTTGAGAAATAAAGAAGAGTTGAGTCATCTGGCAGAACTGAATAACTGGGACGTACGAGTATACCTGCAATGCCTAATTTCGAAGTAACGTTATCTATCTAAAGTATTGAGGATTGTGAAATGCGCAGATATCCTAAATACTATATTCATAAATCGTCAAATGAAGCTTGGAACAAATTTATTATTGCTAGAATTCAAGCGTGCCACCATGATTGAATTTTTCACACAAACATTTAGAGCGAATCCAAACCCAGGAAGTCAAATGATTTCCTTTCTTCGGGCATCACCCCACAAAAATGGTTTGGCACATTAAGCCCAAAGAGAGTGAGAGAGATGCATTCATTTTGGCAGAGCCATCCATAGTTATCAAATATGACGTTTTAAGACACCTATTTTATTACTTTATTGATTTGTTCGTTACCTGAAATGGGAATAGCACTTTACTATAGATCATTGATTCCACATTACCTGCTTACATTCTTTGCACATTTGTGTCCTCTTCTGTGGAAAAAAGAAGCCATCCTTTTCAGACTAGATTAATTAAATTATAAGAAGAGGAAGGAGCATTTGAATATATTAAATCCATATTAACTTAATTTACCCGCATATTTAGATAGTGGTGCACATTTATTAAGCTATGAACTAATCGCAAGCTATTTCTTCAACTGCATGCAATAAAAATTGTACTGACATTTGCTTATTTCAAACCTTCCACGACAAGGTTAATAGGGAATTGGGAATTCCAATCTCCCTAGAAAACGGTGATGCTATCTATAGCAGTAAGAGTTAAAACTATGCTTTAATATCCGCCAGTTGCTCATTTCTATTTAATACCTTACTGAGGATAACAGATTATCTACTTTCTTCTATTCGTATCTGCAACCTTAGTTTTGATTCTGTTATTCATATTAAAAACTGTTCTGCAGAATTACAGCTCTCATTTTTCTACTACCAGTAATTATAATGCGGTAAAGGTAAAATAAGCGGCAAAGAAGCAAGCAGTTTGAGCCGAGAGTAAAACTGGAGGTGAGGTTGGCAGAGAGGAAAGGAAAGGCCGTGGTTTAAGGACAAGGGTGGCGACGGTGGATGGGCGGAGGGTGGGGAAAGTCCGCAGTCCCGTAAAAAGCGAAAAGGAATTGGGTAGTTTTTTGAGGCGTAAAAAAGAGGTAAGGGAACAGAGGGGGTGGCTGAGCGAGGTGGGGAATGGAAAGGGAGGGAGTAGAGGAATTGAAAAAAAAGGAAGGGGGCAAGAGGTGAGTTGTGTGAGAAGTAGGAGAGAATGAAGCGGGTAGGGAGAGGGAGTCCGCCAAGGGCTGATTTTGAGGGTTTTTTCCAGGGCAGTGGTCGGTCAGAAGGTGTAAGCGTGTGGGTGGGAAGGTTGACTGGTTGTGAGGGAAAGAGGGAGGTCCAGGGTACGGGGATTGCCGGGGAGAGAACGGTTGCTTAGTTGTGGCGAAGCTGGGGGACGACAAGGAATTGGGGAGAGGTGAGGGAGGGGCAGTGGAGAAGAAATGGAATGAGGTTTGGAAAATGGTTTTCCGTGAAATGTGCAGATTCGGAGGGGGATGATTTATAAGTCGGCTCTCTGTCTTGGTCCAAAGGACTTCTCCTCACCCCTCATCGCTCACCCCTTCTCCACCTCACCCCACTCCATCCGCTCCACCCCCTCCCCCCGCAGTCCCTCCTTCCTCATCTTCTCCCTGCAACCCCTCCAGCACCTTCATCCCCATTCGATCCCTTTTCCGACTTCCTCAAGACTTAAGGGAATAGTAACGAGGAGTGGGGAAGGGTGCGTGAGAGGACGGAGGTGGCTCCTTCTTGTGCGCTAAGGGTTGCTTGATTTAAAATGGTAATGTGCGCACAGCTGTGAGGAGTTTTTGGCGGACTTCAATGAATTAGTGAGAAATGAGTGCAATATATATCCTCGGAGTGTTTAGTATGGGTAGAAATTATCCATCTCCTCTAGCAAGAGGTGTGAAAAAGCCTTAGTGAATAATATAAATTTTTTTAATTCCTCTTAAGGAGAAGCTGAACGGCATATTAGCTAACTGATAACAGTTTGAAATGGCCAATTGTGGGGTGACACACTCACAGTTGCTGGCCAATACGCTTCATGCTGGTAGGCTTAATATTGCGAGACGCATCAAATAAGGGAAAACCAATCCGTATGAAGTCTGACATGGCTTCCTTAGGTAATAGAGCTAGTGAGGCAGTAGGTACATTGTTGAATTAACATTTCTGCCATACAGTAGACATCGATTCACCAAAGCCTCCGTATTTTGAAATTTCCAAGCCTTACTGTCAGAACGATTTATCGTGAAAGAATCGACTATGGTTTTGCTCATTTGAATTTCATAATTGGTTGACTAGGATAAAACACTTGATGAAAAGTAAGAAATGATTTTGAAATGAAATATTGAAAGTATAAAAATGCTTTTCTCTGGGAATATTTATAATTGCCAGTGCCTCGCGTTCTTTCCCACAGTCGTGTTAATTTAGGGTAGAATAAAAAATTAGATGATTAAATACTTAACGGTTACTTTGTTGAATTTAATCTTAAAATAATGCCGTTAACTACGAATACTTATAGAGTTTACACTTGCTTAAAACCTTGCGCCGAAAAGATTCACTTAAATCAATCAATTTTTATCTTTCTCCATATTGGCGAAGCGGTGAGGTCCTCTTTAGAAAACAATTACTATAAAAAGCATCTGAAGACACATTGAATAGAGAACTTGGTCAATGCATTTTGGTCTCAAAATTAAAAGTCTTAAGTCTTGTTGAAGCCTTGAGTGTTGATCATTTTTCTAACACTTACAAAGTATCTGTGTGCAGATAGAGAATAAAATGGAACAAAGGTCTTCGAATCGCTGACTTTGGGGAAAATTGCATACATAAGGATTTGGAATGGTAGGGAAATGGAGAAGTGGTGATAGATCAACTGAGAACTGAGAAATCAAAAAATGAAACCAGAGGAAGGGAAATGATTTATTCTGTTCAGTGAGTAGTGTGGTATTTAAGATTAAATTTACTTAGTTTAAAAATAACCGCACATTGGGCGGAGAGGTAAAAGGGAAAGATGTTTTCCATGTCACGAAAGCAGTGAAAAACGTCATGGGAAGGTAGTGCTCGAGTTTAGCGTGCGGTGACCGAAAAGGTCATATGGCGCCACCTATAAGTTCATTAAAAATTTCAATAGCTAATCTAAAATGCTTGATTGCTTAAAAATATGAGAGCTTGATACCGAAACCTGCAGCACGTAAAAACTCTATGACGCCATTGATTTCCTTTGAATCTCACCTTGGACTTGATCTGTGACCTCGGATATAAAAATACGTAGTTTGATATTCATCATGGATAAGTAGTACCTACTGCTTCGGAGGAGATAACGGGTACATAGGGAATCTGCGCAATTTTAAATACGAGGGTAATTCGTAAGGGATAGGAGTTTTTCAGGGAGCGGAGAAAGTGCAGAGAGAAAGCCGGCTGATGCTTAAGGAATCCACATTTTAACATCCCATCCAACAGATGGAATACACTTAAATACTCACAGTATTCAAGTGGAGAACCGTAAATCGACAAAAACATCTCTTCCACTCCCGGAATTGGGACTCGGGGGGCCATGGGATGGAAAGAAACGCCCCTGCAAAAATTTCAGCATCAATTAGGAGGGTTGGAGATAATGTTTTAGGTAAATTGTATTAGCACTACATGCATTACCATATCATTGCAAAGAATTTCAATATTCATATTTTAGTAGAATCAATTATTTTGTCTGTGTAATGCATATTATATGTGGCTATCTTCGGTCACTATTGAAGTCTGATCTTTAGTCTCTGATATAGCCTGAAGTGGTGAAGGCTACAACATGAGCAAAAATATAGTAAATCTGTGACGATTCATTAAATAAATCTTAGGTTTATATGTGGTCTTCCCATTACTAGGAACAGAAGGTAAATGAGATATTTTGGTAATGGGAGTTATAGTATATTTCCACCAGTTATGCATAAATTGACATTGATTTGTAATATTACGCTAGCACATTAATATTAATCACTTGGATGAGAGATCTGATTGTTCTAATAAATGATTTTTGCTTGATTATACAGTAGGAAACAAAATAATTTAGATTGTGTTAAATTAAACCCTCGGTTGCTAGTTCTATAGTAATACGGATCCTAAATACCAGTTCCTAGTTATAAAATTATTTGTCTATGATTTTACTAACACCCTGATAGTTGTAGTATCTACATTTTTCAGAGATATTTTCGTCAATAGTAGGATCCAAATTTTATCAAAGGTATTACTCGATACCACTATCTACTAGAGTGAGTCTTGTGTTATCATGTGGCGAAGTTAATATGATGTCTTTCTGGAGAATTTAATTAGTATTTTATGGGAACGGAAGAATCAAGCTATATTTAAATTTTTGTGAGTGCACCAACTTCAAGCTTCAAGAACGATTGATTCCTTCAAAACGTATTCTAAAATGGATTTGGCACTATTTGGAGGAGCTAACGGAATAGGTGACACTTAAAGAGCACTACGTAGTCCTCTCTTCATATCATTTTGCCATCCATTTATATTCTCTACTTTACATTAATGCCATTTAAGTCATTTTAATACATTTTTGCCTAATTATGAATGTAATGATGAATTTTAATATAGTATTTGTTTATAAGAAGATTTTACTTCATGATTGATAAAGTTATGCCTTAAACATCTGCCCTAACTTCCACTTTTAGACTGTGATTCCTTTACTGATTTAGAGCGTGTTACACTTTTCAGATAACAGGCACAGAGAGAAGCAGTGAGAAGTGCTTTGTTTGCTGTCGCCCGTATTTTCCCCATGGGCACTTCTTATTCCAGCACAAATCCGAACTGACAAGAATTCCGTGCTTAAAGTGGATAAAAAACAAGATGCAATCGATGGGAAATCTCTCGATGCGTTCTTTAAAATAAGGCACGATTTTCCAGGCCACCTCTCGCTCCATCCGCCTGAACTTCACACACGGGGTTCCCATCGGCAAATTGAAGAGGCAGGGAGAGTGAGGAGGGAAAAGAGGTTGGGGGGCAGGGAGGGCGGGAGTGAGGGGAGGGAAGGAGAGTTTTTACACAGGCGACTTTATTAAAATTGGGGAAAACCCACCCGGATTCATTCTTGAAAGAATTCGACGCCTGGCGGCCTCACCCTCTCCGCACAAATCCCTGCTCATGCCCCAACTTCGCTCGCGCACTTCTTGGGTCTCATTCCTTGGTGTTATTGTTGCCTGCGGGGAGGGATTGGGCCAGTGGAAGGGGTGGCGAGGGACGTGGGTGGATGCGAAGAAGATCCAAGGCGAGGCGGGTTGGGGGCGAAATATGAAATGAGGGGTGGGTGGGCGAATATGAGAGAATGCGTCGCGCGAACCGTAGGATTGCCGTGTGCGAGGATGGATGGAATGGGAAGCTGAGATATCCCGCAGACGTCGGCGCTGCGTCGCACCTGCAACGTGCGTCTGAAATTCTTCAAATACCTTGGGACGGAGCAAATTTCTCTGAATGATCAACATGCCTTGTTGCTAGTCGTAAGAAAACAACATTGTGCCTTGGTGGATTTGCCCTCGTATATGGTTTCTCCACATCACAATGTGTTGAGATAGCTACATTGGCTATCAAATTGAATTACTGTTTTCGAACACATATTATGCCTGGATGATTAAGTTCACAAGAGATCAGTGGCAGAATGGAGGCCAAATCCACTCTTAAATCCACGAAGACTCTGGAAATTATACAACGTCTGCAAAATATGATAAAAATTCAAATTAAAAAATATTTTGAAATGCCTCTTTTTGTAAATGCTTAGTGTAAAATCACTCGTAATTAATTCATTTTATATTCATTTAACCTGCTTGTTTGTGCCATTTTCATAGCATGTAGGTAACGATAGGCTAGGTTTTATGCTAATTACTTTAATGGTTGTAATTACACTTCATAATTTAGAAGCTTTCAGCATGAAATAATATTATTTTAGTCTATAAATGGCGTAATTTATTTATAACGTTCACCTTAATATGCTTTACATCTACTCACCTGATGTAAATGTACTCTCATCAAACCTCATACTTTTACTCTATTTACAGTGGGCAGCATAGCCGGTTCTACTTAATTGACATTGAAACAAATTGGTCTGTCATGTTCATTAGTGAAGCATCTAACCGATGCTAGGATGCAAACAAAACATGAGTTTCTTACTGGTGGCCGCTATGGAAAATTTCGTCAGTCTCGCCTTCATATGTTTCTCATGGCAAAAAATGTAAGTATAAATTATATCATAAATATCGTTAGTTAAATTCATTTTATTTGGATATTGTTAGTTATTTTAACTTGTAAAAGTTCATCCTTAAGGAAATTGTCTAAGTATTATGTGGTATTTCTTCATTGTTGCTCGTTTTGAGCCTCTGCCATTAATTTTCACATTTTTGAAATTTATATAAAAGTTCCGTAATCTTACAATGAGTTTTACAGTTACATCGATAAGAATTAACACTTTTAGAAAGTGAATAAATATGGGGAAGGAGCTTTTAAGGGAACGCATTGAATACAAAGGACTCTGTCTAGTTCTTGACCTTTCATGGATTAAGAATAAACGATGTCCACAGTCAAATAGATGGATATTTTTAGCATACACTTTAGCTGTGTATCAAAAAGGGTTTAGGGGAGATATTTACATGAATTAGTTTGAAAATGATGGAGAATATGTCTCAACTGTTTAAAAAAATATTGAAAATATCACTGAAGTATTTTTAATGTAACAGATCCTGTATAGATTTAATTCATTACGATGACAAGGATGTTTAGATTGTTAAAGTACTTTGCTTGAACCTCACCAGCTACTGTGAAATTAAGGCAGGTTTTCATAATAACATAGACATGTACTGATTCACTGTGCACTGATTGTACTGGAATCAAGTAATTAATGAGCATCCCGCTCTATATCAGTGGCTGGAATGATGAAGTAGAAGGATTCTATTACTGATTGATGTGAAACGTCCTTTATTCACTAGCGCTCATCAGAACTAAGAGTAGGCACTGGCTTTATTCAGCAAAACACTGCGTTCGCGTGCCTCTCGTTTTACAAACATTTTTGTAAGCACTTTAAATAACCGACTTAACCCCACCCATGTTGTAGATGGAAGCTTACTGTCATCAGTAATTTGTAAGATGGATGCCTCATTCTAACATTGGGTGCATCAGATTTTGAAATTGTCCCGGAAAGTACTTGGAGAAGGTGCTTGAAAGTACGAGACATCGATGTCTCGGTACTTTGAAAAACAATGCTCTTCTTTTCTTGGAGGCGAGTTGACCCAAATCATTTTGCTACCCATTCGACTGCCCGCCCACGGTGAGAAAATAAGATGTTTAAGTCGGCAAAAAATGTGTAATTCCCTCGGCTTATGCGTGTTGCTGGTGATGGGGAAATTGATGGAATTGTTGCTCCCTTGGCATGGTCGTGGTTGGCGAAAAAATTCAAGGCAGTAAAAGGGGTTGACTGTGGTGGGAGGAGCCTGAGGGGGGTGGAGATGGTGGTTGTTGGGGGCACGGGGGGCGGTGCCGTATCTGGGGGAATGGGTGGGTGAGCGGGTGGGAGGGACGTAGGTGAAGTCTGGGGCGGGGGCGGATCATGGAATTTAATAAGGGTGGCGTAAGCGGCGTGCGGATCCGAAGAATAAACCATCTCAGCCGGGAAGAAAGCCCCGGCACCTCAGAGAGGCCCCACCTCCACATACTATATGCGTACACGCCCTATTCTCCCGAGCGTCCCACCTCCTGCCGCGCCTCGTCCCCATCCCACCTCTCTCCTCCTCTTCCCATTTTTGTGAGAGGAAACCAGAATAATAGCGTTCTCCGCGTTATAACAGAAGTCGGGATTGAAGGAACAGTCTTGAGGAAAGAAGGGATCTAAAGGAGAAGAGGAGTCTACTTCCTCGTCGGCACCGAAGGCGGGGAGTTGAAATTATTATTTTTATTTTAAATATTTTTTGTTCTCTTTTGGGTATTTCGTGGATTTCCCCACATCTATTTTCCTTCCTCCGATGAGCTTATGTCTCCTCCTGGTCCCGCTTGCTTCTTTCTTCCTCCCTCCCATCCGCAGCCACCGTCGTTTTCCTTTCTGTTGCAGATTCCGGTCCAAGGGATCCCGTAATAACGTCTGCAGAAGGCACGCGGGTCGAGGGATTTTTGTCAGTCGCTGAATTAAGAGAGCGGGGATCGGGTGGGACGAGGTCGAAGAAGAGGAGGAGAAGCAGTAGGGATAAAGGATGGGGGAGATATAGTTGGGGGGCGTATGGCAGCTTTGGTGGTGGCCCAGGCCGAGATGTGAATAGAGAAAGTGTGGTAGAGGGATGGATGGGAGAGGAGAAGAATCTTGACGAAATGGAAGATGAGAGAGGCACAAGTACACAATCCGCTCCACTAAGATGGAATCGATAATATCAAGTTCTCCCTTCTGAATTCCATCCTCTGGATGAAGGCAACAATTCGCCCTTGCTGAGTTTTCTGATACGATAATCGTTGTTATGTTAAAATGGATGGAAAATCCTGCAATCACACCGAAAACAGCGAATCTGCATATTGGTAAAAGTATTTTTTCACCAGTAGCCTTACTCTAGCTAGGAGTGTTTATATTTTGTCGTGCAGATGGAATAAGTACTTCGGCATTTGCAGTTGCTTTACTGCTAATTGCAGGTTATAAGGATAGCGATAGAACGAAGGCGCATCATGGATTTCTATGATACTTAAGGATATTATCAGTTTTTTATACGTATTTAGACTGACCTCCGAAATAGTAATCCTCAAATTAAGTGGAGGCTTTGGATAGAAAAAGTTAATTACCCAAAGTTCATTGAAATCCATGTTTAGTATGGAATGAAGGGAAGCGGAGTAGAGTTAGTGTTGTAAGTGAGTGAGATTGGAGGTGATTGGGAACAACGCAGGCGAAAGGTTGAAAGGAAAAAGCGAAGGCATGCAAGCGATGGAGGGCATTATTGAGGTAGATATTTGAGAGGATCGGGGGCTTGGTGGAAGAGATTATGCAGGATATAGATAAGGAAGAGTGAGTTTTGGGGGAAAGAGGTGGGCGAGAGTCAGTGGTGTGCGAGAGGAATGGGTGGGATTGGGATGTTCCTTTTGCGTTGCCTCTGGATTTCCGATGCTTATTCAGCCGTTGTCGTCATTCAATAACTGAGTTTTGGAGATTTTCCAGTCGTAGGGCGGCAGATCCCTTCTTTATTTGTTCTTTAAAACAGAAAAATCTCAGGAAGTCTTGCTCTTATTTTGGCAAAGTATGCAAACTTGAATATGCATGACTCTGTGAATTCTTCTTTGGATCAAAATCCCATGCAACGAACCGCGACAATGATGATCCTATCTGGTCTATTTGCTATTAATATTCCGTAAAAATGTAAAAATGTCCTTTTTTTACGTTCTTTGCTAAATAATAGTAAGATAGATTTTGTGGTCAGGACAAAAAAGGTTCTTATTTAGTCATTCATAGAAAAAAATATTTTTGGATAGGTAACATGTAAAAATCTGTAGCTCGCATGTCTCCGAAATCCTGCATAAATAAAATTGAACTCTGGAGATTTTGCGTAAAAATATATTCATTTATTAACTACTCTGTTTATTGATAGACACAACAACGCTGAAAAGCTGGTGGATTTTTCCAGTTCACTGAGGTTCTCATGGAATTCGATTCACCGTACAAAACTACATATGGGTTGATATTGTCATGCATATATTTTCGAGCTTTCAATGCGGCATTTAAATTTTTTCATTGCGTACTTATTTCGATGGGGAATTATACCGTGAAGTTTAATCATAGTAATATATAAAAATGAAGTGGTGTCTGTCTGTCTGCCAGCTTTATGCTACGCAACTCCTCAAAAACTACTGAACCGATTGAGCTGAAATTTTGTAGGATTCTAGCACATACACAAGAAAGTGCTATAGGCTATATAAAAGAAGGCTCAGAGCCCGGGTTCGATTCCTGGCGCCAACTATGTATTTACATTGGTTTAAATGGACTTTTTCAATGTATGGTACCGTAATAGTTTTCTTTCGCTCAGTAAAATAAGTAAAAATTAGTCGATTTCTTTCATTCTTTTTGTATTTAATCGGAAAATGTTTAAACCTTCTTATTGTCTTAACTGATTTACTCTTTGCTCTCCAAGTTTCTGGGAATTGTGTAATTTATGTTGAAATCTAGTTTTTTTCGGTTCTTTTCCGAGCGTTGCCATTGCCATTGTCGTCTGTGAAATGAAAACATCGTTGATGATTAAACATTTCGTTATAGCTGGATGCCGCAAACGGCATTGTGATTTTCGCGAGGATATAGGAAGGTACAAGCCATTTTCGGCTATTCGTGAAGCAAGATCTTATTTTACCGCACAAAGATGCGTGCTGACTGCTAGCCCTACTCGCGGATTTAGGAGGTTTGCATTCGGTTAAAATTAGGAGTATTTAAATGAATGCTTCAACGGTGCTCAAATTTTTAAATTTTTTCATATCTTTACGGGTTTGTACATTTGAACCAACCCAGGACATGAAGAGAAGAGATGGAACGCTTTCGGAATAATCGTCGATGAAGATAGCTTGAGAATTGAGACAGTTTAACAAAAACCAGGGAATGAAATTCAAATACCAATGGAGCATAATATCTTATTAAGTACCCGTGGTATGTTCATTGATGCCATTGCAATGATGCTAAAAAATTTCGTCAAAAAGTTATTCCCTAAACCGCATTGTTCTCTTCGTGAAGGTATTGAAAGGTACAAAAAGAGGTATCGCAGATAACTCTTTTAAAATTTTAGCCTTTTTTTTCGTTTTCAAAATTGTTGCCTTTTGAGACACAATAAAGTGATAAAAATCTTAAATTAAGTCCAATCAAAAATAAGAGTAGTATAATGGAAAAAATTGTAACATAGTTATAGGTCAAATATACAGTAAAAGGTGTGAATGTACGCAACCGAGCGACAAGTACCTGGTTTAAGTAGGCTAAATCTGTGCTAGGTAATAAGAGTAGAATTTACTCGAATTGAAATAAAATGCGTTAATATCTATTGGTAGGAAGTTCATTGAAGCCATTGTCATGAGGTTGGAGAATTGAGACAAAGATAACATTTTTAAAAGGCCAAAGAAAATTTTTTTTGCCGAAAAGGTGAGAGCTAACATTCCCAAAAACCCTAACCTACCCTCATTGCCAACAATAGACAGACAGACATTCGTATGCACCTTCCCTTCCAACCTGCTTTGTATCTTCTGGCCTGAAACTTTCTAAATAATATTCTTATTTTTGTAGAGGCCCGGGTGAGTCCAAGCAGTAATTATATGTTCACATTGGTTTAAATTATATATATGGTTCCGATAGTAACTTGGAGCCGTAGCTAAATCCATAACACAGGTTAGTTAAAATTTCTTAATACAATTTGTAATTATTATATTTCTCCCTTCCGTTGAATTTCAACGGGCACCTTCAGCTAGTGGTTTAATATTTTAGATGAAGATTAGTATCGTTTCAATTTACGACGTTGCTTTCTTGAAAGGTAATGCCCCGTCATATAATTAATCAGGAAACAAATCCACTTAAGGTCCTCTGCAGAAAGTCAGAGCGTTCCAAATATTCGGTGGCATATGGGTAGCTAATTAAGTTGAGATCGATTGCCGGCCACTGAGAGTTGAATTAATTCTAATTAAATAATCAGAGCCGCATAATCTGTGGAAGATCAAAGTTTTTCATGCATGGACAGTAAACTATCACATAATCATGTGTGTTTCCCTGTGATCTGAAACTTCTATTTTGGGAAATTCCATAACCACTGAGGGAAGTTGAAATCTCTAGACACATAATTCAAATGAATTTAACTCAATATGAAACATGTGATTGCATTAGTCATGGTGTTTTTATCTCCAGTTGGTATCCGTTTTGAGTGTTGGTTTTCAGATCAGAAAGAACGTTTGAGTATAAAAGTATAAGGAAATTGTTTGATGTCTGACATTTATATAATGCAAAAATCTCAAATTTTTCCAATTAATGAGAGTGGCTTGCCACAAAAAAGAAATTAATTTCAGTAATTAATATATTCTTCCTACAAATAGCACTGACTTATTTATTTCTGCAAATTAAATTCTTGCTCTTTACTTGTATTTGACGTTCCGAGGGATAAATAACTTTGTCGACTGATATGGGTAAAATTTGACAACCTGGGTAAAATTTTACTTGTTCAACTAATGCATGGTATTTTTTATGGTAAGTTAGGACCCCTTTGTGTGTCATAGTTAACATCATTTTCACTAAAAGCTACTATTTTAACAGTGGTGGTGGTGATATAAATAATGATACGGAAAATTATTTCTCGTCTCTAAGAGTAGGTAATTGATAGAAAAAGCATCAAAGTATGATAATTAGATCGATGTACCTATCAATGATTAGTGTACTTCCATTGGTGCAGGCTAATTCAAATTTCATTTTCGAATATGTGCCCATGTAATCCTTAGAACTATATATTGCAGCCAAGTAGCATAAGAAAATTTTAATCTTTCGATACGATAGTATTACTGTGAGGTTATTAAATTCAGAAATAGGGATATGCATTATAAGAGCTGGTGTGGAAAACGAACAAATATGAGCTACTAGCAGTTCATAAACCTCGATCAATTTAATTGCTAATGGGTAACTTTTCGATCTAACGGCAGTGTTATCTTTCACACCCATATACTGTTTGAAAATATTTATTTGGACACATTTGTGAGAGACTTTACTGCTCGAACACATTTATCCAGGTCATTATGGTGATTGTAACTTCGATTATTTATTACATATGTTTCTTACATATTTATTACATACTAGCGGAAGCTACCCATGATATTTAAGTGCTAGAGGCTTGAATGTCCTTTGAAAATCAAAGGACATTCACACCGATCTCTGGTTTTCGAGGATATATGCTATTGTTGATTTCAGAGAAAAATGTGAGATTTTTTTCAGGTAAAAATATGATTTTTAGACAAATACTAGGCGTAATAGAAAATTCATTGAAAGAATTAGAAACTTCATTCATTCAGCCATCCGATAAAAAAAATTCTAGCCCTCTGTCTTGAATGAAAGTACTTTTAAATAAGCAAAAAATGAGACCACAGCACCGAACTCAATGCCAGGGACCACCAGGATCCACCCAAGGGGCTTTTGAGGACCCTAAGGGTATTTTAACATAGCCTATGTTCTGCCCAAATACATTTCCTATCTACATACCAAATTTCAGCTCAATCCGTATAGTAGTTTTTGCGTGATTGAGCAACAGATAGACGACAGACATCATTACATCTTTATACTTAGTGTGGATATTACTTACATTTTTTTAAAAGATCCGTGTTCACAGCAATAAGGCTGCTGATTTCTACTCGTGTTGATCCAGAATAGCTCTCATTTTTGTATGGAAGACTTACTTTTTTTAAAGAAAGTGTCTTCCTTACAACTTTTGTAAGAAATACACTTTCCAAGCTTTGTGGTTAGTTAAGCAATAAATGCCTACTTTATAAGCATTCATCACTCATGTTTATCTCATCATTGATTCATATAGCTGTACTAGAATATAGATTTTCTTGTAGTGAGTACTGTGGCTAGCTATTAAAATACTCATGGCGAAAATTCGCTTGGTAAGTTGATTATAATACTTGAATAATTTATTTCCCACCCTAGAAATATAAGCTTCTCTTACCTCAGCATTATGGGGTGTATCATGTGTTCCCTACTACCGTAGTCAATTGGGTTCACTATTTTTATCTAAGACTTAAGTAAAAATTAAAGTGTTTTATGTAGCGTTTTTCAATTTAACAATTTCAGTTCTTTAATGTTGACGATGCCGTTAATTCATGAGAGCATTTTTCCCCTGTGATGGATGTGAAAAATTTCACTGAGCTACGGCCTCATTGAATCGCATGACGACGTTGATTCTACAAAACAATGGATCATCTGTTACCGCGAGAAGATGGTGCCTTCGATCGATCCATCTCTCCATGTGAAATGATCTCACTTTAATGATTCACGAGCCTCAACGAGGGCCATCAATCCTCAAGCCCAAGATTGATGCTATTTATTTTTATAATATGCATATTTAAGCGCCATGAAACTCGTCTCAGGTGAAATTTATCATTTTCCATCCTGAGAATTTAGTCGTTAAGTTCTTCCACCATTTTCCTCCCACATTTTTTCGAATGGCTTCTCTCGTCTCTCTCATTCCTGTTACCAATGCCGAAATCATCCTTCCTTCCACCTTCCACCCACCTAATTGGTTTGTAATCTTCCATTCAATTTTTATCCAACAGTGACTTGATGATTTCAAGGCAACTTTGACACTCAATTTGCTTCAAAGACTGTGCAAAAAATTTCCACTTCTAAAAAGGACTTAACGCTTACCTATTCCAAATGTCTCCAAATCGAAATTCCTTTTTTAATTATATACTTCCGTTGCTTAATTCTGGAAGAGCTTATTTTTTCCGATATAAATATCATCTAGCTGAAAACATTTCAAGTTTTGTTATTTTTATTTTTCTGTTACGGTGGTCCCACGAAGGTTTTGCGGAGCCACTTTCCTGGTGAATTTGAGCAAAGGTATCTAAGTAATAGAGTTCTTTACTTGGTTTAAAACTCATAGCCCACATCTTAAAAATATTTGTCGTAGTCACGTGAAATTAATTGATTCATAGTTCTTTATTATCTAAACAAATCCTTAACAGCGACAACCCCATTACTTTCTTAATTTCTTAACTCTTTCTTGTAACGCCATCCGCTGATAACCTTCTCCTAGAAAATTATCCCGCAATGCAAAATATATGCAACAGACCATAAAGTCTTTTGTATCGTTGCATATTCTTAATCAAATGATGATGGCTCCTGGTTTTTTTTGGAGTGAGATGGAGAGCATTATCAGTGAAGCCTCATAAAACCTGTGGAAATCCAACATAAATATTATACCTTGCTAAAAGAGGTGTGGTAATTATCTACTTCTCAAAAGTATTATTTGGCTTCCGTTGCATTTTTGGCTAATTAAAATTTATTGAGGTACAAATCGATTTTAAAATATATGCAGGTCATACTATCACATTACTGCCGTGAAAATGAGAGATGGAAGTGGAAAAATATGATGATATTCCATTCACCCCGCATGAATGTATATGGTGAAAATTTAAATATAAAAAATTATGTATTTACTGATTGATAATTCAATGAATAACAGGATATTATTAAGGTACTGATGCCTGTTTCACAGCGTCATTAGGCTTGAATTAAAGGTCGAACAAAAACATAATATAAAAAAGCCTTCATATATTTAGCATCCGAAATTTTAGGAGTTCCAAATTTATCTCTCATCGTATTTTAGTTTAATTTATGTTAAAAGAAAATCCAAAGGCGTATGAGAACATAGACAATCTTAAATTGAGAGTTTTCATTTTCCTTCTTTCTCACCTTTACATCATATAGGCATTAACACCGCATGAAGATTTGGACATGGATATTTTGCAATTGCTTCCTATATCTGCTAATTTATGCGAGTGATCCTACGATTGAGGGAAATCTCTAAAATAATAATTACCGTACCAAATAATTAGGCCAATCATTGATGAGTTGGTTACGAATTAACATCTTGAGATTTTACTTTCCTTTATATTTTCCTCGGACACCTTAAAATAAGTACATCACTTTCTTTTTTCCGTAATCATCAGATCTTGAGTTTTTCACGAACGTTTGCCAGTTTTTCATATTTTGTCAGAAGAATAGACCAGCGTACACAGCGGAGGCAGCTAATTGACATGTCAACTTGAAAAATACCATTTTGGTTTCATGGCAACGCCTGATATGAAAAAAATGGTTCCAGTGGTTTGTATCTTAAGTCTACCTTTTTTCTCCAACTCTCATAGCTTTGCTCGTCCGGTATTCCTTGTTATAAGATACCTGGGATATAGAGGGAGGAGAGAAAGATGAGCTACGGCTATTGCGACTCTTAGCGCTTTGAATGTGCTGAAATATTTGCGTGACGTTTGCGGCAGGTATATTGCTCGCCAGGAGCACGCCGCTTTTCGTCCCGTTTGATCTCTCATTCCGCCCGAAGAAGATTCCGCGATGCGAAATTAGGACCGGGGAACCCTCTCGGAATGTTTACAGCCCTCCTCCCTCTCAGACGTCCTTATTTTCCAGCTCTCCCCCCCATTTTCCGGCGTTTCTCATTCTACGTCCTCTTCCCACCTTTTACAGTCTCTCCCCTTCTTCCCCATCGCGGAGTTTTTTCACGCCTTCGACCCAACAACGCCCGAGGAACGTGTTTTCAAATACTTCCTCCCCTTCCCCCCCTCCCCGCACTCGGCGACGCCCCCTTTTAACCCTTCCCGCACTCTTTCACGCCTCTCATTCCCGCCCTCTCCCCTCGCAATCTATTTATCCTATTCTCAGTTTGGTGAAGGAAGGATAAAGAGGGAGAGAGTTTGGGAGGGTGGGACGTTCGGAGATGGGACGCATGTGAGGAGGTAGCGAGAGGATGGGACGCAGCGCAACCGTCTCGTAATTACAATGCGGGATTAAGTGTCAGGACATAACGAGGCTTCTTGCCTTCCTCTTATAACCCCACCACCGGCGTAATTACAGGGGGCTCGTCTCGACCAGGTTTGGTTGAGGAGTGGGAAGGGATCGGGACGTTCTTGGCCGCTGGGGAACGGGAGGGGTGTTGGTAGGGGGTCTGGCGAAGAGCATGGGTATCTCCCTCCTCCTCCCCCTCTTCTCCCCCCGAAACTCTAGTTTAGAAGTGGACGGGGTGAGGGTAAGTAGGAGAACGCGTGCAAGAGTTTGGCGGGGCAAAGACGCCGCCGCGAGCCGGATTGCTTTCTCGCGACCGCAGTTTTCGTATTAGCGGTGGACAGCTTTTTTACCCACAAGTCTCCTTTTCGTCGGTCCACTCCCGCTGGTGTTCATCGGGTAAGCTCCCATGGTGCCTCGCTCACTCGAGAATTCTTCTAGTGTGTGGATAGCAACAATACAAATGAAGTAGGAGGTCCAGGCAAGCGAAAGACGGTGGCTTTTTTTTAATAGCGGGCAGGATGGGCCGGACATTCCTACTTACTAAACACTACGGCCCCGTCGTCGCCAGGGGAGGTCAACAGAGGAAGAATTTGAGTGGGAGGAGTCGAGGGGTGCGAATCATCGTTTCAAAGGGGGATGGGGGATCCTTTGCATTAATTATCGATTGACCGAAGCAATTTGGTGTATTGCTCTGGCGTTTAACACTTCCTCATGAGGTGCGGATGGTGAACAAACGTGAGAAATAGAATGCCTTAATTTGATGCAGGTATGTATCGTGATGGACGATCCAATATACTTGGCGGAAACGTTCTGTGAGTTATAACTTTTGTTCTGCGAATAAAATTATATGTAATATAATAATTTATTATGCATAATATATACATAATAAATAAAAACAAACTCTCTTTTCTCAAATATGAA
Source organism: Platycnemis pennipes (assembly GCA_933228895.1). Classification (NCBI taxonomy): domain Eukaryota; kingdom Metazoa; phylum Arthropoda; class Insecta; order Odonata; family Platycnemididae; genus Platycnemis; species Platycnemis pennipes. Next base: position 146,316,113 of record OW121847.1, on the reverse strand, counting down.
TTTTATAAATTATTCTTATTAGGCAAAAGTAACTTAAAACTTGCAAGACCACCCTGAAGTGCTCTTACACGTAAATTATTTGCAATAAATTTACATTGTCGAAATGTAGCGAAAGATTGCAATGACAGAAATTATGACGAAGTAAACAAAGCCAAGAATCGATTGGAGAGCTGCGTCAAACCATTGTTTGGGTTGATGACTAGTGATGGCAATGAACATAATGATTGAAAAATCACTACCTTTTCTTTTATTTTAATTAACGTTTCCCAATATTTCTGTAATGAATATGTGGAACGTTGAGTAATAGCAGTAAAAGGTATTATATAAGGTTGTTGGGTATTATGTAGTATTATAATTATTATATACTATTTCAGTATATACCCACCTAGGTGCTATCACCATCACTGTGTGGTCAGGATCTCAGTTTCACAGTTCACAGGTCTGCATTGTCATTGCTTGTCACCACTTTTTTGAGTTTGCACTCAAATGTAATCAAGTGTTTGTAGACGCTGATTTTGTTCCACCCATGTTCATGCAATGGTATTATTAGTAATTATTTAGTGTGAAATCTGAGAAACTACATTACGAAAGTAAATACAATGGCGGTGTCGAGGCTGGACTCATTATTTTGGCATTTTTTATACTTTCAAGCCAATTTCTATTTTCAATTTGCAGGTGATCTTAACCTCGTAGGACTAAAGGGTTTGTTTATCAATACCTTTCGATATAAAGTCAGGTGTAATACCTTCCAATGTGGCCAGGGTGTTTCTATATGTGCTGTTGGATAAATTATTCCAGAAGGAACGCCATGTACACGATGTTCCAGGAAAAAAAATTGATTTGAAAAATGAGAGCAGGTGAAGAATTTCGAAAGAAAATTATGTTGCAATACCCACTAATGGATACATTCAGCTTCAGGGCTTTTAAGGTTTAAGTCTTGTCAGTAGAAGTTCTGAAACATGGAACATGAAAAAAATCCAATCACAGGTTTTATTGATTCTACCTAAGTAGGTACTTTTCCTTGTGTAATTGTTGCAAATTGTTAATTTACATTCAAATTTTAACCTTAAATTTGTGCGAGGAGTGAACATTCATCGTATTTTTTTTTAGAGCTATTAAGGTTCATTTTCGGTCATTTTCACCTTAATAAGGTATCATTATTCTTCATTGCGTAGCAACCGGTTCCATCACGTGTTATTAAAACTGTGAAAGAGGATGAAGGCATTTACACCGATGGACTAAGTGGAAATTTCTTCTCCTGATCTTTTTAAAATCTTCGGACGAGTATTTAGAACTCAAATGGGAACGTATTACAGGTCCAGGTCAAGAATAAATGAAACTTTTGCTGAGAAATCCTACTCGCTTTCATTCTTATTGAATTAAGGAAGCTGTTTTGATGGAATGGTTTAACTGTTACTACTTGTCCGTCTTGAAAGTACTTAAAAGAACTTGACGAAGATCCACCATGGCTGCTTATTATACCTAGAATTCAATCCATGAGTATTAAATATCAGAACAAATATTTGTTTCCAAATTTATTAATTTTTATCACAGGATGAATACATTGTCCCTCTGACAAAGTTACGGACAAAATATTCCAGCATCATAACTCTACCTTTTCTCTTTTTAGTATTCTTGATCATTCCCTGTGCCAATTGCACTTATTTATAAGGTGTTATAATTTTTGAATATATGCCTACCTCTATTTTTATATCAAAATAATAGTTGTATTATTTTTATTTAAAAAAAAGTAAAGCCTCTCTGTTTACATTTCTTGAGATTCTTGAGAATTAGCATAATACGGAGACGGAGAGACGGAGGTGAGCTAAAATGGAAAAAACTATGTGAGCCCTTTGAAAGCTAAAAGATATGTTACCTTCTGCCAAAAAAAATTAAATGCTGATTTTTATGGCATAATAATGTCAACATCATTAGGTGATGAGTATGTATTGATTATTTTTAGTTGTATTTCATATTTATTTGTTCTCTAGTTTCCTCTAGTTCTTTGGATCCGAGGTAGTGCATAGAAGTTTACAATAGCTTGCCCATGCTTTCCACTGTACGGGTATCCGTGACACATTTCCTAGAGGGAACCATGAGCCAACTGTTGAGTCTTCACGAACGGTTATCACATTTCTCCTCTTCTGAACGTTACACTCTGAAGGTTTCCTTCGTTACATTCTCTACTCAAGTATTTATTTCATTGTCAGGACATTTACCTGTTTAATCCATCATTACTCGTGTGCCTCTAGATGTTATACAATTTTTTCCTCCGGAAATCAACCAAGTAAAACGAAAAACAAGTTAGCGAAAATGTGTACGCTTGTTTTTGCTTTCCGGATGTTTATTTCCTTCTATTTTATCCAGCATATTTTGACGCAAAGAGTATTTCGCCCCTCGTAGCATCATTCCGTATGTAAAACTCAAAAATCCTCCTTATTCTCGTTGTTTTATGTCCATTGATACAATTTCCGTGCCACGTAAAGGCGATTTTATTCATAATGAGTGAAACATATGAAAGTTCAGATGAATGTTTGATTCGGAAAACTGTTACGTTGGAATTAGTTTCCAACTTAAATATATTTCATCAGAGCCTGCGTACCTGCGCACCTTCGTCTTCCTGAGCTGTCTCTCTTTTTAATCTCACGGCCCAGTAATCACTGTCTAGCTTTGCTGGTTATTTCAAGCCTGCAGTGTGAACGGCGGTGAAATTCACAATAATTGCCATGCGAAAAAATTCACCTGGACCGGGAATCGAACCACGGTCCTTCGGCTATTCGGGCCACTGTGCATACCACTATGCTACCCAGGATCCCTAGTTCGCATGGCAATTTTGAATCCCTGTAAAATTGCTTTGCGAATTCGGGATCTTGAGTAGCGTAGTAGTCTGCGAAGTGGCCCGGTAAGCCAAAGGTCCGTGGATCGATTCCCGGTCCAGGTGGATTTTTTTTCATGGCAATCATTGTGACAGTCTAGCTTTGGCACGCTAGATAGCGAGTGAGTGCCTCTATTAAGTCCCACATTTCTATGAGAGCGAATAAGCCGTTGAGGGCGTGCGCGTAACTCAGTAAATTGTCCCCCCCAGCTGGGGGGGACAAGTTGACCCATGCTTCGGGAAATTGAAACGTTTTGTAAGTAAACGCATGTAAAGCTAAATTGACATGTGAATTGACCAGCGAAACATGATCCATTCTATAAGTAGTTGAGGATGTTTATTTGTGATATGGAGTCATTCGGGGCGGAATTAGCATATGCAAAGGTAGATTATCACGTTGGCGTCGGAAGACTCTTGTTTACTGCTTGATTCCATCAATACTGAAGCGAAGACGGCAAAATAGAAGAGCTCAGCAAAGTCGTCGAAAAAGTGGAACGAGGACCTGGCGCGAGTCATTTTTCTTCGGTTTTTGTTTCAATATACCGCCGTCATCAACTCATTTCCTTTTTCCACGCGCCTCCTCGGTTCCTTTTTTTCTCTCCTTTTTCCGGCCCCTTATTTCTTATTTCTTTTTTTTAACCTCCTCTCCCCCATAATCTTGCTCGCTCCCATTTCTCTTTCCCACTTTGGCCACGCCCCCAATTCCAAACTATCTTCTATAAGGGGCAACACCTCCCTAACCACCGGTTCACACTCCCAAACGAGACAGCGAGATATTTAAGATCCCCTGAACCCAATGCCTTTGCTTTCTCACCGCCTTTATTCCCCTTCTGCCGCGTCCGCCCGTTCTCCCAGCCCTCCCCCGGGTTCGCCCAAGAACTCACACATCTCCTTCCCTCCTCCTTTTACTTTTGGTTCTGGACCGGTATTGAATTCTATGGCTACATCGATTTCTGTAGACCACCTCAGTTGTACTATGGTACTATGGTTGTACTACACTCTTCATTTGTCGGCATTGCATTCTTGATTTCATTTTACTTAGGTCATGCAGGAATGAATTAAGGTCCATTCAATTGAGGGAATGCTGCTAATATCCCGCGCTCTAATATTGGGAACATGAATTAATGAACGAAACACGCTTTCTAAAACGCTTCTAGTGGCCTGTATGTAAAATCCTTGCACATTAGTGTTAAAAAAGTTGGTATAAATAGGAAGAGTAATATACTCGACAAAGGTGACACTCTAATGCCACATGATAGCAGTTAAGTTGCTTCTCGAGCTACAATGATGCAGAAGGCAGCATAGAAAATATTTGGTGGCAGAACTATGACGTAAATGTTGCATGAGTAGGTACTACACAGGGGAATCTTAAAAATGTATAAAATTTGGTGTTCATATTGTATAAACTTGTTAAAGTCCAGCCTGAATCTGAAGTAGCTCAAGAGAACTCCATCCTATTTCTCCCTTGAAATTGGATTGCAAATGATTGAGTGCGAATGCTGAGAATCTAAGAATGAATAGCTGAGGCTCTTAAGGTGAAGTTAAAATATACTCATCAATTAATTAGAAATTAACATGTACTATGCTTAATACAACAAATCTTCCAGATCTCTCTGGTGGTGCTGCAATCATATGCGACCCCTTTGTTTGTTGATAAACAATTGCCCAGTGCTGTAGCAGTGAACAATATTCAAAATGGCAACGATGGACGATCTTCGGCGCTATGCCCCGCGATGCGTACTTACTCAACATTTGAATTATCTTAATTCTGTCAATCAGTAGTAAATTTTGTTTACTGGTCTGAGGCCACATCATCGTGACATTAGTTGTAGGCTCAATGCTTGTTTCATTTTCAATTCCAATTCTTCTAGAAAAATCAAAGGTGACATAGGAAGTTGAAATAGCACGTTATATCTGAATATGAGAGTTTGACCTCATCGCGGGGCTTAGCGCCGACGATCATCTATCCTTGCCGGTTAAACTATTTTTCAGATTTAATTCTGTGGTTATTATTCGAAAAATGGTAGGTGATTCAATGAACTTGATTCTCAAGTCCCAATTGTCTCGTCTTAGAGAGAGCAACACCCAATCTTGAATCTGTTACTGTAAGCCAGCAAATGATTTAGCATTCCACCTATTTTGGACTGTGGGGATCTTTTGGGATATGAATAAAGTTGTGCAAAGTTATTGTTTTGTAAAATTACATTTAGAATTATTGGCTGGTATTAGTAAAGAGCAAGACTGAATAACTCTAGGAGGAAAATTTGAAAGGAAGAGAGATCTGTAATACATTGAAAGTATCTTGGTTTTAAATGAACTTAGCGTCAATGAACATGTACTTGTAAAAGGGGTTAAATTACTTTTACGCATTGCAAGGTTTATTGCAACAGGTGGACTTACTCCCTTAAGACGGCAGATTCTAATTGCTTGGTAGTATTTTTTCCTTCATACGTGAGTTTTTGCCCCATTTTTTCATATTGTGTTGCAGAGAGTTAGTTTCCCACTTGCTAAAAAGGAGTCACAAACGGCTGTTCGTAAGATAATCAGCCAAAAGTATAGGAGAAGCGCATACTAGCATATAAGCATACCTATTCAGATTTCGGAAATTAAAAGAATGAAACTTTGTTGGGTTCACTTTCCATTTAAATAGGCACGACCCGGGTTTCATAACGTAGTGACATCTTCACCTGAAGATAAGTATAAAATGAACCTAAGTATAAAATTTAAGAAAAAATGAATTTAAGTATAAAATGAACCTAACAAAGTTTTATGTTTTTATTTTCCATTATGGAAAGGTATCACATAGTTAAGCCTGAAGTTATCAGCTATATTCAGATTTTTCTGACGCAACGTTTGTCCCTTCCTAATGTGGTTCACCTTGCTGCAGTATATTATTAAAAATTTATGTTCGAATACATGGGAGAAATATAGTCATCCCGTATAACTAATTTAGCAAGCTTGTTGTCTTAACTGCAGAAATTTTTATTTAATGACTCTTTAAATATCCCTGGGAGAAAAATAAGAGCAGATATTAGGGGGAAGAATACAAAAAATGTGATTTTGCTGCATGATTCGCCCGGCCTACTTCATTCACTGTTGCATCTCTATTCTCCTGATTCGCCCAAGAGTGGTAAATTAACTAGTAGATGATAAAATATGGGATATATACGGCACTCATACACATCAGACTAGGTTTTACTACATTTTCAGCGTGATGCATGTTAGCCCAAAACTGAATCAAGTGTTTTTCAGAATTCTCGTGAGGATTTTGTATTGAAAAAACATGATCGTCGTTGAAAACTACCAACTCTCCTCTAACACAATAACTTTTCATGAGAGAACTGCATGAGCATGTATTCTATAGATGGTAACAACTGATGTCCTTTTTGTCACTCCAGTTTCGTGTCTTTCTGAATAGATTAACGGTTAGGAAATCTCGTTGAAGACTGAAGATATAAACTGACCAATCCTCTTGTCATATGAGTGTGTTCTCAGGTAATACTATTTTCTAGAGCTCTGTTTAGCTTGTGATAATCCAAGTTTTGACTATTTTGGTGCTGAATATGATAAAAGACCTGTAACATCAGGCCTTTAATCACAAAAAATCGGTCTTTTCATGGATGAATAGGAGACGTATGCATATGGCGTCTTGTCGAATAAAGCTAGACAATATCTGTATGGAATATTTCATTTGAAAGAAGATTAGCTACATTTAAACTTACGGAATAAAAAGATAAAGTTAGCAAATATGAGCTTCAATAAGATATTGACATTTATTATTTACTCATCTAACTGCCTATTGTGACTTTTTTAGGCAGCGCAATCTGATTTTACCTCAATAATTTCTCATAAATTCCTAAAAAATGCCATTCTATATTTTTGCCGTTTACTTTTTTTAATTTTTGTATTAATTTATTTAGGCATTCTTTATTTAGGTACCTCTAAATTCCGCTATCGTGCAACATGGAATAACAAGTTATTTTGCTCACCGGCATCATAAATTGCACATAGTAAACTCATCGTTTCAGATCAGAGACATGCACAGCATAAGGCTTGTAAATAAATGTGTACAAATATGCGCATTTATATAAAATGCCATTCAATCCCCACAAAGTCCTAAGGACTAGCCAGCAGGTTTCAGCGAAAACATAACTGTAATTTTCAACTGCATTTCTCACCATTTCCTTCATTATATTTTCTGAAATTTATTTTCTGGATTTATTGTACAATGTTACACACCTTTTTCTTTATATCAGTTCTTTATTTTTGTTCCCTTATCAACCATCCTTTAATTTTTACGTTTGCTTTATTCCTTGTAGTTAATTTATTCATACCACTTGGTGTTAAATTTATACATATGTTTATAATAATGCTAATATTTATTTCTCTACTGCTGCGTTTACTTTACTTTATCGCTTTATGACGAGGGCATGTTATGTTCGCATTAATTGTGCTATATATTCGTTCTAATCTTACCTCAATACCTCTCTACTAAAACAAACCCGTTTTTTGGCTGCCTCAGAGTATATAGAGGAAAGGACTGGAACACTAGCGTTATAGTTTCATTTAAGCTAAAGGGAGAGGTGAGAATGATATAGTGCAAAAGAGGCAGAGAGAAATGTTTCCCTCATATATCACTACAGCCGTGTTTTCATATCCTGGTCAGCTTCATGCATACGCTTATTTTTCACTTCCGTTTCTTTTATACGTTCCCATTAATCCCCTTTTTTTCTTCCTCGTCTCGTATCTTTCCCTCTCTCTTCCTCTCTCTTGTAGCTTGGAAACAATTTCTCTCCGCCGCCTTGATCCTTCTTCCTTTACGACCTTAACACTTCAATGCCTGCAGTGACGCATCCGCAGTGGACCATGATAGCGAGATGGAGACGGTGAATGAAAGGGATGGGGAGAGGGAGAGAGAATGATGTAGGACTGGAGTGTGAATAAAAATAAAGGAGAAGAGGAAGGTGGTTGGCGTCGGTGGAGGCGGGATCCTTCGTCTTTTTTCTCCCCGGGTATGGCCCCGGGATATGGCGGGGACCAGTGCCATTATCGCCCGGCAGACAGACCGAGATGGCGTGCTCGCTTAGTCCATTTCGCCCTCATTCCGCCCCTCTCTTCTATTCCCCATCCTCATTCTTTTAACGCCACTTTCGCTCCCCTCTTCTCTCCCAGCTTCCGACTTTTTACGCTCGTACGTTGTGTTTTTACGTCCGGTCGTCTTTATCACGGGTCAGCGGTTGAGCTTGAAGGAGAGATGGACAGAAGGAGAGAGAAAAAGAGAGGAAGAGGGAGAAGATGGGAGGGGAAGTGAGATTATAGGCGTGGGAGGGAGGTGGGAGTCGAAGAGGAGTGATCTCGCTCTCTCTCGCGAAAGGCGAAGTGGGCGCGTCAGAACGATGGTAGATAGAGAGGTGACCTTTACCGATCAACCCACCCATGGGCTCGGCGGTCGAATGTCTTCAGGCCACCACTTATGCTAAAAAGTCGCGAAATTATCCTTTCGACCCGTGTGTTTTCCTCCCCTTTGATTCGGCGCCGTCGAGATGGAGTGCGTCGTAAAAGCGGAGATGAATTTCAATGGGTTCGGCTGGCGGGGCGCGGCGGCTCCATGAAGGAGCGGAGGCAAGGAGTAATCGTGAAAGGATGGTCGACGTGTTGAGCCACTCGCCCTCCTCACCCTTGGGTAAACATAAGGCGATCTTACTTCTCTACTCGATCCCCGTCAATACACTTTAAGCTCCAAGGCCTGTTGTAAGAAACAGTATTTTTTTCCAAGTGAATTACAGTTCGCTTGTTCCTCACCAGGATCAACATGCATACTGCTGTTTCTAAAGATTTAGCTCTGGTCTGTCGTCGATAAATCTCATCTCATGCCATTTTCTTACCTTTACTTGTGTATTTGATAGTAATATTCTCTTTTGTGAAGTCCTAGGTCAATTCTTTGATCAGACTGGGTGACACTCTAGACCTCTATGCTAGCCTTCATTGATAGTTGATTATTTTCGGGATTCTAATCTAGCAGTATTCAAAAATTCTTTGACTCTGTATTCATAACTCACTAGGGAATTTTGAACCATCATATTGAATTGGTGTGGCATTAAATTTCACCTCCTACTGTACGTCTATTCCGCATTCAGCCACGAACGAATTATTCAATGATTCCTGATATTTTTGAAATTTCTTTGGTAAAAACATTTTATGGGAATGACCAGTCTCATCAAACTCAGGCGTTATCTTTTACAGGGAAGAAGGTGAGTAGGAGAAAACAATGCAATGGTCTCTATAAGCTTCAACCATCCTTTCCTCTTTGCTTTTAGTTGTATGATACTTAATGAATGACTAGCAACAACAAATGCTTTTAGTTGTATGATACTTAATGAATGACTAACAACATTCACAACTTTGTCATTCCAGGCAAAATTATAAAGTAATCGGCTGGTGCTTTGCACCACTGGGCAATCGTCTGGTACAAAGTTTCAATATTTACAAGTAATTAAGAATATTTTTCAAGAATAGAGCTGTTTTCTTGATTTCAAAAATAACCAAAATATCAATACTAGCACTTAGCAAGGTAGCAATTTAAAAGGCACTAGTCAATGGTGTAGATGCGAGGTACCTACTTGCTTCTTCTTTCCTTGTTCCGGATATTCACAGAATGCACCTCATGGGCTAAATATGTTAGAAAAAAGACAGTCTCTCGTTTAATTTTTGAAACTGTATATTTTGATGGGTCGAAGCTACATTCCTAGATGGTATTCATCAGAGAAATTATCGCTTTTTTATTTCCCTTGATCAATCAGATTAATACTATTGAATTTGAATTGGATCACTGCTGAGGGTATTAAGTATGTACATCGAATAGGTTTACTCTTCTTACTAGGCACATAATGAAGCATTTAGAAACATCCCTATCGTGATTAAGGCAGTAATACTTTGCTGAATTCGTATGAAACATAGATGGTCTGGATCTCTTTTGGAGGAGAAATATCATTTCTTCCCTCCTATTGATTTGCTTTCCTTCCTAAATAAAACATCGCATCTTAACAGGTTGACGTGATATCAAACGACAGCTTACCCTTCACATGTCACCTCTCTATCGATGCTCATCCCTTATCTTATATTTCCTTTTACCTGTTCCGAAATTTCCTCGAAGACTTCGGAGGAAGGAGAGTTAGATGTCTCCTTTGGGAAGCCTTGCGTCGCAGCGAAACGTCGTCTCTTCACCCCCAACACTGTTTCCATCCATCCTGATCCTGCCCCCTCTCTCCATATAAACTTCTATTCCACCCCCTGCCCCTTTTTCTCCCCTCTCCCCTAAGGGGCGTGTCAGTCAAGATACCTTGATGCTTGTTATCTCCATGATATCCTTGCTGCTTCCTCTCTTCAGGGACTATTCGTCATTCCTCCCCAGCATCAGAATCTTATTTTACGTGCATACTTCGGCCATTTATTCGGGAAAATTTGTCACCTGCCCACCATCCTTAACACTCAACCCTCTTTCTCCCGTAAGCTTTCCGGAACCGTTTTATTTATGTAATTTAATGGATTTGAGAAGTTCCGCGGATTAGCTACATCGAGGTCATAATTTTAGAGAAGGAAGGGATCGAGTATACAAGTCCGAAATAAAAAAAATTCCATCTATTATGGATACTCACTTTGACAGTGGGATTAAAGCGGCGGGACTCGTAAAGTGGTGCAACTATTTCGATTCAAGAGAAAAGATATCAGTTTTAATTACAACAATTATGATTTACATTCTAACAAATCTTGTTTGAGATGAATAGTTAACAGGATTAATACTCAGTCACGGGTTTGGAATTGGTTTAGAGTAAACCACTGCTCAGGCAACGTCTGTTTACAACCTTCGGTTTTCTGTATGATATCTTCATTTGTACTCAGGACTTCATACTACTTTTATAATTTCATTAAACGAGTCCTGTTCCAACATGCTTTACCTAACAGCGCAATTTGTTGAATTTGATAATTCCACATCGGATTTTTTTATATTATACGATGCATCTATTCGCTGATTAACAAAAATATCAATAGGCACCCGTGATTTGCACCCAATATAAAAATAATTTTAGTTATTTTCAATCAAATTTCAGTGTGTTGAAGGTTCTGCTTTACAATTGTTCAGGATTATCCAGGATATGATGGGTTCTGAGAAACTATTTTCTTCTGCTGTATTCGGGTGGAAGATGTGCTGTCATCACTTGTTTTTCTTAAAATTTGATCTTTCCTTTTCTATCATTTATGTTCTTCCAATATTCAAAGATCTTTAAGCACATCTCTGCCCCTCTCTTCTAAAGGTTACTTGTCATCCTAAGCTACTTCCTCCCAAATGGTGTTACCTCTATGGAATGTTCCACTTCCTTCCTGTTCCTTGATCATAAAATTTGGCTAGCTTTTCCGTTGAAACACTTCACTTACTTATACAGTATCGTAAATATAAGATAAATTTGATGGTGAGGGAATGAGATGAAGAAACCTATTGACCTGAGAGGCATAAAACAGGATGATGGAAGAGAATTATTCATCTGCCCATATCTATAAGAAGATAGATAGGATATAAATGAATTATTCGGTTAATACATAATTAGAACGGTGGCAAATTAGGAATCAGAACCCTTGTCTTGTGGTAAAGGAATGAATGGAAGCCGGTAGCCTTTTAGAGGCTTTGTTAGATATGAATGAGAGGTATAGAAAGGAAAATAAGGAGGTGTGAAGAAAGAATAGTTAGTGATGAGAGGAAGTTCTTCGAAGATACAATAATATGGCTGTAAATAAATATGGGGGAAGTTTTTCTCAGCAAAGGAATGCGAAACGAAGGTAATGAAGGATAAATAAAAAAACGTAGAGAAAGTAGAATAATATAGGGTTTGCAGATAATATTGTGAGAGATAAAATGAAGATATAAATATTGTAAACCTTGATTGGTTAAGAAGAGCTTAGTAAGAATGTGCTTCAATATAATTATTTCAATTCTAGGTGAAAAGTACTGCATGAAAAATTCATTCGTCAGGATAGTATATGTTTATTGTTAATCAGCGAATAGATGCATCGTGTAATATAAAAAATCCGATGTGGAATTATCAAATTCAATAAATTGTGCTGTTAAGTAAAGCATGTTGGAACAGGACGAAATTACACAATTAAACGAATAAGGTATTTTTTCCTACCTGGGTAATGTAGTTTTTGTTGAAAATTATTGAAATACTAGTGTATAAAAACACCAGTCATTCTTTATTCAACAGAATTTTATTTTGGTTTTGTTTCATTTTTGTCACAGCAAATTAGTGTCATTGATGCGGGTACTTTTTCTTTTTCGTAGTTGATTACTACAAACCATTTTGTTCGTGTTTTGTGAACTTGTTGTATTTTCATCTTCTTTCTCCCTTTTCTTTAGGTTCTTTTTCTCTCTTCAATCCCTTGCAACGACGTAGGGCTTGCTAATCCTCCTTGGAACCACTCTGGCTCATATATCCCCTTCATACCTGTCGTTCTCAACTCATTTCTCTCCTTAAATCGCACAACACCTCTGAATCCCAGCGTAAACACCATTTCTCATCTCTGCAGATGCCGGGTACATACGAGAGAAAGAGCTTGTTACGGCAGGATGTTAGGATGCGGGAGCAGGGAGGGAATGAGGCCATTACAAACGGGGTGGCAAAAGGGTGGAAACGAGGCAGAGAAAGAGGACATAGTGGAATTGAGAGCAAGTATTCCTCGTGGTTCTACATTAGGGAAGAATAAAATTTTTACTCGGCTGAGTACATTATTGCTGACTAATTATAGTTTATCAGAGGAAAAATATCTTTTAGTGAGCTAATGGCTTTCATTTCAGTAGCTCCTATTCAGTGAACGCATAGTGGCAAATATTAAATGATATGAGAAATAATACATCATTGGACTTATCATTGGTTTTATGGGGTTTATTAGATGATGATTTGATTTACTTTCTCCATCACGTCTCTCAATTACTATTTTTGGTTATTGGAAGCTCCTGGATATATCATTGTTACATGAAATAGTACATTTGTTATTCCTATCACCCGTTCCTTTTTTACTATTATGCGGTTTCTTCTGTTGCCGTCTTCTCAATTCCTGAGAGACACCAGCTTTTTTTGTTACATTCATCGTCACTCCACGAGGAGTGGTTGACTTTCAAACATTAACCTTAAGCTCAAGAGGTTGAAGAGGGAGTAAAGCGTGAAAAAACAACGAAAACGAGGAGATGAGGTACGCCTATCACTCGTTGTCATCAGAAGAGCGCCCTTCTAAGATCCCGCGGCCAGTCTCCACGGAATATCCTCTTCGACCTACGCGCCTCCTCGCTCCTCTCAGATAAGATCTTCCCCCAAAAAAATAAACATTCTCTGGTAATTTGGTCGTAAAAAAACGTGTGCACCTCACCGAAATGTTTCCGGTGCGAGGAATTTTCCCTTGCGCATTATTCTCGAGGGTATTGTCTTGCATGGCGGCTGGAGAACTAATATCTTTCCATCCCCAAGACCCGGGCTTGAAGCTGTTTTTAACCAGATGAGGTGGCTGACAGCAGAGGTCATTTGTGTCACAGAGGATAATCGGGTATATGGAAAGTGTAAGAACTTTCGGGAGTGGGAGAGGATGGGTGGAGAGAACTTCGGGGTCTGCGTCCGTCTACTCTCATAGAATGCTGCCAAGGTGGTCCACGGTTTGACGCCCCACACGAACCAACGGAGTTCTGTATTTATTGGGCTCTCCCCATGGCACTCAAGTTTATTAGTTATTCTGGGGAGTTGATGGATAACTAAGGGCATTTGCGCCGTTTAGGATAGGCAGGCAATCGGGTAAGGAAGGAGGAAGGGTGGAGAGGAGCTCAGATTCGGCATTAGTCTGCTCTAATCGAAGGGTGCCAAGGGTTGTCCTATACGACGGACTAAGTATGTACTGAAATTAAACTGCTTCCATATGTCTCTCAAGAATAGGCCAAGATCAGGCTGAAAAACCTTCCACGGACTGGACTAAAAACCTAACTCTCTGTATGGGAGGCCAGGGCTGTAGCCACCACGCCAACCAGATCTCCTTTGCGTTCGAATTGTGACGGAAGGAACAGATATTTCTTTGATCGTTGTCCCCGCTTGAGATCTGTGAGGAGAGTAATTAGAGGTCATTACTCCGACCACGCGATAGGTGGTACCCTTTTGCGGCTATCTAAGACAGTAAGCTACAGACCTGTCACCTACGTTTTAATGCTGATGATAAACCCAAAAACATAAAGACAGCTAAGACAAAAACCCGAAGACTGCTTTATCATGGCGCAGCGCAAATGACTTCAGCAGTCTCTTGCCTTCTCTCAATTTCTTCTATCTGTGGCTTGGAGATGTGCGCAGGTATTGGCAAGTTCATTTATATGACGGTAAAACTAATAACCTTACGGATTGACGTCATACCCACATCCATGTATACGTGTGACCATGTTAGGTCAAAAAGTAAAAATTGAACTTAATACGTACGTGAAACGGCTTATCCAACTACGCTACCGAGTCGCAGTGTCTCTAAACCTTTTCCTCGACCATCTCTAAAATGTTCTTCGAATGAACCCCATACCTATTATATATTTCTAACGGTTTTTACGCAGGAATACGCGCTAACGTAATGCGTCGGAGATAATTTGCTTATTGCTGCCTCCAGGTGTGACCTAATGAAATGAGAAAAGCTGTTACTCACTTCCATGTGGGTGGCTCGTGAATATTTAGTGGAAAAAATTGTAGGCTTAATAATATTTGCCAAAGTGGAGCAATAAATAAATAAAAACACCACGTGAACAAATGTCTAAAGTTGCTTAAACGCAATTTCTAATTCTGTCGTATCTAAATAACCCTTGCCTTCGAATGATTTAAATAACCATCACCATGTTAATGCATGTACTTTTATGGAGCGTATATAATTAACTTTGAAGAGTTGATTTTAAGTCACCTGGTGAGTATATATTCCATATTGAAATCATCTACGTCTTCATCGCGATTCGTTTAACGCACCACATCAAAAACATATGTCCGTCTCATGATTTCTATGAATTAAACATGAAATGGAAAAGGCCCACTGGATTCGGAAAAAAGTAATCTGGCGAGATCTCTCTTCTCGAAACTCCGGAGGGAAACGAGCGATCCAACCGATTATCTAAGTTTGGAGTGATTGAGCTTGGAGCAGGACCTCTCCCGGATCGTGGCTGGCCGCGCCGTGTGTTCCTTCAACGTGCACCACTCGGAAAAAAGTCGACTGACCGCGAAATCGCTAGATTCGGTGCACTGAGCTGCCTCCACTCCACGCCCGCACCTAGCGTTTTCGCCTCGCATTCACGCCTTCAGCCTTATCTCCCATCTGCCCTCTCCTTCATGCCCGCTTTCTCCCCGACCACCCTCCTCCTTCTCGCCTGCTACCATCCCATTAGCCCTCCCACCACGCGCCTCATTCCGAACCATTCCTTCTAAAATTCTCCCGTCTCATTATGTACTTTTTTCCTGTCCCTATCTTGGGTAATTTTCCGAGTAAATACGCACTTGCATCCCTCCTTCAATAATTGGCAATTCCCTAATACGTACTCTTTAGGTGACTCAAAGACTTTCTCGTTTTCCATAGTAGCCTACTCACTCCTGTTTCCCTCTGCAGTCCTGTTTAAGTCGTATTTGCTGCACACACCATGGTTTATTTCCTCCTAGCTTCATAGCATTTTTCGTTATATGATATCCTGCTGATGGTATCGACAGCCCAGACGCTCTTGTGTAATATGAGTAGACATATTTTGATAAACGGTATCTCTGAATTATTTTGGATCCTTACCGTCTGCCAAAGTGCAATCATAACATAAAGAATTTGAAGGACCTTTTATATTAAGTACTCGCGACCGGAAACAAAACTTTGCCTTTTGTAGTTCTTGGAATTTAAACACCGGCTATTTAGGAACGTTATAAAGATTTGTGGTGCAGATGAAGTCGCAGAATTGGATTTAATATGATTCAACGGTTAAAGTTATATCGCTTCATCTAATTTATTACCTTTATCCTAAGACAAACACAACATCCATGCCATGGGTAGGATTCAAACCCGCGACCTTCGGATTACCAGGCCGGCGCGTAACCTATCTGCCTGTCACGGCTAGTTGTGGTGCGGTTGCGGTTGTGGTACAAACGTATGCTATTGCTATTCGCTAGGCAAATGGTAATGCTAGGCTATTGTCTAAGAGGGTGAAGGGTGGCAGTTTAATGTATAGACGTGAGAAAATATAGGTGTTAACATCTCTTTATAAGCAGTTGGGAAGACACTTACCCCAACGGCTCATTGGGAAATGAGAGCATGAATTGGATTGGTTTGCTTTCTTTGTCAGAACATGAAGAGAAAGGTGCTGAGGGAGGAAAGATACATCTCTACAAGTTTGGCAGCCACCTTTTTGCAAATCATATATCATCATTGAAGAAGAAGAGTGCATAAAAATCAGAAGACGAATATTAATATTTAAATTAAATAAGATTGGCAATTTTCCACAAAGAAATCTTTACTTTGTGGAAAATTGACAACCTTATTTAATTGTGCGATTACACCATATAACGCCTAAACGACTCTTTTTATTAAAATTTATATTCGTAGTTGTAACGGCATGAAATCAAACTTCAAGTCACAGCCATTTTATGTGATTATTTTTGTTGCATTTGGAGGAAATTGAAGTACTTGCCAAACGTCATAAAGGGTCATTCATCCGTCTGATGCTGTTACCATCATTATTGTGACCCCACTGATTATAATTGGCTTCAGAGCTGTAGAAACGTATCCGTAGCCTTTTGAAGGGAATGCTGATGTCGTTCAAAGATTGGACACGAGAAGAAATTAAATTTTTTGAGTAGGTATAGTAAATTTTATGAGTAAGTGTAAGGACGCAAATATTTTATGCCCGTAGCATACAATATTGTATTTATGGCAGGCTGCGCGAGGTTATGCAATCCGCATTGTATCAGTTCCAACAATCAGACCGAATTTTTGAGCCCCTAGGAAAATTAACTACTTCATATTCTCAATATTTTTTAGCGTGGCGTGCAAAACAGATAAATATAATGAAATGTACAGACACATAACTGTTATTTTATATAATATACGAGTCTAACAGTTCTAAATACCATTTGCTCTCCTGGTGCGAATATTTACTGCAGAATTCCCTGTTACTATGGACACTCATGTAGTATTTATGTAAAACTAGCGGAAGCTACCCGTTGAAATTCAAACATTGAACATTGAACTTATTGTGTAAGAAAACCACTGTCTGAAGAATACTGCTAGCGCGATCATTTGAGGAGTTGCTGACCTATGTTGTACATAGTGGTCGTTGTAGGAGACACGCTGACCGTTTTCCAGGTTCACGGAGAGATGAGTGAGTGTTGGTCCTCTCTCATGCACGGAAAATCCAAAATTGGCCAACGCAAACTCATCACCACTTAAGATATATGGCCATCTCGTATTTTCGGTTCTCTTAGCCGTATCTTGAGTGAATTAACAGCATAATCGCTACCCTTGTGTGTGTACATACATTATCATTCAATGACTTAATTCAGTTGTTCTATTTAACGTTGATATGTGGGTTAAGTATCTTAATCAGGATATTAATCTAGTGAAGTCTTTATAATTTCCGCGATCCTTCAACAAATTGTAGTTTCGAAGCAGATGAGTCAATATTTGAACCAGATTTATAGGTGGTTACCCGTCCGTCGTTTTGGTTAAAATGAAATTTATGAGGTTCTTAGCGTAACCCGGGAAACACCAAGAGGAGTTGATCGATTTAGTTTCTAATTTTTATTGGTGTATTTTTTTGTTTTTTTTGCAGCACTCACACTTGCTTGCTTACACTTACTAAACACTTGCAGCTAGAACACAAAGTACCTCTATACATATTATATGTGGCCTGTCTCTCGTACTGGGAAGAAAAATTTTTTTACGGTTCTTGAATTTATTTCTACGTGTTATCATGGGCCTGCAGAAAAACGTGATATTTAAATGCTAGAGGCTTGAATGTCCTTTGAAAAATCAAAGGACACTCTCACCGATCTCTGGTTGTCAAAGAAATATGCTTTTGTTGATTTAAGAGAAACATGTGAGATTTTACAGCTAAAAATATGATTTTAAGACAAATACTAAGCGTAATAGAAAATTAATTGAAAAAATTAGAAACTTCATTTATTCAACCATCCGATAAAAAAAATTCCAGCCCTCTGTCTTGAATGGAATTACTTTAAATAAGCAAAAAATGAGACCACTGCACCAAACTCAATGCCAGCGGCCACCCGGATCCATCTAAGGGCTCATTCAGAGGTTTTTGGGGACCCTGAGGGTACTTTAACATAGCCTATGTTCTGCCCAGACACATTTCCTATCTATATACCAAATATCAGCTCAATCCGTCTAGTATGTTTTGTGTGATTGAGCAACAGACAGACACACCATTGCATTTTATATATTAGTGTGGATGTCGATAGTTTTTTAAAGTTCCTATTTGTTACTGAGAATTTGGTGATATTTCTGATACCCAAATATGAAAGGCTAATGGCTTTTCAATGAAGATCTTCTGCCAGCGTGGACATTGGCTAGCGGTTTTTTTAACGTCGGGTGGGAAGATAGCTGAGATCATGCCTGCATCACTCTAGTACGAAATTGGGATGCTAACGTGCAGACCTTCCGCAATCTGCCACGAGTTTTTATTTCGTATAATGGTTCATAAGGACATAAATGCATTTAGAATCTACGCTGAAAATTCCAGTTTTCCTTCTTTTAATATGTAATTGAATGTTCAATGAAATGAAAGTTCGCAATTTCTCATCAATACCTCATACTCTTCCAACATATTTCTTACCCGTGAACTAGGTATTCCAACTAAATGAAGACGTTTTCATATCCACCCATGGTGGAGAAAGAATTAGGGAAATTGGATGTTTCACTGGCCCCTGCGATGGGACCGGAGAGATTAGGATGTGGGATTGAAAGGGCGGACATTGGGAGGGTAGAAATCCTGTGTAATGAAGGCCGACTGAGCTTTGATACCGCCTGCTTAATTATTGCTGGGGGCGTTCCATGCGACCATCTGATAAATTATCCCTGTGGCCACCATCTTGCTTTTGATGCTTTTAAACTTCCAACGGGAGTATTATTTCCTTATCTCTTTCATGCCAGATGCTCCTCTGTGAGAAGTCAATTGGACCTATCACCATAACTTATCTTTATCGATCCATCTCGGTCTAACAAATCTCGACCTCCTTCGAGTGTATCTGTCTGAGTGTATGTGGAGCTCGCTGCTCCTTGATCTGAACGCCCTCCATGCGTGAACTCCGGCAAAGGGACGGCAGACCAATTCAAATGGATGGCTGTGGTGTGACGTGAGCTCTTGAGGCACCCTTGGTTATGAACTGCGAGCAGTTCGATTGCCTGGCTCAATAAATGTTGCACCACCGCTATTAGGTATAGGCGAACAGCAAGTGTGTTGTGAGAAAACAAATTTTAATACATTTGACAACGCTTTTAAAACCTTTGCGAGTTTACCTTTTTTGGAATTCATTTTATCAATAGGTCTCAGATTAAAGATGTCGGTCTTAAATTTCGACTATCTTTTCTGTGCTCCTTCCATAAAATACACCAGTAATACATTAGTACACTAATTCACTTTACACCAATCATCATCTCAAGCCAACAACCTTGATATTAGTTTCACGCATCTCCCCACTCGATTTTCCTCTTGGTTAGCCTCTTCATATTAATATAATTATTCCCTTTCACCTCCATCACAACTTTTCCATGCATCTCAAGCAACTTTCCTTCTATGTCTTCGAATTCACTTCTTCCTCGATGATTATCTTCTTCAGACCATCATATCTCAAGATATGGCCAATTAAGTTGCTCCGTTTTCTTTTTATTGTTTACAATAGGCTTCTCTTTCTTTCTTTCTTTCTAAAATTTCTTCCTTAGTTACACGATCGATCCATTTAATCTTCATCAGTGTTCCCTTGCACCACATTTCGAATGTTTCTCACGTCTTTTTCTGCTATTTTTATTGCCTAAAGGCTAAATATACAAAAAGTAACCTTCTTTAGTTTGATAATAGTGCCTTTGTCCATGAGAGTGTAATAGTAAAACATAAAACATCCATATGAGGGCGAGAAAGTTGAGTGAATTAAAATCTACTTCACTCCTTCAGCGTTATTCGGTGATTCTTATAATGTGAACTCGATTAAATACTACGTAGGACTAGTATTTGAGTAAATGAGTGCTTTTAGCATTTGCTTTCTATCACACCCACTCTCCCGTTAACGTACAAATACAATGTGTAGAAAGGGAACGTTTTACAGCCTTTGAGATGCCGTAAATAAAATTTTTTTATAGTGGTAAATTTCATTACTTCTCCATATTTTTCCAGAAGGTTTTGAAATTGCTCATCTCGCTTTTAAAGGTTTGGTTACCTCCTAAGGGAGTGGTTCAATAAAATAACTATACTGCTGATTGTAGTGGAATGGATTTCCTTGGAATGGAGCTCTGACCTGACTCCAGAATCTCTAGTTAACTCCTTGAAGATGAATGTTGTAGGAATTTGGGTATTTTCATTGGTGATGGTGCATTATAAATGCGGGAGAAGAGTTAGTGGAACAGGCAATTGTGCTTTAAGGGACGTGAAGGAATATAATATGCAGCATGTAACGGCAATATATGTAAAAAATATCATGCGAAGTAATGGAATATAATGTGTATTCTAAACTATTAATGGAATATGATATGAAAACTAGGATATAATAGAGAGGTTCAATGGCTGAAATGATGGTGTAGGAGCTACGAGAAATATAAAGATGCACATTATGCGAAGTATTGGTAGATCTGGATGAAATGAATGCTTTGCAGAATTCATAATGTTGTAGGACACCAATAGTAAAAATAATTTTGCAAGTGTCGGATTAGGATCGTGGTAGCCTCGTGGGTAAGGTGCCGAGGTACGAACCGAAGGGCCCCAGGTTCAAGGTAGAACCTTTTCTAAACAATGTAGAAACCTCTCTAAACACCCCAACTCACGATGACATTTTCTGACTGTCAGATTTTTGTGGGATATCGCAGGAGGCCCTGGGATAGGAAATGTCCTCCCTACCCTCAATGTGTGCCAACACGTCAATGGCTTATTACGGAGTGAGCTCTGAACACTGAGTGATGTGTGAAGGAAATAATGCAATACCTGTAGAGAATTCAAATTGTGTATACTAATTTAATGTTCACGTATTTTTCCAGCTATCCTTGACTGTTATGATATTTATATTGTAATTGTAACAGTTAGAGTTCATCCTGTCATTATGTTCCTCATGTGGAATGAAATTTAATCATAACAAATAAATGAAGTCTCAAATGCAACCATCCCGAAAAAAGGTTAGAATCCAAAGTACGAACGCCACTGGTCTAAATAGATCAAAATACGCTTGAAAACTCGATCAGTATTTGGTACACCTAATTTTAATGAGTACTTATGAAAGAAGCGGTTACTGATGACAAATTTATAATCGCATGTGAAATGAATAACACACATGAAAATTTAAGTGAATTAACTTTCCTGTTTTTTAAGGACTGCGTGTAATGGATGTCTGTTCTTTTATAGTAAGTAGCTGAAAACATTCCTATACGTAGTGTCTACCCCTAATTCTTTTCGATGCTTGATTTGATCCTCATTATTATTCCTAAATATTGTTGTATAAATAGCCGAGAAGCATATACTTTGTTTTGGAAAGTTCTACCTGTCATGCCTACTTTTTAAGGCAAACATACCATTTTGCGATACCGTTCCCGATAACACGTGTGCTCCATCCCATATTGGAGATGACCGATGTCCGCCTTCGGAATATCCTTCACGTTGGAAGTGACCTCGAGTCCTGGGCGTGATTTATGACCGTGAATTGACCGAGGCATAAATCTGTGCGAAGTAGGACCCTAGACATTTTCTTGAAATCCATTTCACGGACGCTGTAGAATGGGCGGCGTTGTTCCCGCGCACAGAGGTACGAATTTGATTCATTATGATAAACTCAATCATAAATAGACTAGCTTTAAGGGTAATTTATTGATTTCCTTCGTTTTAATGTTAATATTTTCCGTAATATCTTGCACTTTTGATGTCGTAAATGTTGTTGGATAAAATAAGGGACGAAGGAAATGCTCGCTTTAGTTTATCTTTAATTAGGAAGGCACGCGTTATTGGTGAAATGCATGCTATTGCGCTCTAAACGTGTGATAGGTATTCAGGAAAAGCGATAACAATTTTCAATTATATCCAATGCCCTGAATTTTTTCACTTTTTAAACAGCATTTACTAGTGTGGATTCGAGTGCCTAATTTAAAATTAGAATCGCAATTTATTTTTCACCATTTAATTTTTCCACCACGAAACCAAAAGAAGCAACACCATACCACAGTTAGTTTGTCAGAAAGCATTTAAATCCGTTCCTATGCCATCATTAATTCTCCCACTTATTTTACTTACCTATATTATATATTTTTTTCGAGGCCAGAGGTAATTTTTGCAGAAACAAATTACTTTTTTCCGCTAAAAGAGTTCTGATTCATATTGAGGTATGTAAACTGCGGAGATTAAATGTCACCATTTTCATAGAAGCGAATAACACGGTAACTCCAGTCTATATTCCTCTCTAGGAATTTGCACTATATATGCTGCTTTAGCTGTAACCATGAGATTTTACCGAAAGTCAGAAAAAAAGCACAAACTTTCCAGGGACGTTTGTTTATCTGGAGTGAATAAACGGCCAAGTTTACCTCTTAATTCATTAGCCTCAATTCACGGGCTCCTAGCCAGCAATCTCATTCCTGTCCACCATTACGTCTGCCTTGCCTGTTGTTTTTTGCTCCTGGCTCAGCAGACGTTTCAATTACGCTGGAACTCTGAGGTGTACACATTTCACTCGCCCACATTTTTTCCACCGAGGCGGTCGCCAATAGAACAATCTCCAATTCGATCAATTGCCTCCCGCGAGCCCTTAACTCTCTTTTCTTCCTCCAAGACCTGCCTATATCTCTCTTTTCCATCCCTCGTCTACCTTCCTTCTCTAAGTCAACTGCACTTGAACCTCTCCTGCATTTCCTTACCGTCAGTTCCGTAGCTATTCCCCCTCGGGGCAGGAGGAATTGAGTCTAGGAGAATCTCTCCCTCTCTCTCGCGGTGCACACATAAATAAAAGCACTAACGAAGGAGTCGTTAATCGGGGTAATGTCTTTCGGTACGATAGTCACCGACAATGTATTGGGAAGTCACGATAGTCGTTGCGAGTTTTTCCTCACACTGTCGCCTTCCATTCTTCACCTCTCCTCTGCTCCAAAGTCTCTCCTCCTCATCTCTTTGCCGCTCTCCATCCCATCCCCTGTTTCCTTCCGTTCTCAATCTTTTTCCATCCATCCCAGTCCACGGCGGCGCTGCGTCGGAATGAGGAGGAGATGGAGGATGTGCGCGGACCAGACACTTGGTGCCGTTTTTGTTCTTTTCCGCCCCTCCTCCCTTCCTTTGTTTTATTTCGTCGTGGTGGCTCCTGGGAGCGGCGTCCGTCGGCGGCGGTGGAGACTGGGGAAGTTTTATTCCTTCCCCTTACTGTCCGCGGTCAGTGGGAGTCCGCGACGACCATTGTTCTCCTTCTCTGAGGATTGTTTCTATTCTTGAGGGAACGTACCCTTCGGTTGAGGGATGAAGACGGGGTTGGCGTTTGAGATAGATGAGATTGCTGCTAAGGAATGATGGAGTCACGTGGCCGTCGTGAGATGTCATCATCTCACTCGTTATTTTACGTCTGCAAGTCAAAGCGATAAGTGTTCACATAGTGCCTGATAATAAAGCTCTCGACTTGTATGTACCTAGTCCATACTACTTTTGCTATACTAATGTCAATGAATTGGCATATCGTCCATTTGAAACAGGTCTATCCTTAGTTGAGCGTTAGACTTCAGATATCGGAAATTTCACTTGACAAAGAAGTAAAAGAAGGCTATTAGAAATAGAGGGTGTTTGTGGCCATTCTTCGTTCGTCCATTTCTTAATTCATAACGCAAAAATCCAATGAGGTGAGATTTCACAATTATAGCTTATTGGCACCTCCAATTATATGCCATAATTTGCTCGATGAAAAGCCAGGAATTGACAAATCCTGCTAACATGGGTGAAGTAGGACTGGCTGCAGCTCTGCGGTGCACAAAACTGTGAGAAGCCACCCCATAACAGCAGGGGTATCTGATAATAAAACCATTTTATCTTTTATAGAAATCAAAATCAAATTGTAGTTTTACGAATATTCACTCAAAGATACTCAAATGCAAGCAGGGAATTTGAAATTAAGTCAACCAAGCTCATCACAGGCGTAGATGATCTGTGGGTGCAATAAACTTCCTTTCACCGATGTCTCACCTAAAACTCTCTCTTGATGCTCACCATACCGTCCTCTTGTTCTGCTTCCCTGAGGTAATGTCACTCATTGGACCAGAAAATGTCTTACATCAGGGATGCAGCCCTTATAGCTTATGTTTTTTCTCCCTGTAATCTATATTATGTACCTTACCTAATCAAACCATGCTTAACGTGCCACAATCACATCTTTTTAAAAGTAAATTATAAAGTTTTATATAGATTGGGCGCATTGAAAAAAAACTCATTTATATTTCCCTGATTACATTGCAGCTATCATGCCTAGGAATTAATCTACGAGACCTGATGTTAAATTCAACCACTTCCACACTGATCAACAGGGCCATGACTTTTTGGAGTTCTGATTTAAGTGAACAGAGGGTATCATTCCCACCTAAAGCATTTCACTCTCCAGAAATTGCTAATTTTCGAGCAGGCCTCTCACATATCAAGTTCCGGTTATCTAATTACCACCACCGTTTTCCATTCTCGAGGGGCCATACTCATTTGCCCAACACCACCCATCTACTCCGGGGTGGACTTAACTTCGCATGAGATTCACAGTTTTTGAAATTCGCAGTTATAGGGAAGAAGGTTAATTTCATTTCCCGAAGCTTCCGGAGGCTTCCCTTAAATATCTCGGATCTAGGGAATAATATCATCGCTTAGCTATTTAGCAAGGGGTGATACTGAGTTCTCTGAAAGCACTGCTCAATATGGTAAGGACCTTCAGTCTCCCCCCACCTCCCCTTACCCGCATGGCTTCAGAAAATGTGTGGCTAACTCCATTTTATGATAGTTTAAGGCTTATAATCTGCTAGATTATCTTTGAAGTGAATGCATTTGCTTCAAATTTTGGAAATGTAATGGTTTAGAGTCGGTATCTAAAAGAGGTTCAACTTTCAAGTCCCCTTTACGTTACGTATAGGACTAGTTTCTCAGTAAATAACTATATTTTATAATCTTCACTGCACGTAAATATGCACATTACTGAACTAGACATGATTTTACACTGTTGCATTGTTTCCATTCCATCTGGATGAGGTCACAATCATCTGGCTCTATGTAGGAAAGAAATACCATGTGATGGAGGACCTCTCGTGATGTGCGCTCTTGGAAAGGTTTCATAGGGTCATTTTCTTTTGGCCATGAAAATTATACTCCTCGTGTTTACTGGTGTCTTCAAATATATCTTCAGATATCCTGCTTCCATGTAGCATCATTTTTAATCGAAGGCTTCTCACTACCATTCCAGGCTATGATGTTACCCTAAATGTTTGCTATCCATTGACGTGGTGTTTACGGCTTTAAAATTGTTCATACGATTACTATAAACAATGGAAATAATAACATGTACTAGCAGACCTGCAGCCTGCTTTGCAGCTAGTCTCTGTCTAGTGTCTTCTTGTGGTGAACTTTGTGTTCTAGTGTCAAATGAGATTTTACAGTGTTTGGAAACTACTGATGACACATTACCAATAGGTGGCAGTAGTGCTTGTGCTTCAGGCAGGCAGTTAGTGCTTTACTACTCAAAGTAGTCTTTGCATTTTTTTACACTTTTGTGCACCAACTTTTCATAAGCATTTCGTATGCAGAGAGAAGGAAATGGCTCTTTTATAAATAGAGAAATGTGTCCTCCTCTAATTATCTTACACGTTTCTGTACTTTTTTCTGCACCATATTTTCATTATATATTGTCTCCCACTCTCAAAACCACGTTTTTTTTGCATTTTTCTCTGTGCCTCAAACTGCTCAAAATCCAAAGCTACTACCAAATCGTACGGGCAGAGAAACCACACTCATCGGACCAAACGTCACTCTTTTAGCTCAAAGCCTGGGAGAGAACAAAACAAAACGAATACAGACTGACTGACTTGCTACAAAATTACACCCAAACTGATACAAAGGTGGCGGCGATATTTTTCTGGGATCATCTGGGTGGTTTAAAAATAGAATTGGTCCTCATAGCCTTTTCAAATATTTTAGCTGAGTATGTAAGTGAATGTCTTTTTTTTAATTGATGAAAAATGGAATGTTCTAGGAGGTTTTAATATAGTCTATCTATTGGTTTTGCCGTATTATTTGGTAAATACTATACCCAGAGTGATACAAAGGTTGGTGTAATATATTTCTGGAATTGTCTCAGTAGATTTATATTAGAATTGGTTTTTTGAGCTCTTGGAAATATTTTAGGTAAATCACCTTCTTGTATAATGTGTAAAATATTGGATGGATCGCAAACACCACTTAATATTTGGGGATCTGAGCAAGATATTGGGTGACAATTCAAACGTATCAATTGCGTTCTAAAATTTCTTCAGAATGAATTTAGTACCCAAAACTTAAGACGCATTGTAATCTTCCCTACAGCTCTAAATGATTCTTTCTAAATGAACTCTTTTGCCATATGACCAATACAGAGTTGAGCCTATCGTGTCCACTCATAGTTTACACACTTTCTAAGTAATCTACATACTTACCAAGCATTGTTTCTCTAATACTTGTTTTAAATCTGGTTTATTAAAGGTGCGAAATGACCTTAGTGGTCACAGAACCTTAAGATAGTTATATCATTCTTTTAGGTGGAGATATATGTGAATGTTTTATTTTAAATTGATAAAAAACGGAATGGTTTGGGTGTAGGACAGCCATTGATAATTTTAAAATGGTGAGTGTATTTTCGAATTAACCTGCTGATTTAGCAACACACATTAATACATAATAAACATTTATAGCCTTCTTTCAACTATTAGAAAATTACTTTTAAACGCCTAGCTTTGAAATTCACATTTCATACACAAGATTGGGGCCGGTAGGCAAAAATTGTTTTTTATCACTATCTGCATATCGAAAATGTCAATTAATATTTTCATGCTTACAAAATTGATTGATGAAACTAATTCCACTTTCTTCAACTTCTTCAAACAAATTTTTGTTCCTTTACCAAAAACGTAAACACATCTACTTAGCAACGTAAAAAAAATTTTCATAGCAACTTGATTCTCATGTTAAAAGATCGAGAAAACACCAATTTTTCTTTTGAATTTTTCTCTGCACCACTAACGGCTAAAAATCCAAAACTATTACCAAATAATACAGACAGAGAATCCACTTTCAACGCGTCAAACCTCATCCTTTTAGCTCAAATTTTGGGAGAGAACGAAAAAAACGGATACAGAATGACGGTCTGACTGACTGACAGACACGCTACAAAATTAATGTATATAGATAATGAACTTTCCTACACTTTACTTACGCTTAAGTGAGATCCGTCAGACCTTGTCTTACGATTTTCAGCATTTCGTTGGAGGATAATTGGTACATGGCTTGGTATTCCTCCAGCTCACTGATGTATCGCATAGGCCTAGCTCCTCTCCTACCGTCAAAATATGGAATCTTCATCATCACTCCTGGTGATTGAATTGCGGTTGAGTTTCGCGAACACTGCAGCCTTATCTTTTCCGCTTCACTCCGCGCTATTATTCGTACTTTTCCTTGCAGTTCCGACTCTTCCTTCAATTTTTTTGCGGTCAGCAGCTGCATCCTATCTTCATTCTCCTTCATCTTTTCTGTGATATTCCTCACTTCCTCACGCGTTTCTATCGCCAAGCTTTCATAATCCTTTAGCTTTTCCTTGACATTATATAAATCCTTCCGTGTTTCCGCCGCTATACTTTGGACATTATTATTCGCCTCCTCGCGGACAGCCTCTATCTCTGCGCGCCTTTCTGCTTTTTCCTCTTCTATCCGCGTATTCATCCTAACTTCTGCTCCTTTCAGCTGTTCCGCCTGCTCCCTCAAGATTGTTCTTAGCAGCTCCGCCTGCTCCTTCTGTCTTCTTTCTTCTCTCCGTCTTCTCTCTTCTTCTCGTTCCCTTTTCTCCTTGATTTTCTCTTCCTTTAACCAAGCCCATAAATCCATCGTTGTTGGAGTCCTGTCTTCGACTTCGAATTTGTGAGATTCAATGTCAACTCCCTGTTCCTCGAGAGCAGATCTAAGCCTACCGACCAATTCATTTTTAACTCCTTCGGTGCCTAACCCTAGTTTCTTCAATTCCTCCTGCACCTCGGCCTTCTTCAACTCGAACAGACTTTTACTTGCTCGAAACATCTTATACAATTACACCGTTACTACTACCACTTAATCTGTAGTAATTTTCCCGATGTCTAATTTTCTCTCGCGTTCTCTAACGTGAACACTTCCTTCTCTACACCTCTCAGGTTCTCCTCGTGGTATCTATTAAACGTAAGCTAGCACTCAACCCCATACGTCTAATATTTTATCGTGCTCACACGTTGGGCGCCATAAATGTAATTTATCCTTTTCAATTTGATTTATCTCCACACACAACAACAAAATATAAACATTTATAATAATAAATTACCCTCACAACATATCACTTTCACTCTTGGTATCTTCAGGCTCAATTTTTACAGGCCATAGATCACTTCACGAGCCATTTCACTTTTCACTTTCACTTAAAATATAGCCAGTACCCTCTTAAAAATAAGTACCTACATAATAGTGGGGAGTGGACCGCTTTATCCCTTTAGTTTATCTGGAGTTTCTAGCTGAGGCGATCCCCGTCTCCTTGGGTTAATCCTGGCTTCTCCGCCATGCCACTTTCCACTTCACTGTTGTCAGACCATCAGACTCGAAGCTAGACGCCCCTTCACTGTTCTTGGACTATCAGACTCGCCTAGAAGACACTTCCCTCTTCTTGGACTATCAGCCTTCACCTTCGTTCCACTCCTCGACTAGCCGCCTCGAAGCCTCGCAGCAGCCCCCCAGCACCAGCCGCCTCTCTTTATATCGGCACTTCTTAATTGTTAACGCCCGGCCATAATTAGTCTCCCTCCGTAACCTGCCGCGAGTTCAACAATAGCCTGCGAGACAATTTCTATTCTTGGGAATGCAACTCCCGAATGACCTGAAACACCAGGCTCAATGACAAATTGGCCATTGTCGAGGCCGACGCCATATTTCCCTATGTCTCCGTATAAATATTCTGTACAAAAACCAACATGGCGGCTCTCCAACTCCCCAGCATGCCATGGCTAAATTTTGATACGTTACATCTGCCCCGTCGAAAGCAAATATTATATCCTATAAGATTTTCTTTCGAAGCCTCTAATTAAAATAAAGCGTCGCCCCGGCGCCTCTAAAGATCGTTCTACCCCTGAAATTGGTCCACATCCACTATGTTTACATACATTCATAAAATACAATAAATGCAATTATACCCTTCTTTAAAACATCAACTTTACCTTTAAAACATAACATACAAATATTCAAAACAAATGTCATATGCCCTCTTCAAATTTAACATCTTTAAAATAAGTTATACATTTTACATAAAACATTGGGTCATATGTAATTTCCAAATGTACATATTTAAACATGCAAGTGCGTAACCATCACTAAAATAGTTTCAGGTAATCAAAGGAATCACACTTTGCTACACATCAAACATAAAATCTCCTTCACCTTTAAAGTTATACATTATAACTGTCAGCCTCATCATATTGAGTCCAAATGTTCATTCACCCAGCTGACTTCACTTAAACACCAATTTAGTAACCGTAGGTCCACTCCCTCACCGCACATATACAAAGTTTTAATCACAAGCCCTTACTTTGTTACACCTCTGCGACCTTGCGATAAAATGTGTACAAATGGCGCGGTAAATCTGTGTCTGCCGACGCTTGCTTACAATGTAACTAGAAAATCGCATAACTGAGCGCTTATTTTCTTACGTTCTCAGTCCTTACTCAACTGTGCTTGCGCGATGTTCTGTGTGGAGTTGGTTTCTTGTGCGTTTTGTTGTGAGTGCAGTGATTTCTACGTATGGTTTCATGTGGGATACATGGAAAGTTCCTCGTTCCGTTTGTGCATAGTGGAACCCGATCTCCTATCTCGAAGTTATTCCCTCTCTGTTGTGTTTTACTTGAGCGTAGCACCCTTCCTTTCTGCCCCTTTGTTTTGATTCTACGCTGGAATCTTTCAACTAACCCTGGAATATCTTCCTTTTCTTGGGTGCTGTCTGCCATCAGACAAGGTAAGTCGTCCTCAAAATTGAGATAACACTTCTTTACTTCCTTTCCACGTACGTAGTCAAGTGCTCTGACTAATGCGTTACTGCTAATTGCACAGCCAAACGGCCCTCTAGTAAATTGGTATATAAATCCTTCAAAGTAAACTGCACAATACTTCCGAGAATCTCGATGTAGTTGAATTTGGTAGAAGCTTTGCGTGAGATCTAAAGATGTCATGTATTTTACGTTAGCACAATCTTGAAATATTTCTTGAGGCGTACTTGACGTAGCGTAATCCGGCTTCATCATCTTATTCACCGCCCTCGCATCCAGACATAGCCTTATTGAGCCATCCTGCTTCGGTAAACATATCAGGGGTGATACATATCGTGATGTACTCTTTTCTATGAGTCCCTGCTCCAACAGCTGATTAATAGCGTGGCGTGCCTTCGCACGGTAATTTAGCGGTACATTGTAACTTTTCCCGTGGAACTCCTCGTCACCTTTTATCTCCACCTTATAATAATACCCCTTTATTTTTCCGGGCGTATTTCTGAAAATCTCCTTCTCCTTATAAATAATACCCGCTAATTCTCTAAACTCCTTCTCCTGTAAATCGCTGATGCTTCTCATGCTGTTGTGGATTTCCTCCATAGAAACTGTATCTTCTCTCTCCTCATACTGCCCCTGTTTAATTGCCATTATTAGCTTCAGTGACGACTCCGTAGGCATTCCGAATCTTCTTTCTTCCATCTTCCGCCCTTGCCTCAGGATTATGGTGCTTTTATTATAATTAATCTCCGCTTTCAGCATCTCTAATGTATCCGTGCCCAATATTAACGGCTTCACTAGATTAGGTATGATGGTGCAATTAATTACTACATCAATCTTCCCTATGTTTATTGTGGGAAAGATTTGTTTACTAATTCTCCCGCTCCTCCTACCTATTGCTCCGATCACCTGAATTCCCCGTATTGGTACCTCTAATACACCTTTGAATACCTCTGGATTCTCCGTAATTGTGTTCTCATTCAGACATGTGATTTCTGAACCGGTGTCCACTAGTGCCTTAAACTTCCGCCCCCCTATTTCCACTACAATTTCCGGACACTTGTTTTCTTCATGCGATCCGTGTTCCTTTTCTTCTTCGGGTATGCATAATATATTCCTGACTTCCTTGTCGCATTTGCTCCTGTCTCCTCTATTTCTTTCTTCGGTCCCCATTTCTCTGGCTAATATCGTGTCGGGACTGCTTGCACGACTTGCCACTTCGCGTTTCCCTGCTCTTCATGCCTTTCTTCACTACTCCCGGAGTTTTCCACAATCATCGTGCGGATGTTTGCATTCTCCCTGGGTGGTCTTTCTTCGTAACTCCGTCCATCCATTTGTTCTCGGCTGCTGTACCGTCTCACCGAAGATGTCTGCCTCTGCTTGCCGGATGGATTAGGTTGATATCTATTACCATTTTGATTCTGAGGTGGTGGGTTGTATCCACGGCCTCTAGAATCAATTCTCCTTTCCTCGGTTCCTGTCCATCTTCTTCGGCTCTCTTCCTTCGTCTCCTGTATCGGCTGCGGAACCACCCTATCGTATCGGCTGAGCAATGACAATAATCGTGGGATGGTGTTTATTTGCTGCGATATGATTGCCGTGTTGACCTCCGGACCAAAATGATGCTCCAACCTATAGATTATTTCCTCGTCCTCCATCGGTGGCCTTAGTTCCTTTGCAGTGCTTATTCGGGATGTTGCGTATTCCACTCGGCTGATATTCCCTCGTTCAACGTACCGGCCGGAATCTAGCGTCCTCCGAACCTCCATCTGCTGCTCACGCCCCCAATACTGCATCATAAACAGCTGTGTGAACTGCTCTACGTCTTCTAGTAGATGTGAGATAGCGGTTAACCATTCGCCTGCAGATCCCGTCAGACCTTGTCTTACGATTTTCAGCATTTCGTTGGAGGATAATTGGTACATGGCTTGGTATTCCTCCAGCTCACTGATGTATCGCATAGGCCTAGCTCCTCTCCTACCGTCAAAATATGGAATCTTCATCATCACTCCTGGTGATTGAATTGCGGTTGAGTTTCGCGAACACTGCAGCCTTATCTTTTCCGCTTCACTCCGCGCTATTATTCGTACTTTTCCTTGCAGTTCCGACTCTTCCTTCAATTTTTTGCGGTCAGCAGCTGCATCCTATCTTCATTCTCCTTCATCTTTTCTGTGATATTCCTCACTTCCTCACGCGTTTCTATCGCCAAGCTTTCATAATCCTTTAGCTTTTCCTTGACATTATATAAATCCTTCCGTGTTTCCGCCGCTATACTTTGGACATTATTATTCGCCTCCTCGCGGACAGCCTCTATCTCTGCGCGCCTTTCTGCTTTTTCCTCTTCTATCCGCGTATTCATCCTAACTTCTGCTCCTTTCAGCTGTTCCGCCTGCTCCCTCAAGATTGTTCTTAGCAGCTCCGCCTGCTCCTTCTGTCTTCTTTCTTCTCTCCGTCTTCTCTCTTCTTCTCGTTCCCTTTTCTCCTTGATTTTCTCTTCCTTTAACCAAGCCCATAAATCCATCGTTGTTGGAGTCCTGTCTTCGACTTCGAATTTGTGAGATTCAATGTCAACTCCCTGTTCCTCGAGAGCAGATCTAAGCCTACCGACCAATTCATTTTTAACTCCTTCGGTGCCTAACCCTAGTTTCTTCAATTCCTCCTGCACCTCGGCCTTCTTCAACTCGAACAGACTTTTACTTGCTCGAAACATCTTATACAATTACACCGTTACTACTACCACTTAATCTGTAGTAATTTTCCCGATGTCTAATTTTCTCTCGCGTTCTCTAACGTGAACACTTCCTTCTCTACACCTCTCAGGTTCTCCTCGTGGTATCTATTAAACGTAAGCTAGCACTCAACCCCATACGTCTAATATTTTATCGTGCTCACACGTTGGGCGCCATAAATGTAATTTATCCTTTTCAATTTGATTTATCTCCACACACAACAACAAAATATAAACATTTATAATAATAAATTACCCTCACAACATATCACTTTCACTCTTGGTATCTTCAGGCTCAATTTTTACAGGCCATAGATCACTTCACGAGCCATTTCACTTTTCACTTTCACTTAAAATATAGCCAGTACCCTCTTAAAAATAAGTACCTACATAATAGTGGGGAGTGGACCGCTTTATCCCTTTAGTTTATCTGGAGTTTCTAGCTGAGGCGATCCCCGTCTCCTTGGGTTAATCCTGGCTTCTCCGCCATGCCACTTTCCACTTCACTGTTGTCAGACCATCAGACTCGAAGCTAGACGCCCCTTCACTGTTCTTGGACTATCAGACTCGCCTAGAAGACACTTCCCTCTTCTTGGACTATCAGCCTTCACCTTCGTTCCACTCCTCGACTAGCCGCCTCGAAGCCTCGCAGCAGCCCCCCAGCACCAGCCGCCTCTCTTTATATCGGCACTTCTTAATTGTTAACGCCCGGCCATAATTAGTCTCCCTCCGTAACCTGCCGCGAGTTCAACAATAGCCTGCGAGACAATTTCTATTCTTGGGAATGCAACTCCCGAATGACCTGAAACACCAGGCTCAATGACAAATTGGCCATTGTCGAGGCCGACGCCATATTTCCCTATGTCTCCGTATAAATATTCTGTACAAAAACCAACATGGCGGCTCTCCAACTCCCCAGCATGCCATGGCTAAATTTTGATACGTTACAGGTTGCTTCAAAAATTCTTTGAATAATTGTTAAAGATTACATAAAAAATTCGTACGAGCATTGAAATTTCCTTTGGGATAAATGAATGTATGGAATGTTTACCTCAGTGATAACGTGGGACTGGGAATTCTTATGGGATATTTGATTAAGAAAACAGTCGTATATATGAGTTGGATTATTTTTCATGGCAACAGATCCATCAGTGTTTCGTACTGGTTGGCGAGGGAAAAAGCTTTGTGCTTCAAATGTTGAAATTCCAAACATGCGCGATTGATTCGAAGAAGCTTTATTTATGACCGGCAGCCCAGAGGCGACGAGATGCACGGAAAAAGCAAAACACAACAAAAAATATCTTCCTTAGGACAAATAAATAACAAACTTTCCTTTTCCATTCTACCAACGCTACTTTTTTTCACCGCTCGTATTAATTGGAATTCCGAAAGTCCATCACACTTCGGGAAAATGGCCAACCATCACATATCCAGGCTGGACGGTGATGGGGACGACGGATGACTCCGAGACAGTTTGTGATATATAGGTTTTAATCCCTATGGGGAAGAGGAAGGGGACGGAGTGAGTTTTCATACGATTGCATGCCACATAAAAAAAGGAACTTTGATGGAGGCTCTGAGAAATAGGCCAGATGATGAGCGCGACGAGTTAATGCGAAGAACGGATGATACTCGGAAAGAGATTAACTTCGGAAACGATAAGGAAATCCAAAGAGAAATCAAAGGAGAAAAATAAACAAATCCTATAAGCTGCGTGAGCAGGCCCAAGATCTGCTACAATCATTACGATTTATTTTCAGCCTCAGTTGGTTACGGAATATCAAGGGATATGCATGCGGAATATCTAGACCTTTTTTCAGATTTATAGTCTACCTGGGCGAATTTTATGCTAGTAGCCACCACTTTTCAGTTAAAGTATGCTCACTGCGTAGTCTTTCTGAGCCATAAAGCAGCGGAAATGTGAACCTGGTAGCATTGTATTGCGCCCGCAACGTCAATGTTTCGTGCAAAACCTACGGAAATACGAAAATACAATCATTTTCGCGCAGTGATTTCTCGTGTAGAATTTTTCATGACCTCCCATACTAGAGTGGGAATAGGCATGATAAAATGATAAATCACGGAAAGTCGAGGTCTGGTAGGAGGGAAAAATGAAAATAAACGGATAGACGGGAATGATTAGGGCAGGCGGGGCCGTTGCACCCGACCAGTCTGGTTATTGCTCTCTTTTTGATTTTTTTTCCGCTCCTCCATGCCCTCGTCCCTCTCATCCCTCCCTTTGCACCCCGGAATATCAAACCCCTTCCCTCGTCCTCGCCCCTCTTCTCTCCCCGTACCATTCACCCTTTTTCCCCAAGGAAAAAGGATCCATCGCCACGCTCCGCAAGCAGATCCCTGGACCCTGCCGCCCCCTCCACCAATTCTCTTCTTCGAAAGCTCGTCGCCCACCTATTCTATTCCTTTCCTTCGTTCGCGCGGCTCCCCCGCATTTTCCCTTCAACCCCCACCCCCTCCATGCCAACAAAACTCCCCACTCGTGTGTGTACCTGCCGTCTCCACGTCCACCCCACCCCCTCCCCCGCGATTCTTCTCCCCCCGTCCCCTTCAGCTCCCTCTTTGCGCGACGGCGGTCTCCCTCTCTATTCTGCTGTATTGTTCCACCGACGTAGGCCTCATCCATAAACTAAAACCGAGCCGGTCCCGCCGATTGTTCTTCGTTCCCCGGCACAAGTAGACGGAAGGGAATCTCTGGATGCACGGAGCGGAGGGCGAGGCGATGGGGAGAAAGAGAGAGAGCATGGCGGGTGCCCGTGGTATGAACTGGGGAATAAAAAGATGCGGTGTGGCTGGCTTGTGAGGGACAGAAGGGTGGTGGGGCGGTGGAACAAAACGTCGAGGTACGTTTGGTGGGAGAAAAAGAAAGAGAGAGAGAGGGAGATGGGAAAAGATAGGAATTGAAAAAAAAACAGATTTCGTCTGACACGTGACGTCCTAATTCTTAATTCTTCGGACTAGGTGATGGGTGTGTGTGAGTTTTTGTAGGTGGTAGGGACGAGGGAGTGTTACCCACCCCTCTCATCCAAGTTCCCCTCAATACCCTTCCCGTGAGGCCCCTCGCCACCCAATCCGGGCAAGGGGCACGTCGTCCCTTTTCATCATCCCATCCTCTCCTCCACGCGCAACCCTCTTTCCCTCTCTCTTTCCACTCTCCGTCTCCTCTTTCCCAGTTTACATCCTTTCTTTCCCCCTTTCCCTTCTTCCAGGGCTCCTCTCTCTCCCTCTTTTTGACCGCTCTTTCTCCCTCCCTAGCGAAGCCTGTCGTTGCCCGGTGACGTTCCGTCTTTCATTACCTGCCTGACCATTCTGCTCCTTTTCTTTATTGAAAGATGCCGGTGCGAGGGGAGGCTGTGGAAATGGGGTTTGGAGGTGGACGCGCATGAGGGGTAAATATTTTTCTGGGGGACGCGTCTGCGGCGGCGTTTTGGGAATTTAGACGTGTGTGTGTGTGTGTTCGCGCAGGAGAGAGAGAGAGAGAGAGAGAGAGAGAGAGAGAGAGAGAGAGAGAGAGAGAGAGAGAGAGAGACAGAGAGTTAAGGGATATATATCCATTTATTATGTCGTGCCCGTCGACATCGTCTGTCGGTTATTGTTTCGGATCGGAAGGGGGGCAAGGGAGGTACGCACGAAGGAAATGGTCGGTCGCGGAGTCGTTTCATTTTATCTTCCCTGCGTATTTGGGGGTAGGCGTGTGAGGTAGAGTCCAGGGAGAGCTTCATGGAAAAGATTTATTGAATGTGGATAGGAATAGGTTGTCTAGAGCTTGTGGACGGCTGGTGCGTTGGTGCATTGAAGGGTGGAAGCGTCTGATACTTCGGGGGATCTGAAGACCTGAGAACGAATTTTTCGCTTTCGGCACAGATTACGCAGTCGTCATTAGAGCTTGAGGAGATTTTATTCTCTTTGAAATTTATCTCCAAATCAGCTTTATCTCTAATTATGAATAATGTGCCTTTATTCTTGAGTTAGCTGTTTGTGAATTTATTGAGTAGTTTCATTCCTTGCTAGCATAAGTTGACAAAAATATGCTATAAAAATCCTATTTTTTATCTACCCCTGTCTATCTGCTTGTTAATGCCACTATTGGAATGATGTGCACCTGATGACCAAGGAATATTTTGTTGCTATATTTTATTTAATTGCTTGATTTACACTTAATATTGAAAAGTTATTACTGAATATTAAGTAACATTTCATAAAATATGGCAAATTAAAGAAGAGGAATATTATGAGTCTGGCGAACATCACACACATCCCTAGGGTTATGGGGAACCTCATTAAAAATTATAAGATAAGAATGAAAAACGAGTCCTAATTGGTATGAAGATTGCTTGTAGCTCGGCCGATAGCCCTCAGCTTTTCCGATCATAGATATGGTTCAATGTCCATGGCCTATTGATGGTAATTCTCTTAATTTAGCGCAGTCACGGTAAATGAATATTGTTGTATGGCAGTCTCTTCAGTGAAAATTTATTGTCGTCGTTATTTTTGACATTTTAGTCATTTGAGGCTTCAATACGAATTCAAAGTGTAGATAACTTTGTACATTGCCTTTACAAAGGCTATGGAATTTGCTTTTTGCAATAATCTGGGCAATATTCCAAAAGTGAGTTGAAAGTGTTGAACAAAATAAATGGCACATATACGAGTTATAACTTTAAAAATCAGCTTTATGACGTGAAACCATTATTAAGCATTACGTTTTCCATAAAAACTGAATATGCTGATGTATTTAGCCTTAATTTATGGACTAACTCCAAGTGATTGGAGCAGTCGGCACTGAATTTGAGGCATTAAAGTTTCACTGTATTACATAATAAATTAATGGGGAAATATAGCTATCGCCATACTTCTTATATTTTATCTTCCGGGCAGCTTTAGTCTTCAGTAATATCATGAGGCTCTTGCTCGCGGCCAGTTTCCTTCTGATGCTCTCCATGCACTCGTCCACCCCCTGCATCCAAAGAATAACTCGCGGCTTCAGTATAACGCAAACAAATAATGAAAATAACTGGGCCGTTATTAATGAATAATTGTCAGAGGATACGTATGGAGACGCAGGTAGTAATTGCCTGCTTGCCTTTCCTCCTCCCAGTAAGGTGTTGGGAGATTTGTGTGAAAGCAATGCCTTGGGAAGGAATAAAAAATCCATTACGAATCCATCTCAGACCGATTGAGACGTCGCCGCGGTCAAAGCAATTCGATTGATTACAAAAAAAAGGTCTCGGTTTTCGGCTTTCATCCTACCACTCGAGCCGTCCCACGCCCGCCCTCGGCCGCCTTTCTTCGGCAGCAGGACAATGAGGCGGGCGGCGACCTTCCTTTGTCTCGCTCTATCTCCTCAAGGAGGCGAGCTCGGGAGTGAGGGTGAAGGGGACCGAAGGAACCGAAATGGGAGGCCTCGTCCTAAGTCATCCATTAATGATCGCGGCATAACTAAGGGGAGGAGGCTGGGATGGTCGGCGACAGCGGAGGAGATGCCCAACAATAGTCTTCCCTCCGAGGCGCTCGAGCCGTCTTATGAGATCAGATCCATATCTCCGAAAAAGGAGGTCCCCAATTCTCTCAAAGTTGTCTTGTCGGATGTACCGCTTTCGTTCGAATGTGACGTTTCCCGTGTTATGTCTCCTTTTTAATTGATCCCTAGCAGAAGAGATGATCGATGACATTTCATTTAGGGTGGAATGACTCTCTCAAAGATATTCTGCCGTGATATTAGTTAACCAACCAGGGTGACACGGCGGTGAATGTTCCGTGCAAGTATCTCTCATGTCAATGTGTTCACTCAAGAGGGAATGAGGCATTCTTGATTGGTGTAGTTTAACATATGTCAAAAGATTCATCGAACTCAGAAGTGAAATAGTTTCGTGAAAGAAAAGAAAGAGAGGTGTTTTAACATGAAATCTGGACAAGATTTGAATAGTTACTTCTTTCCCAATAGTATGATGCCGAATATAAAACTTATGTCTCCAGAAGGAATGTAATCTCTTTTTAAGGTTTAATTAGGTTTTTATGTATGTGTTAATATTGGAGCGAGGCATAGGAAGGTATGTGTCTTGTCATTAGGGAGCCGGAACGAGAAAACAATTTTGAGTGTGCCTAATCTTATTTCAGAGCATCTCATCATTCATTCTTGCGCCTCAAAATCTACTCTAGTTTTTATTCTACCCTTTAGATTCAAACATAGCTACGACCTCATGGCATGGAGTTAGCGAGAATTTTAATGGTGATGACTAACAGGAGTCAAACTCCTTTGCATCAAGCAGTCTAATATGGAAGGGGACTATTGGAAATTGGTTGGTAATTGCTTCAAGTGTTAAACACTTGATTAGGCAGCCTCACGAAATGTTCCAAGAAACACAAAGCATGCAGTGAATATGTGCTTTCATTATTCACCTCCCGTAGTGATTTGATTTACAATTAGTAATGAATTGTAGGCAGGAAACAGTATGATTATCCCCCCATATTTGATAGACAAATAAGAAGGGTCTACTTTAAGACCAATCCTGGAAGTAGACCCTCCTTAAGCGTGGCACTAAATTCTGTGCCCCTTCTTGATGTGGATAGATTTCTCTGAGTCCATTTTGAATAAGGTCGGTCATAATTTTGATAATCTCAAATCGTGCTGTATTCTGCTCAGCTATTTACGCGAATATAGGATATGTATTTTTAACAGACTAAGTATGTAGCATAAATAAATATATGTAGGTTAGTGGGATATTTAATTCCTTTCTTGAAGAAAAAATAGCGAACATTAGCCTACGTATAGCCATTAGAGCTTTTATACGGCTCAATAAAAATTCGCTCATTCAACAATTTTTTTGTACGGAATCTTTGGCAATTCGTGTGGTTAAATTGTCGATATCTTTCCAACTATCTTTTGAAAAATGAAGCTGTTACAATAGGTAATGCATCCAGCCTATCTCGAAGGATTTTATAATTTCAGTTATTGTTTTCTCATACTGAGAATTGAAATTATATACACAGTATTGTTTTTTATTTGTACATTGATAGCTGTAGGATGAGTAACCATAGTATTTACGGCGTAGTTACATAATTTTTTTAAAATTTACTCTCCAGCGAGCTTTGAGCTGGTGAAAATGCATTATTAATTAGTTACCCTAGAAATTAAACTTAAATTAGATAATCGGATTCTGCAATGAGATATCTGATACAGTTCTACCTTAGTTTAACCTTTATTTTGAAAGATATTGATTTAAAATGCCCGGAGGTCATTTCTCATTCAGTCATCCATAATTTATGGTACACAAGTCAACGCAAGAAATACTTAAAATTTAGAAACCGGAGTGCCTACCTCCCATCGACTAGCTTTTACTTTCTTTCTTATAAGGCAACCCCCATCTATGGAGATTATCTCACATAAAACTGAAGATTTATTACGGCTTACAAGTACTTTGATCACTTACATCACTCCGTATCTGCTATTCCTTTTACGGTTCGCAAAATTAATTTAAAATTTAAAATCATATGTGCAGCTGAAATTGTTGGTTCCATAAGAAATTTCAGTCTCATGCCTTACTCGAATTTTTTCACCTTCAAAACCATCCAAATGCATTTTTGTTGGTATGGTATAAATTTGTTTGTCCATGACGTTTTTCATGAATAGGAAACTGCACCAGTTGATAGTGAAGGAGGATTGTTTGCAATTACATCGACCATCCCTCATTTTCACCAGTTCTGTAGAGTAACCCCGAAAAATTAGTTCCTCCAATAGTTGCGGGATTCATTAGTCATAGAGGAAAACCGAAAGAATCCTACGCATACAAGGATGGAGGTGCCCTTGGCTTTCGTTAGCGAATTCCGAAAGGGGTTTGCTCAGACTTGCTTTATTTCTGAAAGGGAACTTGTTTAGCTAAGATGCGGGGAAGTGAGATCGTGAGGAAAAGGGTTGTTTCAAGGGAGTCGATGGATATAAAGTTTGAGAGTGTTTTCTTCTATCATTACGTTGGAAACAAAAAAACTACCCCTTCAAGATGTTAAAGGTGTGAGATTTTTTTTTTCAGCAGGTCAAATCATTAGCGGAGTACGTGTCAGACTGTGTGGTGCGAAGCAAGGGCAGAGATAATAGCGTAGGGGTTGCCGGGCGTGTGATGTGGTTTGGAGTGGAGGTAGCGCATTGTGAACGATGGCAGTGTGTGGGAGGGATGTGGAGAGATGCGGGGATCCTTGGCTCGAAATGACCGCAGGTAGGTGCAAGACCTCCCCTGGCACTCGCTTGCTTGTCTAGGGAATTAACACTAGGCCTCTATTCGGTCAATAGCACCCCTATACCTACTCCCTTACCCTTGTCTGTCATGCCGACACTTACGTCTTTGAGGGCACGCTTGTTCTGGTCAACGCTATTCGGATCTGATGAAAATCTCGCCCAAAATAAAATCCCCTTCTTGGTATTGTTATAGTTGAGTAAGTGGTTTATATTTTGGAAAATTATACAATAAGTATCTCTTAATTCATTTTAAGAATTAAGTATAAGGAAGAACGTATTATTATAGCAAAAATACCTACTCTCTGGACTTTAGAATTGTGGGCACCTCTCCACTGATTTTTCCGTGTAAATACGGATTACCTATTGCACAACTAACCGACTAGAATATTACGATTTGAACTTAAAAATTATTTTGCGGGATTAAGTGAACCGTAAGTTCATCTCGTTAGTCAGATATTCATGGGAAGCGACTGACAGCTGAAGCCTATTTAGGTCGTTTCGGATAAGTCGGTAATTGGGTAATGGTAGGGGTTTTCAGGGATCGGAGGGAGGGTGGAGAGAAACCCGGCGTCGTCATAGGCGTCAAAAGGACCTCGGCTAAATGTCCCACCCGAGGGACGAAGTACTGACCTTGAAACGCCCTCCACTAGGCACTCAAGTAGTGATCGGTTTGCCAATGAAAAATCTACCACTGCCGGGAATCGAACCCAGGCCCTCGAGATGGGAGGCCAGTGTTCTAGCCACTACACCAACCCGATATCCTAAGCTCATTTTGTAGCGGGTTGGTGATTCCTATTCTTTACTACGAATAGCATATTTCAATCTTTGAGGTAGTAGCCAATGTTTATTAGTATAGCGTCATACTCACTTATATTAACGGAGAAAAGTAATTTAATATTATATTGCCTTAGCTGGAATATTTTAACGCAAGTTATTCGATTTTTTGGAAAATAAACGATTTTAATTGTGATTCATGGGGACATTCATAGTTTGAATTTGCGGAACTTATTTATTATTTTTTCACTTTTAGTTGCCTCTGCTTCAAATTTATCATATTAAATTAATAGCGATGCATGCGTCGGATGAGAAAATGAATGAATATTAAACTTACGCTTCTCTTGCTGTGTGTATTTTACTAATTATTTTTTGCGTTTTTCGATATGGACCGTCGTGAACATATCCTCAGGCCAGTGAAATGAAGCTAATTACGACGT
Source organism: Platycnemis pennipes (assembly GCA_933228895.1). Classification (NCBI taxonomy): domain Eukaryota; kingdom Metazoa; phylum Arthropoda; class Insecta; order Odonata; family Platycnemididae; genus Platycnemis; species Platycnemis pennipes. The sequence continues at coordinate 146,273,520 of OW121847.1, read as the reverse complement.
GAGTAATCATGTTTGATAATTTAAATATTCAATGTGTTGTTAAAAGGTAAAAAAATTGCAGTAGATTTGCAGTGACTCATTTAATTATAACAATTCAAAACTGATTTTTAATGAGTCACAATGCAAATTTAACCAATTGAGACCTTCTTAACAAGAGAACGTAGTTGATTACTGGCCAAAATATGCTCTTGAATTTGATCTTATTCTGTCAGTTTAACAAAAAAATTGTATTAAAATATAAAAATAATTTGTTAATAAAGGGAAACTTTCTCAGATAACTAATAAGACACGAAAAGCTGTCCATCTTATGCATAAATGGCGTTTGACCCAGGTTTTGCATTGGGAAACGCTTCGCCATAACATGAACTAGGGATACGCTGGTTAATCGTAAAACTCGTTTACCAGGAAGGGATACATTTGAATGCATTTAATCGTTTGACATCGAAAAGTAAGTGCTTTCGATTGTTTGCAATGTAGTTCAATTGTCGTGGCGAAAGAAATGCAGGCAACGTGTGGGAGGCGGGCTTAAATCAGGAGGATTCAAAGTGTTATAAAAAATTTGCGCATAAATTGTTCAAATTATCATCGGCTAAACTCTAAAAGAGACGTGAGTGAAAGAGTAGTTTCATTGTATTGAAATCCGCGTTGGTTGGGGACATATTTTTTTCCACGAGAGGCGACAATTATTTCGGAAGCATGAATGTGACCGAATGTCCCATGGGTGCGGGGGCGTCGTGGAACGGAGTGATTTTGAAATCGCACGGACCGAGTGCGGAGTCTGACCGACGGAGAGGAAGCGGATGGGTGGATAATCGGGCCTGGGGGAGGCGAAACGAGGCGGCTCTTCGGCGTTAGGGGGGTTGGCGTCGGGGAAACGAAGGGATTAAAGGGGTTGAAAGAGAGAGAGAGAGAGCGCGGTGGGCGCTAGGGGGTGGGAATGGGAGGGGGCAGGGGATGCGTGCACATTGGCAGTGTGTGGAATTGCCAGTGGTGGGTATCATGGCGAACCGATATTCCCACAGCGGGGCCGGCGCTCGGTGGGTTTTTGGGTTTGTGCGGTTTCTGCGTCGCCGGGAGGCAATAGTGGCAGCGGGAGGGGATTAGGTCGGTTCGCAGTGCTTTGGGTGAATATTCCGCACGTGTGATCGTTACTTGACCGCCGTGCAGCTGGATTCAGGTCCGCCTCTTGTTTTTTTTTTACCACCTAGCGCATCATATTTCCCCGATTCAATTTTCCCCAGGACTCGAAAAGTTAGTGGGTGTGGAGATTTTACTCTCAAATTAGTATCTGCGAATCCATATGCCTGGCTTATTTCTTTCCTTTATTAAAAATGTTATTACTTTTATCGTAAGCTTTGTAGGTCAAAGGAAATGAGCATAGGAATCGTGCAGAGTGATTTAATTTTATGGCCATTACGCGTAACAAAAGCTTGTTTCATGAAGCTTTAGAGTTTGTCGTGCAATAATGTGGAATTAATTGATTATAATTTGTCAAATTCTCCGCTTTAATAAGTACTATGTAATTGCGTCCCCCATATCATTTTTTATTATATGGTAACATAAAATACGCTCAATTTTTAGCACAGAAAGATAGCCAGAGGTGGAAAGATTTTGGTGTGCAGCACCAAGCATGACCAATTATTGATGTAGGAATTGGTTATATGACTAACATAGGTAGCTATGTAAAGAAGTGTATTTAGGGCAAAATTAACGTATAATTTAAGTGAAGTTCTACCTGAGGCAAGTTTGACAGGTCAGAAGAGTCTCGAATATTTTCGAGAGAGCATCACTTTGCAAGTCCGACAGTCATGTCTTTGAACATTACGGGAAACTGCTCCTGAATACCAATCCTTCTCTTTTCAACCTTGATCTCCGTTAAAAATAAAACAAATGAGTATGAAATCCTCAGTCGGGCGTGGCGGGGAGTCGAATCGTTGACCTGGAATGCTTCCCTCCCCTCCTGCTTTTGAAAGTTCCGTCACTCTCCTCGACTCAGTCAGTCAGCAAGAGCACAGACACACACACACACCCGATCCACAAAAGCCCTCCCTTCACTGGGCCTCCGCCGAGACTCGAATGCCAACGCGTAGGTATCCACACGCTGCGCCTTATTCCGTATGACGATCCCTCCGCAGTCTGTTACTGCGAAATCACTGCGAGCACTTTATTCTGAAGTATGTGCACTCATGTACGATTCTCTTTATAGAAAATTTCCATTATCAAAGCACCATGGGTTTGGTATTATTACTTACCTATGTATCTCGTGACTACGCTTCAAAAGCATTTTATATGTTTATCTAAGTGTCTAACTTAAACAACAAAGAAAACAAAATACTGGCAATGAAAATGACAAAGAAGTGCGGTAGGTACTGCTGGGATAGTGAAATGTAGAATTGCGACATATGGTTTCAATATAATAAACCCGGAATCCAAACAGTTTTCCTATTGTGCCGTTTTTTAACACTATATTGATGTGAAATGTATCCCATTCAAATCAAACCTAAAACCGAGCTTCCTTTTATAGCCCGTAATAATTAAAATTGATATATTCAGCATCTTAGGATATTCATGTTACCAGAAAGGGCATCATCATCATCAATGGTCAACAATCCTGGGATTGGTTTGACGCAGCTTTCCACTCGATTCTTCTATCTGCCAACCTTGTCATATTGACGTAATTCTTCTCTTTTATGTATAACTTTTTTAACCTTTTCATATTGATGTGGCTCTTCTCTTGGCCAGAAAGGTGTAAATGCAAAAGAGCAGACAGTCAGTCTGAAAGGAAATATGCCCCTTACCTGGGATAAAATATTCTTTGGCGAAGAGATTACATTAATTTTTTTAATCAACATTCACTTTAAAATAAAACGTATTATCTACGTTTATAACGAGAAATTTTCTCAGTGGTCCCTTAGAAGCGAGGAAGTAGAGATTAAAACAAAATAAGACATCAAATTGTTTTATCTGTCAAAGTAAATTTTATCGCTTAAGTCTTAATTTCTATTAATGAAGACATTCCAACAATCGGCTTGTTCGTAAAATTTAGAAATTCTCATATGAGAGCAGATACATGAATGTTCATTTATGCTCCTGTGGAACTGGAATAGTCTGTTAGGCATGTTTCTGGTTTTCTGTGTCTACAAAATAAAAAAGTGTAGTGCACCTTAACGAGCATGTGCACAGCTTAATAAGATGCACGCGCAACATGTGGCCCACTGGGCAAATTCATTATTCGACAGGACTAACTTCTTTGGGTTTGGGTGCCAATTAATTCTCACGTAGTCACTGAAAATAATCCTGGCATACTGTTATTGCGAACGACAAACTTCCGCTCATGCCGTGTGAGAGAGTAACTCCCTGATATGAGAAATTGGCGCTTTGTTGGATTTGAATACCAACGAGAACAAGAAAAGCTTTAACTCTAGGGGAGATCGAGAAAATGGACTCGGGCGTCATGAGACGAGCGAGAGGAAGAAGTTGGGACCAGAAAGGGTTTGTGGGAAGTCGGCGGAGCACGTATCCGTGGTGACTGCGAGATAGTGCCATTAAATCAATGCTATGAAACGGTCGAGAGCCGCAATGGCACCGCGGCTGCAACGGGGAAACTGCGGGACGCCTTGGAGACGTGTTGGCTCTTTTCTTGGCTCCGTGGTCGTGTGTGTCCGCGGGCTGGGAAGAGATTATGGCGGAAGCAAGGGGGTGGGGGGAGGAGAGGGGAATCGGGGAGGAAAGGGGATTTGAGAGCGTGCGGGCGTGGATTTTAGACCAGATATCCCACGTACGTGTCCGGACTTAAAGAGCCTGCTTGAGGGGCAGACGCCTTGCCTTTCTATACAAGGAGACCTTTCGGAGCTGTGGAAGTGGATCCGAGGGAAAGAACAAGAGTGGAAAAATAGGTGACCAAAAAATACTTTGAAAAATTAAATAAGTCTTAGCAGCCTGTCTCGTGAACAAAGAGACATCAATATCAAACGCTATACTAGTTCACTGGCCAAATTTGGCAAGGCTCGAAAGGAACACACTGGACATGACTCTTTTTTTAAGGTGATCTTGAAAATACGTTGCTTTCATGGATATACATTTTGTCTTTCTAGATTGAGAGATTTGCAAAAAGTTACGGGTAAAACAAAACGAAAGGTGATTTGGACGAGAGTATGACAGCAATAACCCTGAATGGAAAGTGACCAAATGTGGTCACGGTGCGTGGTGTGAAATCTGTGTGCATTTTCAAAAGAAATAATAAATAATGCATATATTTTCATGCCTGCTTATACTGCTCGTGTCCCTCTAGCCAACAGCGAAGTCCTTAAAGATTTGGTAATAAAGCTATCCTCCATGTTAGAGGTCCAAGTCGTCCCTTTTGACATTGCTTATTACAGTAGACTAAATCTAATATTTCTTCGGGTGGGTATTCCCGTTCAGATATTATCATTGCTTGTTTCACCCATTTGAGCGCAGTCTATCTGGTATTGTGCGCGCGGAGTCGGAAACGCAAATTTACTGCCTGGGAAATAGGTCTTAAGGGTCAATGTGAAAATCATGTCTACATTAACCAGTCTCTCACCTCATATTATATAAGGCTTTATGTTATAATCAAACCTCTCAAGAAAGAGGAAAATATTAAGTTCTTTTGGATTCGTAATGGGAAAAATTTCGTGAGAAAAGCCGAGGGATGTGACCAACTGCAAATCAACAATGAAGAATCGCACACTCATATAAGTTAGCATAAACGGGGTAGAGTGATCTGTAATAAAATTTTTTAGTGACCATGTAAAGTTTTGTCATGTAAATTGTTAGTCACCACTGGATCTCTTCGATGAATTTGCTGAGTACTTTACTAAGTGATAAAATATGTCCTTATTTGTCGGTCCGACACATGGCTGAAATCAACAGTATGATGCTTCTCAGTGTCATTGCCTGAATGTAACTAAATCAGATATGATAGAATCGGAAAAATAGTCGGATAAGTTGGTTAATATTCACATTAGAGTCTACAAGCAAGCGTCCTTTATACATCTTCCCAGCAACAACCTTGGAGCCCCGAGTTTATTTTCGCTTAAGTGTGTGGGACGAAAGTCTCCAAAGGTTTTTGCGTGTTATTTACCACCCTCCTAAGTGTGCTTATTAGCTAAATCCTTATGAGTGCGTGCGAGTATATATCCATGCAGTAAGAATTTAGTTATAATTGGCGGCTTTCATATTGGCATGTGCAAAACCGCCTATCAAAGTTCTTACCTAAGAAAATTCATTTTCAGTAATGATATTCACGTTGTAGGTACTGTCACAACTCGCCCATACTACACGTACGTCTCATACTATTATCAATCAATGCAAAGTTGATGATCTTGATAAAGTGGTTGCCTCCACTCTAACTCCCGTTATCTTTCTATTTGCCCATACCCTCATCACTAATATAAACTCAGTTGGCTATATTTTCCAGGTCATCGAATCACCTCATTTGCAATTTTATTTTTTATTACCTCATCTAAATTCCGGAAGTCGTTACCGTTCAATATTTTAAAACCTAAACTCAATTGAGAACCTTAAACCAAAAATATTTTATTATTATTTAATGTCTTGTGCGTGCAATAAAATTACTCTGATTTGTGATGTCACCACAAAATGAATGATTTTTTGTGAAAATTTTCTTATACTTTGTACATTTCTTGTGCATATAAGTATATTGTTATAGGGTATATAAATGCATTTTGATATAATTAATGCTATATCTGGTTAACTAATTTAAACTAAGTTAAATATTAATAAAATTGAATGAGTAAGAAGTGATTTAAGTAAAAATAAAAATAATAATTATCCTAGACAAAACGAGATAAAAAGTATTTCTCAAATGACCGGGTAAGATCTGTAATATGCAATATTACAATTACTATTTGGCAAGAGGATTGAAAACCTTTAAATTATTTATTTTATGCCACTCTGAAGGTTAATGAAGCGGATACTTACAATTGAATATAATGTGGAAATTAATTTTTTATGGAACAGCTCCTATAATGATTAGAGTATTTCCGATGGACACAAATCAAAGTCGAGATTGAAGCATTAAATAGCATCAATTTTATTCCATGGTACGGAGCAACAAAACAAAAGACTAACACATCACCTGAATGTAACTCAATTTCCATCCGATGACGAAAAAAGCTGTAAACAATCAAATATGCAAATATCTTTTTGAGAGATGTCATTTGTTTTTCGGGAAAATTAATAATTCTCGTGTGGGGAAATATTTGCGAGATTTTTGCCCCCTCGGATAGTAACGGAGGACGGCGAACCAGTTTTTGTTTTAACCGTGTACGCCTTCCGTTATTTATTTGTTCCGCGAGAAGACATGGAGGGCAAATGACATTCCGTTAATTAGAACGAGCCAATGGCAGTTTGACAAATCGCAATAAATATCCCCCTCCCGACCTCTCACTCGCTCGCCACTTACCCCCTTACCCCAGTACTTCCGTTTCAAACGTACGCTCCCCAGGCTTCCTCGAAATCCACCCTCCATCCCCTCCTGCTGCCCTCTCATACCACTTCACCCTCCCCCGCCCTCGATGCACGCTTTCCCGCTCGTCTCTCTCTCTCTCGAGTCGCGGCTGTGGAACCGAAATTGTACGCTATTCTCCTCTCTCCTGTTTTTTTGGTTCTCTTTCTCTCGTGTGTGTCCCGCCGACGACGTCGCCGCTACGCGTTTTGTTTCAGCACCCATCCCCCAAACCTTTGCTACCTTCCACCACACCCATGCCTCCCCGCAAATGAATGAAATGTTTGCCCTACGAGAGAAAATGTCGGTTGGATTGTGAAGTGCTTTGCATTCCCGCGGCCCCATGAACCGGGAAAACTTCCGATGGAATGACGGTCTCTGTCGGGTGGTGCGTGTTCGGCGAGAGGCCGCGACAATTGGCTTCCGCGTCTGTGGCGGAGACATCACACGAACGGGAGCGGAAGGGATGACGGGGGGAGGAGGCGAGGGCGAACGTTTCGGAATCCTTGACGGGGGGACTGGAGAGGAGAGGATGGTTCTACACGCGGGGGTGCATTGTTGTCGGTCTGGGGTTGATTCGTGTGGGAGTGAGTGGGAGGCAAGGTGAAGAGGTGTCCCTAAAGAGGGATGGGTTGAGTGATAACTCCGTTCCATTACCGTTTTCCGGAAGTTTCTTGAATAAATTTTCTCGTCACGCAACATCATTCCGGGAATGACTTAATGTTCCCTCAACCTTCACGCATCCGTGTTTCTCGAACCCTGACAGCGAGCGATTAAAAAAAGTTTGCATGCTCTTATTTCACGGTCTCTATAGGGCAAAGCTGCGCGCACCTTGCAGTTTGAATGATTTTTCTCGTTGTAGAGATTAGGAAGGTGTGTTGATTGAGCACGGAGGACCATGCTAAGGAAATATTGCATGGTAAAAATAAAGAAAGGCTTGAATCGGGTATTACTTTGAATGTTTTAAGAAACGAATGGAATAAAAGAGGGAAATCTCGGGAAAAAAACGATATCACTAATTCGCGTTTACGAGGAATTACGTGCAGTTCTCGTGTTGTTTTAGAGCCTGACTGCCGAGTTTAGTTCAATAAAATAGAATTTTCAACTATGTTTTGTACATTGTAATTTTTCATGCTTCATAATTCTTTTATGTGTATCGTAAACATGTAACCGATTAAGGATAATCAAAAGGGAACGAAAAGACCTAGGATTGATGTCGTATGCCAAAAAAAGATATCCAACTACCAAAAAATAACTTGAAACGTCCGTGATGTATATTATTGCGTATAGTGTATCAACGCCGGATATAATTTGTAAATAATAAGTGATTTTACATGATATAGAACCAAATCTCACCCATATTTAGCCTTAATTGTCGAAAATCATTATGCTTTAAAATATAGCGTGAACAAGAGAGTTTTGTTCTCTTAGTTTTTATTGTTCCTTCCACAGGGTGTCATGTTTGTTGAGTAAAGACAACCAGTGATAACCCAAGTTTTAAATATGAAAGATAAATAATGCTTCCTTCTTCAATTTATGGCCAATTTTAATGTGTCCATCTATCATTAATATGCCGTAAGCTTTCCCATTGTCCCGAGTAGGAGGGTGGTATATTCTACAGATACACCTGTATGGCTTAGGTATTAGTCTTTGTGCCTGCCTTTCGTTCGAACTACTGATAGATTTTCCATTATTATGAATCTTTTATGGTTTAGCTTGGAACTTTTTTCATCCGTAATATCCGTCTAATAGCCGGACATAATATAAATTATCCTCTAATGGTCAATTACCGCTTTGTTGGCGGCGTGCCCGAGTCTGCAACGGGACAAAACGAGAAAAGGCTTTCTATGCTGTACATTATGGTTGGTCGAGAACACCGAATGCTTTATAATGGAACGCTAATTACGTCCATAGTTCCGCCAGCCTACGAAGATACAAAAAATAATCTCCCGAAATATTATCGTGCGACCACTAATGGAAATGCTTCTATTTTTTATAAACTTATTTATTTTGATTGACCTTGGCAAGAAAAAAATATAAAATATGCACTCATATAACATTCTGGAGTTTTTTTCTTGCATCAATATAGCAGTACAATACAGTTGAAATACAGATGCTCTGGCGTAACTGATTTGTAATTTTATACTCGTTACTTCAAATGAAAATTTTCTCATCAGTTTATCTTCCAAAAACGATTCCTAACCTCAAAAATAAGGATTTTTGGGTGCTTATCCGCTTTGGATTGTCTCCGGGTGAAATCAGTTCCTCCAATCGTTTTTTTGGAGTCTGTTAAATCGTCAATGTTATATAGGAGCCCGGGGACCCTACCTCCAGTAGGTATACTCAACAGCTCTCCCAACTAATCAGTGCCGAAATAGAAAGGAGCATTTAGAGTATGAAGAATTCCCAACGGATGTTTCTCGAGGTTTCCTACTTTTTCCTTATGACTCAAATGAATATAAACATTGATGTTTCAAATAATGGATAGATAGTTTCAAATAACTCCTGAACGCTGCACTACACATGACTATTCAGAAACACTATAGCCCTGTCTACGTAACATAGTGAAAGCTTTTTTTGCCTCGATGTGCGTGTTTTGTTGCTTTCACATCTTGACCAAATTATTAGTAGTGTGGTAATATTTTAAGTCAGAACCAGCTGTTTCAATTTTAGTTTTCATTTCAGGGTTTGAATAATTTTTTCGCTGGCCAGAAATTTGACTGTACGAAATAGTCCTAGGCGTTTGGGTACCTAAAAACAAATCTATGACTACGAAATTTACTATCACTATTCTTCTTTAATTTATATTTTCTTTGATCCATTGGTAGCACTAAACAGTAAGTTCAATGGTATGTATATTTATTTGAGATGATTACTAGATATTAAATATGCCACAAATGTCACATAATATATTGTGATGAATTCAGCTGCTATGAATGCATCACTTAAATAAATAACTTCCAAATACTAAAATAAAAACTTCCTTAAATTACGATGACTTATGCTCTTTTTAAGGAATCATGGATGCACAAGAAATATTTGGAATCTGTATTTTTTTTCGTTTAAAATTTTTTCTCTGCTTCGATAATTATTATTAATTACGTAATAACTTTTTAGGAGGACTTTTTGATGGAAAAATATATAATTAAATCGTTGTATTTAGATCTATGGTATATATTCAAGTGAAAAAATTACCCCAATCGGTAACTGATTTGTTTTCTTATCGTCGGAAGTTGGATCGGGAGAATTAAATGAATGATGGACCCACAGATGCTACGAGGCTTGATAATCTTAACGCAAGTATGAAAACAAACAGTCGAGATGGGAATGAGCGCGCAAACTTAAGGTTAGTAGGATCCAGCATTTAAATATAGGCTTAGCCGATCTAGTCTAGGTCTGGATCAGTACGATTGGCAAAGACCTGCTGAGTACAATTCTTAAAAATGTCAATGTGAATGCTCATTGAATATTCAAACAAATGTGGGTATGTGTTCAAGTTAGCGCATGATACCATAATCTAATCCCTGTAACTTGCATCATTAAGTTTCCCCGCCCAGGGTTTTCCTTTTTTACACAGTGCAGAGAGCGCGCTCAGTCGCCCTTTTGGAACTTGGAGTAATCAATGCTAGTAATTAACTCTGGCGTCGAACTTCCCCTTTTGGGAGAAACTCCCCTTAGGTGGAAATGCAAAGGACTCGGATTTGTTAAATCGTCCTTCATGGGAGGAACTGCACTTCTATTTGTCGATCATTAAACTCATTTGCAGTTCTACGCCCCACACCCCCGCGTTCACCTGTCTTTCCCTTCGATTCCAATCTGATTTCGTGTCGTCTAACCACGCCGTCTCCAACACCCTCCCTCCACCTCCAGCTCCCCATCTCTCCCACGCCCAACATCCCTTGCCTCATCTCTTCGTCCTCCTTAATATAAGTCTTCCACGCCAATCTCATTGCCACTCTCTTTGCTCCCCAATTCCCTGAGCCCTGCCCTTCCCCGTGGTATTTACTCTGTCCTCAACCCCACCTTGCTCCCAGTTCCTCCCCTTTCTTGATGGAGTATCGAGCGGAGCTTGGCCGTGGCAGGTGATTGGGTGTGAAGTCTCGATCGGCTAAACCACCACCCGCACCATGGCTCCTCTCTCTCTCTCTCTCTCTCCCATTCCTCCCTGCTCTCCACCACGTCCACTCCCCGCCTTCTCGTTCAATCACCATCTCCAGCCTCACTATCCATCACCACTTCCCGATTGCAGCCTGCTTTTTCCCCTGCTGCCGGCAACAACCCTACCCCCTACCTCTTCTCCATCCGCTCTTCCACCTTTCCCACCTGTCCCTATCGCAGTTACCTATATTTCATGCTCCATCTCCCTATGGTTTTTTACTTCTCTCGTTTCGGCTTATCCTTTACAGTTCCATCCCACCTTTTCCTACCCTTGTCCTATAGTCGATAGGTGGGGAGGGGACCGCCGGGCGAGGTTGTGGAGTTTTCGCGATCGCAATTAGCAAATCCGAGATGAATTCACGGTTTCGATGAATTCCACGAGGCTATTTAACGCTGAATAATTGCCATCACGCTGTCCTCGTTATCATTTCGAGAACGCAAGCAGCGTGTTGGATGCTCAATGGAAAATCCAAGCGTGACGATATTGAGTGCTAGATAAATTTAACAGTTCGAGCAAACACTTTTCACTCTGGGATTTTACGCCATTTCATCCCTCTCCCGTTGTTTTCCTCGATAGGCAAATGATTGCATACAAAAACAGCGTTCATTATCAAGTTATTCTCTGCGTAACAGCCTGTGATGTCGGAATGAACCGCTTGAAGCTCTTCTATTGTAATTTTTCCCGAGCTGGGTATGTGTCAAGGAAATTGACACGGGGATTTTTTAAACTGAGTGAGGACTATGGATAATGAAACATTGAAAAAGTAGATGGGAAATAAACTCCGAACTATTAGAGTTGTTACATTGAAAGTTAATGAAATTATCGTTTCATACAAATAATAACATTAATCTTTGAATAAAGTGGTAAAAATACCTTATCTCTGTTAAAGTTTTAATCACCTTGAGTTTCATTTAATTTTTTGTACACCTTGAGGAGAATATGACATGGAACACATTTTTATTCCATTTGAGACAAATCACTTGCTTTTTATTCTTTAGCTGGCTGAGATAGTTTACAGGAATATTTGTCGCATTGGCTATAACTTAAGAGATAATTATGGTAACCATTAACGCCAGACCCACTTAATTTTAGCCTTTGAATGGTCACACTACCCATTATCACGAAACTTGGCAGTGGGAAATAGAGCTTCAACTTTTGAGAAAACACATTGGAAATTATGAATGAGTATGATTGTGAACCATAAATTGCATAATATTCTAATATATTTCTACGGCGATGATATTACAGAAGGTATTGGTAATCTAGGCATTCTTCTGCTTATTTTTCATTCGGTCTACCTGAACTTAAAAACCCTCAATATTTTCTTGCTTTTATCCATACTATACGAAGTAGAGTTCGTACATTAAACTTGAAATAAGCAAAGCAACGTAATTTTGTCACTTAAAGATTGTTTTCTGTTTTAGCAGTGAAATCAATTGATACATTGAGATTTAAGTTGAAATAATTATTTACAATGTACATACATTCGTTGTTCGTGCTCGAGGTTTCCGTTCTGTTGCCATGAGTTCAAAACTACTCTTGTGAATTACTGCTTGAGTATAATATTACGTGATTTCTTAGCAGCCTACTTGATTCCAAAGTGCTCATTTAGAGCTTCTTTCTAAGTATTACCAGAGTTTTCCCTCATGGATTCTTTGGTCTTCCACCGGATCATAAGCTTCGTCACTGATAACGGCGCGCCGTTGGCTGAAACATCTCAACGTTTTCTAATGCGATATGCTCGTCATTCTTATCTCTTCTGAGTGAATCTTAGTTTTAACATACCATAAAGTATTTTAATCTTCATTTCCCCATATTTTACGCCTCAAAAGACTTCAGTACTTCACAAATGTGATCTTCATCTTAGTGGCACTACAGCGCGGTGTGGGCCTTGGCCTGCTGTACTATTGCTCTCCATGTTGTCCTATATGCAGTTTTCTCCCGCCAGCCTCTCACTCCCATCTTGCCCAGGTCACACAGCACTTGGTCCATCCATCTGCTCTTAGGTCTTCCCGGCCTTTTTCTGTTGAATAGCCTCCCTTTAACCATCCGTTTTGGTATATCCTCTCCTGACATTCTCTCAACATGTCCCTGCCATCGTATTCTCTGTGACTTGATGAACTTTACTAAGTTCTTTCCTCCATTCAGCTGCTCTATTTCCTCATTATATCTTATCCTCCAGTCCCCCTGGTCATATACTGGGCCAGGCCCTGGGTCATTCTACCGAGGATATGTCTTTCGAAGGTTCTGAGTCTTCTCTCATCCGCCATTGTCATTGTCCAGGTCTCTGAACAATGCATCACCACTGGCCGTACTAACGTCATGTAAAGTTTCATTTTCAGTGATCTACTTACTAATCTATTCTTGAATGATTTTAAATTGGCATAGAAAGACCAATTTCCGGTTTCAATTCGTTCCTGTATGCACCTGCTGAGATTATTGTCGCTAGTTATTAATGTTTCAAGGTAATTAAAGCTGCTTACATCCTGGAAGGTGTCACCATCAATTGTTAAGTAACGGGGCTCTCTTCGGCTCTGTACTGTTGACATCACCATGTACTCAGTTTTATTTATATTAATTTTAAGGCCTATTCTGTTGGATTCCCTTTTAAAAATCATATAATTTTAGTTTAAGTTTACCAGTCTTCTTGCTGCGATTGCAATATCATCCGCGTATGCGCAGATTTGACTACACTTCTCAAATATCATTCTCTTCAACTCTATGGCTTCTACTACCTTGTGGAGAGCCAGGTTGAAGAGTACAGCTGACAGCCCATCACCCTGCTTAACTCCAGCACTGAACTGAAACTCTGAACTGACCCTGTTCTGAACTTTTGCTTTTGATCTTGTTTCTCCCAGTGTTGTTCCCACCAATATGACTAGTTTTGGTGAGTTTTGGAGCTGGATCAGTGTTCTCAAGAGCTCCCTGCAATTTATACAATCGAATGCCTGTTAGAAGTCGATGAATAAAAAATGTATGTCTAAATCATGCTTATAAAACTTTTCCATCATTTGTCTTAATGCAAAAACTTGGTCTGTTGTGCTTTTATTAGGTCGGAATTCACATTGGTATCTCCCTAGTATCCTTTCCGCGAATACTGTCAACCTCTTGTTTATCACTCCAGACAGAATCTTGTAGACTACGTTCAGCAGCGTAATAATACATCTGTAGTTTCCACACAAGAGCTTGTCGCCCTTTTTATGCATGGGCCATATTTTAGCAGCTAAGCTACAATGCTGTCTTCTCCAGGGGAGCGGTTATTCTTCATTTTCCTTGGGGTTTCCTCCACCTCCTTTCCAGAGGGTTCCTAGGTCATTTCCTCGTTATCCTCATTTATTGCCTTTTGTCCCTCTAGATCATTGCTCTCAGTCCCCTCATCCTTGCTGAGGAGTTCCTGGAAATACTCAGCCCATCTCTCAATCATTTTCTGTTCTTTATTAATATTTCCAGCCTTATCTTTACATCCTCCTAGTCTGGGGACGTATTCAGTTTTCATTTTATTTACCGCTATGCAACATTGCCTTACTTAATTTTGTTCATGCAGCTCCTCAATTTTTTCAATATTTTTTTTAACATTTGTTTCTTTTTCTTTTTCATAATCTTTACAGCCTTCTTTCTTAGCTCCTTGTACTCACTATAAATTTTTCTAGTTCTCCTTTGATTCATCCTTTTCCAAGCAGTAATTTTCTCCTTCCAAGCCGTATTACATTCCTCAACAAACCAATCTTTGCTCCGTGTCTTCCTTTCCTCTCCTAGCACCTTGCCTGCAGTCTCCTTAATAGCTTGATCGATTTGATTCCACTCATCCTACACATCTACAAACTCTTTGCCCTTGGCCAAGTTATTCATTTCATTTTGAAACTGGGTTACTCCTTCTTTGTCTTTCAAAAAATCTAGCCTCCACTTTTTCCTTTTCGGGGTTTCTGCCCTTTCCCTCACTGTGGCTTTAACTAGAAAGTGATCAGAGTCGCAATTTGGCCCTCTGTAGCTGAGGACTCATATGATTGATGATGCATGTCTGGCTTTTGTCAGAACATGGTCTATCTGTGTGACAATTCCTGAGCTCCAGGCTGTCCATGTGCCCAGATGGATTCATTTGTGTGGGAAACAGGTACTCTTAATTACTAAGTTATTTCTAGAGGCAAACTGTTCTAGGAGAACACCATTCATTGCTAGTCTGGTATAGTGAGTAGCGTCCCGAGTTTTTGGAGCTGGCAGAATCCTGCCCTACTAATGCATTAAAGTCCCCAGCAATTATAATCATATCATGATTTTGTATCCTTGACAGAAGTCTCTCCAATTCATCATAGAATTTGTCTTTCTCAAGTTCATCTTTGTCTTCCGTTGGAGCATGGGCTGATATTAGGGTAATGTTTCTAAATCTAGCTTTAAATCTTGCCTTGCAAAGTCTTTCATTGATGGGTTCAAAGTTCAACAGGTTTTTCCGCATTTTGGCATTCATTATTATTCCGGTCCCATACTGACCTGTCCTTCTCTCAGGCCCACTGTAGAGGAGGCTAAAATCAGGCTTGCCTAACGCCTCTGTACTTGCCACCTTACTTCCTGGAGTGCAACCACATAAATTCTAAATTTATTTAATTTCTGGGCAATTTCTTTATCTTCCCAGGCTTTAGAATCGTCTTAACATTCCAAGTTGCATATATAATACAATGTGATCTTTTTATTTTACATAGCCATGCTGCACAACTCAGTGGGCAGCCATCTTAAATTGGTGTTTTCCCACACTATGAAATTAGGGGTCTATAAACTGAAAAAATCGTACGCAGTGTTTGCCCAATAAAACGCTTGGATCCAAAGGGGACTATATTGTTGTTTTTGTTCATCAATAATGAATAGAATATTTTTCCCGTATCCCTACATTAACTAATTTTTTCTATTCCGCGACATTGAAAACCGTATCTCTCAGCAAATACGCTCTATTTTTCAATAATATCCAACATAACCTTTATCTGATTCTTCTGCTTCTTCTGATTACAATGAAAGCATTCTTCCCTTCCAACCAAGCACAACAGGTACTTCTTCCTTGACATTTGTTATTCCAAGCGCATGTGATTTATCGCCTTCCTTTCATATTTACGTCATTTCATATTGCTATTGCTAATATTAACATTTCTGCATACAACACTACCAAGTGAAATGAATTGATTCACGTCTCCGCTGGGAATGTTACTTTCTCAGGAGACTCAAATGGTAAACATTGATCGCGTTAATCAATTGATTTACGCGAAGGGGGCTATATTCATTTCCAAGTGCATTGAGATTTGGCTCATTACATGTATTACACATGTCCATAAACGTTATATGGCCAAATTAATATCTAATGAACTTTTTTTCTGATTTATCTTAATTAGCGGTAAATCAGCATGTTCAAACCAAGGGGTGTAATCACGAATATTCCTACATCCTACGCATGGGATTCACTATTTTTCATAGATCCTAAGAGAGCGAAATCATGATCACTGTCACATTCTCTCTGGTTCTTTGCATGCTAGTTTCAATTTGTAGAGCGAGTCTCATTGCAAGTGACTTCAGAACGAACGCATCAGGAGAGGCTCCCGCAATGAATAACGATAGAATCAACGTTGGGAAAAGATCCATGTTCCTGCCGGAACGAGAATTTCCTGGAAAATGTTCACCATTACGTAGGCAAAAAAATGGAAATCATGATTGTCATCCTACGTTGCATATTAAATGTGTTAGAAGCACCTGTGTTTAGGGGTGTGGAAATAACATATTATTTATGAATTAATAGAGTGCAGGTTTTTAATTGACCACGTCAAAGAGTTGAACATGTAAAAACTTTTAACAAAACGTATATGTTATATCCAAATACGCCGAATTTAAGTTGAAAATATTATTTAAACTATACAAGGTTTCATAAAATCGTTGGTTTATTTTATTGATAGAAATTAAATTGTCATTCAACTTCATTATTCTCATGGGAGCCAATGGTACCATGGCCGACTAATATTTATAGTAACGTTGGATCTCGTGACCAGTTAGTATGATAAGAAACGACGCAGAAAAATACATAAAATCCCCGATTACCTAAAAAGCAAAGAAACGGCAAATGAGTCCAATCATTTAATACATTTTCTGTAGATATTTCTTTTTTCACTTTCCTTGATTACCATTTTATCCTAAAAATAAATATATTGATACTTTTATTGTATTTATTTTAAATGTATAAACATCAATATGACATTTTTTCCAATATTTGCAATTAAGCAAGACCACATATTCATGGACAGAGGAAAATTGAAACATAAATCAGATTTATTTGTACATGTTACTCATGGGACTTCATTGAAAGAGACTTACGACATGAACGTTGATCGGCATCAAAGTTAAGAGAATGATTTATCCAGTCAGAGCCATTTTATAAACGTTCAACGAGTGTTATAAAGCAAATGATTGCCATTCGTTACATTTGAGATCTATTAATATACCCACAAAAAGGAAAGATAAATAAGAGCAGTAGTGAGCTTTCCGTTTATATAAGCTATCCATTGATATAATCTTCAGTCCTTACAAGAGAACCCAATTATTAATTATCGATTATTTGTACTTTATCATTTCACTTCTTTTTCCAAAAGCAGACCACATACAGCGAATAAACCAATAATTTCATAAAAATTCTGAGCAAAGATTTTTGCACAAATCACACTTAACGGATGTAGAGCAAATAGCAACAGAAATTATCGTAACATTTCTGACATAATAATGGTGGGCTGTTAATAAAAGAATTGATTCCGCCAAAAATTAAAAAAATGATCTCCAAGGTTAAGGAGGAAATAAGTATGGAACAATTATTCTAATAAAGCATGGAACGGACCGATTATTCTACAAATAACGATTATACAAACAGTAGGCTACCCTTTTCCAGAAGGAGATGAAGGGAGAAGAAAAGCCATAAGATTGGAAGATGCCATTTATTTACACAATTCACAAGAAAGGGGAAAAAGATGACCTAAATAACTATAGAGGAATATCAGTCATTGATGTGACTGATGTATCAGATGTGCGAAATTAAGGAAGCGCATACAAAATTAATACCCAGAAAATGAAGCAGACCAGGATGCGTAATTTTGGGCCGGAAGCTCTACTCTTTTATGCAACCCAAATAACAAATAAAAATACAGCACATAATCAGGAAGTGCACCAGATTGTTGAAGAATCTTTGCTTGCAAATATACATCCACTAATGTTTGGACTTTATGAAAGCGAATGACAGCGTTGTACAAACTATATGATTGGAGTATACCTTTCCAACATTAATACATATTTATAAGAGCTGTGAAATAACTTTAAAAGACCTGGAAACCACAGGTCAAAATTGGCAGAAGATTTTCTAAAGGCTTTATGGTCAATAAAGTTCTAAAGAAAGGATGCAGTGTATCACAATTTCATTTGAAATGTACATAGAACAATTTCTTAGCAACTGGACACGTAATTACTGAAATGGGAATACCCTCTGACAGCAGCAACTCTCTATAGGCAATGCTATGTAGAGTTGTTGGCACAAGACTTCGGCAGTCTAAATATACCTATTGTGATTTTGGTAAAGGTATCATGTATAGAAATATATTTGATAAAAGTATCCTCTCTTAGATCGTATCTCTGGTAATTTCATTAAATGGAGCTATCTCATTTTCTTAGAATAGGAATATCTTCCTGCTAAAATAAGGATTTAGGGGTAGTTTTGAATTGTACTTATTCATTTAGAAATCTAATAAATATCTTCAGCCCCCTATCTTTCTGCCAAAGGGAGACGAGCTCGGGATTGTTTCTTAGTGAATTTTAAAACTTTGAAGCAACGAGCCTAATACCTAATGCTTTAATTCTCGGGATTGTTTCTTAGTGAATTTTAAAACTTTGAAGCAACGGGCCTAATACCTAATGCTTTAATTCTCAATCTCAAGATTAAGAAGTACTTTATGCTTTCGTAATTTTTTCGGAGAATTTAAATCCGAGGCTGAGGATGTAGCTCCAATCCCTTACGGATTCTCTTTAGCTTACGGCAAACGTTAGTGAATGCGTATTTGTAAGCAAACAATATCCAACAATCTCATTCTTACTCGGTTCGGTATTTTCCTCAACATATTTTAATTTCAGATTAACTTTGACGGGTTGGGCAAAAATATAGATTTTGACTCTAGATTTTGGCAAACCCCACCATTATACCACACAAATAATTTTTTTCCTACTTTAGGAAATATTTTATTCTTAAAATGGATTATTCCGTTTCATTTGGAACGTGTGTTAAATGGGAGTTAGTAGTTTACGAATTTAAAGTAGCGCCCAACTTTGTGTAAAATCGTAAATATAACTCGTAAACATAAATTTAATGATATAATTTTTGGCTTTGCCATATTTCCTTTCAAATAATATGTATTCCAAACTGAGATAGTCTTTGTTTTCTTATTTGCTATAGTTTTATACATCTACTGCTCTGAATTTTTGCGTTTCCTTAAGAGACCATTTTTGGTTTCCCGTATCCCTCAAGGCTACTCATCGAATAGAGAGAGCATATTGTGCCCCATTCGCATTCACCCAAAGTGGGGAAGTTGCTCCAAAATGTTTTTTTTTGCTCTTTTCGCCGCAGGAAAAAGTTTTATTCCCTGGGTTCAAAGAGAGGGCCAATATAAGTTCTCAGTTATGGGATTGTGATTGCAAGTCATCCAATACCTTCCTGCCATGTTTGAAATAGTATTTTAAAAGAATGTATTTTCGTATCGCGAGACGAAACGGGTTGCAACCGGCTTTTATTTAATATCTTTCTTGTTTTATCGCCCGAGTGTAATATAGAATTCCAAAGATTCCTTCTAACCGTCGTATTCCGTGTATTATACATTTGTTTTCTTTGGCCCGATTCAGTTTGTTCCCAATTGTTTTCTTTTCACGCACCTGCCGCACTATCGGATGGGCATTTCGTATTTTGCTTATTTTGCTCCAGTTTGAGAAGAGTGTTTCTTGAACTTGTGCGTAGATAGGTCTTCTGAAGTTTGGAGGGAACACAAGTTCTTCATACATTTCTTTGCTCACGTAGTTTCTTACAGGGAGGCTATTCATGCTATTCGATTTTTATTTCAATAAACATATTTTTTTTTACTTTATCTCAAATTTATTTAATATCAAGGACTCAGTGTGTATATATTTTTGTGTAATTTGATTTTCTCGCACACCGTGACTTAACAAAGATGCTATACCATGCTAATCAGTGGTGTACTATTTAGAATTCCGGTGCTATTTCAGTCATTTTAATCTCCAATCAAGAATTTACTTCGAAATAGGAAGCCAAACAAATTGAAATATACGTGTTTTTTTATTTGGGCTAAAAAACATATATCACTCACTCGGTGATTCAACCCGAAGGTTGCATTTTGATAGGTGAGAGTAGAGCTCACCCCGTACTAAGCCAATGGCGTGTGAAATTCACACATACAGGATAGGGGGCCAGTTCCTTTCCCTGGGCCACCTGCGATTTCCTACGAAGTTCTGATACGCAGAAAATAGAATCGTGAGGATTTTAGATGGAGGATGGATCCAGAAAGGCTCTTGCCCGGGATTTAAACCCAGAACCCTCCGGTCAGTAGCTCAGTGCTCAACCCACTAGGCACCCACGACCCCCCAAAAAAAGTTAGTTATTAAAATATTGTCTTGAACAAAGATAAAACGTAGTGAGTTTTTATTCAAGGATGTATTTGATGACAACTCACTCTTTTATTCTATTAATCTTCGTCCCCTCCCTCACGTATAAATGCAAATTTATATTTTAGATTAAACGTATGAACATAACTCGAATGCTTCCTAGCAGAAACCTTTGAATTAACTTCTGTTGATATCCGCTTGATGCCCGGTCTACTAAGTTTGGTCAAAACTGTCGTTTTCTCGATATTGGTACGCGATCTCATCTCATTCATTCCTGATTATGAAACATTGAAATGGGTTCCGAGAAATCCCTTACATGTGTATCGAGGAGGGCACGGAGGGAACCATCTCTTCCACACCGCGAATTCCGGAACCTCCGCCATCAATTTTGTATCCCGTTCTTAAGAGCTGGCGGGTGGAAAGGGGTCGGTCGAGGTTAGCATCGGATAGGAAGGCGAGAAGGGTTGAGGCAGGGGTAGCTTCGCACGCTAGGGGAGGGCGTGAAGGGAAGACCATGGCGAAAGATGGGAATGAGGTACTGGAGGGGGAGGGAGGAAGAGAAAAGCTTTAGCGCGCCGTTCCCAACCCTCTATTCCGGAAAATCAGAGTTTATGGCGAGAACTTCCCCGGATTCATGGGCTATTTAATGAGCATGAAAGATCGATTGGTACCCTCTCTTACTCGGGACCAGGGACCCTCTCTCTCTCTCTCTCTCTCTCTCTCTCACACATCCTTGGTTCCTGTGGGCAGAGAGAGAGAGAGGTTGGACGAGGCGGGTAAAATGATTTGGAATTCTATTAACGCGGAAGGTGAAGGGGGACAGGTGTGGGGCAGGGCCATGGGCGGAGGCGGCGACGTTGGAAGGTCAGGGCCCGTGTGCCGCAGTGCGTGTGTGGGGGGTGGGGGTAGGGGTGGAGATGGGCCGGGGGAGGAAGGGAAGAACGAAGGGGTTGATGGGTACGGTCAATGGCGGTCTCGGTGACTCCCAGAGCGGGAGCTACTTGCCATTCTCCGACTCCACCATCTTGATCCGCTAACGGGACGCATTCCCCAACTTGCCCATGTCCCTCAATTTAATTGGCCCGTGTCCTCAAGCCCAAGTTGGATAATATAACAATGTCATTTCTGGAAGTCCATGATGTTCTAAGTAACTTGGATCGTCGTAGTATTATGCTCTACGACATCAGGGATTCCTGAAGGGTAATTTAGGGGAAATCCCTCGTGTCATAATCGCAGCATTTTCGCAGCCAGTATTTTATTATCTCCGACGCTATTTAATGATTTTTTCCTATCGTTACATGCATTTGACGAGTCATTTATCTTTTATTATCACAAATTCAGTTCCAATTTTATCATATTTGTAACTTAATATTAATTTAAATTCACACTCTATGTAAGTTTTCTTAAGGTAGATTAAATGGCCTAAATAGTTCGTAAAACTAATATTCTCGGAGAATATCGTTTCTATGGGTATTTTGGATGAATTATTCAGATAAACGATAGTTTTTGTTCCTACTGGGGGTAAAATTAAAGAGTTATATAGTTTAATTTAAACGAGGTACGAATACTGAGGTGGAATGATTTATTGTAAAGAACGTTTTACTCATGGATCTTCATTGCACAGTATGATGGAAATGGCATTTTTCTAAGCAAAGAATCGTAATAAATGTTAGCAAAGTTGAAATTTGCCAAAGAAAAAAGCTTTCGTAAGCCGGGAATCGAGCCATGGACCTTAGGCTTGCCGGATTTATTTGCATATCACCACAATTCCCTGGATATCCAGGTCCCGAAGGCAATCTTTAGGATCAATAGGAGCAAGGTATTATTTCCCATTAAGATCCATCAAGGATGGTACACGTAAGGTGGAGTTTATTAGAGGGCGCTACTATCCACGAGAACAGATCCTATATTTTCTCGCATAGGGTGAAAATCCACCACTGTCTTATTTTTCCCTTTTCCCAATAAACATGGCAAACGTGTTGAATATTTCCGGAGAAAAAAAATTTTCTGAACCGGGAATATAATCACAGACCTATACCTTGCGGGGCCAATGCTTAGACATCCAAAATTTTCAACTTGTCATATTGAAATAAAAAGCTTAACTTTATCAGTCACCTTCACACCTGAAGATGACTGTGTAGTCGAAACATAGGTCGTGCAAATAAATGTATGTGGTTTTACAAAGTTAAGCTTTTTATTTCAATATGATTAGCAAATACCACAAAGTTACTACTGAAATGATTGAATTTTCAAATTGATTACCGTGCATAATAGCAAACTGTTAAAGTTTAAACTTATCTAAAGTTTATATTTTGGATAAATGGTTTAACAGTTTAGGTATTGCCCATTGTCCCGGGATATGCTACCTTAAGTAGGTGTTTTCAGTTGTTTGAATTATTGAATAAGATTTTGATTTATGCCAAAATGATTTTATCGGTCACAATAGTGTTCAAAAAATTAAAATTCTAATTATTTTCGCTGTACTTATTTTTTTGAGTGATTACTATTATGCCATTTTGACAGAACAATTTTATATTGAAATATACTTCTCATCAATGACAAGTTTTCGTTTTCTCACTAGTGATGAATGGGATATTTCAAATGCAGTTCGACTTACCTTTCGAAGATAAAATGCTTTTAAATAAAAGACTTTATTATGGCAGTTAGAATGTATGATATTATTAAAATGTTAAATGTCTATTTAAATGGCTTTCTGATAAGGCTGTTTGGAATTTGTTTGATTTCCATAAAAATAAAATTTGTAAATCCTGGATTGAATGTGGGTTCAATAACAGATGGCTTGATGAGTTAATAATTTGTTGTATAAGTTAGTTTTTAGATATATATAAGCTATTAACATAATATGTTTTCATTCTATTGCAAAGGAATGAAAATTCCGCCATAAAAGTATTTTTGTTGGTCGAGTTCATTAAACCTGGATTAATTCCTACGCATCGAATCCACTTGTTATCTCTTTCGATGTAGGATGTTTCCTTTATTTGCCACCTGCGCGCTTATCAATATAAGAAAAATGGCGACGACCCGTTGTGCCTTAAATCACTTCCAAATGAAAAAAGGTCGTAGCTCGTGTGGTCCTAAATCCGAAAGAAGTTGCTTAAATCGACTGCTTATCCTAACATTCTTTCTCGAAGGGAAAACACTGCGCCGATTCGTGCCATCGTTCCGGTCCCCGGTGATTTTTTCCGATCCCATCGTTGGTATAAAACAAAATCTTTAAAAATGCTGGCTGGCAGTCAGCCCTTGGTCTAACGTTAACATGATCCATTATCCTTCACCTTAGGCGCACAGATAAAGCACGTAACTATCGGCTTACTCGTCGACTGCCGCTGACACTGAAGTCCTCCCTCCCCTCCTCCTCCACCCGACCCGAAACGTACCGCTCTTCTCCTCCCCCTCTTTGCCTGCGAGACCCTCCCTCATCTGCTTCTTCCACCCCCCAACCCAATCCTCCATTCCACATCCCGGCTTCCTCGTCGCCCTCACTCGGATATTTTTCAGAACGCGCGAAGTGTTTGCTCAAAGGGAAGCCAAACAATGCTGGGATTTGCGCGATAAAAGCCAAGAGTAATGCCCGACTTTCCCGCTGCTTCCCCGCCCTATCTATCCCTCCACCCCCCTTCTCCTGCCCCTCCCCCTTTCCCTCCCCCATCCTTCCAGCAACAACACACGCACACACGCCATTCCACTTCTTCTTCCTCCACCTCTCTTTCTCCACACACTCATTCAATCTTCTTGCTCCGCTTCCGTTTTCCCGTTTTTGACTCACCATCAGCTGACGGCCACTCGAGGAAGGAAAGGTGGCGAGGAGCGCTGGTTATTGTTTCCAAGATCTCATTCGTGACGGTCTGCATCGCCCGTTAGGCATACCGAATTAGGATTCATTTCGTTACCGTGCGGATTATGATATCTGATCTGTTTTGCCGCCATGGGGGATCGCTGTTTTCGACTGGGGAACCAAATGTGATTGATAGGTATGAGCTAAACCTCATCGAGAGCCATTGTAACGTTAGGACATTGAAGTGAATGTACTCGTCTATCCAAAAGATATTTTTGTACAAGCGTGTCCTTGGAAGGAAACTTGCGCTGCTGTTGTTAGGTGAATGTAGTATCCGAATTTATAGTCTACCCTGTTATGACATTGCTTTAGTGACATTGATTGGAATTTCAACAGAATTGTCTTATTGTTAGTATAAATGTTCGGTGCATTGGAGCATTCCCAGTATGATGGCTCCATAAATATAGATTTCCCTCTAATGAAATGGTTAAGGGAAGCAACAGTTTTCATGAATTGTGTATCATCAGTTCTTTGTGTTTTTACGATTCCCTTATGCTATATGCAGGTTAAAACAGCGTATTTACACTACTCAATTTGACCTACACTCAATCCTTATTTATAGCTATAACTTATATTGCATACTTAGTTATAAGCTCAATTCAAACTTATGACTCGGTTTCATGCCTAACACGCTCGGCATATAACTGTTTATAATATTAGGTGATGGTACACATTATATTCGTATAACCAAGAATGGTTTTTAAAAGAATTGGTTATGTTGCCTTTTAAGATCTCTTTCTCTAAATTTTTTTCCACTTTCTGTACTTTATTGATCGTAATCATTATTGATATTACATGGTACCAAATTATTTTTCGTTCCTGGATCTCATGACACTTTATAACCCAACGGTACCCAAACCACGGTTCCTTCGGCTTATCACATTGCTTCTTCTCTGACTGATCATTATGAGTACAATCCGCGAGCAATTCTCAAGAAGTAAAAGTTATGAGTGCAATTCTCGAACAATTCTCATTAAATAAAAATTATGAGCACCATTCCTGAACAATCCTCAAGGAATAAAAATCAATAATACAGCAGACTTAGTCACTCTCGATTCTCGCTGATTTATTTTCCGATGACATGTGAAGAGTGATAAGTAGCCATGAAGGTGGCATTGGGTTTGGAGTTATGGTTTATGTGGCATTCGAAAGGAACATTTTTCTCCCTCTCCCACGTCCTGCAGTGTTTCCTTTCCCAATCCATTCTCTCGTCACTAAATCTTCGCTTCGCTTCCCAACCCATGCCACGCTCCAACCGCGAACCTCTCCCTCAGCCTCCAGGCGCAGCATTACCTTCTTCCATCTTCCTTCACACCTTACGCCCTCCGGGGCTCCTCCTTTCCCCATCGCGTAGCCGTTCGGAATCCCATCAATCCTCTTCATCGGAAGCTCTTCTCGCTAATCTTTGGATGCGCAGTGTTCATTACGTTTCGCTCGAAGACTACGCCACCAAAACCGTGCCGCAGAATTCGCGAGAGGTGTTTGCGCCAGCTGTAGTAATTTATAACTCGTAAAGAAAAACTCCTTTCTGTCACGTGCAATGTATTTGAGTAATACAGGTCACCATTAATTTTAATTAGACAATATCAACTCACCACTGAACGAATATCCAGAAGCACTGTCCTCTCCTTCTTTCAAAATTTTTCTCACATATGATCGCATCTATGAGATGAGTAATTTCACTGCACCTATCAATGTGAGGCGTAAAGGTAGTTTTAAATAGTTATCTATAACATGGACTTATCGAATCATATTCTCAACGTGGCAATCAAGTGGATAAAACCACTGAAATATTGCAGGTGCTATTTTACGCTCAGCCGTTCATACAATTGGGAACTTTTCGGTGCAATACGTTGCTGTACACGATGTACCTTTAACTACTCATGCAAAAGGCTGTGCTATGACAACTTCGCTCAAAACGGCGTAATGAGATATTTAGGATTTAGGTTTGCGGAAATGAGCAAAGCTTTGATTTTCAAACGTGTGCTCCAATGATAAGCGATTTGCATTCTAGTATTGGTTAGCGGTGCATCTCCAAAACTGTAAACCTTTTGATCCCTAACAATTAACGGGAAAATGCTTTGTTTCTGACGCAGCTAATGGTTTGCTTTATCTTCAAATACTTTGCGCATTAACGGACGTGTACTTGCACTCGTTCGGTACGACTTTGCGGCCTGGATATTGGATAATGATCCGTGCCGAGCTAGGTTACTCAGAGTCAATCATCCGATTTGCGTGGCCAGCGGAGCAAGATAACGAAGTAGTCCCTCCCTTTTCCTCACCCCGCGTGCGGTTTAAATAGTTTCGATCTGACGTGCCTCTAGTTCGGTGGGGATTTTTGTGAGCCGGATGAATGGCATTTGTGTGTGGAGGGAATGGATCGTTTGGGGAGATATCTCGACTACGAATGATTGCACTTGCCCAGAAAACATTTTTGGCCAAAAAGTTCGAAAAAATATTTAAAAAGGGGCGTAAAAATCATGTAACCTTCACGATGGCATTATTAAAGCGGATATGAAAGTGCATTTAAATTCAATGCTATGATTGAACCTGTACAGCTATTTTCGAATACCTATGTGCCAATATTGAGATCGGAGAAGCATTGAATTACTGTGTTGAAAAACTTTGTTTTGGCCCTCCTTTAATGTGACCACGAGGGATTAACTTCTGCCATCGAGAAATCACTACAAGTTCCGTTAAATTATAAATTTAATGGAAAAGGCTATTTTAGAATTTTAAACGTAGGAATTCAGAAGAATTTGATGATAGATCAAAATTTTTCTTACATTTAATATGAAGGGTGAATGTGTCATGCAGTACCAAGGTCCTTCTTGATGTAGTACATATGCCACAATAAACGAGTTAAAACAAATTCTCCGAGGAAAATGTTTCAGAGCCTTGCAATCCAATGCACGAATCACGAGATAAATTGCCTGGTAGGCACAAATGATATGAGTAGAGGCCAATTTATTTACCATAGCATTATTTGTTGACAATTTCTTCCTTTTGAAGAACTTAGGAATATTTTGCTCCGGAAAAGCGTTTTAAACTGACTCTGTGGCCCACGCATCCACCCATGTAGCTCGTAGACCAGGGGCGTTTAAATAAAGGTTCATTGTCCGAGTGATTGGCTTCCCAAACGTTGTCATTGGTTTGGCGACCGTTTCGGCCGCCGGAGGAGAGGGTTGGTGGGAAGGGTGGGGTAGTGGATGCTATGAAGCGTCACTTCGCTGAACTGCACGGGAGCTTTTGTTTTCGGGAATGTGATACCATTCTCTTCTCTTTTACTCGTCCTTTATCTGCTTTAGATATCCCTTTGTCCCTCAACGGTAGCGATGCGGGGGAAGAAAGGGATGGAGGATGAAGAGAGCAGGGGATATTTGGAAAGGAATTAATTGGATTGGATCGAATTTTTTTCGTTTTATTGTTTTTCTTCAATACGTTTCGACAGTTAACGGGCTTTTAAACCAGTCTCGATTGTTGCATCCTCTCAATCGATTTTCGGTTTTCCCATTAGTATCGGTAATCACTTGGATTGCCATATTGGTGAATTGGTCACCCGGCTCTGAAATTCACCTTCGAGGTGGTTGTACAACCGATTTCCCTTTTGTCACAAAATTGAAACCAAAATCAGTGGGTTAATTAGGGAGTTTAAATCGCCTCATGAGGCAGAGGGACTGAAACAGTTTTGAAACCACTATTATACGATTGTTCCTATCAGCCAATTTTTGAAATTAAGGACAGAGCTGCATAACTACCGATCTTTATATATTCAGTTGACAACTTAATCGTCTGGAAGCATGTTCCGCGCATAAGGGTATTTGAATCTATTGAGCCCAAAGAACATTTGGTTAATTCTAACTTCGGCACCGCCATAGGACATATTTTTACAGTTACGCCACGATGGAAGGGACACTACCTCTTCAATTAGAGTGTTAGGTTGAATAATGAGAAACAAAACCTGCTCCTATTATCTCAGTTCATTATTTGTCGCATAACGTGGCCGAAGAAGACGTTTTCTTGCCAAGTTGTTTACACCGCTGCTACGTAAACTCACGAAAATATCACCACAGGAACTTATATGAATTTTTCATGTTGAAAATTCATGAAATTACAGCATTTTTAAACATGAATTTGGAGAAGATGTTGTACATTCTGATGTGTTTGGGACGGGAAACATACTAGCGCCAATTAGCATCATTCCTACCGTGGCTGCTTGTACTGCATTATTATTTAAGTACTGAAGTAGTTAGTTTGCGTACTGCCATTGGTTATACCTTTGATTTCCTCGAATATGATTGATATTAGAGTTTTACATATTTACTAAAACTAGATGGAGAATCTCCATACTCGGTTCTGATTGCTATGGTAAGATAAGTATGGCAAGAAAAAAGAGCAAAGGTGGGTTTTTTTGGGAACAAGTAAAGAACATGATTCCTTTACTGTATTTAAGGAACAGATGTGCCAGAGATTGATTTAACAGGCAAGATGAAAGGTTGATCTGTTAATAGTTGCATGATTTTGAGGAATTGCATTTTACAGGTTGTACGTGGAAACATCAAGGTAAATGATAGAAAGGTATGGGGAGATTTTGAAAACTTTGATTTTATCTTTAAAAAACAGCTATTTTCTGAAGAGTGGATTTCAAAAGAAGCCTCATCAGCTTTCCTTCATGAGGTTTGTGCCTTGTCCTGCCCTAGAAATAAGTTCTTTTCACGAGAGTGTTAGAAACCACACCAAGCATTGAGTCGATTATGAACATGCAATAAGGTAGAAAAATATTTAAGAAGGGGCTTTGCAATCAATATTTTACTTTTGTAAGAGCATAAATCAACCTCTTTCAGCAATTTATCATGAAATTATATTCAGAAGAAAATTGATCTAATTTTAAGGCTTATGCATTAGATACCCCTCAGTGAACATGTAAAAAGAATTATACAGGAATGATGTAGTTTTTCTGTGTTGAACAATTTGTGACAAATTACTAATACATTAAGTATGTGCTCTTTAAAACGCTTGAAAATGATTTTAAAGTTGAGTAATATATGAGTGGTAAAAACAGCGAGAGCTCCACATGTTTCTTGTCCAAAGGTAAAAAAACTGAAAAAATTGGCTTTATTCAGAAAAAATATAACATACGCATATATATTCGATTTAATTTTTTTTGCATAGATTTGATGACGTTAATAGCTCACGTAGGTATGGTGTAAAAATTGGAGATAATAATTTGGGAAAACAATATGAAGCTCAATGCTCTTTGTGTCCCAATATCACGGAGAGATTTTATAATATTTAAGGCTTATGATTCAATGCTAATTTTATCCCTGCTATGTCCTTTCCTTACCGGGCTGAATTTCATGTTAGTTACCTTGGATTTCAAAAGCTGATTAATATTCATGAATGCCTTTTACTTTCATCGACTTGTTTTATTTCATGATTTGCTTGTACGTAATGCATGCTTTTAAGATATTTTTGTCAAATGAACACAATTCTCTCTGCATGTTTACCTTCTGGGAGAAAAGTTTCAAGAGATAAACATTTATTTTGGAATTTATGCTTGTTAACCGTTAAAGTGGTTCTGACAAAGAGATGCTATGGCCAGGAAATATTTCCACCATAACAAGCTGCGTTGGAATGAAGGCGGGTACTTTTCGCCCGGCAATGGAATTTATGGGTCATTTCACGAAAGGAACTTGCTTACCTGGCATTCACCATCCACCACATTTGCGAAGATATGAGAAACTGCTTCAATGGTGAACAAATTTATCATCCAAAGGCGGAACGAACGCATTCAAGACTCCAGGTGGGAACTTCAAGTAGGATCCCTAAAACGTCGATGCCCGGGAAATCCTTGCCAAAGTTTTCGCTCCTCGAGCAAACTTTGTTGTGCAGCGGATCGTGTATTGAACGGAGCGGGATACGTTTGAAGGAGACGTGATGCAGATAGAAGTTTCCCCCAAGGGGATATCTGGCTTCCTCCGCCTCTTGATACCGTGAGCTCATGCGTCATATGCAGCATTATATGCACCATCTACTGCTCTCTCGGTTCCTTCGTAAAATCAGTTGTACTTGGCAGATTCGTTTGCCGCGAACAATTCACTCCATCTCCGACCTATCTTCTCTCATCCTTTCTGTCTTACTTCCCTCAAATTCGGCGGCACTATTGGGATGTTTGAATTTGGCCTAACTATTAAAGATTTTTGCTAAAATTTTCCTAGCTGTCTCTGGCCTCCTTCGCTTGCTAACCCTTGAGGTTGATAAAATTTTTCCTTCATCATTTGGAGCTTGACTGCCGGATTTTAAGTAGTTATAATTGGCGTGCTGCGGCATGTTATGTTTTCTAGATCTTTTTTTTAAGTTCGCGGTCACATAACTACATTTTATTTCTTTACCATTTAACGAGAGAGAGGTATTTTCTCTTGATTTACGTTATTGCTTCCAGGTAAAGGGCCTTTAATTTCCCTTCTCGTTGGCTTCTTTAGTGCCTCTACTCCTATTTATGCTCTTTATCACGTTTTTATGGCACGTATTCAGCTGTTATAAAAAGGCCGTTGGATGGAATGAATTTTGTTGACTGATACACAGTAGAGAATAATACAAAACGAATTAACGACTCATCCTCAACAGGGGGCAATTTACATAATTAGCCTTTGAGTATCATTCAGTCGTGAGTATATAGCACTTACATATTTTCGTGAGCATTAATCATATGAAAAAAATTGCTATTATTTCGGCAGACAAACGAAAGGTAATACTTTAATGATGCTGCAAAACGCAGGTGCACGGTTAAACAATATTATCCCAATAAATTTGTATGCGATATTGGATTCATTTAGTCTGCCTTGACGAATATCTTGCTCTGTCGAGGTGTTCTTAAGTAAGTCATTTTTTATGTTCAGAGGCAACTTCCGAACGGTAATGGTCATTGCGAAGACCACAAATCCCAACTTAATTACTTTTGTTTTTTTTTTAAATTATCCTTTTTCTGAGCGTACTCAGGCGTCCACGTTTTTTTCATATTTTTCATGGGAGGAGATCATGGAGCTGTAGAGAATCGGAGCGAAATCTTGTATAAAAATTGCCTCGAGGTTCCTTTCTGTAACATAAAATTGGAAAACAAATGTCTACAAAGTTCTATATGGCATGGCGCAGGAGTAATAGATCAAGTCCCTTATGTCCCTTAAGGGGAGGAGGAAATCAATTTCTTGGGTATGGGGTCTGCCCTTTTCAAAGTTTCAAACCTTTGGGTCAGTGAGGAAACTCAAACAGACCAGGAGGGCAGGCAGCGCTCTTTTTCTACCGCCTAGAGGCATTCAGGGGTCAGGCACGCATATTTTAACAAGAAATTGTTGCATTTATCGACGCAGTTAATATTTAATGTCCACCGCCTTCGGGGAACCTTCTCCGTCCTCGCCCGGGTGAGGGCTGCCCCCTATGAACCTCATCCCCTTCTCCACATACCCCTCTTCGCACGCTTCGCCTCCTCCCCCCAACTTCGCTGGAGCCCAAATGCCGCCCTATATTTCTTCCAGCCATTTTTGTCTAACGAGGTCCCATCACACATTGATGTTGATCCATTTCTCTGTTCCTGATTCATTACTGTTTGACTACATCATCCCCAGAGTATGTTAAATACCACCAGTCATTACAGTGTTTTCTGCACTCCTTTATTCTTAGTCTTGCTAAGTTTCCTCTTCGATTTTGATAGACTAAGGCCCCAGTTATAGACTATTGCAATGGTTCTGTCTCATCCTTTGCTCCTGTTAATTTTTTTAACGTTTTTAGGAATATTTTACTGTAGTAAAACCCATGAGACCAAAAAAGAGAAATTTTTGTTGCGAATTTCTGCATTCCATAAATATACTAATATAGGTTGATTTCACAAAAGTTACTCCAATCACTTGGTATATAGTCCAAGCTAGAAGAGTCAACTAGAGTCAACAAGAAGGTCAACTAAACAAGTTGACCTTCATTTTCTGTGACAATTCTATTCATATCTTAAAGTGGGAGCTTCAGCAACTTATCTTTAACGAACTTCAAATTCCAAGGAACTTGGCATTCTCCTAAGTGCCTGATTGTTAGTAATGGTACATGAAAACATGTAATGGACATGCAATTTTATTTCGCAAGAAGTAACGTGAAAGTATCACGAAATGATGGGCATATATGCTCTATATATATATATATAAAGAAGCCAATCGCTACCTCAAAATATTAATTAGACTACTATTTACAACTACTTCAGCAATTACCGATACTGAAAAATGCAGGGCTCGTAGAAAAAGATCATATTTAGATTGACAGTAAGAGGTATGCACGACATGGAAGCGAGTTAACAGTGACTTGCAAATCATTAAAGTTTTGCATAATTTTCTGCCGATGAATTTTAAATATTTTAAATTTAAAAATTTTCCAACGAAGTTCTTAATTTCTTCCTGATAGTCTAATGGCACGGCAAGAGTGAGAGAATGCCTTCCGGCCACTCGGGGGATGAAGAAGAGTCTTGGGTGACGCGGGGAGTGAATACTGGAGATGCATTTAAAGGAGGACCAAGGATTGCATGCGAGCCTGAGGTGAGTTTGTTTCCGAGGAGTAGGGGAGCGCGGTGTTGGGAGGGGACGATGTGGGTGGACAGGTGCCTTCTTTATTCCCGCGCTCCGTCGCCCGCTTGCGGCGGGAAGTGGCGGCCCTGCTCCCTCCCGAGGGGAAATAAACACGGAGAGGAATAAAATCCGTGGCGGAGGAGACTTGGGCTGCCGGCAGGCGTCGCTCGAGTTTTTCCCTGCAGTCCGGCTGCGGAAGAGGGGTCCCGGGAGGAGAGGAGGTGGGCGGGGGCGATGGGAAAGGAGTGCTCGAACGAATGTCGCAGCCACGGAAAACTTTAATTGAATTAGGACACTGTTCGTGTGCCTTAGCTGTAAAGTAAATGGCTAAGTGTCGTGAAGCGGAGTCGGCCATTCTCCTCTCTCGACTACTTGTTCTTTTTTTGGGAACGCGTAAAGAAAGCTATTATTGAGAAAGCATCCTAAATGTTTGTATTTTGCGGAACAAAAGCCCGGGTTATTTTTATCCTGCTCTTCGGAAGATGCTCCTCTTCGGAAGAACTTTCTTCAAAGCTCACGAATTCGCATCCAAGGCTTAAGACCTGCGGGCCTTTTTATGGGAATTAGTTTTCTTTTTTTGTCGTATTATTTATGGTACACTTTATAAAAATAATTTAAATTATTATATTATTTTCTTACTACTTACGTTCAACTTCCCCTATTGATCAATGGAAAGGAAAAGAGAATTCCTCTTCAACAAAGAAAATTCTGAGCAATATTATAGTTAAATTGCATAAGAATTAGCGTTTACGATAACGGCTTCTGTCATTATTATTGTAAAAATGACTTTTGATGGAGCGAAAATGTCTTCAAATCAAAAGCTTGCTGTACTCATCAAGCCACGTCATCAGTCATATTTTCCGTATTCAGCACACTTTAAATTGGTAAATACGAATATCTCAATCAACGTGGATAATGTTTAAGCTCTTAGCAGAAAAGCGTAGCTGTTGGTGAACTACATATATTTTTGAACTGTAAATATCATGTTTTACATCGCGGTTTGTAAACTAAGCTATCTACAAACTTTATTTGGGCTGGGGAAATGCCAACAGGCATAGAAATTATCAAAATTAATGATATCTTCTTTAATCAATATCTCTGATAAAGTAAATGAAAAAGAATCGATTATTTATGAGTAAAATAACATTTGGATATATATTTTTTCCTTATTTCGAGTAGGCATTCATTCTTTTGGCTTTGGTGATCGATTATCAACAGCATAGTACGTCTGAGATGTATCTGGACTCTTCATCTCTTGATGAGTAGGTATCCTTACATTAATTTGGCTATGGAACCAAAAATCATTAATAATGAAGTAAAGCCAAAAATAATCTGATTTTGGCGATACTATGAACTAATAATAATATAAAATTAGATTATCCTTTTGTTTTATCTGCTTGCCATAACATAAATTTGCTGTAATCAATGAAATAAGTAAAAAGAATATTCAAATACATTGAAGCCATTGCTTTCATGAAAAACTTTTTGCCGGAAAAACTGCTTTTAGGACACGGACTCCTACGATGGTAACGAAGACAATCTTGCTTGGCGCCTATTTTCATCTGTCACAAAACCCTATGATCCGTAGACTGCTATTTGGGAATGAACACATATAAATAGCACGTTAATAGCGGTGCGTGACGCTATTTTCCACTTACTGACTAATTCAGCACTGATGTTTTGACTGCAACCTTGGAGGTTATCATTTTCTCATCACGGAAAAAACAAGTTGTGCCGCTGTTGACCACTCTGTTCACGAATTAAGTTCGGGCATATTCTTAAGTTCTCTACCCGCAAGAATTGAGAGTGCTCTGAGTGAAAGGATCCTTTTCACTGCCTGTTCGTACTGCCGGAAATCCGCGCATTTGATTTGAATATAAATTGAAAGTGCGCCGGGCACTGGTCGAGATAGAGATGGATATGGGATTGGGTGGTTTTCTCCATCATTGATGAAAGCGATGCTTGGAACGTTACAGGAGGTAACACCGGTGATTTTGATTTTTGTGTATTTATTAGCCGCTGAATATTTCACCCACGCGACTAAATAACTCCTGTTTTTTGTTTTGTTTCCTTCCTCTAAAATTGACTCTAGAGACGTAAGTGGAAACTGCATGTTTGCTCTCTACTATCTGAAAGCCTTTATAATAATCCTGCCTTGAAGTTTGTGGCCTAAAAATTTTGTTTCGTAAAAATATATAATGGACAACATTTGACTAAAGTTAGTCTTAAGAAATATATTTCTCATTTTATTACCATCAAATTTATTTTTCCCAGTTCGATAAAACTGGTCACCATATCATTTTTGTACCTAACCAAGCGTTCCTGCGAACATTGTAGCTACCCATCTTGTTGTAAGTCTAGTGATTTTCACCTATGTCTCTTGTGTAGGGGACAAGTGATTGTGTAGGATGACAAGTGATTATTCAGTGGAAAAACCATGCTTTCTTGGATATGAAAAGAATAGCAATTAGTGTATTGATGAAATGCAGTACTAATGTTTTGAGCCCTGGAACGACTTCACGCCCGAAGGTAACGTGGAAACTACTAAACGTACCTGACGTGATTCGTGGGCTTTCGAATATAGGTTAACTTATTTTGTCCTTAATGATGGACTTTGTTCAAATGCTCAGTTACAAATCTGGTTTTCTCATAATATATTGTTAGTATTCAATGACAAATTAAATATTGTTGATCGTCATAATTGCAAAGAAAATCGACTCGGTTCAACGGTAAGAGGGCATCTATATATTTCGTAATGCTAATTTTTTTCACTCCTTCCCCGACCCCTTACAACGCTTTGTAACCTTTTATGAGACCCCCATGTGAAAATGAAGAAATAAAACTTCTGAGGAAGACATCGGAGAATTGGCCAATTTCTTTCCAAATATTGTTAACATGTTTGTTGAGATGAAAACCACTGTCATCCTCACCACCATCACTGCCAGTACTAACTGATGGCCATTATAAACTTATGTAGGTACCTTTCCAAAATTAATCCATCCGTGGACCTTGAAATATATGCGGGTTTCTCTTGCATAGTAACGAAATTCCGGAAGTTTATGGCTTTTCACTATACTAAATCATAAGCCTCCTCAAAATGAGTGAAGAAAATTAGGACATTCCCCTTTCCGTACCTAATGGTCTCATTACTGTCAGCCTATAGCACGTTCTCTACATGCATCCAAACTGATATTCAAAATAATGAACGCATATTTGCGTACACACTTATGTTGTTGACTTTTTGGCACCCTCCATTACCTATCTTATAAGTAAGGTTATTGACTCGAATGATGAAAATTAATATGCTCAAGGTCAGCGTTGGTACGGTAGCTTGTTTGAAACCTAAATATATCTCTTATCAAAATACCCAGGAATTAAATAGAATTTAATCGACCGTATAAAAATGAACAAAATATGATAGGCTCGCTGAAGTGTGGAGTTTTTCAAGAAAAATCAAATCTTATTTTGGAAGAATGCATAAACTGCTGTAGAATGGTATTAGGATTATAGAGAAGAAAATACCGAAGTAGATTAAATACCTTATAATTATGTGTGGTTTTATTAGTACGTATTTATTTTTTTGTCAAATATATTGCATCATCAGCTTTCACGACTTAAGTTCATATATCGCCTTTAGGTTTCGAATACCATTTAATGGAAATACCTTGACATTTTTACCTCATGAATACGTTTTCAAAGCATTGGTGCCTGCGTCATGTGCCTTTTTTCTTGTATGAAGACTTCGCCGCAGGCAATAAACGTTTAAAGATGAAATTTCTTCTCTTTTGCGCTCCAAAGTTTCTTTTTTTCCCAGGGTTCACCGTCTCAAACTATTAGAGAAATTAGTCTTGCGGTGCCAAAACTTCATTAAAATTCTATCATGTGCGCTCATGATACTTTTTATCGTATTTGTTTGGGCCGTGATTCCCGAAGAAGAATTAAGGCGGCGCTTTTCTGGAGAAAAACAATCCATTTCGTACTTCGGCTTTTCTTCTCTCCGCGAAAGGGGAAAAAAAGGGGATAAGTATTATGGCGCTCTGCATTTAACTCCCTTCTTGCAGCGGCGCATCGTTTAGAAATTGCCCTCGACCGCCGCCACCACCCGCACCCTCCCCCCGGGACAGCCATTCACTCAACTCACCCCTTTCTCGCTCACTCTCCTCGAAGATGCACACCGTTCCATACATTTTTTCCTATTTTCCGTGGCAAACCCTTCTCCAGTCACCTCAAGGCCTCCTCAACCACCACCTCCTCCCAACCCCCCCTCCCACTTTAAACCCATCGCATCACCTTGCGATACGGACTCGGCATTGTGTGCGCTCTCTGTCTCCCTCCTTCACTCGCAAGCACGAGGTGTATGGTTCGGCTGGCAGATGTCGCCACGAGCGGCATGCCTGCCCTCTTTTCAGGGCGTGCCGGCCGGCATCCCCCTCCACCCACCTCCCCTCCACGTCCCCACCCCACCCCCGCCGGAGCGCACGCCGGTTTGCCCCTCCAACCTCACCTAACTCCATTTCCCCTTCCCCTCCCGAAAGCCCTCCACCCCCCATTTCACTCCACCGCCCAACCCAATGCGAGAAGGAGGAGGTGGTGTCCCCCCCCTCCTCCACTCAAAGAGTGTGTGCGAGGTGTACTCCCCCCCCCCCTCTCCCCTTTCCCGAAAACCCCATCCGATCCCCCCCCCCCCAGCCCAACCTCCAACACACACTCTCTCGTATATACGCGCTCCAGTGTTCACTCATACCGCTTTTCCCCCTCCCTCGCCCGTTACTCTCCGCCGCCTCCCCCCCCTCCCCGCCACTCCGGTCCATCCACCGCCAGCTCCCGTTCCCCATCTCACTCGCCGCCTCCCCTTGTACTTCAGTGTTCTGTGGCGCGGCGCCGGGGTCGGTCGCTTAACGCCTCGCCTTGCTTCTGCTGTTATACATAAACACATACACACAGACACACATGTTGCAAGGGCAGGGACCTGACCTGCGAGTCCTGACCGCCGATCCCCCGCAACATACCTCGGTACATCATCCTCAGTGCACCCGAGTTTATTTTTTTTTTAATTCCCGCTTACCAACCCTCCCCGCGCCCCTTACCGTCCCGTTCGCGGGCCAATTTTGTTCAGTGGTTGTCCCTTTACCTTCGCACGGATTTGCGGTGCGTGACCCCGAGGCTGGCGGAATAGTAAGAGTTTGAAACCCTCGCCGTCGTCTCCGGAGTGAATCATTTCCATGCTTCATTTGATTTTTCATTAGCTCGGCCGGAGGAGTTCTGCTTTTCCGCCCGCTCGCAAAGGAAAATTTTCCCTCCTCGCCGGTGGTGTGCTTCCTCCTCGCCTCGAGCCGAATTTTGACTGGGGACGCTGACAGTGGTTCGTCGCGACGCCGGAGGGCCAACTCGGAGCGTCCGCGGGATCGCCCAACAACCCCCGCTCTGCCGAGACACCCCTCGGCAGCGGTCGCCATGGTCAAG
Source organism: Platycnemis pennipes (assembly GCA_933228895.1). Taxonomy (NCBI): domain Eukaryota; kingdom Metazoa; phylum Arthropoda; class Insecta; order Odonata; family Platycnemididae; genus Platycnemis; species Platycnemis pennipes. The sequence continues at coordinate 146,235,277 of OW121847.1, read as the reverse complement.
ATGACCGAGGATCAAATAGTCTCGCCCTCGCCCACCTGATGGTGCGGAAGTGTTCGCAGCGGAGGGTGCGCGCCTCGTCACTTGGTCGCCGCGCCAAGGATTCCTCCGTGCTCAAGCGTGCACAGTGATCGTCGGTGACCCTCCTCCCCCCTCCCCGTCACGACTGCATTGTCGCGCCTTCGAAGACTCCGCGCCACCCTCGTTGGATGGATGTTCGGATGGTGGTGGTGATCCCTTTGTCCTCCCCGTGGTCCCGGTGACGAGGATAGGGATGTTCGTTTCGGTGATTGCCTCCGTTTCAAAACCCTCCTTGTCCACCCTCTCGAAACGGGAAGGCCATAAAGCGAGTGACCAGAATGTAATATTGTGTAAGCAATTCGTCCCCTTTTGCGAAGAACCCAGTTGCTCTCTGACGTGAGCTCAAGAGCGAAGGGCTGGTCGCCCCTACCGACGCCAGACTTGCCCGCCGTGGAGAATTTTACGCCCGGAAGAGGAGGAAGGCATTTCGGCAGCCCGCTGCGGCAGGCACCCTTCGTCCCTGCACCCAAGGTAAGAAGTGTGGTGTTTTCTTTCAGTCCCCATGTTCCTTACTTCTTCCTTAGCCGTTCCTATTGCGGGCTCTTCAGCTGGAGGTCCAGCCCAGTTTCCATTCGAGGCCATTTAATTGGCTCCCTCGCTTGAGAACGTGGTATTGACATTCGTTTTTTAATCGCAGATATGCGCCACTCGCATTCCTCTTGCATTCCTTGAAATGCCAGTCGGTTTCACTTGGTTCCATTCAGGACAGCTTTCTTGACACGAGAGCTTGGAAATATTTTTGCGCCGGTCGACATCGCCGGCGAAATGGGAATCGTGATGGTGACGTTTTCAGATTGAGCGTAAAAATGGAATTCATTCGCTCCCGAGTCGGAGAAACTCTCTTTAATAAACTGGTTGGGACGAAGGAAATACGAAATATCCTCTTGTCGCCCTTCAAAGGAAGCTATGAAATGAAAGTAGGTGTCTGAAAATTGTCTCGAGGTGTGTAATTTTTAAGATAGGGTCCACTCAAAGAAAGAATACGGTGTGGCAAAGAACCGTAATTCAATGCTAGCAAAATGTCAAGCGAAAATATTTTCGGAAGATGAGTTAGAAATCGAGAGATAGGTCAGCTACAGGTCTCTTTTCCTTCCTCATTTCGGTATTCTTCTTTTCCGCGTGCTGTGTATCACTCTTTTGTTGTACGATTTCAAGCAGGCTAAGTCTTTGCTTTTCCTTGAGGCTACGTCTTCTATGAACTCAGTTTAGTATCAGCTTAACCGCCATTATGTGGCCTTCACTTCAAGCTAATACCAGCATCTTCTTTTTCCCTTTTCCTAGGGTTGAAACTTTTCGTTTTCGATTCGACTATTTTCTGTATATCCATAATTCAAGCATATTGCTGGATTTGCCCATTTTAAGAGCGTACATTTTTCCTCTAATTTGTCCATTGTTCACCAAAATTTTAATTAGTTAAATTAATTCTCCTTTTCAAATCTTGTGTTTCTGCATGTAATAATATATTTATTTGGGCAGAATGCATTTTACAGTCGAACTGATATGCTCGCAATATATCTGGTATGCTCCTTCCACAAGTGGTGTTCCCGCTATTTGGACAATGGAATCCTTCCTCTTTTTTCTATTCCAGCGTTGTTTGAATCATATGAAATTTCTCCTGCTCTGTTACTTTAGCTATTGATCAAGTTTAAAAACATTTATAAAACATTAATCCTGAATTGTTCCACAATACCATTTTCACGCAATGGATATTTTTGTTGATTTTCGGCCGAAATTAAAGCTCACCGTTGCTTTCTAATCTTTCTCAGAGTGAAAAAGCGTCATCAGGTTAGCATTTCTTTTTTATGCATGTAGCCATTATCGCGGAACATGTATTGTGTTTAACTTGCAGCACAGGTAGGAATAGCTTTCAGTGTAAATATTTGTTTTAGATAAACATGCCGTCAGTTTCCTTATTTGGTGTGTTAATTTGATTTAATGGAGACCCGTTACCGGGCTCCGCGTCAATCTGTCAATCGGGGAGGCAATCCATTCCCTCCATGCTCCGCGCAATTAGACCTCCCTTGCCTTGAAACCCATTGTTTCCGCAGCCAAGGCCTCATTGCGTACGGCTCCCTGCCCCCGGGAGTCCTCCTCCCTGACGCCCCGGTCTCCATTCTGCTGTTTGCGTGGACCCATGAGTCCGGGAAATTAACCTCCCCAGTCCTCCGAAAAACAAAGACGCCAGCCCTTGCGACTCCTTTCCACCATAACCGCCCGCACCAACTCCCCCACGCGCAGTTATCACACACAGCGCCTCGAGTGGCTTAATTTTATTATCACGCTCGAGCACATTGGATCATGTTGGGTTGAGGGGCTCCATCCCTCTCTCCACCTCACCTTCTGCGGCCCTCACTCACTCCGCAACACCCGCTGCTGCGATCCCGGCAGAGGGAGACGACTATTTTTCCCTCTCCTCCTCCACTCTTCCCTACTCTCCTCATTCAAACAGAGCCCTTCGGGGTTCCCGAAGCGCGCGTACAACCAACCCCTTTCCCTCATTTACGCTCGCTCCATGTGCCATGTTGTTTCTTGCAGTTGGGCCTCCTCCCTCCTCTCTTTCCTTGCCAAGGAAGCCCCGGGGCCTCTTTAGCTGTCCGTCCCATTCGCCCTGTTCACCACCCCCTCACAGCCCCACACCAGTGTACACCTGAGTGAACAGGGAAGGTGGAGGAGGTAGACGGGGAGTAGGAATAGTGCCGCTCCCGTACTAGCCTTTTGATGAAGCTCCTTCCGCTCTCCTGACGAAAACTTGCAGCTTTAAATGTGGAAGACTTCTTCTTCTCCACCCATTGACGGCAGCCTTTGTCTCACGGATGAGAATATCGCTTGTTGTTCATGACGATTTCCCTTCCGTTTTTATAACTATTTCATGGCGAGCGAGATTAATGGCAATTGTGCATTATCATGGTGCGTTTCCCGGTCCCTGTCCCTCAAACGTCGTTAATAAATTCGTCTCTCCCCGGAGGACACGCAGAAATGAAAATTTAAACAGGCCGCCACTGAGTGAGAGAGATAGCTCTGGGGACTAGGCTTTAGTACCTTTGTTTTTTGCTTGCAGCCTGTGGGTTCACGCATTAATTTGAAATGAATGTTGATCGTTTTTCACGAAAGTTTTTGTTTCGCGACGCGCCTGTCCGTGCATTCCGCGAATGGAAACTGGGAATCACGTCCAGAGTTAATTAGCTCGCATAAAATTTTTGATAAGGGCATTGAACCCTAAATTTAAATTCAGTAATGGCTGTCCTCAAAATTGCGATTTTCAACTCCGTTTTGCCTCACATAAAAGTGATGTAAATTTGTCAAGTTAATGCGCATCCCTGATAAAGAGTGGTGCTGCTAAATGGATGAACACTTAAATCATAAAAGGGGAAAAGGATAGGTCTTAAAACTCGTATTTTTGCCGACGAACCAGTTGGTAACGTTTAAGAAATTAAATCTCAAAGATTGCAATGTAGGTTGTTACCTGATGTTAGATAGTAGTTATAAAACACTGTAGGTACATTTAAAGACTTTTTTTTCTAAGGGCATTTTTTTAGCTCATATTTTTCCGGGATTCTTACAATTCTTGTTCACTGGAACCCAACATCGGATTGAAACAGAATTCTGGAAATACAGATGATTTTCATTTAAAGAATTATGTTCAGATTTTTGGCGACACATCTTTTGAGATACAGCAGGTAGCATTTTGATGATGAGATGTCAGCGCTCCCTGCATCCGCGAGCCAATTAGTGAAGGAAGAGGATTTGGCCCTGGATGGAAATCGATGAATCATTTGCAGTTCAGTCTTTCCCAGTGAGTGGAAGTGGAGCGTCTCCGGCTCAGCACAGATTTTTTTGCAAAATGTCTCGTCTCCTGAGGAAACTGCGTCCATTGAATGAATGCGACATCTCCGTTAACCACCTTTAACAAAAAAATAGCGGGGGCAGACAGCGCCGTCTATTTGAAGTCACCCATTCTTCCTCCACCGTTCTCTCTCCGTTTATCCACAATAAACCATGCGATACGTTTCAGAGGGCCGCCTTATCTCCCCGACCCCATCCTCCTTTTGAAAGCCCTCTTCCGTTCGCCTCCTCTCCTCCTCCCGCCGACTTCTCCAACCCCTTTCCTTTGCCTTCCTCGCCTCCTATCTACCATCTCCTCTCCTTCCTTCTTTCCTCACTTTCCGTATCTTCTCCCTCCCCACCCGACTTCCTCCAATTCGCAGCTTTAAGGCGCGGATATCGGAATCCGCTCCACAGTAGCCGCCCCTTGTGCCTTTTCCACGAGATTTAGTCGAACACACGGTTTTCCTACGGCGGGAAAGAAGTGTGGGGACGGGTGGGAGTGGCTTGGGGCCCGGCGAGGATTTAGTGCGGGGCGGGGAGACGAGGGGTCCTCTTGTGCGGCCCGAGTCGGTGGCGGGCCCCGACGCTCGCCCTCCTCACACATCGCCGTGGGAAGAAACCGGGTTGAAGGAGGGACCTTCTCCCTCTCTCTCCCGGTGAAGGAAAACCTCCCACATTTGGCCCCCCTCCGCCCCTCTCGCATTTCCCCCAAGGAGTTGATTATATCGCCGAGGGAATTGGATTAGGATAGGGAGAGCAGGGATGCGTCGGGGGAAAACAGAAGGGGTTGTCTGTATGTTGGATGGGGAGGAGGATTGCGCGGGGGGTAGGATTTTGCTCCCGGCAGCCTCTTGCTCTCGGCAGCCTCTTGAAGTATCGCCGAGGAGTACGGCGGCCGGCGCTTTTCGCGCCCTTGTATGTACGCGCGAAGGAGGCATCGTCTTAGTACCTCTCCCTCACTCTTCCTGTTTCCCATCGACTGTTCCATTGTCTCCCGTGCGCCAATCGTGTGACGGCAAATCCATTGCTTCTAGTTTTCCCCCTACAACATCCTTGGGAAACTTCCTATGCCAAGGTATTCTTCATGAAACTGTTTTCTCGTGTCCCGTTTAGGTGCTAGGGAGTTTAGCATATTTCTGAAGAATGCAGATCTTTCGACTCAGTGCCCTTACATCAGCTCATTTCGGGAAAATGTGTCAGCTTCATGGGTTCGACGAATTTTTTTTTCACAACTATGCTTCCAACTGAGGGATACGAAACAGCTTAATCGGCCACATCATGAGACATGATGGTCTGATGAAGACAATCGTCGAGGGACAAGTGGACGGGAAGAATTGCAAAGGAATGCTTCGTGCAAGATATATGGAACAAGTGATGAAGGATGTAAAAGAGAAGACATACGTAAATATGAAGAGATTAGCCGATAGAATGACTCAGTGGAGAGCTGCGTCAAACCAATCTGAGGATTGATGACCAATGATGATGATGATTCCAACAAGCGGAAAGAATATAATAGAAAACAACTAAGCAAAATCCTAGTCAAAAATACGATTTACGGGTACCATTTTAATTGTGTTTGAAAGTCATGATTCAGAAAGTCAGTTATATTGATCACTATGAATTTTTGCATCGGCTTTAGAGTGGCTTCAAGTAAATTATATTACCATTATTGAATAATGTATTTATAATCAGCTTTTTTTATCATTATTGCATTTATCCACTAAAATAATCTTGATATGATTAGTTAATGTCTTTCTGCTCATTGAATCGGAATGTTTTACTCGAGGCAAACGCAGACCTTGCAAGCAGAACGATGCAGAAAATAACGTTGGGAAAAGTGGATTATAGTGGGATGCAATCTACACACACTTTGTTATCTTTAATCCTATACTATACCACCCAGAAATAATGTCTTTTTCGCATCCACTAGGGATAATATTAGAGGACCAGAGTGATGAATAACGCAGCCACAACATTAACGCTGATGCTATTGGTTTTTCAGTCGGCTTTTAAAGCGTAGAATGTAGCGTAGAGAAATTTAAGTAATAACGTCATCTGCTTGCTACTGCTATTAAAATGGAGAAAGGCATCGCATGCTCATTACATGCTTGAAGGGGAAAGTAATAGAGAAAGGAAAAGGCATTAACAATTACAAATTCCGAAGTCACGCATTACGTAATTGGTTTTACATGAGTGGTAGAAGGGACTGTTTCCATTCTCACAGCACAAAGTTAAATTTATTAATGCTAGTTTTTACATTTCTTCGCATAAGAATTACAATTTGGCCATGTTATTCTATTTTTGCCACATTTATACATTTTATATCGTCTCTGATTCTTCATTCCTCAATATTTACGATTTCTCAAACCATCGCGGGTCGCTTGCCAAGTTTTTAAAATCATACTGGGATGATAATAGATGCAAAGCATGTCCACTCAATTTCATATTTGAGTTTATATTTTTAAGTCCTCAGAATGTTAATCTAGCCTCAAGTGTTTTATGTTCTCTTTTCATTTATTCTGATGGGAATTTCAGTCGAATTTTTAAAGGTTATATTGCTACGGTCTCACAAATATTATAAACGCATATAAACTTTTCCTGCTTATTTTGATCATAAATAAATGCATAATATTTTTAAAGACATCCATTATTATTCTCGGTGGACGCAGTTTCTTCATTACGCAATGGGAAGTAACTAAGGTAGAAATTCCAAGGAAAAACCGCAAAAAGTCTACTTTTTATGTCTCTTCAACATTTTATTTTGTATTTGAAAATCGAGAGAGTATGTTGTATTGCATTCTTTCACTCTTTTATAGGATTGTGCATTTGACTTATTAATGTAAGGTATCCATCATTTCGTTCTAAATATTTTTAAAAATAAACCCGTTGAATCTAGGGAAATGTAATATAAATTATGTTCCTATCACCTAAATTACTGGTTTTAAAATCTACACGGTTCTTCGTATGGACTGCAATATTAGAGAATTTGTTTTAATATTAGATAAGAACTTATTCTTTCTGAGAGTTCAGCTTCATTTTCATTAAAATTTAAGCTTAAACTCTTAAGATTAAATTCACCTCATCCGAAATGCTCGGGTGATATAAGGTTTTATTTAGATAAGTTTTTCGAGGGCTACTAATTATTTATGTATTACCCCCAGTGATATTTCGGTGCTTAAGTTAATGTACCATTCTAAAGCAATCGAAAAGCAATTAGGAATACGTTTTCCTGATTTACCGTCCGTGACGTCAAACTTCATAATGAAATCCAACTATCAACTGCGGCTGGCAGATTTGCTTACCAGCAGGAATGAATTATGAAGAGGGGAGAAGGGAGGAAATTGTTTGTGTGTGAACCGGTGCGAGGACCAATTTGATATCCGCTTACGTATGTATGCGATGCAGCAATTTTGAATGCATTTCAAATTCCCGGGCGCATGACGAATTATTGGCTAGAAGCATTCGCCATCAAGCGTAAGCATTATTGTTCCTTCCGTAACTGGAATTTTTATGAGTCGTCTTCGTCACGGACCGGAAATTTAGGTGAAAATAAGGTCGTTAATGATGTAGCACGGAAATTAAGGACGCTTTATTAACTATCAAAATGAGAAGGGTGAGCATCGAGGAAGAGTCAATACTATATTTTTTTCTCTTCAATTTATCACTTAAACTCGTGCGTAAAACAAATGCTTGAGTACGTTGACTAATATGTTCCAGCAAACACTCATAATGTATGTTATTTTCAAAGCAAGAGTGCATAAAAATTTTTCAATCAATCGCGTAACTTTCATTACCATCCTACATATAGTTATTTTCAAAGATTTGATGCAGATATCATGAATTACTAATAGTCTGTGCTCATCTATCCCTAAATGTATTGTTTGTTGGTATGGTGAATATAGTATCCCCCTTAAACTGGTATTCAATGTTTAAACATATTCATTTAATGCTAAAATGACAATATTAAATGCCTCGCATTGCGTGTGTTATTAAGTTGCTGACAAGTGAAAACAAAATAACAATAAATTAATAAATTATAAAATAATTAAATAATACCTTTATTCACACCTTTGGTACAAAGTCCATTGCTCTTGTGATAGTCTTCATATCTCATCCTTCACTTCATGATCTACCAATTCTCTATTCACTTCCTTCCTCTCCCTTCATGACCCATTGTTCTCTTATCAATCACAGCTTGCAAGTATCCAATGCCTTTCTGTTTTTGCTCGTCTCATTTTTTTGGCTTCTTCGAATGCTCCCCTTATGCTTCTTATCATTACCTACCTCACTTGAGACGGGTCTGCAGCCAAGTCGATCACGTGCCTGCCCGGAAACCCTCGGTTCGAATTCCCTCTAAAGCATGGACCCTGTGTTCGTCCTAGCAATGAGGTCTTACTTTAGGTACTGATTGAAATACATCTCATCAGTTGGGGACCTATGTCTTATGCTATTACCACATAAAACACTTCTTTGTTCGTTTTCTTCCCTAACACTATATCTTCTCCATCATCCTCCAAAGTTATTCTAGTACTAGAGGAACAGTACTATGATTTCATAAAGTAGTAGTATTATGTCTCTTACTTGCATCTAAGTAGCGAATCTACGGTGATATTTCACCCTCTGCGATGCACCGCGAGGGTGTATAACGTAGATTTCCGAGTAAACTGAAATGTTTATAAGCTACGTGCAACATCCTTCCTCAACTTCGTAGCCAATTTTGGCCATAATTATGCAAAGTTAACCGTAAAGCTGAGGTTTTGTGTGGTTTGAAAGCATTATTCCCATTTTCTTTAAAATACCTAAAATTGTAGTTAGTTAATTTTAATAAGATTCATCTTTACGGAGGCTACTAATTTTTTATTTTTTAGAACCAAATTTCAGTTAAAATTTAACTTTATATGCTTGAAATTTCTTAAAATAATCAGTGTGCAAACTTATTTGAAATAACTTAGGATATTATAATTTGTCCGCTCTCGGTGTTACTTCGGGACATTTATACATAATAATACTTTTCTTCTTGATGTTCGCATCATTATCGCAGTATTATCTAGACCTATTGGGCCTATAAATGTTTATATTTTGAAGTAAAATTTACGGTAAAGGTAAAAATAATCACTACGTATCAACGAAGTTCTTCCTCTCATCTCATAAAAACGCCCTGTTAAATCAAGGTTGGCCAAATCAATGAAGACAAACTCCGTTTACTTCCACTACCTCGCCTCTTAGGTTAACCTCGTCATCTCGTGGGGTATAAAAGGAAAAGAAAGTCGGCGGGTAAACAATGACAGGAGGAGTTGGCCTTCCGGTAACAGAATGGCCTCCTCGTATCATTTTTGAACTCTTCATCTCGAGAGCGAGCCATGGAAGTGCACCAAAAAAATGAGCGCCGAACCCCTCCGCAGCATCTGACCCGGTACCGTTGCCGAAAATGGTCGGAATGGGGAGGATGGGCGGACGTCATCCAAATCGCCAGTTTGTTACGGCCCAATTCTTTTGTTTTGGCTCATTGGTTGCTTTCCCTCCCCAGTTAGCCAGGTTCTCTTGACTATCGGAAATGTAGAAAGAAGGCGATGTTGAACGGGAGAACATTTTCATTGTCTGGAAAATCTGAGAAAACCAAGGTATATTTTGCGGAGGAATATTTTGTTGTGCTGAGCATGCGTGAGTGTTTGCATGTGTAAGGAAGGAATATGTTAAGGGATGGAAAGCGAGAGCAGAAAGATGAAGAAGGCATTTCTCTCTATCTTCTTAGCTTGCCTTTCTCCTTCCCTTCAAAAGTCCCACCCCATTCCATTCCTTCTCTCTGCCCTCGATACCCTTTTCCCTTCTCATGCCCATGTCTTCCTTTCCGTCTCCCCAGGTACCACCCAATCTATTCAGTTACCTTCTTTCCCTCAGGGGAGAGAGACGGAGGGGGGACTCCCCTGCGCTCACACTCCTTGTTTCCCACACGATTGGCATCGTTTGGTGGGCGGGTGGAGGTTTTGGGGAGGGAGGCAAGGAGTCTGCGGAGAAAGAAGGGCGGGGGTGGGTGGATTTCATCCCCCGCGCCGCGGAGATTCTGATCCGACAGACCTCCCTTCACTCTCTCTCTCTCCTCCCACCCTCGCCTGCTCACTCTCCACTTTTTTAAACCGCCACCCTTCGACTCGAATCTCCCCTTACCTTCCCCACACCGCAACTCTCCACCACCGAAAGGATAACGATGCCCCCGTGCATCTGAGAATCCTGATACCAGGGCAACGGGAAAGGGAGTGATATGGGTGGCTGGAGTGCAAGGGGTTGGATATTCGCTACGCTTTTCGGATGCCTAGTCTCTCTGAATAGTAAAAGAAGCGTCACCCGGTTATCTTTCCCCTCTCTCCCGTCGCTTTCTCTCAAGCCCTCTTTCCGTCGCAGCCATCCCTCCCTCTTTCACTCTCCAGCTCTCTCCCCTTCGGAACACCTGAACCCAGTCATCCCCCTTCCGGTTTACCTTCCTCAACCCTCTTCCCCTCCCCCTCCATCCACGTCCGTGCAATCGCAGCGCCCACTTCCTCCCCTCCATCTCGTCCTCTCCCTGAAATCTTCGCGAAAACTTTAAGAAGGCACTTCATGAAGCACAGCGAGTGAGGTTCATTATTCTCTGGATTGCGGTTTCGACCCCTCTTCTCACCGTATCAATCCCCCACTTCGTCTCTCTCTCCCCTCCCTCTCTCTCTTTCTCCTTTTTCTCTGCATTTTACTCCCTCATTCCCCATCCCACTAATATTTGCACCCACCTGAATCGCCTTCCATGCACAACCCAGTATTCTCTCTCCCCCCTATCTCCGTCGATTTCCTTTCTCCCGCCTTCGAGGGATCTGGAGCGTCAGAACCCTCTCGTCGACTTTCCTTCGCTCCCTTTATCAGTCCGTCGAGACGGTTGCGTGCGCTCCTCCACCTTCGCAACTCCTTCCCCCTACTTATCCTCCACTTCCGACTTCAAAAGTTTCCTTTCCTTCCCCGTGCCCTTCGTCGCACCCCTATCCTTCCTGTCCCCGTTTCATCTTCACGATCGCTGGTGCACACATGGAGTTCGCTGAACTCGCGCCGCGCCTTGCGTCGTGAAGAAGGGAGGGATTTGAGGGTAGAGGAGGGGAGATGATATAGCGATTAAAACTTCGGTTCCATTGATTACCTTTGTTTCGTCTCCGGACGTAATCGTCACGTTTATGCTCAGAGAATTGCGCCTGTCTCCCGTTGATGTATTTTCCTATGTAAGCATTTTCCTGGTGCTGCTGTTTCTCAGGCATACTTTTCTGGAGTCCTATTCCGTCGTTTTGTGATGAATGTCGATATTTTTGTTGACTATAGTGAGCAAAAATTTCTCAAAAATAAAGTGGCATTGCTACTGAGCTGAGTGTTAGCTTAATTAGCTTTTACTTTTTCGTTCCCATCAAGTTACCGCCACAAAGGTTTTATTATTCGTAAACGTTCGTGTTCTTGAGTGGAATAGATTTCATTTGGTATTGTTCAAATTAACCTAAATAATTAAAGGTTGCGCGATAAGTTCTTAGTACCTATTTTTGTTTTTTTCTAAAGTAAAAGAAATGTGTATATCTGAATTAGCCTCTTTTTCATTTACAACAAGAACTAAGGCTGTTTATCTCGTTCTGTAGTATTCGTATTTCTTTGTACATTTCCTTTAAATGAATACATTTGCTGATTATATATTCTAATGTAAATATCTCGCTAAAAATAATAGATATTCTTGTATCGTGAGCCTCTTGATTTTTTTTAACGTTATGGGAAATGTTTGTAATATTTTAACATTACAAACAGTCGACACGACGATGATATTGAGCAAAGTCTTCGCCTAAAGTGCTCTTGCCTGATATCTCTTGGCTGTTGATGAATATTTTTTCAATTATATTTTCTTCTTAATGATTTTCGATGCTTCCATTATTTCCTTGGCATTGTAGTATATTTACATGTGTTGCTTGTGCGTATTTTGAACCAATTTGACGGTAGATTTGTTTACGTGATAAAGTTCGGTCTTAATAGATATTCGATATCATACTGAAATAATTTGAAAGAACTTCGAAATAAATGAAAGAATAATCCGTATTACAATTTGGTAGATATGTTCTGGTACTTACAGAGCGAATTATTTTGAATTCTATCTCTGTGCATCCGCGAATTGTACACGAGGCAGTTCTGCCAATAAATCTTTTGTCCCACATGGGTCAGCGGATTCCAATCACTGCATGCATCGCACTTATCGATCTCCACTGGAACCCATCGTGCCTATCCCCCTTCGAATTCCTATGCATGCGATTTCCCTCCATCCTCTCCGGTCTTATCTCACTCTTCGGAATCCGACCTTGCCGACCAACTTTCACTACCGACCGAATCCGTTTCCCTCGGGCATGAAAAATGAGGTATAGAGAAGTTCGGTCAGAGTTTACTGCGCTTTAACTCCTTAAAAATACCTCTGATTCCCTCTTAAATCTTTTCGACTCTTATCCTCCATTTCCTGAGGACTGTATGGCATAATTGGATGGGGTGAGTGAAGAGGACATGCTTCTGCATACGTTTTATTTCTGTTGCCACATGGGGATGAGGAGGAGATTGACTAAATGGAGGCAGGTGAGTAAGCGAAGAATATGGAGAAAGAGCAACGTGGAAATTATACTTTTCAGGATCAGCCATTCAAGGAGGGAGTGGGTTGGAAGGCAGGGATAGAGTTTAGCTCTCTTCCGACTCCATCTTTCTCTCCCTCCACCGCCAAAACGGCAGCAAAGGGCGCAAACCATTTCGGGAAATCTATTACACGCCGTCTCGGAGAGACACAATTTCCTTTTAACCTCACCGCAAGAATTCACTTATCTCTATTGCATTCCGGGCCAAATGAGAGGCTCTTTGGGCGCGGAGAGTAGGAGCAAAGATGAAGTGAAAGGAAGAAGGGATTGGGGGGAGCGAGGGCAATAGGAGAAGAGAGAGGATAGGTGATAGGATGATGTTTGGTAGGCAGGGGAGTATCGGATAAAGCCACGTCCAAGGGATAGAGAGGGCGAACGGTATGGGAGTGAGTGAGGGAGCGGCGCTTAGACGCAGCAGTTAGACGGCGCCAGGGAAACCCTCTCGTCCATCCCTCGAATCTTTCTTTCCGTATCCCCTTCACCCCTTTGCCCCCGTGACCTCTCCATCCCCCTCTCTCAAGACGTCCTTCTCTCCCGCTCCCACTCTCCTTTTCCAGGAGCCGAACCCTCAACTCCCTTAGGCCATCCGCACGCAGATCTTATATAGAATGTTAAGGGGCCCTCCCCAGCGTTCATTAGACGGACGACTCAAACGGAGTTTCGGCTCGAATTTCACCCTCTCTTCCTCGCTCTCTCACCGCGCTCTCTCCTTCTCTCAAAATTCAAATTAACGCGCAATTTTCCAGCGCTGCTCATTAGAGACCTCCCTCCGTTGTATTCCCCTAACTATCACTTGATTTAGTTTGTGTGCACACACCTTAGTGCTCGCAATCCGTCGACTCTGTGTGCTCGCTGTTATAACGCAACAGGAAATTGCATTATTTTTCCTTACCTACGAGGTTTACCATATACCGACTCTTGCATTGATTGCCTTTTAGCTATTTATGAAGTATTTCTAGCTTGACAAATTAGTTTTCCTTGCAGAGATACACTTTATGGGAATAATTGGGTGGAAAATGTCTCTGATGACAAAGCAATGGAACTTTGACGTAAGTTTTGTTCCCATTTGTATTCGCCAAATTATGACTTTGTAGGGAATGATAGAACATTTTTGTGAAACGAAAAATAGCTTGAAAACATAATGGCTCCTTCGTGTCGCTGTACTAAGTTCAGGAAAGAGCTGTTACTATTTGACATTGTATTCATTTCCCTTCAAAAATTACCTTTTAAATTCGGTAGCTGCGGGTAATACCTGCATCTAGTATTGAACTGCTCTGCTTCTTTCTAATTTTGAGTTCTTACCTGATTTGCTCACCACAATTGTGTAATTAACAATCAATTGGATTACAGGTTTTTCATGGGTATTTTCAAGTCTGCTTTCACACTAATAGGCGCTTCCGACCGGGAGGAAATGTTTAAGGATAGGAATGGAAGGGATGGGTATCCTCTCTTTGTCCCCCTAGTATTTAATGGAAGCAGCAGCTAAAGAGGTCCTGTCCTTTGGTGGTGGACCGTGATTCGCCTTCCCAGGCTGTTGCCTACTAAGGCGTCGCTGCGGCGATATCCGTTTCTCTTCTTTTCGCTAAGGTCCTCGACTCTCAGTGTTACTGTTTCCGAGGTCTCTTCATTGGTATGGTTTCCTCCGTGCCCAGGCTTGCTACTGGTTGCTTGTAGCGATCCCATGGCCAGACCTGGATTGCTGCTATCTTCATGATGGCGTCGTATTCAGAATTCGCCGCCTTCTGGAAGAAGCGCTTAGCGGTGCTCGGCAGGAGAGGTATCCAGGAGTTCTAGATTTTGCACCATCTGGATCCGGTTGATATGAAATTATCAGCTCCGGACCACACTAGAGCTGCATAGGTGATGGTGGACCTGATGCAAGCGTTGTATAGCCGGGGTTTGGTGCCCAGGCTTGGCACCCGCGAGCCTAGAATCGGCCGGAGTCGATTCAGTACTGCGAGTCCTTTAGCCCGAAAACTTTCTATTTGCTGTCACCAGAGAATCTTTTGATCCAGGATGACTCCAAGATATTTGACTGCAGATTCCCAGGGCAGTCTGGTTCCGTCCACTGATAAGTCGACGTCTGGAGTTGCTCTTAGCTTGCGGTGGAAGATGATAGCCTTCGTCTTCCCTGCGTTAACAGTGATCCTCCATCTCCAATAGTATTGCAGGAGGTCGTTGATTAATTGAATACAATGAACATGATGTAAATAAATTAGTACAAAACGGATTACCGAGACAACGAATTTGTCTGGTTTAAGACTTCTAAAACAAAAAATTATGTATACCTTACAAAATTACGTATAACGTATACGAAAAAACGTATACAACCCCTTAATTTATATAACTGTTGATCTGTCTTTAAAAATGAAGCGCTCTCACTTTCGTGGACTGTTTTCGTGTGCTGCCATCAACCCTCCAACGCCACACTCCTCGAGCGCTCACGTATATTTTCCCTGGCGGTGACGGGGCTAGGATCACAAAATCCTACTCGCACACAGACGTGAAATGGTTTGAGGGCAGGAATAAGACGCGCTGCGAGACTGCCAATCCATCAGTGATTCAGTCGGCGTTGCGCATTTTACCGATTGTTTGCGAGGTATCGTTTTCTGCTCCCTCCTTCGCCCTCCCCCCTTTTCCACCCGATCCCTCTGTGTGTGTGTGTATCGGCTGAAGTGGGATGTGCGGGGAATGAAATGCTCTTTGTCGCGCCCTCCTCACATTCCCTGTCCCTCCTCCACGATCCCACTGCCTCACGGCCAAAAACCAACCCCTTTTCGTCTCTTGCCCCTCCCTGGGTGGCGGATCCCCTCCGTTTCAGCCCCTCGAATTTGCTAGCGCGTGGGAGGGGTGGTGGAGGACCGAATCGGGAGGAGGAGTGTGCCTGCGTACGTGTGGAGGTGAGGGTGGAGGCCGGATGAGGAGGGGGCAGGGGGTCGACCGTGGGGCTGAGGTAGGGTTTGGAGGAGCGAAGGGTGTTTGACGTGTGGGTGGGTGTGTAGCCAGGCTGTTTGCAGGTGAGGGGCGGGTGCTCACCGGGTGCCTCAAGGATGTGGTGTGGGTGGGGAGGGAAGTTTTTTGGAAGTTTTGTGCGAGGGGGTTGGCTCCAAGGGGGGGTGGGAGAGAGAGGTAGGGGGGGTTAAGAGTGGGGGAGGGGAGGTGGGTAGGATATGTGTGCTCGTTCTGCACGGTAAGAGACATCCCTTCTCCACCCCCCCACCCAATCCCTTCCCCGCGGCTCCCCGATACCCTGAACCCAGCTGATTTGGTATTCCCCTCACGGTCGCCGGGTCCTTAATGGCGCTGCTTTCCTCCCTTTTACATGAGCACCCCAGTCGTATGAGAATTTTATTTTTTCATCCGCTCACCCCGCGCCCCCCTTCCCTCCTTTTTTACTTTCGCGTGTCGTTTTTCTCTTCACGCCCCGCGCGCTGGTTGGCCCGAGAGAGAGGGAGTCCAGAAGAAAGATGTTGGTAAGGGGGGGGGGGGGGGGGGGGTTGGGGGAGAGCGGTTGCGAGTAGGGAATAGCGAGGTCCAGCCATCGGAGATATCTGTGTGTGCTCTTCCTTTCTCTCTGCTATTGATTCGCACACCGCACTCCACGCACCCGATGGAGATTTTCGGTGTTCTTTCCTTTCTTCTCCCCGTTGATTCCTTTCGTTGATTGATTGTCGTCACCGACGGAGGGAAGGAAGGTTTGGAAGGAATATTTTGATTACCTACTTTTTGGGTTTGACTAAAGTCCGAATGGTTGGATCTCAGAAACGATGGTGGAAGACGTGGTGGAAATCTGCTTCCTTAAAGTTGCCTTCTCCGGTCAAAAGAGGTGGAAAGGGAATATCAGCGCTGTCTCCACTCACCTTTCCCCTGCAGACATCAATGGCTGGCCCGAATCTGGTCGGCCTCTGGCCCGACATTTATTTGGCAACGAGGGCACGGACCACGAGCGCAAAAAAATTCGGATCACTCATTCCCTTTGGAGACCTAGAACGTCTGATTGTGGGGTTTGTAGAGTTACGATCGGAGGAGGGAAGGGACATTCGTTTTTCAATGCCATGGAGGACTGGATCAAAAGGGGTACAGTGGAGATTTGCGGGCGTGAGTTGCCTTAGCTTGGCCTTAGGTGTGTGACAGGGATACGGGTGACTCATCTGTCAAGTTCCATTGAGAAGACGGGGATGTTGATGAGGCCTTCTTCTCCCTCTTCACCGCCTCTTATCTCTTCCCTCCTCGCGATGCTGTTCCCTCCTCCCCTCCAAGTCTTCCCCTCCAGCCTTCCGTTCTCTCCGGGAGATTAGAGCCACCCCATCGCCGCCTCAACGCTCGCTTTCAAATGTTTTCGACTCCCAGAGATGAGCGGTTCCTGGAAGTGGGGTTCAACGTTCTTTCCACTCTTTCCAGTGACAGAAAACAGCACGCATTACATTCAGAATCGTGCATAGTAATCGCCTCCCGCCTACGTGAACACGCTTTTTTTCGTATACGCTGCCATTTTTGAGATTTTTTCTCGAAGTTTTAAGCCACTTCTCCCAAGTATAACAGAGGAAATCGATCCGATAAGGTCGAAGGAAGCCAATTATTTATGGGTCATCATTACCGGAGCCTGTGTTGAAACCTGTTGAGAAAAATATGCCTCTCAGTCTCTAAGAAATTTGGACTCATTAGAAAAGTTTTGGAAGAGTGTTACGAAGGAGAGCTGTTATTTTCCGTTTTTCAGGCCACACGAAATGCGCTTGAATTATTTAGGATCTATCTAAAAACGTCTAATTAAGGGATTAATGGAAGGGCAAAGAGAATATTCTACGCCTGTAAAATATGATAGTGATGTAAGTGTAAAGAAATAGTTAGAACATCTATGTTGAGGAACCCTACACACATGAGGAGCTAATTCTAGATAAAGACTTTTAGAAAACTACCAACTCAGTTTGTCTAGGGCCCAATACCATTATTAACTACCATTAGTAGAATCGATCCTGTGAGTAAGATTCGTGATGTAGACATGTCCACAGGAAGATTCAAATACACATTTCAGCATGCGTACCAGTCGTAATCACAAGAAAAGTACCTACATATAGTAACTTCTATTCTACTATCAACTGATAATAGTTTGTGGAAGATTAAGAGCGATAGCCAAACGAAGACTGATATCCTAAGAACACCCGCAACACTCATGTTCGTTGGCTTGCGGTGGGTTTCGTATTTGGACATGTGATTCGGTTGGTCGATATGTTTAACGAAAATAAAATTCTTTACTATGGATAAGTCATGTGGATACTCTGCTGATTCACTGTGGGAATATAAAAATATCCTCAATTTAATGAATCAAATTAAACTCCAATATTAATTGTAGGGATAAAAAATTGTCTTTATTTCTCTGTTTTAGAGGCCGTAAAAATGTAAGAAGTCTCTTTGTTATTTTATCTCATTGATCTTTTCTTCTTGAAGTGGCATCTTAGAGCATTGAAGGCCTTTGAAATTTAATTTTTCTTTAAGCAATACATTGTCGGTATTCTTTGAGGCAATGTTACAAAATTATTTAATAGCCTCTACATTCGGAAGAATTTCCCCTTAAATTTTTGACGCATAAAAACTATTTCAGGCTAGTGTTGCATTGTTTCAGAATTATTACCTCATTATTTCTGATATGCTTGAAATGAATCCCAGATTGAAGGGAAGATAAAAAGTAACAGCAGTAATAGAGAAATTGATGAAATGGAGTGTAGGCTTGAATAGTTTATGTAGAATTGTTCTATTTTTAATTTCATTTCTAGATATTTTTTTAACCTTTCTGCTGGCGGGCACTGAACGTTAATTAGTGATAGATTGGTTATCTCGCCTTCAACCCAGTTCTTTACTCAGTAGGTACAAGCAGGTGCCGTCCATTATGACCTTCCAGATAACGTATCCGTGACTAAAAAATATGCTGCTTGGTAATCTATCGTCATTAGTGTATCATCTTTAGGTTGGGTGACTGCAGCCTTCCATTCTTCCCAATTCCATGCTAATTCTTTTATTTCCCTGTAATTCCTCTTGCATATATCCTTTTGGTTTGTCTTAGATATTAGGCCCTCGCTCATGCTCAAGGGATAATTCCTTCGATGTTGTCGGGTTAATGTGGTGGCTCGAGGTTTACCAGCCCGAACGTCGGGTTCAAATTCCGCCCATGAAGATTGTTAATTTTTATGCTGCTCCCTTCTTGAGTGCTGTGTGGAGAGCTCTGCAGAGTTCAGGTCTACATCCGTCGGTTGGGACGTTAAATTGTGAACCCTTCGGCGTCTTTCCTTAAGTGTCAGCTAATACTGACTCCAACCTTCCTTCGTCCCTTGAAAATATTCCCTGTCTTATCCATTTACCCACTTACCCAAAATGGTGGTATGACCTTATCTGTTGGTCGCCTACCCGTAATGATTATAATTATACATTACTCCTTCTCCCATCCCCTCCGGTATGTTACAAGTTCCTTCTGTCTCAATGTAAGTCTTGTTCATTGTATTCCATATGCTGCTCCATAGAGTACACTCTTCTTCAGTTGTTTTTCGTGCGTCCGCATTTCCTACCCGATATAAGCCATGCTTAGTAAAAAGTTGTGTTTCAAATGCTATCTAAAATATTAATCCACCAATTCCTTAATATTTGTTAATCAGAATGTTGATACAATCAATATAAATTAGATACAGTTGGCGCGAGAAGGGGTGTCGCATGTGATGAAACTCATAGTTTGAGGTGTTTTCATTTATTGACTAAATTAATTTAGTATAAATACTTTTTTAAATAGTGTATTTGCTACAGTGGAACTTGGTATATTCCAATAATACAGTGGTTTCCAATCACTTTTGAATCTTTAGTCAATTTAAAGAAGTGCATAAAAGTTCTTAACCTTTTTTTAACCTCATCAGAGGACTTGATTTATTGGGAGAGCAATTCGTTGCTGAGCACGAATTGCGAACCAATCATCCTTTTCCCCGTCGTATCTTGATCTCCCCCTAATTCACTATTAAATCACTTTGGTATCACACGTTGCCGGGATCTATCGGGCAGCCGCTGCGTCAGCAGCGTTTAATCGATCCCGCCGACGCGTGCGAAATCGACGAAAAGAGCGTCCCTTCGCGCTGTAGCGTCCACGGGACCGACACGATGACGCATGGACCGCAAGTCGGAGTCGAGCAACAATGACGCGACTTTAAAGGGCGAATTTGAAAGCTGTCAGCGCCTCCCATGTCCCCATCCTGACGCGGTCCGGGCAGGGGTTGACACCCTTGATAAGCTCGGAACAGTCAACTCTACTCCCCCCCCCCTCCTGCACGCTGATACTCTGTCGCCATCCATCCCTCCGTTGACCTTTCGGTGATTGGCGAGGGGATCGAGTTTGAGATCTATGGCACCCCCAATCCCCATTCCTCCACCCTTCGTTAACCCCCGCTCCGAACCCTCTCTCTGCCCCTCCCGCGATAGAGTTGCCTATGCTTTCCTCATCCCTTGACGGATCCCCTGAAATGAAATTTCTCTTTCTCCTCCTTCCGCTACTTTTAGCCCGTTTCACTCATCATCTCCACTCAATGGCTTCGTCCTTTACATAGCAGCTTTCTACCCTGAAATCTACCACATTCTATGGATCTATAGATAGAGGGACATATTCAGAATTTCAACTACAGTCTTGCTATTACTGGCTATGTCATAAAATGTCTACTAAGAGCACAAAATATCTAGCAAATGGAATACAGATACTTCCGAGAATCACCTTGAAAAGTATCAGTATAACATGTTGAACTGTATCCAGGGGAATGTGTATCTATCGTTTGGAACTCTTAGTAGAGATTCTATAACGTGAGCAGTAGATTCAAGACAAGTTGATATTCTGAATTAGCCCTCACTTTGTCACTTAGCACACAGCAGCTCGCATCCCTCTTTCGCTCGCCGCGGTTCTCTAGCTTCCGACATTCATTGCAGCGGTGTGTGGGCTGGCTATGGAGAGGGGAAGAATAAAAGAGGGGAAGAATAAAAGAGGGGAAACATCTGTCGTAGTGTCCCTCATCCTGCGGCTCCCTTCCATCCCTCCGGCCTGACCCCCTCACCCTTGACGCCCAGGCCACAATAACTCAGCCAAATCTTTATCTCCCGCCACCCACCCCTCCCCTCTTCCTGAGCTCCCCACGGTAAAACTTGAGAAGCGTCGATGGAAGCTAAAGTTCAGGATGTGCTTATTATTGTGTGCGTGCCCCTTGCCTTCGGAGCGGGATACAAATTGATTGCGACGGGTTTTGGCGGGATAGTGGTGACGGGAGTGGCGGCGAATGTGCTCTCTGTTGGGGGACGAGTGGAAGGGATCCGAGAGGGAAGGAGATTATAAAGGGTTCCGAAAGCTCTTCGATCCTTACGCTGTTATCCTCACCCTATGAGCGTCCAATCTTCTTTCTTTCCTTTCCGCGACGAAGTTTTTCTTTTTCTCCATCCACGGTCTTAAAGGCACATGCTGCATTAATCTCTTTCCCCGTTGTACTTGCTTGATTATTTTCTTCCCTGCATGGGTTCCTCTTTATTAACATGCAACTCGCATGGTATGTATGCATCTTTTATTAATACCTTTCAAATTAACTGCATTATTACCTCACCTGAATAGAAACCGCAAGCAAGGCAGTAAAGTATCAAGACCCCGTAGAATATGCTCTAAGTTAATATGTCCGCTGAAAACAATATGTAGAACTGTTAATTAATACTTTGCTAATTTTTATCATCTTACATTTACGTGTGAGATAATAAAAAATTATGATTCAATAACTATCTTTTTAGCACCTGAAAAATATATTCCCATTTGATTTTTAATGTGTTAACGATGAACATTTTGCCACTTAAATTCCCATTATACTGAATTCTGGGAAAATATTGCTCTGATATAGACTACAAATTACTTTTGTGCCATTAGATAAATGTAGTTCATTATGTACTTAACGAATGACTTTCTTCACCAGAGGATAAACGTAGCAACAATTGATAATATCATTAAAAAGCAAAGTATAACTTTTATGGCAGAGTAAAAGTGCTCATTTACGCCTAAGGCTCATTGTTCCTTTTCGGTGGTGGGGGCTCAATGTCCGAGCAAACATTTAGTCATTTCTACGTTTAAAATTAATTTTTGTCAGGGTATTATTATTGCTTCCATTTCCCATTTAATATAAACAAAATGTAGGCTTTTGCTGAAATCGAGTGTTGAAACTGGTGTACTTTGACCAGCAATAATTTCATGTTTACTCATCTTTCCGTTCACCAAATTCGCTGTTCTGGAAATATGGACAAATAATGAGGAGTCAAACATTGTTTGAGAGCACAAAAGTTGTTGTCAGAGGCAGTGTAGGTTGATGGAACAGATACCTAGAGGTAATTGATTGCTAAAAGTACCTACGAAAGCGAGGGTGAAGAAGAAGGAGAAAAGGTACTATGAAATGTGCAAGGCGTACGCCAACTGGAAGAGAGAAATTCCATAGGGTTGTAGCAGGGAGATGATTGGAATAATAAAGATGAGTAGGGAACACATCGCATCAGAACCTACCGACGGTAGAAATTTATAGGCCTAACAAGATAATAATAACAAGATATTAACCAATGCAATGTATTTGATAATAATCACAAGTAAGATGTGTACTAGGTCTGCCGTAATAATATTCGGTTATTGATACGTATTTAGCCTGTGTCAACGTTGAACTCTTCTATTGTATCAAAAGGCATATTTTCTCATTTTGGCATCCGTCTCATTGACCCTGCATATGTCCGTTATCGATGGAATCAAAAACGTACTTGCTACTAATTAATTAATTTTCTTACGGTGTAATTTTGACGACTCAATTTCATTCATGGTAGACTAACTATCAAAGCCGGACTATTATTTTGAGTGTATCAGCATGTTCATTTATATTTAAGTGACATATTCTAGATTGAGTTCTACAAAGAAGGACAGCGTTTTAAGGGTGTGACCTAATTATTTGACAGAGGTTTTATTATCTTTCTTGTACCAAACAGATTTTATTTGTCGTTAAGGAATTTAATTTTCATACTAATAAGGATGTCAGTGCTATAGCTAATGAAATGTTGCACTTTCCTCGCATGGCATTGACTAGGTAGCATCAAGTGCTAAGATTCATGAGGGTTTCTTACAATCGTAATTTTTTGGCAACTTGAGTTATCTTTTCCAGTTCAAGTTCTTCTTATCTTCTCTCTAGCATAGCATAAGGGAAGTTAACGCAGTAGTTTGGCCACGGGCCAATGTATCTCCTCAGTTTTTGCCGTTTATGTGAAACTAAGTGATATGTACTGTGGATGCACTTCACCGGCTGCATCACTTCTTGCGCTGAATACTTTTCAAACGACCCTATTCTTCTATAGCAGTTTGTATAAAGAAGTTACCTTCTCCTTCTTCCCACTCAGTAAAATGCACTTTGAACCTTATGCTAAATATCTCTATCATTTCAAAATCCATTTAGTTTAAATGTTATCACGCTCGTCCCTAAGTGAAATTTGGGGTCCCGGTATTCATGATTGTCCCCTATCTTTATTACTACGTGCATAAGTAGTTCACATCACGTTTATTCTCTTGCAGTGGGGTGAATTATATGCAAAGTTTTAGTTTTTCTTGTAATATCCACGATATATTCAATCTATTGCAGGTGCAATAAATACACTGTAGCTTTTGTCTGTTTATCTATCACCTTGTCTCCTGATCGAAGCTTATATCTCGCCCTCCTACGCTCACGGACTTCTTTCCTTCTCCTCCCTCTTCACCCCGCCGATCCTTCCAATAACCGGCCCTTATTTCCCCTCCCCCTGCCTCTCCCACCCCTCCATCTCGATCTCCTTCGCCCCTCCCCCTCCCTCCGCCCTCTCTGATCTCTGTTGTGGCAACACAATGGGTGGCTGTGCCCGGAGCCGACCTTTGCCGCATGAATCGTAAAGGGTTCCCTTCCCGCCCCATTCCCAGCACCACTTTTTATTCTCATCCCACCCCTCGCCAAACCCCCCCGTCCTTCCCTCAATCGTCTCCATCCCATCTCCACCCCTTTCCTTGTACCCACCGGATCCGCCCCCTCATCTTCCCCTCAGATGCTGCCGCGTCTGGGAATAATCCGGTTGAGGAAGTGTACGGGAACGGGAGTATGGATGTTTTAAAGAGGGGTTGGCAAGGAAGGGTTCGGAGGCGGTGGAGGGGATACCAGGAGATTGGGGGGCGGGAGAAGCAGTGGACTGCGGAAGATTGAGGAGAGGAGGTAGAGGGAGGCTGTTAGGTGTGTTGTGTGCCGCTACCGTTCTGCGCCCAACCGCAAGAGGCCGGCCACGTTGAGCCACCCACCTCGCTGAAAACTCCTCCGGCTCGGATCCCACCCACCTCGGCCTTCCCGCTCTCTCACTCCCTCTCTCTCTTCTCCTCCCGCTTTTCGTCCCTTCCTTAGATTTATGGCAGTCTGGTCCTGTCCGCTCCTGCCTCCCCGCAATATGCATTTCATCCCTCCACGCCGGCTGCCTCTGCCACCACACCCCAAACCCCTGCACCTCGCCGCTGGCATGCCCACCCCCTCGCCCTCCCTCCTCGCACTCTTTCGTGCGTCCCTCCGTATCAAGAGCCCCTTAACCACTCGTGTGCCTGCTCCTTTGAATGTCACCAGTCTTACTTCTGTCGGCCAGTTGGCGCGACCCGGTTCCATACGGCGCGACGCCCGTCTCTTTTGCCCGCAGACCTAGCGTTGCGTCCCAGTGCTTTAAATTCATTCTTTGTGAAGGGAGGGTGAGAGAGATAGAGATCCACGATTCCGTACCACCCTCGGATGGGTTTGAATGTCCTCCTTTTCCATGAGGGTAGACTCGAACTAGAAAACACAATCGCAAAGGTCCCACGATGGGAAAACGAAGCATGCCAGAAGGTATGTGTGTGTCTCTCCGTCGCCTGTTCCCCTCCTCTTTGGACCTTTGGTGCAAGATCCCCCAAAATAGTTTTCCCCACTTCCTCCCTCCTCCTCCATTAGCTTTTCGAAACCCTCTCAACTGCTTCCCTCCCTCCATTGCCTGTACTTGGTTGTGAGTAGCCCTCGTACGTAAACATATGGTTCCCATGGCTTTTATACCGCTCGGCGTCTAAATTGGCCCCGCCGACGTCAAACTCCTATTGCCACCTGCGCGGATGGATTTTTCGATTTTCGCCCAACCCAAACGCGAGCCAGAACTCATAATCGATGGGAATTTGATATGTGCCTTAATTGCATTATTTATGGGAGCCGTATAGGTATATTTTAATCATATTCAGTGGAGATTGATTTCTTAATTGCCACTCATCAAGTTTATTGATTTTTTGGCGCAAAAACTCCAGTTTCGAGTCTTAAGGTAGCAGTGATTCTAATAAATTCTCAGCACGAGATAAAGGAAAGGTGCCAAGAATAATTTTCCCACAGTGGCTTTTAGAGGAGATTTATATTCTGTCAAAAACTTATTTCATGCAGATCAAGTTTCTTCAAAAATCCTGTTATTGATTTTCCCAGTTAATTTGCATCTGGAGTTGTAGAGAAGTAGCACCGTAAAAAAATTAATTTGCAGATGTGAGCTAGGAAAGGAAATGTCTCATCGTTCCAGAATTTCCTTCCATCTTTATGTTTAGCTAGGAATTAGCTGCATGAAAGGTGGAGCTTCAGGGATATTCTGCTATTCTATTTGATTATTTATGAGCCCTAAAGTTTTAAACCTTGTAGTTAGGACTGGAAATTGCCTCTCTCCGTGATGACGTTGAATATGAAATATTTGCAATCATTAATAGAGTTTGTGGAGGGTAAATTCTGAATTGTAATCGTAAACTTAGTTAACAACCATTGGAATTATTAATGTACTTGTTGGGGTTGTTTATGATAAACTTTGAATCCTAGCATATGCTTAAGAGCATTCACAAAGAGTCGTCCATTTTATTGCAGCAAAACCACTGAAGTAAACCATATTTTATTTCTTTTGAGGAAGGTTATATGAAAAACCATACCTCTATCTCTGAATGCTTGGATTCAAAATATCATCCGTCTCAATCATAGCCATTTCCTGCTATGAAATGCTTATATTTATGTTTTCCTCCATTTTAGCTTAAATTGTCACATACATTTTTAGTAGCGTTTAAGTGCTAGTCACCAATCATTCTATGTGATCGAATACATTTTAGTTCAAACACTCATGAGATTTTGTTTTCTTGGAACCCTACTTTCTCGTAGTCCGTTTTGATTAGGCCTAGAGGAGTGAATTGAAAGTCCGAAATAATTATATACGGGGAGAGGAAAGACCGTGAAAGAGGAAAGTTAATGATTTATGACAAACGAGGTGGCCATGTTCTTAAAGCGATTTGAATCTGTCAAGAAGGGATATAACAAAATATTCAATTAGCTTTTCAGTAATTGTGGAGGTCTATAACCGCCGAGGTCGCCGCTAAAAGCCGGTTTTTCTGATCTGTTCCCCCAGGCCCTTTTCTCTCTCAGCCCTTGGACGTAAAAACTTATTAATAACACATAATTGTCGGAATGGTTTTCAAATAACTCGAAGTTATGTCGTCGCGTCGAATAAAAATACACAAATTGGCCGCGGGGGAATAGAATGAAAGGTGAATTGGATGGGAGTCTCTGGAGGGATATTTTCCACCGCGATTTTACTGCTGATCGGCATTGAATTTGACTTGATTGGGTGTAATCAGCAACTTCAATCAGCACATCGTTTTGAATGCATTATAAAACAGAACGAGCAAATCGACAATACCATCGAAATTCAATAAAAGTTTACGCAAACCTCTGAATGTATTATCATAATTTACCCATCAACTAATTTATTTCCTATTTACGATATTCACTCCGGCAATCACCAAATCTAAAATACTTTCAAAGGTGCCATAGATAGGGCATTTGTTTCGCTTTAGTGATTACCATTTACATCTCAAAACTCGGTATTCAAGCCATTTTTCTCTATCATTCACTGTTCTGCAAGCCAGTTGAAAACACAAAGTGAAAACTTAGCCCATAATGTATGATTGTTTGTATTATTATGTGATTGCTCTCGAGCTTTTACGCTTTCCAATTTCTTTATGGCCTTAAATAACTCATATCTTTTGTTCCCGCTTGTAATGAACTATGAATTGCTATTCAGAGACAGCAAAACTACAGAAGACTGTGAATTAATCTGTGTTTTTTTTTTTAGAATTTTCTATCATTTCATCCCACTCTTACCGATATTATATGCAGCTATAGCCGTCTTACCCTATGCAATCCCACGCCGTACATACTGCATGCTGTAATACCTCAGAAGTTGAGTACTTTTCAACATAATATTTATTTCCCTAGATAATATTTTCACGGAAGATTAGATGTAAACGAACTGTATTCTTATAACACAGAAAGAAAAACAAATCCACAAAAATAAACTTTACTACGACCCGGGTTTCACTGTATTACAGCATCGTCAGGTGATTTATTTTCAAGGTCCTATTTGCTAGTGATGATCGTAGTTTGATGTTGTAACTTCTTGTAATGCACCATGGTTTTCTATTGAATAATTTCCCTGAGATTTAGACCATTAAATTTGGTAAGTTTCCAACTGTTGGACTAGTTTGACAATTTCACGGCTCCATAAGAATGGTGATTTCATATCATTTGGCTATTGTTTCAAAACAAGAAACGTTGAAAACTGTTCCATCCCAGGTGAGTTGATTGCACCATTTTAAATGAAAATCACTGACTGCTTAGACTAGGTATATGCCCTTTTCAAGGGTAGGTAAGTATTTGCTAAGGATTATATATTTGATAGTGGGAAAAAGGTGGAGAGAAATAGGCTTGAAATTAACCTAATTTTAAAGAAAAGAACCTGAGAATCAACGGAAGGACACCCCAACCAACGGATTGTCAAGTGCCAATTTTAAAAATTCTCACGTAGCACTCGAGGTAGTAACAGTGTAACATTGCAAAATGGCTACCACTGCTGGTATTTGAACCCGAGTCCTCGGAATTGAGGGCTGTCTGTCCAGCCGACAGGCCAGAACCCGATTCCCGTGAGTGGATTCGTAGCATACTTTCCGCCCTCCAAGGGAGTGCTTCAGTTGCAATCGCTTCCTTCCCGCCCCACCCTCCCCCTTCTCCAACCCCTTCTCCACTCTCGGCCTGAGAGGCCGTTTGCTCTCGCCCCCAGATATGCAAACCTCAGCTCCGAATTCCTTCGGCTTCTGTCGATCGGAGGGAGCCAAAACTCAACCGGAGCGAGCCAACCAGAGTGTGTGCTCACTATTAGTGGTGCCTGCCACTGGCGCTGCGGTGGGCTTTCATGTGCTGCTCGGGAGTCCTCGAGAGCAGGCGGGGGTGGCGGAGTTTCGGGGTCTCTCAATGCGTCCCCTCTCTCCGATCGGCATGCACTTATCCGTTGGCAAACGAAAGCGCGCTTCAACCGGCGCGGACGCGCGAGTAAACTGGCTGCTATGTGCGCGCGTGCGGCGCGTATATGCATGTAAATGCAAGTGGGTACATAGCGAGCTTCACTCCTTTGCTTTAAGTGCCTCGGACGTGAGGAGGGAGGGGGGGGGTGGGAGGTCCCTCGAGTGCCGCAAACAACAAGCGAGCATCTCCAGCACGTGGCTATGTTTGCGGAGAGCGGGAGACATGTTCTTTTGCCTTTGGAGGGCAGCGCGTGTCCGTCGTGGGAGAATGGTTGGGATCCTCCTCCTCTCCTGCCGCCATTTATGCGTCCACACGGAAGCCAAGGCGAACAAACGAGTGGTTGAACTATGCGGTCTGGCTCCCGTACCACGATGGCACGCCACCTTATTACCTCTCTCTTTTCGGTCACCTCCACTCTCTTTCGTCCATAATCTGACCACATAGATGAGTTCCTGCGGTATCAGGGCTCATATTGGATAGCTTGTAATGAAAATACCTTAATTAAGTTGCTAGAAGAAATGAATATGACCATTGTAAAATTTTGAACACTATTCTTTGCGGTCCAATTTTAATCATAAGTGAATGCTTGCGAATGCCAAAGAAATTAAATTTTGTTGTTGGAATGTAGGCTATTTTAGCCATCTTCGTTCTGTCCCGTACACATCTTCAACCTTAGGCTCACAAAATATGTGATAGAATAGAGTGCTTTTCATTTACTCCATCATATTATTGTCTGAAAATACCACCTCGCTTTTCTCCATTCAATTCCCTTCGTCTGACGAAAGCATTTCCGTGTATCTCAAACATCATAGATTGGGTCCACTTCTGATTTCCTGGAGTGAGAGGCTAAGAAAATATCTTCCCTCCGACAATTTTCTTCCCCTTGACTTCATCGTCTTCATCCACGTCCGTGAAAGGCTTTTCCTCTTCACCGCCTTTCCCCGCCCCTCACGCCTGATCGCCCCCCGGCCCCACCCTCCTCCCCTAGTCCTTCCTTCCTCCCCCCCCTCCCCCACTACTCGACTACGCCCGCCGGACCCCTCTCTGTCGACCTCAAAACGGCCACTCTTTTCTTTTTTAACCCCTGCTGTACACACACGGTCGAACTGCCTCGGGCCTGTGCAAATCCCGTCGAAATTAATAAGCTTACTCATGCTTGAGCTTTTGACGATCCCTGTGTCCCTCAAGAGTGAGGAGGTGGAGATAAGCGAATGTGAAAATGTGCCGGCGGCTGCTGGGAGCGGGGAACTTTGCACTGCATGTTTGCAATGGACCCTCCCTTTTTCTTTAATCCTATCTCTCCAGCTCCCGCTACTTGTCGACACCATCACCACCGTGCGCATGCACCCAGATGGGTTCTCACCCCAAGCACCTCCGTCGCGATTCTCCTTTCGTCAATACCGCGTCCTTAACGATGTCGGCATCCATTCTAGAATTCACAATTCCAATTATCCCTCAGAGTAATAGATAGATAAACGTTTGGCTAGATGGAGATTAAATGTCCCTTATTCCATAAGACCTCTCGTTATTACACGAAACGTGATGTGCATTTCTATATGTATGTATCAAAATTTATTTATGCTTGAAAACGGCATAAACTTTCATTAATGAAAGAGAATATCAACAAGACACAAATGAAAATATCAAAGATACGTAAAATATATGTATAATTCTGAGAAAAAAATATTGATTTTGTCTGATGTCAATCATGGAAAAACCCCATTACAGGAAAATACCCGCACAAATGATCAATATTTCACGTGGACTGTACAATATGACGTCTTATTCCGTCCATTATTGAAGTTTTTTCACCGTAATGTCAACTATTTTTCAATCAGTCACAGTAATTTGGCTCACCCGCAACACACTTGGTGAAGCTCTCATAGTAAAATTAACAGTTTCTGGCATAACTTTATGGAAATTCAGTATCACAAGGAAGTAAAACTTAGCATTTCCACACAAACTTATTACAACGGCACGACCGGTTTCCCCCGCTGGGGCATCATCATGTACCTGGCAATGCCCTATCGGGCGAAACCAGTCGTGCCGTTTTAATAAGTTTGTGTGGAAATACAAAGTTTTACTTCCTTGTGAAGCTCTCATAGTGGTGAAAAATCACAAAAAGTAACAAATCAAACAGAGGTACAGGGTACGAAGACCATTTCCTAAAGGTTACATAGTTACAAATTCAAGAGAAGCGCAATTTTATCGCGATGAAACTTTACGGGATACTTTGAGTATTTCACAGATAAAAAATCATCTGCTCAAGACACAACATAAATCAGGATCCCTTACCTGGGTTCTAGTCTTGGTTTAGCTGAATATTTTTTATCTCCTATGGATTTTTAAAATGAGAACTTTCTGTGGTGTTCTACCTTCATAGCTCGTTGAAGAGTCCGCTTTGCACACTCATTCCTCGTACGGGTCTGAGGCCCGTTCCTGAGCCCCGAGAGGTCTCGGAGTAATTTTTCAGTCCTCTTTTATTATAGGTTTCGGCAATTGATCCTTTGTTTTTGGTCCAATCATCTATATGCATTCCAATTTCTACCTTGGACTACACTTGCAGTAATGCGGCTGAACCAACTTCAGACCCAGTGCAATAAATGTACGACCTCTAATTATGATGAAAATTGTGCGACAGGTGTCGAGATCGCTATCCGTAAGCAAGAGGGAAGTCTGTTTGGCCTAGGGTGATAATGCAGACAGGCGCTCTCGACGGCGAGGATCTTAAAAGATTACGATGACCCATCGAGCATCATCCAAGGAAAAGTTTCCCGTGCGGAGGGGGAAAAGATGCCGACAAGCATAGGCATGCACTTCAGCTCAAGCGAAGCGCACTAATTCCCCCCCCCCCCCCTCTTGTGGTCGGGAAACAATGCTACGCGAAAACGAGTAGTCGGGACCCCCCTTAAAACTTGCAGCCCCTTGGCCGTATTTTTATCCGCCAGTTCACTTAATTGCCCGCCTCCTCCGTATCCGCCTCCTTCCGTTGAGTGTGGAGGGACCTCGATCTTCCCCATCCACTCCACTCCTCTCGTTCTCGCCGCCCTCCCTCCTCCCCCATCGGCAGTTGCGTCCGCCTGCCTCTCTCTCTCTCTTGTGGGCGGCTCTCCCGTGGAGAGGGAATGCATAATTAAAGCAACAAAGCAAAGCGGCCCGAGGGAAGGGGGTAGCAATTGAGGAGCGGGAGGGACGGTGAAGAGATAAGGGCTCGGAATGAGTGAGTGAGAGGCCCCGCCCGACCATGCTCGCTCTCTTGATGGCCTTTTTCGTTCGGTACTCCCTTGTTTTATGATTCCGCATCCTTCAGTGTCTCCTCCTTTCAGCCTCCCAAAAGCTTTTCACGTCCTTCACACATGCACCCTTCCTACCTCTTAATTTCCTCTTAATGTCCTTTCGCATTCTCCTTGCTTTTCATTCTCTTTCCCCCGCACACTGAGCCTTCTCGTTCTCTTTTTCCCGTAATTCTTACTCCTAATACCCCTCCACTACCCTCGTCGCAATCCAAAATATTATCCCTATATATTCAGTACTTTTTTTAACCCCCGCTTCGTATAAACGACCCGCCGTGTGGGGGGAGAGGGTTCCCCGGTGAAAAAAATTGTGTGGGAAGGCGGACGGGTCCATTCTTTCCTCGCCTCCTCTCTTTCTTTGCTCCCTTTATTCCTCCATGATCCTCCCCTTCTTATTTATCCTCTTCCTTTCCCTTCAATTTGCTTTGCAAATACGTTTTCGGCGCCGCCGCGGTGGGCGCTCGCGTGCGAATTGAAAGCGGCGTTGTCGTCAGACCCTCCTCGTGTCTTCCTCGGGGAGGGAATACGATGCATCATGTTAAAAGATTGCCCCTCTCAGTGTATCACTTCTTCGTAATTGCATTTGTTTCCTATTATTAATTCTCATATTTCGAGGCACAAATGAGCTGGGCCTTTTGACTTTCCTTGGGTAGCCAAAGTGCCTTTTTGTTCGTTCTTATGTTGGTAGTTGTCCACTGAACTCCAAATTACTAGGAGTCTCAACTGAGCTATTTTCTTTACGTTTTATTTTGTTCTGAATTATCAATGAAAAAAGGTACTTCCCTCTTAAGCAATTGTTACAGAATATATGTTATTCACCTAGTTTATGCTAAAAGTTTGGGACCATAAAAACTTGATATAATACTTGTGTGAAAACTAAGGTGGACCAGTAGAAAAATGGAATGTTCATGAGACATAGGTACGCATAGCCTGATTATGACTCGTGCTGACAATTTGTTGGTTACTGTTATCAACGTGGTATTTTATTGTTGTGGATTTCAGACATGATATTTGTATTATCTTGAAAATCATGTAGTGCGAGAAAATTCCCTCGTGTGAAATTTTTGGTGCAGTTGTCTTGATATAGTGTTCAGTTAAATACGACTGTGAAATTATGTCGTCCTTGCGGCACTGGTTGTCAACATTTTGAAGATATCAAATGGAGTCCTGACCATTTAAATGTTTAACGGATTGAGAAGCGAGAAGAGAATAGGTTAAAAAATAAGTGCTTGCCCATTGGAATCTGCGCCGATTCCACGCTCAAACTCTGCCTTCCTCTATCTCGCCCACCCTATGCCTCACTGCATTCTTCCGCTTCAAGGAAAAAAAGAAGCCTGATGCCTGCAAACACCACCGCACCTTAGCTAAACTCTCATGGCCTAGTGAGCAATTGCACAATTATCAAGTCCGCTCACGACAGCGCGCAAACACGCCATTTGGGCGCTGAGGAACGGGCGAGCGAGGTACCTGGGTGATGTAAAGGGGGGGGGGGGGGGGGGGCACGCCCCCCATTCCCTCAGATTGGACGGGTGTAGATTCGGGAGGGTCGAGGGAAGGACGGATTGGACACGCTGGCGAGAGCACAAACACATGTCCCAACACAAACAAGCACACGTTCACGGGTCCGCGGCAGCCGTAATTCATTCATTTCCCGTTTCGCAGGCAAAACCGATTGATGATGGTTTAACCTCTTATCGCGTTAGGCTCGAGCAAACTTTTCGAATGGTTGGTCAGGGGCAATGTTTCTCCGACTGCTCTCCCCTCGGTCCTCCCTTTCCCTCCCCACTCCCCTTCCCTCAGCTCCCCGTCGGCGGTCGCCCTTAAAAACCCGGCGCCAAAGCCTCCACTCCCTCTCCTCCCAAAACGCTAATCTTGTTGGTTATCTCGCACCGTAGAGACTCTAGTTTCGAGTTCGAGTGGAGAGGTGAGGATTGCAGATCGGGAAAGCAAGGCTAATTTCCGAAGCAACCAGGTGGCTTGTAGTTCGGCGTAACACAACCTTTGGCATGGGAGAGGAGAGAAAGAAGGTGGGATGGGAGAGACGGGGGGAGAGAGAGGGGGAGAGTAGCGAGGAAGGGGTCAGGAAAAGATTGCCTACGACTCCGGTGGACGTGGATGAGGCGCCACAGTCCACTAATTCGTGCGGGTGCCGGGGAAAAGGCGATACATGCACGTATGCATGTGGATCCCCTCGGAATACATGAGCGTTAAAGCGGGCTCACTATGTGGACCGATGTCCGGAAGGAGAAGTGGCTGGAGGGAGGGAGAGAGTTAGCCTTCTGGTTTTTCGGGTGCGGTCGTTTGTGCGGGCGGAGGCGACGTTGCGAAGGCGCGGGGCATCGGTCCTTTTCCGGCGAAAGTGCGGAGGGAGCGGAGGAGGGGAAAGGAGGTGAGTAGGAGGGAAGGAAGACGTGGGAGAGGATGGTGTTGCGGCGGGGCAAAGGGGCCGAAAGGGTGCGAGAGAGACGGGAGGATGGGGGGAAATGGGGCGGGCGGAGCGAAATGGGTTAGTATCTAGGCGGCTGGAGCGGTTTGCATCGTTTGTTTGGTGGCGACCGGTGCCCTGTGGAAGTGTGAGTGGAGGGTATTGGTTTCCCATCCGAAAAGGGAACTTTTGAAGTGATCCTTTTGGGCATGGGAGAGAGAGAGAGAGAGAGAGAATTCCGGATCCGGAAAGGCTTTAAGAGAGGATGTACTAAGGGAGAGAAGTAGATACAGAAAAGATGGAGGGGTTGAGGAAAAGAAGGGAGTGTAGAGGAAGGGTATGCACGAAGGAAGGATGATTGGGGAGTTCTAAGGGGAAAGGGAAGAGTGTCCAAAGTTGAAAGCTGACCGGCAGGAGATGGTCACGCCGCAACTTCGAACTCAGTTTAACACGTGGGATCTCTCCCCTTTTCCCACTTTCCCCATATCCATCCGTCTTAAGTAATCCTACCGCAAAACGTCCAGCCATCAAAACACTGCGTTTTTTTCACCTCTCGGATGACCACCCAGGTATCACAAGTGCCACACTTATTCTTCCTTTGAGATTATTTCGTCCTTTCAAGTGCATCTATCCTTGAAAGCGTCCAACACTGCTTTTCCATTATCTTCTCATCACATCACACGTTGTCGGTCAATGAATGAAATACCTACGCGTGGAATCACGGAACAGACTAACACTGCAAACATTTGTATCATATGGGATCATGTATATATTTTAACACAATAATCCGCGTAATTTCATTTGCATTGAAATTCTGGTTTACAAACTTAGACTATGATTTTATGAATAAAACTTTATTTCTAACGTGAAATTATGGAGTTAATGGGAGCATTCAACATTTATTGGTAGCCTTTGAAATTGTTTACTCCGTGAACTTTCTGCTAATAACAGAGAGCTTGTGATCCAAACCGAATGTTTCTTTACTGCATGGGTTGCTAAACTAAGACTAAAGGATTTTCTGAGTTTCATATTTTCACACTTATATCTCAACTTTTATGAATGAATCTTGCATAGTACTTAGCTTAGTACTAAGTAGGTATCACTGTCACAAATTTAATTTGTTTTTAGACTGAAGACTGGAATTGAACTTCGAATTTCATGTCACAAATGCTGCATAATGCAGGAATGAAGTGC
The DNA here is from genome assembly GCA_933228895.1 of Platycnemis pennipes. NCBI lineage: Eukaryota > Metazoa > Arthropoda > Insecta > Odonata > Platycnemididae > Platycnemis > Platycnemis pennipes. Next base: position 146,200,380 of record OW121847.1, on the reverse strand, counting down.
GAAAGTGGCTTAGTTTTATTTTGATCCGATATTTTTCTATCCCATTGGCCTGATACGTTTGGTAGCATAACTTTAGTTTTATGACTTTAGTTTTTTGAATTTTTTTTCTGGCAGCCATTATGGTGACAGGGTGGTAGCTCTCTGGATTGAATGTTGGACAACTGGCCGATATCTCGATTTCACACCCAGGAGATGACACTGTGGATCCGTCCATCAAAATAAAAATTTAGGTTATTTCAAAGCTCTTCCTGGGTTATTTCCGGTTGTAGAGGAAAAGACACCGTCCCTTTGACTTAAAATGTGTATTACACGCGCCGATGGACTAAATGGCTGATCTCTAACCACACCAACCTGACAAACCGTCTGGTCAACGCTGATTATCACGAAGGGTTTTAGAAAGGCATTTTTTTACGACGTGTGGTGTTTTAAATTATATAGCTTGAATGAAGTTGCTTTTAAAAATACGCAATGTGATATTCATGCATCAAAAGAATGTGTTGCACTATTTTACCAATGCGGAAACCGGTGTTATATATTGGTCAGTCAATTGGATATCTGGAGCGAGGCAAGCCTCACCGTTCAAAATAAAATTAGAATTAGGAACAGCATGTTGCCATTGACTTTATTCACGTGTTTAATAAAATAATTGATAAAGACATGAAATTGACTCATCAAATCACTTACATAAATTTAGAAACTCATCTTAATTCATCGAAATGCAGATGATAATAGCAATCTTTTCAAAGAGTACCAATGTTTTGAGTTAGTTTTCACGGATTAAATACATTCATATTCGTATTCATCAAACCATATGTGTTCCCGAGGGAAAATGAAAGAAGGTATTGAACGTGTTCGTCTCACACAACTCGATATTTGTGGTTCAAACTGTAGGCTAGTTCTTATTAATGCATTATTTTAGTTCTGGAAGCCAGTAATAATAGCAAATTAGTGGAGATGTTGCGTATTTTCAGTGGTACGTGTAATACATATTACTCATTGTTGTTAGATTCAATGGTCACATTTTCATCATGATGGATTTAAAGGTAGGCAAAGCCAGTAAGAGAAAATGATGAGGAGTCATGTTTTAACAAGCATATTCGATACATGTAATAGGGAATATGATATTTTTCTCTAAAATGTAGTTAAACAAATCACCCTTTGAGAGAGCCAAGTCCTACCCAAAACCAGAAAACCGGCATATTTTTCCTCCTCCAAAGAGGGTGAAATACGGTTGAGTTTAGTGGAACTTAACATGGAATTTTGGCGGTTAACTTTGTTTGACCAAACAAATAAATTCGTAAAACCTTTATCCTGCTGCTTCACTGCTGGAGGGAGCCCGTAATAATTGGATTTTTCCTTGCTATTCCGCATTTCCGATAATCTTTCCATCCCCTTTCCCCTCGAAAATATCCGGAACAGAACCATATCTCATGCTTACATTTTTTTCAAGAGAACGAAGGGGTTGGGCTGTGAAAACACAAAAACCGAAAATGTCCATTTCTCGCTTTTTTCTTTCTCCTTTTTGGAAAAATACAACTTAGCTTCCGTTTTTTGAAAGCCACGTTTATTTTCGGCCTTCTCTCTTTCCCTCCCTTCCATCGCCTTCTGTTCCATCTCATCTCTCCTACTCCGTAGCCACTTGACCACTTAGTTTTTCTTTCACTTTTTTGAGAATACTCTCATTCCCCTTATATCTGCCACTCCATCCCCCCGTCCCGTGCCCTTTCTCCCCTTATCTCTCCATCTTTCCATTTCTAATGCGCCGTCCTCCAGGAAACGCGGAAAAAAATCATTTTTTCCGAATTCCCTTCCTGGCCAACTCATCCCCGCCGCTCTCCAGTCATCCAGAATTCACGACCTTTCATTATGCGTATTTCCGTATTTTTCATCTGTTTATTTTCTCCCTCATTTGTTCCCGCCCTCCCTGCCCTTTCCCTTCTCCCATCAACCCCGAGCCATCCCCTTCCGAGCTTCAAACCTCCTCCTTCGCCGCTCGTGTCCCTTTCGACCCGTAGCTTCTATTTTTTTTCGCGGGAGACTCGTCGGCTGGCCGCTCAGGGACACACGCGCTCACACGCGGGAGCACAAGCGTTCGCACACGCACGCACGCACACAAATACCCGAGTGCGCCCGGATCGAATGGAGGGAGGCCTTGCGGCGCATTCATTTGCTCCTCCTCCCCCCTCACGCTCCCATTCCACTCCCACCTCCGACTAATCTCTATCCCCATTCCCCCCTCGGTTCGTTTTACCTCACTCCATTCGGCAGGATCCCTCCTCACTTCTGACCATATCCTACCGCCTCCCCCACTGGCCCACTCTCTTCTCCTCCCTCTCCCCCGATGACTCCCCTCCCCCAAAATCCCCCCTCAATCCACCCTTGAACGTCATCTGTCCCCTCTCCCACCACCGTCCGAGACCACCCTTTCGCCCCAATCCCTTTCACTCCATTTCCCTCCTTTTAACTCCTCCTAACACTCCGTTCCTATTTTCCTTTATAGCTCCTCTCTCCAAATCCCCCTCCTCCCCCTCCACCCACCCTCTCCCTTCCTGCTCTTCCTCAACCCCCTGAAATCCTCCCCTGTTCTCTTTCATTCTGCCCCACGTTTCAACACCCTTTCCCTATCGCCAATGCGCCAACCTCCCTTCCCCCTGCCCCGTTTTTTTATGTTCCTCTCATTCGCACTCTCGATTCATAGAGCACCCAGTTACCCCTCTCTCTTTTTCTCTCTCCCCCTTTATTTCCCTCTCCTCCTTCTTTCTCTACATTCCTCTTAGTCCTTTCTCTAAGTATAAAATTTCCACCTCCTTTTTCCATGTCAGGGTCCATAATATTCCCCATTATTGTGTCTCACCTCATTTTATTAATCCTACCTGAGTCATATTCTTTTATTGGTAATATTTCCTTTTCCTGCTTTCCGTTACTCATTCATTCCTCCTTTACTTTAACTACTTATGAGCGTTCGAACTGTGCTTCCTACTGCAAATTTGACTCACATTCCTCTTGTTTGTCGTGCCGAAGTGCATTTTCAAACATTCATACAGATACAATTTACACTATTAGTTTTTTTATGCAATTCATATCGATTTACCACTGCGGCATGATCTTTATCTGTCAAAACCTCTTTGCATCGTATAAATTAGCCCTGCATCCGTCTTTTCAATCATGGTAGCCGCGCAGTAATGAGGCATAGGGTTACGACTACGACCAGCTTTCATTAATGTTTTCAGGCATCTCAGGAAAAATGCGCAGTGCAATCGAATACATTCGAGTGAGCATTATTTTCCGTCAGTGGAATTACAAGGTAGTGTTCACAAATGGGCATCATGTTATAAATATTCTACATGGATAGGTAATTTTGACGCTAGTGTAGAAAATAACGTTTCTCATGGAGATAAACATTTTAAATCGGAAGTGAATGTTACATAGTTTAGTGTCGACAGAATGTCCGTACTGCTGTGTTCAGGACAACAGATATTAAAAAGGAAAATGGAGGTAAAAATTAAACTTTTCAATGCTCCGTCAAACTTATACTTGAATAACAAGCATATTAATATATGGCGGATACTCTGTTGTGATATTTTGGTGTTTTTTTACTCTAAAATATATACTGGGTAAAGTCTTGTTTTGGTACCGCCATGAAGCAATCAGAGGTGCAAAGTTAGAGGACCTAACCTTTCACGCAGAAATTCGTTCATTTCTCTAGCTTTTGCCGTTTAATCGGGTGGCTGTTTTGCCATTTCACTCCCATTCATTCTTGCTATAACTTTTACATTTTTGCAAATGCTTGGTCTCCTTTTACCTTTTTTCATTATTTGAACCTTGTTATGTGTAGCTTCTTGCATTATTTACCTGTCCTCCGCAAAGTCGTATTTCGTGGGCTCATATCTTCCATTTTATTAACTAGATTCCTTTTTATTTTAAGCAGAAAATTCATTTTAGAAACATGAGCTCCCTACAGTAAATGCCTGGAGCTTTGGTAAAGGATAAAGTGTTGGGAATGAAGTAGGGACCCGCAAGTGAAGTAGACATTTTTTGGAATAAGAGAAGTTCATCCTCTTATTTAGAAATAACTTTGTTTCCAACTTTCTCAGTTACATATTTCGTTGTTTCACTGCCTTCCAAACTCATTTCAGTCGCCGCATATATTTTTCAAAGGGTTTGTGGGCTTCCTTTTCTTTTCATTTAAGATATATTATAAGATTTTGGTACTCTTTTGAGTGTCTTACTATGAAGCGACCAAAACTCATTCACTCAAAAACCGTAGTAAATTACATGGTTACTACATTATGACTCCATTTTCTTGGTATTCTCTCTATTTATATTCTTATAAATAGGTATTCCTTAGACAATAATAAATTACTTGTAATTTTATTATGAAAGTAACTTCCTTCTATTCGATAAGTGGTAAGCTCATGCCTTTTAACTATGGCAAAGATCTATTTTTTTATCGAAATTTGAATTAAGGCTTGCCCATGCGATGAACATGCTATAATTTTCATCGTTGCCATGAAAGGTTTATTCGTAAATAATGTCACATTATTATTTTTTTCTGTATTACTGGAGGCGATGTACATGAGATATTATCGTATCTTCCAACTGCGTCCTGAATAGTTATTTCTTTTCGTGGGGTCATCATTATTGGGTGTAGAGATAACGTACGCGAAGTTGTCGGGTAGTTATACGTTCATGAATCACTTATTTCTGGGCAATTTATGGCGTCATTTTTTGCTATAGTTATTTCTTATTCAGTAGTGGCAGTCATGTACCATTGTACCATTGCAAGTTTTTTTCGTGGACTCGTTTTCACGTGAAAATAAGTCGTTGCGCCGAGTCGTGGTCAAAATCATCAAGCGCCTTGACGCAAGCGAGTGCATGTCGATTGTCCCTCCAATTAGTGCAACTGTAGGGATGGTTCCGCGAGTATCCGTAAAACGAGGGCAAGTTTAATCCCGGGCGTTCGGTTTCGGTTCCGCGGGAATATATATCCATTCCAATCGCCTAGCGTCAACCCCGCACACATCCCTTTCCACGTCATGCATCGTGTTTTCAAAGTCGCGCAGATTGTACATGTTATTCTGCTAAAGCGGGAGATTCAATTACGCGCTCAATTATTTGCATATGTATCCCGCGCTTGTTTACCCACCTTTCAATTAAGCAATATTTCCTCTCCCTCTCTCCCCAAATGTATATTCCCACAGAGATAGGGACGATTCTGCTTGGGCAGGGAGCGCTTTCTCGTTTCATTTCCTTTCCTCACATTTATTTACATCCCTCTCTCTCTCTCTCTCCTCCTCGCCCAGAGTGGCTTGTTTTACAGTATTTTCACCAACGTTGCATTTTAATCCCGCTCTGGCCTGTTTCAATTTTCGCACAACATCGGAATCACTTCGTCAGCTGTCAACTCTAATGTATCGGCGTGGAGGTTGGAATGATTTTTTTAAGCGATTACCGAGTTGATACCGTTGCCTTATAACTCTATACCTCTTTCCAGTTATTTTTTAATTCCTATTCCTTCTTATCCTTGTCCATTGTTACGTCCCTCTATACGTTTCACGTTTAACTGAAACGAATTCATCGAATTGATTTGCCACTCCACTCCTCCTTTACAACTGGAAAACTCATTTCGGTTTCCTGCAATACGCGAATCGTAAGTACTTCGGAAAACGTAGTGGAGATGATTTTACACGATCACTGTACGAATAAAAATTTGGGGAGTGGTTTTCATCACAGTGTTATTCATCGTTAAGAACCAGTTTTGCTTGGGGGAGAAAGACAATAAATTTTCTCGGATTTTACACCAATTGGAGGCTGTATTGACATTTGTATCAGAGTTTGCGAAGATAAAATAGCATGTCCAATAAAATAGCATGAATCTCGCTCGTGAGTGAAAACGAGTGAATAAAATTACTGCTTTTTTGTTTATTAATTTATTAAAGGTAAGGTTTGTCACTGAAGCCATTAATTGTGGTTCTATGACATCTCCTTAATGTTGTTGTATGCTCTACCCCGGTTTTACTGATTATTACTTAAAACTGGACTTGGACTCGCCCCGCCATCTTGACTTAGAATTTTCTCCTCTAATATGTTTGCTGACTGTGTCATATATGAGTAGGCGTTTAATGAGATTGCCTTTTCTATTTATAATTATTTTAGCTCTTTCTTTTTAGGCCGTATTCGTTCTAGCACCTTTTTATTCGTTTCCTTATCCGTTAAACTGGTCCAACCTCCTCCAAAACCACATCTCGGCCACTTCGAGTCTAAGTTCTTCCCTCCCTTACTCAATGCCCACGTCTTACTTCCATATGTAAGTAAGCTCCGCTCAAAGGCTTTCACATATTTCTTTCTATCCTCAACACTGATGTATTTAATTAATTTCAGGCTTGAGTCGGCGTAGTTGCTCTATAGTACATTATAATCTTGCAATGTACCTATATTTTAACAAAGAATTTATTGACGGCCAGTGTTGTTGAAATTCAATGTTTTTAAGTGTTAACAACAAAAATGTTAAAACTCAGTGAAAACAGTCGTCATTATAATTTGAACTCATAATGAAGCAAAGAAAGTCCTCAGCAACGGTGTTCAACCTATTCTTTCCTTGAATAATTGTATGTTAGCCCAACTGATGGATTTTTTGATATAATGATACTGACCCTTATACAATACTTAAATGAAAGTGTTATGAAACGGCGTCAATGTAAAGCCAGAGGATCGATCGTTTTCAACTGGTATACTTTACTCTTTTTCTAAAGGTCTAAACTTCTGGCGATTATTCTTAGAAAATGCGCTGCTATTGAGTAGAAGAGAGCATTTAAAATTCATGCCGGGGAAGGCAGTCCCTTGAAGAGGTTGATATTCAAAATCAAATGGCGTAGTTACCCACTTTTAGTAGATTTATTCCGCTTTCATTCGATCAATCATTTCATTTGCTACGTATCTAGCTAGAATATTTGACGTCAAAGCATGCTACTTGTTGTTTCTTTCTCAATTCTCAATAAATTCAATTTTGTTGAATTTATCCAATCTGGCCTATTATAGTGTGCAATTCCCTGTCAACGGCCAAGCCGAAGGTATTCATATATCTTTCCTGTAATATTATGTGCCCATTTTTAGGTTTTAGAACCTTTTAAAGGTGTTATAATTGACTGAAATTCCTAACTAAAGCCAAAAGTAGGTAAAAAAAATTATTATTTGTGCCAAATGATTGCTTCATACTGAGATTTTATTCATATATTTCAAGTCTACGTTTATAAATTAGTCAGACCAAGACTGACTCTTTACAGAGACACACTGACTCTTTACAACGAATTACTGGTTCTCAAATACCTAAACTTTCGAGAGATCCTGAAAGTAAAAATAATATGAAATACGGCTTTCATATAATACGTATCTCTTTTCTAAGAGTCCCAATTTTGAAACATAGTAAACACCTATCCATCTCATTTTAGATGCAAAATATTAGTTATCTTTTTACGTTACCAAAAATAGTTATATTTTTGCAATAATCTTTTTTGATAACTAAAATATTCTTGATTTTACCACGCAGGAAAACATCATTTGCCTTTGAATAAGACTTTTTAGGTTTTTAAAAAAGGCACTCAATACCAGTTCTTTTTTGATCAAAATTTTTCACATAGGTTTTTTTTAATGATTTTTAATCGAATTGCAAATAAGAACGTCAAATATTTATCTAAACGGGTTTTATTCGAACATTTATAGGGGTCTTTCGGTCAGACAAATTCGAGCGCTGAGTGGGAGGAGATGTTAGGACTAAATTAGTCCACGGCGTTGAGTCTCTACCCAATATGGACAACAATCAAAGAGTTGCTTTTCCGGAGGAGAATAGGTGCACGCGATCATCCGCCGTAATCCTCGTCACAGACGGAGACTGCTTTTAGCATGTAGCGGCGTGGTAGTGGGTGCGCGAAAGAGGGCGAGCAAAGGACCACGCGTCGCGCAAATCGACAAAATGGAACGAGAAGTAGTGTGACGGAGAGGAGTGATTGTAATCCTCCTCTCCTTTCACGCGTCCTCCGTGCCTCTTGAAGGGAGCGCAGGAAAAAAATGCAAAGAAATTGAAAAATAAAATCCAGCGAATTCGAGCGGAACCCTTGTGCTTGTACACCTTTTGCGTTTTCCGCCAAAAACAGTGACACAAGGCGTACAAAACAAAACAAAAAAAAGGAAAAAATCCCTTGCATCGTACGGTGGATGCAATTCGAGAAATTCCGTGTGGTGGGACTTCATAGAGTGTCGAGTTTTATCCTTCTACTTCATTTCATTCATTAATACTTTCTGTTTTCAAGTCTTTTATCGTTCCGCCTTCCCACCCCCCACCCATTCTACCCCTTTGCTCCCCCCCACCCCTCATCCTGCCCCCACCCTCTTGTTCCTCACACCAACACCCGCATGTAAGCATTTTTTCGGCAGAAATGAAGAGGAAAGACTGCTGTTTTATTTTCAAAGGGAAAGAACTATATACAAGATGAATGAGGCTTTGTGAGAGTATCAGGAAGAGGGAGGGAGAAAAATGATAAAAGAAACCTTCATAGCTCCCGCCGCCTCATCTTAATTCCTTCCCGGCACGCCCCCTTTACGCTCCCTTTGTGTCCACGGCCCCTCCATCCACTCTTTGTTTTTGGGGAGCGAGTGCAGAACTTTGTGTTATTCGTGTTGCTTGCGCTAGCGTTTCGCGGAGGGGCCTCGTCATCCGGGGAGGCCGCCTTTCCCTCCCCTTCTGCGTCCTCCCCTCCTCCACCCTTTCGCTCTGCCTTCCTCTTCTACACACGGCCAGCACTTCTTTTCCATCTTCGCGAAGCCTTTAACGTTCTGAGTCGACCTTTTCCCCCATCAAATACACCCTTAACCTATGTCACCTCCTTTACCTTCAAATTCTTTTGTTCCATTCTAGTGACGATATCCACCATTGAAATCATGGCGCTTGCCATCAGAAGGTTATGCACAGAGATTCCCCACTTTTTTGCCTTCTTAGGTTCTGCAAAACTGTGACGGAATGATTATATATCTTGTTAGACGCTTTATGGAATTTATTTATATTTATGCTTAAGTACACAATTTTCTTAGGTGATTTCCAAAAACATATTTTCATATGAGAAAATTTATTTTACTGTAAATTATCTAGGACTTAAAAGAAGTATACATTCATGACATTCTAATTTATTGTGTATGTGTTGCATTTAAATTTAATGGTAAAGTTCACTGTGTTTCAAAAGCGGGTCGAAATGAAGCAGTACAGGATCACTGGTATCATTGGCTTGATCTACCAATGAAACTACGAAGAGCGCAGTGACCTAAAGGGGATACCTCCTATATTGCCATATATATTTTAAAATGGTGAAAGTTGTGAAAGGAGATCAGAGGAAAGTTTGTTTCGCTATTTTAAGGCATTGTATTATTGATAAGAAATTCAGTAGTCATAACAAATTAAGATCATTATAATCATGCGGTGAAGATGCATGTAGATTTTTTTAGCCATCTTAGTTTCTTTTCATTTCTTATTTTGTATAATTTTGCTATGCATGTGCAACACAAGACATTTTTTCCTTATTAAAATTCAGTATTGTGTCCCTCATGCTATTAAATTGTGATTTAATCCGTTCTTACTAAACCTTAGTAAAAAATATCACCATGAACACAGTGGACTTTATATTAAGTTCAAAAATACCCCACTCACAAAAAAATGACATTGAATTGAAATAAGAGACTTTTAACAAGGCAGATGCGGCTGCATTAAAAGTTCCTTAGTTGCCTACTCAAACGTCCATTTGGTGGTGGCGCAATATACCTTCTTTTCAATGAATGGTCATCATTCCTTAATGGCCCTCTTTGCGCATTCCACCATTGCTAGGGCATTCACTCTTCTTCAGGACCTACTTTCCGCCCTGTGCTCTCGTCCAGGGTTTCTACCGTTCGCTTTCTTCTCCTCCCTTCTTTCCCAAAACCATCTTCACACCTCCGCATCGCAAATTTTTCTCCCTCCTCAATGAGCACCTCACGCCTTTTGCCACTATCCCTTGTTCCTCCAAATCGACGGGAAATCTTCTCCCACATCTTCCCAGCGTGCCGAAGCATCTTCCTCTCACACGGCCTTTCCCTCATCATTCCTTTCAGTCTCCTCCCAGCGAAGTTCGCGCTCTCCTTCCCACTCTCCCTTCTCAAGAGTGCTCTCGATAGCTCAGACCATTCCCTGTGACATCGTTCGATATTCCTTTCCTGCTGTTCCCACTTCAAGTCGCCGAGATAATGGGTTACTCCTCTCTGGATACTGGCGCGGAGTGCGCTGGGGACAGGGTGTAGTGTTTCGTGGCAAATGGAATAAAAGATGGGATAGGCACAGTGGAAGGATTTTCTTCACCTATCCCTGCCAACGGATCTGGTACAATGCTTTGGAGGGGAAAAAATCGCTGTAGTGGAATACTGACATTTTTACTGGAGCAATTTATTGCAGTTTTATTAGAAAATGGGATTTAAAAAATACGTGCTTTGTGAATAAATTTATTATCTTCTCCTCTTGTTGCGACATATATAGCTTCCGGATATTGTTATTAATGAATATTTGTAGGGACCAGACATAGACACGACAAGTAAGAATAAACTGCTCTCAGCATACCGATATGTGTGTAAAAGACGCTTGTGATCATAGAACAAATTCCAATGAGAAAAATATGACCCTCCTTGAACGAGATTTCTATTGTGACTATCAGTAGGTATTATTATTCAGGTTTTTTTTCAGCCTGTTCACAATCTTTAACCTTATGACAATATGTTTAGTGTGACTTTAAGAATCTTTCAAAATTCGTGATTACTTTGGTTATTTTGAGGTACTGGAATCACCAGCTTAGAATTTTAAAGAAAATAATTTAGCTTCAAAAGACATTCTCAGAGTAAATCGCTCCTTATAAATTGAAAACCACTTCTATTTCAGACTTTTTTTTATCTTTACACACCGTATAGAAAATAAATACTTAGATTTAGTAACTAGGCACTTCTGTGTTCACCGAATAACTAAATTGGATTTGATTATTTCTAACTCCTGATTTTAAAATTATTCCAATTATACTGCTTGACACATCACTCACTCGTGGATATGAATTGATCATCGCGAATAAGCCCCCGCGGTGTTTCCCATCCCCTGCCCTTAACCTAGTCAATTACCTCTATCCAGCTTGAGTGACAGCAAATTCTCCCTTAATTATAAATTACTCTCTCTCCGTTATGGATGCCTCGAGCCATACTTGAGCCATCCTACATCCTCTAACCATTCACCATTCCCTCAACCAGTCTTGGTTGTATTCCATTGGGAACTAATTAAATAAAGTTAGGTATTAAAATTTATGATATAACTGAATGAAAAAAATAAACCTCTAAGCTATGTGTTCCTTTTCTTTGTATTTAGTGTCTACCCTTGAATTATGTTAATTTATATCTCTGTCACTAATGTCGTTATGAATTTTAAATTTGTTTTAATTTTATTGAATATCTTGCTATTAATTTTAGTTTCATTATATTGCTCAGTATGATGCAATTAATAAAGGTTAGCAATGGCGTTTTGACTGCTGTAAAGCAATGGATATTTGACTGCTCTAAAGGATACTTGAAAGCTCTTTTTGATTTTGAAAGATCTTTTGCGTTGTATTAATAATGCAGTAAAATTCACACCTTCTGCCTCATATATTTGTAATATATGGAATATAAAAAAAATCACAATTCATTTTTGCCCTTTGGCGAATTTAAATTCCTTTCCAGGGACTTCTTCATTGAAAATATTGTGTCCATTTCCGTGATGTTGCAAGTTTCGCCTGGAGTCTTTTAGCTATTCTTTACTAAATCAGGAATTGATGCTTTGTCACGATGCATCACATAAAAGATGAAATCATTTCATATAATTAGCAATAAGATAAAATTTTCTACTTTTTTAAATTTAAAAAGCAGCAATAAGATTTGCAACAACTTGATAATTAAATCTTTATTCTGCGATATTTTAATCAGGGAAAAACACATTTTGACGGTTCATTCATAAACTTTTGCTTCAAGCAGTTAAAACTTAATTTCATAGTTGATATCTTATTGAATGATCGGCTAACTTGCATTGTAAATGACTTAAGCCTCGAACTTTATTCCGCGTCCTCAGATGTTGTCCACGAAAGCCCTTAGAGCTTGAAAAAAGTCCTCAATGAATATTCTTAGACTTGAAATAGAGAGAGTTTTTTCCTGGCCAGACTGAATCGCTTTTATCGACTACTTACCTTTTTCTCGGCTAAGATTCTGAGGTTCGATTCTGCGTAACATGCATTCTGCTTTACTTAACATTGTCCCTTGAACGAGAGCGCCTCTCTCCTTTTGTCCCTTTCGTCTTCACTTCCTCAAACCCACGCCACTCCTTCCTTTCTTCCTCACTCCACAGTACGCACCCCTCCCTCTCTCTTCGGCCCCGCTATTTCCCTTTCTTATCATACTCTCAGCCATGGACCCTCTTTTCCTTTCGAATTTCTCATCCATCACCTCTCAGAAATATGGGACGGGGAACGTAGAGAGAAAGAGAGATAGAGAGAGACCATCCATATCTCATTTAGTCTCACTTTTGTAATACGTTCCTCTTAATTAGTTTGCATTATTTTCCAATTTATATCATTCCCCAAGAGATTAGTCCGAGGGAGACAACAATGTAATTTCATACCATACTCCTCCCTCTTGCCTCACGGCGGTCCCTCCTATTTGCTCTCCTTCGCTAAACTCATCTTCCGGACAGACCGTTGAAAAGCCGTTCGAAACTGAAAGGATTCATCATCTTTCTCTCCTCATGTTATTTTCTCAAAATATCTTCTTTGACGTTTTCAGTTTTGTCTTGTAATTTCTTATCCGTGTCTTTTTGTCTGAAAAATGCCAGGGACAAATAAACTTAGTGTTGGAAAATCGGATCTTCTCCATTCGTAAGAGGCCCAAGAGGAGATGTTGGTGGTTCTTCCTTCGACAAGCGACTGTTGAAAGTGACAGGAACATTTTTATGGCATATCTGTCCACAAGAATATCATTCTTGGCATTCTTGGTCAATTTAATATTCGCGTAGCTGCCATCTTATTTCCTTATCATTATATGTGTATGAAGGCGTATATGAAAAAAGAGAAATGTATTTCAATGCGTAATGAGCTAATGAAACAAATCTTTCGAAAAACCAAATGTATTCCAGCAACCGGCCACAAGGTAGTCGCATTAGTCGGGTCCGTATGACGCCGGTTGTGTTCGATTTCCTTTTAGGGTATGTAGGTTGTGGTAACCCATAGACAATTAGAATTTTTTGCGCTTGACCATAGCAGTTGGAGCCCAGAAACATTTCAACAAGTCCGTACTGGAGATTTAAATCTATTAGGCATTGATATTCATGCACAAAATTTGATTACTAGCTGATAAAGGTCGAGGCTTTCCGCGGCGTTGTAGATTCATTCAGCTCTCCATTTTCTAGGATTCACCACTTTATTTGTCGTAGGTGGCCATAGGTTTATTTGGATTTCACCGGGCTTCTTCAGGTTGAGGTGAAACCGTGAATAAACCGTAGTCACCTCAAGACACACAACGCGGCGAAACCAGAAAAATTGAAAAATCCCAGAAACTAATTGATTTTGTTTCGCGTTTACCCATGAACTGTGTTATATTTTCCTTTCCCTTGAACAGAAATCTCAACAGGTTCAAAAATGGAAGATTTTCTCTTAAAAAAGAAGTGAATACCAATACTTTTATGCCATACCTCGTCGTTTGACAAGCATTCGTACAACTTCCTATGTTTAATTGGTAATTATTGGAATATATTCAAAATTGTAAGCGGAATTGGGTATTTCAGTGAGGAACATTTTTTGTAGAGAAAAATGTCTCATCAGCTCAAAGGAAAATATATAAAATATCGTCGTTTATTGGACTGCTGTTGAGATACAATTTTTTAAAGGTAAAATCGTGTCTTGTAGCTGAAATCATGCCTGAGACATGCAGCATATCCTATCCCAAGGCAAAAGACACGACCTTTGGGTTGCACGGCCGCGTCCGGCCAACCGGGCTGTCGCGTCCTACCACGTAAATTGGTTTGATTCTCGATTGGTATAGAAATAAAAATAATATCAAATTTCGTCACGTCATATTCTTGTAGCTAAGGCTATATACATATTATATTGGCACCTATAGCAATTTCCCTCTTTCACATCTACTTTAAATCAAATGTTCCCGTATTTCCCGGCCGGTGCAACTACACTCCATTTATATTAAGAAATCTGGACTACCGTGAATATTTTTATGCCCTCTAATAATCTTAGAGTATGTCTGACGAATGATGTGTTCCTTTCTCATGTTTACTCTGCTATTGACCAGAGATTTTCTTTTCATTCCCATTAAATAGACTTTCTTCCCAGTTTCCTTGGAAAGGAAGCCCTTCTTCTACTTGCTCCTTTTCTAACTTCTTGCCTAGAGGTGGAGATTTAGTATTCGTTAGCATACACGATAGTATGTAGCTTCCGCTAAAGGCTTCGTCTCTTACCTTCTGAATCGTCCGTGCCTTTCCTCGCATTCTCCCTCCTTTCATTTGGCCCTCATCTGATTATTTACGAATCGAGTCTTCCTCTTTCCTTTTCCAAGCCACGGGAAAGCCGCAGAATTTTCCATCTCTTCCCCACCGTACCTCTCCAAAGTATATTTATTTTTCCATTCCCTCTCATTTTGCTCCTTCCATCTCCTCTACCCGTTTTTCACTACTCACCTTTTTTCCTTCTCGCCATCTCATGTTGCTGTTATTCATTAATTTGGAATCGATCTTCGGTCCTTCCAGGCACATAAGGATTGCCTACTCCCCAGTGGGTATTCATTTTTCCCTCTCTCCCCGAACCCCTCCCCGCATTCGCCCTTAACTTTTGCTCACTTACCTTTGAACTTTGACCTCTCCTCCCCTCTCTCCACGCAGTCCCCCCTTCCCTCCTTTCCCCTCCCCCCTCGGGCTCAAGGGAGGGATTGGAAAGCAAGAGAGAGAGAGGGAGAAAAGGGCGTGGTATTGGGTGAGTTGAAGCGAATAGAGAGAGGAGAGTGTGTGTGTGTGTGTGTGAGTGGGCAAAAGAGACGACTGCCCTGGTTCGTGGTGTGCCGTTTGGCTTAGGGAAGGTGATTTCGTGGCATGGCTTCGACGAATGCTCCCTCTGGGGGTGGAGCGGTTGAGAGTTTGTTCTCTTGGCTCCGTTGCCAAGACCACCACGCCCCAGTCGGAGATGGGTAAGGGTGAAGGAAAAAACAAGGAGAATCAGACTTTTACCTATTCCTTTTTTTTCTGTTACGAAGCAATCCTTTCCGGTTTAATTTCCACCTTTTATGAAAAATAACTGTTCTTTGCGTCCAAAAATCTGTTAGTTCCGTCAAGCTTTACCTGTTGCATTTCAATGAGAGTAAACGCATGTTTATGTGTAGTTGAGGGTCCAGAATACTTTTATGCTACCCGAAGATGTAAAAGTTTGATGAAGGATTGAAGATGAAGGATTCAAGTAGATGTTAAATTGGGAATGAAATTTGGTCAAAACTTTCTCGAAGGGCATGAATTTATGAGGACCATCGTCAAGGGAAAAGTGGGAATGGAAAAGGCAGACCTCGTACGACGTGTATGGAGTAAGTTCAGAAGGATGCAAAACAGAAAAATTTACGTTCAATTGAAGAGATTGGCCGATATCGAGTGGAGGGCTGCGTCAAACCAATCCTAGGATTGTTGGCTGATGATGATGATGGGACCTTAATTTATGATTGCGATAATAGTCTATGCTTACCTCTTTATTTATATCTTCTTATTTTGATTTTGGCGGGAGAAATATTGTACTTCTGGAAGCATGAATCACGTAAAACACATGTATCCACGATATAGCCATTACTTGTGGGATGAATACGTTTGGAGCTATTAAATTGTAGAGTAAAGGCTCAGAGATTTGTATGGAAGAAAAGGATTGACGAAAAACAGTTTGGAAAAAATGACGGTCGTGGGTCACATACGTATTATTCATTCACATCGCTTAGAAATTCATTGTATTAGTAAGGTAAATTTACCTCGTAACTAAGGAAGTATGCAAATATTATGTGACAATAAATTTACTATTTCCGTTATCACTAATACAATAATGGTTATCGAAGTTGGATTTTAAAACTATTAATGAGGGTAGTTAGCCAAGAAAACATGTCCCCGTAATTAGTAAAAAGTACACCTCTTATTACCTACTACATAGGAATCATGTATTAAAGTAAGCTAACTACTGGATGCTGGGATAACATTGGCAGCTTCTCTATTAGAATAGATTTAACTGCAAAATTTTTTTACTGTGGAAGAAATATGTGAAAGGTGTTCTAACACCTGCAGATCACGAGAGAAAATTTTATTTGTTAACTATTATAGAATTACTTCTCGCCTTTAATGCTTTTTCATTGATTAATTGTGATGTCACTCGCTAACGATTGGAAAATGATGCAAGCAATACTAGTGAGAAATATGCTAAATGAATGAAAATTCTAAAATCCAGATGACCCAGATGAATATCAAGAGCGAGTCGTAAACGCCTCTGAGTCCATGAATTTCACACTAAATATCTCACCCCTTCAAAATGCTTACCTGTATACTTGTACCTCATAATGTGGATCGCGTGGAAGCCCATGCGTTCCCACTATCTTTGTGGACACATTGTAAAACAACGGAATAATCCCTAGAATGGATGTGGGCTGAGTGCAGCGGTACCCATCTCGTATTTTTTTCTCTTGGCAACCCTCCGGTTTTCCTCCTTTTTTCCGCAAACTCGCTTCGTAGCGCCCGACGCACATTCATCCACCCTCACTGATCCCCGGGCGGGCGCGAGCCGAAGAAGACCGCTTGCTTTATTGCCCCAAACTCCACCCCGCCCTCTGGAGCCACCAAAGGAGTCGGAGGGCCTCAGGGGGGAGGGATTCAATAGGAGAACGAGAGAGAGAGGAATGAGAAGGGGAAGAAAGGGAGGAAGAGAGAGATTAGGGGGTTGCGGGAGAAAGTTAGTTGGTGAGGTCGGAAGGAGGAGAGGAAGGGTGACGAAGTAAGGAGATCGGAACAAACTCCCTTTCTTAACTTGATACCTTTTTTCCTCGACGCCTTGTGCGTTCACATCCCTCCTCCTCCGCGCATCCCCCTCCGCACCCTCCCTAGCCACACCCCATCCACCGCGCAAACACTCACTTGAGACGCCCTCCCAACCGTCTCACCACCTCCCTCACTCCTCACCCGAGCCACCCTCCCTCCGTGGAAACCCTTCGGGAAGCCCGATCGCCTCATCCTTTCCTCCTTGCTAGGCGCACCTCTCCCTCGCCTCCTCTCACCTTCCAGTATCTCCGATTTTTCCAACCACCATGGCGGGGAGGGAGGGCGATCTCTCCCTTCTCCTCCTCCACGAAGACCTCTGCTGGAGGAGCAGTGACCGGCTGAGCGCCGAAAAGCCTTGCCTCCCGAGAAGATCCTACCCCCCGCTCCCGCAACTCCTCGCGCTCGACCAACCCCGTGAAACGTATGCTCCGCTTCCCTCCACCCTCCCCCTCCTCCCCGCACTCGCCCTTTCCACCACTCTTTCACCTCGTTCTTCGCCTTTTCTCCTCACTCCCAAATTTTACATTTTTTCCATCCCCTCCCATTCCTCTTCTCGATTCCTCTCCTCGCATCTTCTCCCTACCGCTCCTTCACCCTGTCTCTCCTTCTCTCTCTCTCTCCCGTACCCTCCCGCGTTTGACATAGGCTTTTGAGTGCCTAATGGCCTATGAAAGTAATTGGATTATTTGAAGTTGGGAAGGTCCCGTCGCCTCCCTCCCCTCAGCAGGGAGATGAGGGAGGGGGAGAGAGAGTTGTAGGGGTGGGGGTGCCGCGCATGAAGGGGGTGAGAAAAGGAAGGGGTTAGTTGTTGATGGGGGTAGGAGAAGAAGGGGGCGAGTAAAAAGGGACCAATCGGAGGGAAAGTGAGAGAGTGAGGGTCTCCGAGGGAGTGAGGGAGGGAGCGGCAAGGATGTGAGGTGGGAAGGGTAGGGGTGGTAACTTGAGGAGTAGTTTCGGAGCGGAGGTTGAGTCTGGTCCCGCAAGGGATGCTGGGAAGAAGGCAGGTGAGGGAGAGGGAATCTTTGCTGACGTGAAAGGATGAGGTAAGGAGGTGGATGTTGGCGGTAGGTGCGGCGGGCGTCGGAGGGCGAGTGGAGACTTGGCGTGGGTGGGGAGGGGAGGTGGTGAGTAAGCAGGGGGGGTGACTGGAGCTCCTCGGAGGTTTTGAATGGGGTTCCAGCATGTGAGGCCTAAAAAGAAGACTTTGGGCAAGGGGGGGGTGGAGGGTGGAGGTGGTAATAAAGAAGGACGGGAGGAGGGAGAAAAGGCAAGGGATAAAGGGATAAGGAGGGTGGTTCTGAGGCGAAGGGTTCCTCCCTACTCACCCCACGTCGTCTTTTTCCTTCCATCCCTACGTCTTTAAGAGGCTGAGGTCTACCGGTCCTTCAAGAGGATTTTCGGGGAAAGGGGGAAAGCCGAGTTGAGTTTGGAGGGAAGAATTCGATAAGGGAGGAAGGATGGCCAAGAGGTTGCTGGCTGGCTTGCCGCTTCTGCTTTAGTGTGGCATAATGGGGAAAATGGTTTCGTAGGTATCAAAATACTTATTTTTTAAATGGGTCAAAATAGGTCCAGTTATAGATCGGTTAATCCGCTGGTGTAACTTCGGGAACAACATCGACATATAGTTTTATCAAGAATCGATAGAATTATGATGAGTGACTTGAAATAAAGTTAACAATATTTAATATTTTTAGCATAATAGGCTGTTTAATGCCATGCGTATTTAAAATCTCTTATAAATTTTTTAATAAATTCTAATGTTAAACTTTTTCCGCCTAAGATATACATTTATAGTTGGGGTATTTATATATTTTCTATAATCTTTTACACATCTTTCGAGAACTTAACTCTTGTAAGTTGGAGGGATAATGGATGGCAAGGAAATATCGTAAAAAATAGTGTTACATCTAGCAGTACGAGATTGAATTTCTACTTTATTCTTACTTTACTTAGTTACTCGATGGCAACTAGAGTCATTTGACGTTTTAACATAAAGGAGGTGGGGGTTTAAGGGCATTTAAGGGTTTAATGGAAGAGGGGACTTTTAGTCTCTATCTCGCCCCAATAAAGACGTTTATCTATCAATTTTAACAGTTGCTCATACATTTCTGTTATATATTTAAAACATAATTGCGGCTTCAAAAAGTAATGTAAATAATATGGTTCAGTGTAGGATTACTCTGAGGAAACAACCATACTTAAAAATTCTAATAGTCTCCCGGGTTTTCATTCGCGTTCTTCCTTTCTTGGTTACGACAGTTTCGCGGGCATTCGAGTCCGCGTTTTCAATTTCATGCGATAACGTTGCGTTTTGGTCTTTATATTGACAGCTTCGTCATTCCGGTACAAATGAATAGGCTTATTTTTTTGTACTGTGGCAAGCAGAATCTTTGCTGGCAATCGAAAAACCGCCTCTAAGCGTTTGAAAGCGTGTAAAAGTCCTCTATGGCCCAATAACTTTCTTTAGTAGTGATTTTTGACTTTTGCGAGTTATTTTCTGTATAATAGTCTGTCTGACACATGTTCCGCAATGACTTATACGCGGAATGATATTTTCATCACTCTCCGATGCTCTCCGGTACCTATGCGGTATTTCAGAGCTTAAAATGTGTGGCCTATGTATGATTTGACTCCTCAGCTATCTCAGACAAACGATACTCCTCTATGTAGATAAGGTCTGTGGTTCTATTTACTCAGGTAAATGCAGTCATGCGTTTTATAACGGGGTTATGTAATATGTAGACTTGCATTTGCATCCTAAACTACTCGTTTTATTCTGTTGCTTTGAATTGTCAATTTTTTTGTTTATTGTTTTACTAAGCGCTTCCATATGCGATGACTAGATGCTGTAAAATCTTAGTGATATATGAACTCATGAAATTTGATCTTATTAAATTGATGATTAAATCTCTTACCCCAATGCACTTATATTATTCAATGGCATTGAATAGTGTAATATTCGTCGATAATGTACTAATAAACAGATGTATGAAAATACTTTAATCTCGTGTGAACGTCTTATTGATATTTGACCGGTGACAATTAGGAGCAGGGTGATATTAAAATCATCTATTATTTGAATTATATTTCCGTGCTGACTTTTCGAACGAATTGGGATCAAATGGACGTTGAAACCAATTGGGAACTGGCTTTGATATGTGTAGATTTACTGCAGTCAATTACGTTATATTGTTTAAATTGTGCGAATGTCCATAGGTGTACGTTGCCGTCGCAGTTATATAAAAGGCCTCTTAAAATATGGCAAAATATCTGGGCCACAAAGTGGATCGCGTTGTTAAACACTTTTAATCATTGAAAAAAGTGAGTAACATCACCATAATTTGTCCAAGGGGATCTTATTGATGTCTCATTGGACTGTATATTAAAATCCTCTTTTCGATCATAAAACAATTTCTCATTTATGGTGGTAACTTTATAAACTTTGATATTTGACCTTTAGACTAGACCATGCATTTAAAATTTGAATGGTGACCACCCTCTTATCCAAGGCTTTTGGCTTGCTCCTACTAGTAGGCATGTGGCTAATAAAATTAAGGACATGCTGTTTGTCATGAAGTATAAATAAACTTTTGGTTTAGTTCTTGTTTATTTGTAATATATTGATAAATTAGAATGATTTGAATATGTTTATTAAGAATGGTACTCATAATATGAATATTCCTGCACCAAATTCAACAAACCTAAGTTAAAGTAATTTTGATTTTTGGTTGACTATTTTAATAGATCACTGCACGACATCAATGCGATATGGAATGTTTTTTAATCACCTTACTATGGCTGACGAAATGTGTTTGGTAATGTTCACTCCTTTGTCACACACATTTTATGGTGCTTTTTTCCTTTCCACTGGCTTTCTAGAGGGGATTTTCGCTTACAATTCCCGCTTGGAACTGCCGCATAATCGAGAATTGAATCGCAATTAACGTTTCACTACCATCCATTTTTTCGAATCATTACTTCCTCTTCCCTTCCGGAAATCCTCTCTCCCGAGCTGGACCTGTTTTCCAATGGCCGCCGCCGCCGCATTAGAAAACGATCTCTCTTACTCGCTCGCCCGCCACCTCTCGAATTATTTCTCAACCGCCATCCCCATCTTCCATGAGTCATCCATTTCACGAAATCTTTTACTTGCGCATCGGTTACCCTTCTCCGTGTTCCACCATCCGTCTCAACTCTAATCTCGTTCTCCAGCTTCCCTTATCAAGTCTGCCATTCTCCCGTCAATCCGCCCCACTTCCCTTCCCGGTCTCACGTCCCTCTGCGCCTCTCCGTTACACTACCCCCTACCCCCCTCGCTCCTCTCGAGCCCCTTTCTCCCTCTTCTCTCCCTCTTTCTCCCGCTTTCCTCCTTTATACCCTCTACGTCATTCTATGTATCCCCTTCCCCTCTTTCACTTCCTCTGTCCGTCCTCCCCCACCCCCGATGACGGCTGACGGCTGACTTCATTCCAACCACGGCTCGCTTCTTCTTCTCTTTGCCATCCTTCCATTTCCCTCTTCCCAAATTTTCTATTTCACGATTCACCTCGCTTCACCTCTTTTCACGTTTTGTTACTTCTTTCCCTTTCGAATTCATTGGTGTTTCATTATTTAATTCAAAGATGTCTTCTTTCGTCAGTGCTGCGTCGTTTTGATCTTGAGAGAAATAGTACCTACATATCTTTGAAAGGTTGTACGAATTGAATTTCGTTTTTTTCATGCTCTCCTCAGTCTGATACTTTTTTTATACCAACTAGAGACTTAGGAATACAAAGGGCCCTAGGAATTAGTTATCCTTATTCCCAGTTTTTGTCTTATTCCATATGCTACGGGGGGATGTTCCATACAAATCTGCATGGAAACAAAGTGAAATGTAATCCGATATCTCCTCCGTGCCAAAAATGGAAGTATATTACTCCGTGGAAGGGAAGTCTTGATCCCCTATTCTTTATGAGCGAGCTAAACGTTGGCATCCATCGCTGGCGTGCTTAACCCCAGTCCCTCTGATCATTCTTCGTCATTCCTCCATTTCCTTCAGACCACTTTCTTCAGCCGTACTTTTCTCCACCCACAACCTCACAGGTCTCCCGATTCTCGTCAGTGCTCTCCGTATTCCGCACTTCTAGCTCTCTTGCTGCTTAAAAACCCGACCTTGCACTCCAGCATCCCATTCACTCCCCCCACGCACAACCATTCCCCTATAACTTACCATTCCCGCCCTACCCATCCATCCCTTCTCCCTCCCCGACCCCTCCTCCCCTCATCCTCCTCTAAAAATCCTCCTCCAGCCTCCAAATCTCGCATCTTTTCTCTCCTCCCCGGAAAATCTCTGCCCGCGCAGACAGGACAAATCTAACCCACACCCTATTTTTCTTATTCTTTTTCTTATTCTTCTCCTTTCTCCTCGAGAGAAGAGGGAAGGGACGGCTGGACTCTTCTTTCTTCCTATCTCCCACGAAATTCCACCCTTTCCATTTTTTATATCTTCCCTCCCTCCCAACCTCCTTATCTCCCGTCCACCCGCGCCCGTCTCCCCTTTCTCTTCTTCCTCCTCCTCTCTGTCGTCCGCTCTCTCGCACATTCTCCCCCGCCTTTATCCGTGCCCGCGCTCACATGCCTTTGTTCTCATCGGTGCCCTCCTCGCTCTCGCATAAGACGTGGTGGAGGAGTTCTCCACCCCTCGGAGACCCTCCTCCACATCCCGAATACCACATCTAGACGAAGCTGTCCCACATTATATTTCTTCTTCATCCTTTTTTCTAACCTTTTTTGCTATATCCAATTTTCCCTATTTTGCTTTTCCGCCTCCTCTCACCCCCCACGAATACATTTCCTTTCTCTCACCCTTCTGCTGTTTATACTCTTTTCACTCGTCTCTCGTCCTATCATTCGGCTTCTTGGTCTCTTTATTTCAGTTCGATTTTCTTTCTTTTTGAGCTTCACTCTCCTTCGCTTCCCTTTACCACTTTTATGTTTCTCTTGATTTGGTTTGCGTCTGGGGTCTCCGTCTGGCTGATCTACAATGGGAACAGGAAGCACGTCTTCCTCCGATTTTTTTAGACGTTGTCTGCAATCACAGGATCTATTTCGTATTTCTCCTTTGTGTCATACAATCCCATCCTTCCATGCGTCTAACTTTTCCCTCAAGAGCCGAGGATTTTTACCTTGAACTATCTGCTATATTCTTGAGCTGTGAATATATTCGTGGAACCGCATTAACTCAGTCTGAGAGTTCTTTGTCATCTTGGAGTTCATTTTACTTCAAATAACTGCGTACCTACCTATTAAAATCTACAATTTTTATCGGTGATGGTTTTTTCTAGGTTGATTAGAGCATTAGGTGAACTGACATAATCAGGAGTATGCTGATGAAGATAATAGATATTAACTGATACAATCCAAATATTCTGGCTCTAAATTATCAGGTATTAAACCAAGTTTTTGTAAAATGTAGATATATGATTTCATGTAAATTATATGGTGAAGGTAACAGGGTAGAGATGACAGCAACGGTTTTAAGTTGGTAACGGTCTATTACTCGACCAGTTCATATCAAGTTCCACGTTCATGCAATAGTAAATTGTTCGCAATATTAGTGTTGCTTTATAAATTAAAACCGCTTGCATTTGAATCTGACACTCTGCACATATTTCTATCCCTAGAGTGTATGAGCAGGATAGATATGACCTTTGGCGTCGACGCACCCCAAAAACCTAACTCTAATCCTAAGGATAGATAAAGCAAAACATTATGCTTTGACATTATGTCTAAAGAGAAATTACCTGCCAAACGTAGCAGTATAATATTAAGATTTTAAAACGTGAAGAGCATAACTACTAAGGAAGTACAAGTTTTCAATCCAATTACACTCAATAGTACATTATTTCAAATTTTTTTTGGCTAAAAGTCAACCACAGCTAGCTACCCCCCTGCCACATACCAGTGTGGAGGCTTGCAAGTTAATTTTATGCTTAGATGATATTTTGAAAAATGAGATATAATCTCTTATTTCTTGTCGCTGATTGTTCATTTTCTTTAGAGCATGGCACATCAATGTCTAGAGTCTGCCTTCTTAACAGAAAGAAGGAAATGGATATAAAGTCGGACAAGTCTCCTAAGGAATATGAACCAGCAGAGTTGGTTTGCTAGTTCAATTTACATTTTTTAACTCCTTACTTACGCTTCATAACGAAGAGATTTTGACGTGAGCCCCATATCCAACGAATGGGTCACCACAGAAGTTTCGGTAGCACGAATATATGCATGAGCAGCGACTGCTTAGCTGGCGTAAATATTTCAGCAAATCTTATCTGGTGAGCATCCAGGGATTCTAGGCAGTTTCCACGGGGATTAGTGGCATGCGAATGCAGAAGCCAAGTGAGAACGTACCTCAGGATATGAGGTTGATATTTTCCCTTAGAGTCTGGAATTAGCGATTCGAAATTCTGTCTCCTAGTGGATACTTCCACTACCGTCTCCCTACCTCTCTCCCTGGTTAAACATTTATCCCGTACCTTTTAGTTTAGGTACTGCCCGTGAGAGTCGACAGCTTGACCCTCTCTGTGAACTCCGGCTTCCTCCTCCCCTTCCCGTATCCGTCCCCATCCTCAGCCTCATCCCTTTCACTTCCTCCCTACCGCGCGGCTCTATCGAATCTCTCCTCCTCCCTCCCCTTTGCTCCCCTTTTGCCCCCACCCCCCTCTCTCTCCTCCACCACAATCCTTTACCCCTTTTCACTCAATGACCACCACGATTATTATGTCTCGCATTGTTGTTGACCGCAGCACTGTGAAGCAGCCGAGAGTCGTATGTAAATTTTTCACCCCAAGGCAGAAGCCCAGAGGGAAAGAGAGAGAGACAGAGCGCAAAAGGGTTACGGTGTGGGGAAAGAGGTCATGGAAAAAAGGGAGTGGTCAGTGAAGGGAGCACGTGTATGCTCTCCAAATGGTTCAAGAGACAAGTGGTTCGGTGCGCGTGTGCGCCAGCGGCCAAGGGCTGAAATAAAGGAGGACGAAATTAATGACAAAAAGATTTGGACGGCGTATAGTACGTTCCGCTCATGCATGGAAACTCGGTGGTAATATGTTCTTGAAGCACTTACCGTTGACTCCTGACGTATTTGTGATATCAGATGATTAAATGTAGCTTAACTTGGTTAGTGTAGATTGCTTCCATCTTTAAAATTTACGTTAAATTTTGATATTTTTCTTCATCGCAATACGCTGTTTTTAGATTTTTGTTACTGCATCTAATAGTTGGGCACCATTATTACATTTACGCCACTGTACCCGATAAAAATAAAAAGTCCTCTTTATGTCTCTCAACACTTGTTTATTAGAAAATATTTATGATTTCTCATTCTGGTCTGTATTATTATCGATATGTGCATTTTTGGAACCGGATATTACGGTCTAGTTGATAATCGATCTTTTGTGTACATAAATGTGGATTTAAAAAGAATAGTTAGGAATTGTTGTGGGAGGTGACCAGTATCTAAGCCACTACATTAGATAGGTGGGTTTTCGAGAAGAGACTTGTAAGGCAAAGTTAATTTAGGGAGAACGGAGGACACAAGGCCGGCCTCGGTATTTTCCTGCTCGGCAATTGACGACGGACAGAGAACTAAGAACTCCTCACATTGCAACAAAGGTAGTGCCACTCTCCACTGAAAAATCTGCTACTTCAGGGATTCAAAACCCTGCCCTCGGAATAAGACCCCAATAATCTAAGCTGCATCTGTTAATCCCTAAAGTTTAAGAGGTAGTTGATGCTTTGAAATGAAAAATGAGAATCTGTATTAATTTAGTTTTAATTTGTTTAGAAATTTATCCCGGATGAGACTATTTTGGTTTACAAAGACGGCTAAGATGGGATTTGTGTAGTGCCTAAAAATCACTATTGAAGGTGATACTGGGGTCATTTTAAAGAAGTCACTGGTATATTATTATTGTTAGGACTCGTTTTCTTTATATTAGAATATATTCTCTGAGTGGCATTTATTCTCCTGACTTTCAAATATTCCCTCTCTCATATATTGCTAATCACACCCAGTATTGGAATTTTTTGTTAGCCAGGTCGACTCACCATCCATAGGTCATGCATTTGAATTCCTTCTGGACATCATCCAATGTATCTGTCAAAAATGGAGTTTAGGTCAAACAATGCGATATTACCCTGTATGTTGTGAGTTTTACTTTGTGTAGCAATCCATTGAACGAATCTCTGCCATTGCAATCCCGTCTCTAAGAAATTTCTGTCAAGAATATGATCATATATACCGTAATTACTCTGTAAAATTCGACGCTGGGTGGACCGATATATTGTAGTTTTTCAGTATAAAGTCGTTGATTAACAGGGAAAACGGTAACGTCATCTTCGAAATGATGATTTCTGATGGATTTGATAAAATGAAGATCCAGGAGTACTCGTTGGTAGATGTGGAATTCACAAAATAAGAGGAAATAGGAGGAAATATGTCACACTACATCTCCATTCCATGCCTCTTCAAACTCACCAAATTTTGACTTAATTCTCCTACTTTTCTTTCTCTGCTCTTCTTTATTTTCATCCATTTCTCTTTGTCGCATCATACCGTTCATTCCCTCTCCTTCAATTCTCGTCCACGCCTATCCCCTACCATTATCCCAGTTTCCCCCTCCCCTGCCCGCTGTAACCCGACGCGACATAAAAGACGCTTAAACGATGTGGGAGACGGCGTGGACGCCGCGTCGACCGGCAAATTTTATTTCAAACCCGTGAACCATGCGCCACCGTATTCATCCCCCATACCTCCCCTTGGTCCCCGGACTCTGACCGCCTTTTGTTCCACCCCTACCTCCGACTACCCCCTCGTTCTCCCCCTTAAAACCCTTCCAACACCACCTCTGCCGTCCTAACCCCCTTCCATACGGCGCATGGGAAAACTCAATCCCCCTCCTACCACCACTCTATTTCGTCTCCTCTCTACACACCGAGAGGAAAAAATCCTTTTCGTTCTATCTCGGCATCGTGACTGAAAATGCTGCAATAAATATCCGGAGAGTGAAGTTTTGGCGGGGATGAGAGTAGGGGAGGACGCAGAGGTTGGAGGGTGTTAGGATAAGGACATTGGTTTCGGAGTAGGAAATGCACCACGCGGGAAACAACGCCCTTATTTTTCCCTCGTCCTTCCTCGCGCCCTCCCCCGGCCGCCTTCTCCTCCACCGCCCACCCACCAACGACTTGATGACCGAACTTTGAAGCGCTTGGGATCACCGACGTGATATGGACGGAGTTCGCCGAGGAACATTCGCTGCGAATATCGCTCGCTCTTGTGCTCACGGCTAAAATAGAAAAAAAATGATATCCCGAAGATAATGTTTTCGCGAAGGTTCATGAGAGCGTACGGTTGCAAAGGAAATATGATGAGGCTTTGATGATGCTAAAATAAATCCCCAACGTGATGCACGAACCAGGCAGTTTACACTTCGAACACTCTGTTTTATTATTCATGTAACTTGGCCAAGCAATGTCTTATTTGCCATATATCATTGGGAAATGTATTTGATTTTGCTTCCCGGTTCAGGCAAAAGATTGCTCAGTTAGCGGTTTGTCATAAAAATTGCCAATGTAGTACTAATTCGATGGCAGTAGTTATCTAAATCGCTCTGCAGACTACCAGAGCCTATCATATCTGCAAGTGTTTTGCGCAGTTTCGCTAAACATTATTTTTTCCCCAACTCCAGCGTGGCTGAAAATGTCTGGCATATCTTTTCCGAGAAAATTATCCACCAGCCTTTCATATTTTTGAACCGCTTTAAGTGCATACTTAATGGGCGAGTTAAGCGATGGGACGCGAGCCGGTTTAATTCTACTCGGTATTTATGTAAATAACGATGAATTTACAATGATACTCTCGATTTCGCCGCGTGGACAGGGCGGAGTGAAATGGCAATGCAGCTCGAATTGTTAAGTGGCTAATGGCTTGATAAATATTTCCCGCGCTCTTTGCCCTCCGGCCCTTTAGCGCTCCGGCCACACACCTCTCGCCCGCCTCCCATTCCCGCTTGCTTCGTTGTCTTTCCTCCATTACACTCATCCATTCCACCCTCCTCCTCTCTCCGCCGACTGGTTTATGCCACCGCGTAACACCACTCTTGCTCTCGCCGAACGGTGGTCTCACTCGCCGTTAACGCGGCTTTTTCTCGCCTGTATCAACCCCACCCCACCCACCCTCGCTTCCCCCTATCAACCCCCACCCTCTCTCATCCCCCTTCCTTTCAACCCTCTCCTCCCTGCCTCCCTTTGGGGTTCCCTCGACCCCCGGCCCGTGGGAGGGGAAGCGGTGTCATTATCAATTCGGCGTTGTTTTGTCTCGTCTTTTTCTCCGCCTGTCCCACCGTCGCCATCGCCGCTTCCCTCCCCCCGCCCTTTCCGTTGTTTCCACGTTTTTATGCTCGTTGCTGCCCCTTGAATCCTCCCTCTCCCCTTCGACTCTCTCTCTGTCCTTCACCAACGTTATCCTCGCAGTACGCTGAAACCCTCTCGCCCCCGGTCTCGACTCATTCCTCTGTTCGCGTCCTTTAAAAATTAAACCATATCTTACACTCTTTCTTGCCACAAGTAACTTTTATTTAGACCCTCATGTTCTGTTTGGTCCCTAATATCTCTTATCTCTATTGCGTTAGTCTTTAGCGCTCGATGATCTCTTCTGCATCGAAGTTCAACGTCTACAACCTTCCGTGTTTTGATTTTTTATCCTGTTTCCCATGCACGTTGTTTATTCAAGGCCATTTAACTTGTGAAACTTACTCAGGCTAAGCTAGATTTCTGGTGATTTGACATCATGTTTGTAGCACTATTTGTTTCCCCTGAAAAGGAAGCCGGACGCGGTGGCCACGTCGGTAACTTAACTGCCTGGCAACCTAAATATCGTGGGTTAGTATTCCACCTAGGGCATGAATGTTATCTTTGTCATAGGATTAAGGTGCTAGATTTGATGGTGTTATGTAAACTTAGTCGTTGTAGTGCCAAGAAATAAACAATTATAGCTACTAATAATGCTACTTGAAAGAGAAGGATTAGCTAGTGAACCCTCCAGAGAAGTTAATGTTCATTTTCTAGCCTTAGCAATCATTTTGCCAACGATTTCATCAACGTTATTCAAATTTAAATAGCATTTTCAACAATTTGATTTGCAAAAGGACCTTCCTTACCTTTTTAAATATTACATATTTTAATCCTTCACTGCCCTTAAGAATAATGAATGAGTGAGGTAAGGGCAGATATGTTAATCCATAGTTTAGCAATTTGTCAATTGTTAACCATTGCCAATTTTGTTTCGGATAATTACTACTTACTCTTATTTTGTATTGTGATACCTATAGTTTTTAGGAATAATTATCCATAATAAAATATAAATATGGCATTATGCTTCACTCAATCTCGGGTTCATTTAAGCTGTCGACGAATGCTTTCGCACGGGCTACTACAGTTACAAACTACAAGTGCGTATACGATTTTAATGACACCTAGCGATGTTATCCATCCTAAACCCTCCAAAGAGACCGACATTGCAATGCACTGTTATTAGGGAAATTAATTTTTCCACATCTTTTTTGTATTAATCTATGAGTAAAGGAAAACGGTCGTCGCTGATTTTTTGTAGGAATTCTTGGGTTCAATCTCATTCACCTCAGGCAGTACCCCTTTTCTAGGTCTTTAATACTCATCGACCCAAGAGGTCTTTTCAGCAAATCTCTTTCATTTTTCCCTCCGAGTGAAAAAAATAATATCGACCCTTCACCAGTGCCGTTTCCCCAGGCTTTGATATTGTGTAAAGCACCAAGCTATTTGGAGGCGGTCATGTTCCAATAAAATGAAATATTTTATT
Organism: Platycnemis pennipes; assembly: GCA_933228895.1. NCBI lineage: Eukaryota > Metazoa > Arthropoda > Insecta > Odonata > Platycnemididae > Platycnemis > Platycnemis pennipes. The sequence continues at coordinate 146,170,381 of OW121847.1, read as the reverse complement.
TTAAACCTTTCCTATCCCCTCTTCGAGTGCACCCAGTGTGAGAGAAATGCTATAAATTATGCAAAAATGTAGTTTAAACGGCATCAAAATGCGTTATAATTGATGGCCTATTAGAGTATTTATGGCCACGCCCAAAAAAACCGATGACGCAAATTAGGGGACCTCCGCAGAGCTGTGTATTCTCGGAGCGGATATAATTCATCGAGCCAATTGTCCCCCCCGGGCGATTTATATACGACGTTGTTTTAGCTTCGCCTCCGTTCACCCCTTCCCCCACCCTGCTACCCGCTCTTGATTTTGCTGATCCGCAAAAAAAAATACCGGAGGAAAGGTGGGCACGTCGCTACTCGTGGCGTACTGTTGGCCATGCATGCGATAAACCACGGTTGGTTTGGCCCGGGGATTCAAGCGTGGGGTGAGACGACGGGACGTTAGGTTTTTTTTTTAGGGTTAAGGGACAAAATTCGAGGTCGAGGGAGGCGTGCGCAGCGGCGACGGTCTCGTTTCGTACGCGGAAATCCGAATGGAAAAACAAAAAATCGGAGAGCATTGTATTCCGGCTGCCTTTTCGTCATCAGTCAAACAATGTCTCTTTCCATTTCCCGCCCTCCCCAAACCCCTCCCCCCGCCTTCGGGGGATTAAGCTTCGCCGGTTTTCCCCTGTCGATTTCGATCACGTTTCTCCGTCATCGAGCCATATTTGAAAAGCGAACGCTGTGGAACAAAACGATTGGCATAGATTTCGTTGGGCCAGTTTTATTTTTCGCGTCGAGGGCTTTTTTGCAATTTTTTTTTCAATTTCGCAAATTGTTCGATGCTTGTTTTTTTTCAATTATTTTTTGTATTCTCGCGGGTGGTTCGCTTTTATGCCACGTGATGGTTATGTGTATGGAATCTGATTCTCCTTTTTTTGTCGTTTCACGGTTAATACATCGGCGAGTATCGTGCAAGCCATAATGCGTGTGCATGGGTCGTAATATTTTCTCTCACATGGCTTCCCTCCGATATCCACACGGCACGAACCCGTGGTCTTTGATTTTCACTGATTCGTCAGTTTTTCTACAAGGCCACGAAGGTTTGGTGATTTCGAAAACGAAAAATCGTTTCGTCCGTGACGATCACTTGACCTATGTTTAAACCATAGTTGAGTTTTAAGTATCGCGAGTTATGGAAAGAAGCGTGAATCAAAATAAATTGGCTAAACCATTTAGTTTAAAAAGGAAAGTATTTGCACAGCATATTGATCCACGGCATTATTTCCTATTAACATTTCATGCCAGCACAGTCTACTTAACGTCACCTGCTGAAGAAACGAAACGCAACTTAAAATTTTCCTCATAAAAAATTCATGTGGAATGCTCTAAGTTACATTTTATTTTTATAGTAAAGTATTTTCACAAAGTTAGATTGGAAACAGTTAACTATATCATCGAATGAAAGTTTGAATTATTTTTGCTAATTCCAGCCTGGAGATTTTCCATCGGCAGTACAGCAAATTAAAAGTACCACATGTGAGTTTATCATGAGTTTATTGTAATGTATTGGAATCATAATTTATTATTTTAAATGCATTATTTATCTAACCGAGAGCTTACATTTCCAGAACTAAATTTAGCCATCGCTTTGAATAACATGTCATTCCTCCAATGTGTGAAATATGATGGCAACCGAGGCAGGTTTGTTTTCAAATGTTGACCATTAGCGACGGAATCAAACTATGCTATCTATTTTCGTGAATATATAGATGCAAAAATTTCATTTGAGATTAAGAGGACTAGTGCAAGTTTTAAACTACAGCTTGCTTTTACGGCGAAGTTCCTACTTGAAATTGCTTGCGAGAGAAGGTAGTTTCGGATCCAAATGGAAAATATGTAATGCGCGTCTGCCAATCATTTGGTGCGGGAAGTACACGTGACAGACAGAATACTGAACCATACAGGGTAAGGGATTCTTTTTACCAATGAAAAAATGCCCTATATAGCGTTCGGGGAATGATTTGACGCAGAAAGTCGTGTATGGTGCCTGCGATCGCTCCTTTCACTCGAATATGACCTGAAGGAACGTTAACGCCACCGCGCGTAAAATGATGTCCGCTCGTTTTTTGACACCTCATCGTCCCATTTCTTTTCCACCACGTGTTCTTTGTATGCTGGCGCCCACTATCCGCATTTTTATGTGCCTTTCATTATCCTTTTCCATTTATCCTCGCGTCGAATGGGAGCCAGGCACTCTTGCCCCCTTCCCTGCTGCGTAATTCCGCTATCCATCGGAATCTCGGAATCCATCCTTCAGCGTTCTTTTTGCTCGACTCCAGAGTGTCACTCATTCATTCTGTCCGTCCTCCATTCTCCTCTTCCATCCTCTCTCCCTATTCCTCACCCCATTCTTCCTTTCCCACGAACACGATTCCATCTCAAGGCCTGAAGGGGATGTTTATAAAAAAAAAACGGTTGCCTAAATGTAATGCTTTATCTCTCTCGTCTATTATTCTTAGCTCCTCGTTTTTCTGCCCGATTGTTTGGGGTCGTTTCTTCCTGGAACCGGGACATATTTTCGTCTATCTCCCTTCCCTTGCGATTTCTGAGCTCCTCTCCGCATATCCAATTTTCTGGCTTTGCTCATTGCCCTGATCCTATTTCACTGTAGGTACTCTTGCGAGAAAAAAATGAAAATCTTTTTTTCATGTGGTGTAATAGTGTCCTCTACTTTCTTGATTTCGTCTAGGGTGAGAAAGAAATTCAGCTGGAGCTTGACTGTGTGGACTCATGAGTAATGATCGGTAGCCTTGCATGAACGCGTTCCTTATTGTCCAATGATGACGTGTAAGGATTTCGATGTCGGTCCTATCTGAAGTCATATATATAGGGTTACTCTTTTCCCCCCAGAGAACTGTATTATTTTTATGTTTATGCTTCGTTTACTGCAGTAGAGGTGCCTCTTTCGTTATGCGGCATGGAAGTAACACTTATTTCGTTCTAAAAGTAGGTACTGTGTGCGACCTCGATCCCGACAGTATTTGAAAAAAGATAAACTCTTTCTTTTCATGACCAGCTTTATTTACGCCTTTATGTTCATCCATAAGCTCCATAAAACTTCAAAATTATGATACCAAGCTTTTTATTCCTTGGATAGCGTCAGCATTTATTATAGTCGGTTTTCAAGCTCGACAACTTTCAAATGATTTATCTTAACAGGTCTTGGCGATTTCAGTCATCAAAAAATTTGCTTCAAGTGTATAGAGAACGAAACCCATTTATTTCAACTTCCCTGTCCTTTAAGCATCTGTATCCAGTTTCTTTGATGCATAAATTAAATTTTATTGCTGTGATAAATTGTAACGTGCCATTAAACTCGTAATGTGTGGTAAAGGTTAAGAATATAAGTTACATTTTGTGGCAGGATATAGTGGAATAGCTATAATTTACTTTTAAATACAATGTTTGTTCTCTACTTCTGTGTGTATTTAGTGAGCGAATGAGCCCGAGTATCTTTCTTTTGATCTGAAATGGTAATCATGGGCTAGCTTCATTTTTAACATATGATGATGTATTTCCTTATATTTGTTTATCATTAGTTGTAAACATCTCATTTCGTAACAAAAGGAAAATACTGGCGAGTCTAATATTCATTTACTCCTCAGAACATGAGCTATTTATATTCCTGAGGTAATTTTACCCCTTTTTCAGGGCCTAGGGTAAGTAGCGTTCGTTTCATACTCATCTCATACATATAGATACATATATTTTAAAAAGTATGAATATGAGTGGACGCTATTTTTTGCTTAAAAAAAGCAACCGATCCCAACAGAGTCAAGAGGGCGTCGGAATAGTCGGCACCTGAACCTGTGAGCGGAGTGGTATCTGGATTCAAAATAAGGTTCTCTCTCTCATGACTGCAGCAGTGGAGAGGAGGAGGAATGTTTTGGCTGCTGCAGGAGTAATGCTGGAAAATTAGACCCGTTTCTGTTTTGGACACCTCCCAGCCGTGTGTGTGAGTTTGATAAAAGTGTTCGAAGGTTTCAGTCCAAAGCCACGTGGCCGAAACGAGTGCCGATGTTGCGATACACGAGATAACATCGGCACGCTTGGAATTTTGAAAGCATAATGTGCCGCTTTGAATCGGTGGCAAGTGGACTTTGAAGTCTCTGGCTTCATAGTTCTCACTTTACTGCAACGTACTGGTTGTTATCATATGGCAATTTGCTATCTAGTATCCTTGTCAAAGAGATGGATGATGTTGGGAAAGAGACAAGAGATTTTGCCGTCTATTTGCATTTAATGTTGTGGTGCATTTTGTGGGATCTGTTGGATTTGTAATTAGTTTCGTATCACTTTTATAACTTCATGTTCATGAACCAGTATTTTTATCCGTGCCATGCCGTTTCCTATTGAGAATTCATGTGTGTAAATATAGCTCAGAAGTCCCTAAGTCATGAATCAGAATATAAACTTTTTACAGTTGATCAGTAACAGAACAGCGAGTGGTAGTTCTAATTAATAACCCATTTTTATTATAATTATATCAATTGATATTATGACAGAAAAAATGGAAACGTGGTGGAGATTATAGGCAATTTTAGGTTCCTATTTATTGTTGCATTCATGCGATCAAAAGTTTAATTTAAAATAAAAAAGGCTGGCGTCCCAAAAGATAATAAATAGTTCTACGTAGTAGTATAAAAGTATTCCACATAAATCATCTGTTTTATCAGAAAATGAATAGGGGATTCAAAGCGCGTTTCACTCTAAGCTGAAGACGGTTAAATTCCGATTCGTGATAAATATTATCTTAGCAAACATTTGGCCATTTCTCCTCTTCACTCAGCCAGCATGCACCTCTGGAGAGATTCTGCTTATTTCCAGTGGAGCAACGCAATATTTATACGCCACAAAATCTGAAAGGGAACTCGAGAGGAAGATGGATTCCCTCCTTTCCTGCATCGTTGCCAACACCGTCTCGCCTCTTCCATCATCAAGCCTCTTGAAGCCCTTGCTCGAGTTTCGGAGAGAGTGCGTGTAGGTGGACACTTTCCTTTGATTCTCTCCGCCATATTACCACTCGCAAAGCGTGACGAAAAACGCTTCAAAAGAGATCACGGGTGAGCTTGAAATAAGCTTAAAGGCGTTCCAAACAATTTAGACCGCTACCTTAATACCCTTGCATCTGTCCTTTCCCACCCACGCACTCAGTTTCATCCATTCCGTCTCGTCCCAGGGCGCTTAACGCCGTTTCGTACGATCTCGTGAACGTCTTCGTGCTTATCAATCTGTTCGCAGCTTGCTTTTGTGCCTATTTGTCTCCACCTTCCCACTCCTCATTCGCCATTTTGCGAACGAGGAGACGTCTACACGGTGCATGGGTGGCAAACTGTGGTCGCGTGGGTGTTCAAAGGACGCATACCGTCGTCTTGAGTTACAGTGTGAGGGTGGTTTGGGGAGTGGAAATTGGTGTGTTAGAGTGGAGGGAGAAGGAATTTGAGTGTTGATATATCCGGATGTCCGCGCCCTAGTCCGTAACGTGGGTGGCTTTGGGATATTTTGTCGGGAGGGGCGAGAGAATGGGAGTGTTCTTGTGGTGGATAAAGTTTAGGAGGAGTGCATAATGGACGTTCGATTCATCTGGCGCCTGGGTACCGTGAGAACAAGGGTCGTCGCACGAGTGATTTCAACAGATCTTGCGGGAGGAAGGGCATGTGTCTCGAGAACCGCGAACTGCTGAGGATGTGGGGGGCAGATGCCGCGGGAACCTTCTTTCTTCTTTGCATCTCCTCCCCTCCTTCTCCTCAGGAACTCCGTCTTTCTTTCTTCCGGCTGCTCATCACCAACGCTAATGTGAAACGAGCGGCAAATATACGTCTACTGACTTTTGGCAAGGGGAGATGTGAGGAAATTTCCTTTGTGGCCTCACTCAATTCAGAAGACTTTTGATGTGATAGTGATGGATGAATACTTTCTTTCAAGCCAGCAGTCTCCTTGTGCTTCATATTAAGAAGAAGATCACTCTTCTTACAGGTTGGATAGAGAAGTCAGCTTTGCGCACCGCGAAAATGTTATTCGCTTATCATTTCTGTTCGTGACTCCTACACTGGGAGGGTAGGTTTGAAATAAATCCCTTTTATCTGAAGTTACGGTATAAAAACATGCAAGTGACAGCGTTTACCTTCCGAAGAATATTGTTTGAATGGTTTGATTTTAAGCATTAATGGTAAATACCACCATCACGAACCCAGTCATTAACTTTTAAAATTGACGAGCATTTTGGGAGGATGGATGTCAAAACACCTTGTTATTGTATCTGAAATTAGGGCCTTGTGGTTATGAATCAAAATAATTTACAGAATTGGACTGTGTTATAAAATATTCTTAATTGCACCAGTTCAGTTATTGTATGTACTAATAAAAATTAGAAATTCCTTTCATTGCTTGTTAAAATGGTTTTTTTTGATGCGATAGCCTAACTACCCAGGAAGAAGGTTAAAGTGCTTTTAAGGAACTGAGACACTGTAGCCTCAGCGTAGCGATGGATTAATTCTTACAAGAGAGTAATCAGTAGTCACTTGTGAACAATAATGAAAATGAGTACATAGTTTTGAGAGTCGTATGAGTTTTTTTAAATAAATTTTCCTCAGCAATTTCACTTTGGAGAAATGCATAAGTTCAGCTGAATATCCCGAGTCGGCTCTTGAAATAATACTTCACGGTAATTGGTCCGGGATATTTCAGGGGGCAAACCCTTGTTAATCGCTTGTCAGTGGTAATGCTGTGGGCGGGAGTGTCAAAACAAAGTGTTCCTCCCGTTGAGACGCACGAGCCAGCTTAAGGGATTAGTCTGATTCAGGGCTTTGCAGCGGAGAGGGGAGAAAGCAGGAAAGTGCTGGAGGCGGGTGCTGCAAAAGAGAAAGAGAGATTGATAGGACAGTTGTGGAAGAAGAAAACTAAATAGTTCTAGAAGGAGGCGGAGAGAGAAGTCCAATTTGGCGCCGGTCCACCCGTGTCACACGCCACGGTTAAAAAGGGCGTCTCAAGGAACGGGTGGGGGCGTGAAGGGGGGGGGGGGGGGAGGACGGGAGTGGAAGAGGGGAAAGAGAATTGCTTTGCAGGGATGGAATGCGGAGGGTTTGAAGGAGGAGCGGTGGTCGGGGCTCTGGGGAAGGGAAGGGTGTCGGGTAGATCGCGAGAGCGGACGGGTGAAAAAGTAACCCAACACTCGGTTGGATGAAGCGGCGCAAAAACGAGAAATTCCTGCGTTTTTACGGCATTTCAACCGTATTAGGTTTTTTCAGGACCTGAGGAAGTTGACTAGTGAAGAAAACGGGTAAAACGAAATATATATCTTACGTGCCATAACGCGAAAGACAGGGAAACCCAACTCTCTCCTTTAATCTATTTCATTTCCTCTCTCATACTCTCTTTTTCTCTGTCTCTTTCAATACCACATTAAAATTTATGCCGAAATTAATATCTTTCATGCTGGTATAATTTCCTTAGAATAAAAACGAGATGACTTGCTCGTACGTTTCAATAGGCGTCCGATCCTCGTGTTTTTTTTTGCCTGATGAAGTTAGACGATTTGTTTGTTGAGTATTATTCAAGTGTTTTATGATGTATATTAGGTGCATTGATTAGTAGTGCGTAAGTCTTTGAGATTATTGTAGAACATAGTGGCATCAAGTATCATTTCCACGTAGGCAGTTAGTAGCAGTCAAATTCGTATACGGTGTTATTGGTCGTTGATGGTATGTAGCATGACCTTTGATTGTACTAATGGTGAAGAGTTCATGTCTCGCTCATTAGAAATTATTGGTGATCAGTTCAGACAAGTTAACTAGTTAAGTATTATACATACCTAAGACCTTAAGATCTACACATAACATGGTTTTATATCTTAATTTTAAGTATTGTAAAAAGTGTTTTCATATCCTATGCATAAACTAGCCTAAGTTTTTGAGGATTACTCTTGTATTTTTTTCTTATGTGATTTAACCCGAAGAATTCATATAGTATAATGTTTCCACTTCCCCATTAAGTTTTCAAATATATAAATGCCCGAAAATTTATTTAGTCAATTTCATCCAAAAGTCACCTCTTCTTTCTTCGAAAACCCGTACTTAGTTCCTCGCAGACTTTGTGGAATGAGTTTTTTAGTTTTGCGAGCAACAATGATTATAATTTAGTCATGAAAAACTTTGTACAATTCTTATTTACTAGCATTCATTGTGTGGAATATTTTATCATTTTAATCTTTTGATACATTTTATACGTATTTCTACGCTTAAATTTTGAGTAGTTTGCACAATTTGATATCAACTCCTCCCTCCACCGTGTCATTTAAAGGTCCTATTTACCGGAACGTCCGCACATTCTACAGGAATAGTATCAGAGTCGTTACATTCGTCTCAAGATTGATAAACAGCAAAGAGTGATGGACCTTGAAAAATACGAATACTTTATTTGGTTTCAATCAAGCTGAAAGCTAGCTCAATTAACCACTAAGGAAGGCCAGGGGATTTAGCCAATTTAACGTACATTGTGAGGACTTAACATCCTTATACCGCCAAACAAAAGAAACAAGAGGCGTTGGCCGTGAGTGAGGCTGGAGGAAGTACAGGGGTGGGCGGCAAGGTTTGCCTCACCTCGGGGGCTGCGTACCGGGCCCGAGAACTGACTATTCTGGGCCTCTGTGTTTACTGCAACAATAAATGTCGTAGAACTAGTGAAGGAAAGAGAGGAAGGAGTGAAGAGATAAGGTACGAACCGCAAAACCCTCGAGGAGATGAGGGTTTTGGGAGGGAGGAAAGAATACGGAAGGAAGTTAAGGAGAAAGAATGCGAAAGAGGGTAAGAAAGGGAATGGGAGGAGGAGGCGGTGGCGAGAAGGTAAAAGCTTAAGAGAAAAACCTACCACCCCTACCTCTTTTTTCCTCCCTCTCCCACCGTCCCATTCCACTCCTCCTCATCCCCTCTTGTTCACCCCCTCACACTGGGGAGAGAGGGCTCCGTCACCTGAGATTCAATTTGTCAGCCTCTGGAGCAGTTGCGGGTATGCGAGGGGGGGTCGGGTGATGGGTTGCCGAGAAGAGGACGAGCGCGTGGGTGGAGGGATGAGGAACGCGGGCAGTGGGGTGGTTCAGCGTTTCTCTTTTTCCCCTCCCGCTTCCCGTATTTGTTTCTTGTGAGGGGGCGGAGGGGTTGGGGGTTGAAGTGTGGGGACGGGGAGGGTGAATGCTGCGGACAGGCAGGCACGGCTTGAGAGGACGGGTGAGAAGTGTGGGACAAGGCGTGTGTGTCTTAAGCCGGGATGAAGGAAATATGTTCAAAGAAGGGCGCATGCATGCACCGCAGTCTGGAGGCTTGCGAGAGGTCGAGTGCTCTTTACGGGAAAGGGAATCTAGAGGGCTAGATGCACTCGTCCCACGACTCGTCCTGCATTGAGTGTTAACGGTTTCAATTATACGAAATGTCCTACGAAAACTGTATTTTTATTGATTTTTCTAACGGTTTTGGAAGGTTTTTATTAAATATCTTCACTTTCATTTGCATTTTTTAATTCATTTTTTCCAGGTATTTTACCTCCAGATCACCATATTTCCTCTTCCTCATGCTTCCTCTTCATCCCATCTATAATACCAATTTTTCCTTCGTCCATTTGATTGCCTAGCACTATCTCCTTCAATGTCGGTCTTACCTAAGTTCTCCGTGTAATTTTCCTCATGCACGTACTCTGCTTCCTCCTCATCCCCCTTTACAATTTTCTTTCTCCTACACTAACACTTCCATATTTGGTCTCCTCTCCGTGCTTCGTCATTCTGCACTAGTTCTACTTCTCAGAAGCCTCCCACCTATTCTTATCACCTCTCACATGGATTTAAGTATTTAGCCTTTCTAATGCTACGTTTAATGTTGAATTCTTGACATGTTTGCTCATAGTGCCAATCACAATCGAGTTAAATCTTTTTACGGAATTATTTGGGTAGTACTTATTCACAAGCAAAATTGAATTTGGTATATTTGGTGGGTATTCATTATAACGACGTAAAAAAGTATGCGTCATAATCCCATCTCTTACACCAGAGGAAAAGTCAAATTTAGATGGAAGAGGTAAAACCATTTGGATCATTTAGGCCAACCTTTTAGGTTTTTTGCCGCACTGAAACCATAAAGGTATACATTTGAGTAAATGTCTCCAGTCTCAAAGAGGTATGATTACGTGTTCACTTGAAAAAGTGGATAAATCGGATTATTAATAACTCGATAACGCGCTTTGTAGACATCTGGGATAAATAAAACCGGAAATATTACAGAGTTATTTTCCAGAAAGGTCCAAGATTCTCAGGAAAATGAAAATAAACCTTTGAGAATTAAATTAATTCCTTTCATGTGTGTAACTTTATGGAGAGCTCAATATTGTCTCTAGTTTTCCCCTTTGTCAGATATACTTCTATCTCTACTACCAATCATAAGTTTGCTACGCTCTTAGTTGAGGCATTTAAAGGGAAGGTTGGAACATTTATTCCTAATTCGTAGAAATTAATACGTAGGAACGAATGTATTCCCTTCGTTTAGAGATAATTTTTTTCTTAGGCTCCTAAAGGTCATAAAATATATTTAATGTTTTCTAAATTGTTTAATAATCTGACTATTAGCATTTTCAAGAAGTTAATTTCTTTTAAGCTCAGCTTTATGAGCTTAATCGAAGTGAGTCGAAGATTTTTTGACCAAATGATGGAGGTACATGAGAAAATTATTGTAAATATGAATTTCAATATATTTGTCAGCCTCTTTGGTGGATATTGCAATGAAAATATTTTTAAGCATGGTAATGCTTAAGTAATGATTTTCATTTTTATGGAACGTGTGGATAATGTCTCGAAGTTAACAAAAAACGAGTTGTGTGTAAAAATGATGAACTACTGCATTTTTGAAGCAAAGGGAACTGCTATCTGGTATGAGAAAATGAAAAGTTGTATCTGAAAAATAATATAGGAGAGAGGAATATGTTGGGAGAGAAACATATGGGTTGTGAAAGAAGAAGGTGATATTTAGCATACAAAAAAAGTATATGTGGACTTTGTTAATATATATTTTTAGAATATATTCTATTTGTTTCCTGAAAAAATATGCATGAAATCTCATTAGTTAAACACCTGGTTAGGGGAAAATTATAAAGACAAATGTGTTAGAACGATTGCAGCTTAATGAGGTGAAAGGCTCTCTGAGAACGACTTAGGTGGAAAGAAATATGAGGATAAGGCAGCGTAAAATTACGCAGGCAAAGTCCTTGGGCCTGCAGTCAAAAGAAATATTTCATATCCTCGAATGTTTACGAAAGTATTGGTCTGAGAAAAAGGACTAGACTGATGTGCAGAGAATTGTAAAAGAGTGCGAGGTCATCGGAGCAGTACCGGAACACTTCCTTGGGTGAACACTTTGATGATGCATTCTTAGGCACGCGATGGTATTCCGTCCGTTACGTCCGACTCGGGTACGTGAGCTCGTAAGAGTTTCCTTTGTCTTTCGAATAGACCGCCCAGTCTAGCCTGGGGAAGTCCCTTGTCCGTGAGCGGGGAGCGATATCGTGTGAATTCTAGCGGCAGCAGCGGCGGCTGGCGTCGCCTCGTGGACACGACGGGTACATCAAACGTCCGCTTTCTCGGCCTGGGCGAGTCATGCGATGGATTACTGGTCAAAAGCACGGTTCACGCTAGGACCCCACACGCCGTGGAGTCGTGAGTGGTGTGACCTCTCAGTCCTCCTTGTCCAGGGGACACTTCGTGCTCTGACTAGCAATGGTACTTCGGTAACACAACGTTTCATACAATTTTAATAACGCATGGAACGAAGATAATATTTTATTGCTGCTATTTTTCTCAAAAATTTCCCGATCGTGTTTAGATTAATTACTTTTTTCGGTGGGCAGCCTCACTTCAGCTTTTTTCTTACAAAACGAAGTAATCCTGTTAGAAAATGATTCTTCATGCATGTGTTGATATTTAAATGCCATAAAAGTGTTGGGGGAGAATAATTAATACGTTACTCGGCTATCCCCAGTATTGAAGGAGCCAAATACTTGTGTTTACTCTGTGGTGCGATGTATACCCAAATGCACTAAAACTTCCTAGGATAAACGATTGATGTATTTATCACACACTCTAATCGATTTATCCTCAGTTTCAAGTTTTTTAATTTAAAAATCAGTTTTAGCTCATGTTGAAGAGAATTAATGTGTCCTATTGGAGAAATTTGTGGAATTTCGTTATTGAGGAATTCCATTAATGCCTTACTAATTTTGGAAACTGCTGAGGTATCGTTTGCGACGATGGTTAAAATTAAGTTTCAACATCATTATGAAGTTCACATGCCAACTTTTCTTCGCTTCCGTCATAATTTCAGCCGCTTCTGCCGCGTGAAATTTTTCAGCGAGTGTCAGTGAATGCGCGCGTTCCGCTTGCGCCTCCGTTTCCCGCGATGGAAGGCAAGAGGCGGATTTAATGTGGACGCAACACGTCGAATGACGGTGAATGGGAAGGGAATGAACTCTTTTCCCACACCGAGATCCCTTTCATCCCATTCATATCAATTTTCTCTCCCGAGCTCATTCCGACTAGTGATTCCTCAGCGTAATGCGGAACGATTTGCTGCAAATGAGGAAAGGTGTGAGGAGTAGGTTTTGAGCAAATCGAAAATAAATGGAAAAGAAGAGAGCGTTGGAAATGAGTTAGAGATTTGGAACCAAATCCATCAAACTGTAACTTTGGAGTGAAAATGCTTCCCGACGGAACTGCGGGTGATTCAAATTATCATTGGCCTTTCGCTATTGCTCAAATTAAATGATGCAGCAATTGATTTTTAGGTGTGCAAGAATTGTGAAGAAAACTTGAAGAATATGTCCATGTTTCTAGTAACTACTAGGAGGTCAAGTAGATGGAGATGTATAATTAGGCTAAAAGGTGGACGGATTGCTGAGGTTATGTCGCACCATCTAGGGAGCTAAGCCTAATCCAGACTCAAACGTCGGTCGTATCCTTTTCGTGGCATAATTCATATATCTTAAGACTGTTACTGGCCTATATATGTATTTATGTAGCTGGTATTTACTGCTTAGTCCTGCAGCAGGTAGATAATAATGATGTAATTGCAAATAGGGTGGCCTTTGGCGTCATGAACTTAATTCTGAAGTAAGCAGTACTTTTAGTGAATGGGACGAGTTTTGTATCATGAATTTTTCTATGCTTAAAAAAATCATCCATGTTAAACTTAGAAATAATTATGGCAATCGGCTCCATATATTGTCTCAAAAATGTCTCGATGTACGCTAAAGCAAGTTAACACCTACGGGAAAAATTCCGATTTCAGTTGCGATTAATGAAATGAAACTTGCTTTCGTAGTTATTATTTGTGTAGTGCCTTATGTTATTTTTTAACACGCTTATTAAAAAAATGTGCGCTTTTTACCCAATTTAAAGGTGACAATCTGAGAACGGTTGATGCGCCCCTTAATGGGCAAAACGCCATAAAATCCCTGCGTCGAGTCGTATTTGGGTCACGCTCGCGAACATTTTCCCCCTCTCTATCCATAGATGTTGTGAGTTTGAGCACGCTCTATAAAGGGCACCAAACGGGGTCGCTTCGGCACCTCTCGATCGTCGACATGGTCCTCCAACAAAGAGTGGGAGAAACACAAGTACAAGCGCAGAAAGTTTACCGGAATCGCTGAAGCGGTGAATGGATCAAAAATGCGGCCGAGCACTCGAGAGTAAAAGAATAGGTGACAGTCCCTCACGCTCTCTCTCTCTCTCTCTCGTGACCTCAGAACACCACTGTAAGAGTGAAAAAATAACCGAAGAGACGGTATGGAAGTGAGTACGTATGGAAAAGAAAATTCTCGAGGTTACGTAGGAGGCAGGGAGGCATCACGAGAGGCTCTGAAGGAGGTCTGGGAGGAGAAGTTTTTATGAAAAGCCATGAGATGGAAAGTGTGGTTGAGTCGGTGGAAGGAGAGGGAGGGAGTTATCTGAAGGAATTCAGAAGCATCAGGAAGTGTTCGAGGGGAAGGAAGATGAAGGAGTGTTGAGGAGGAGGATGGTGTGAAAGAGGTTCGCCGGGGCGTGAGGAAGAGGGAGGTTTTCAAGGAAGGAAGAGGAGAAGAAACTCAGCCTGAGTGACGTGATCCAGGTCCCCGACGCAAGGGACGTCCTTGAGTCGTTATTGAGGAAGGGAGGTGTGATAAGGGGAATGCCGCGGGGATGGGGAGGCGAATAAGTTTGAGGGCAACATCGGAAGTGGCGTCGTCGCACGCAAAATTTACTCCGTCTCCCGCACGATGTATAAGTTTTTCCCCCGCTATGCGTCCTTTTTTCTAAGACCTCTCCTTCCCTATCCTACCTCCTTAGCCTCCCACCTCCCCCCCTCCCAATATCTCTCACGTCACAACCCCTCCCCCCCCCCCCCCCCCCGATTCTTCACCTGCTCTCGCTTTCCCGCGCCCTCCCCCCCTCCTGATACTCTCCAACCACCCCATTTCCTTCCTTTCCCTCAAGCTCCCCACCTCTCCACATCCCGCTCACCTTCCTCCCATATAAACGCTCCCATATGTCACGCAGTCGTCAGCAGGAGCCGTAGGGAAGTTTGGAAGAGCCAACTAGGGAAAAAAGGGAAGGTTGGGAAGGATATAAAGGGTTGAAAAACTCTAATCCCGGCGTTACGATAAACCTTGGGGAGAGGGTGAGGAGTAAAAAAAAAAGCCACCCACATAGCGGAGAAAAATGGAGATGGAAGGAATACTCGGGGAGAAAATGAAAGACAAAAGTTTTGGAGAGATAAAAGGGGCGATAAAGGCGTTGGGGGATGTTAGTATGTGCACGAAGGAAGGGCTTGAGGACATGCCGCTGGTGAGAGTAGGACTTGGAGGTGGCTGCATGTAGAGGGTGGGGAGGGAAGTGGAAGAGAAATAGATATGCCGCTCGAGGGAAGGAGTCGGGAAAAAGAAGGAAATAATGGAAGTGCGCGTCATTACTCATGGGTCGAAAGACACTTGAAACGCAGTTCATTCATTCGTTTTCATTCCAGTGATAGTTTACATCAAGGCTAACTGAATAATTTGTTTAGAGATTATGTTTTGGCAACCAGTAAAACGTCGTCAAACATGCAGTATTTCATATAATCACGGTTGCTCTCGAAAAATTTTTGACCTGAGGTAAATCTCTGGGTGCTTGGAGAATTGAATTTGCACTCATAATGCAAGTATCGTTCATAATTTATGCACTTAAGGTAGCAGCAGTGATAATTTCTATCGATTGCGAAAAGATTTTTCAGCTCATTGGCATTTTACGGTTCATGTCTTCTGCGTATTTAGGACTTGTTTTGTAAAATTCTTCATGAAAATTTTCACAAAAGGACTCCATACATACTCAGTGTACGGCTAGTAAATGTTGCTTGCAGAGAATCTTTGAGTATAAAATATTCTCCTCAATAACCCATTTGAAATGCTGTCCGAGCAATAAATGATAGAAAAAGTGATTTATACATTATTATTCGTTACCGATGTAGTTATTTCTGTTATTATTTACCGGAAGGAACATTTAAATCCAAGCTTTCAGGGCTGGAAGTTATTTTATGCGCATGGACTGTGAGATGGGATGTGAGGAACTCTCATGGAATCTTTTTTGGAAACGGTAAGCAAAGGATGATATCATTTATGAAGAATGGGGCCAAGAGGACTCAGGGTGGGAGGGTGGAAAAGGGGTGAGATGCGCGCAGGGAGAAGAAGTGCGCTTTTTCGGTGTTACGTATCTTTCCTCCCTACCTCGCGATATCTCATCCCCTTTATGCCTTGCACCGCGACCACCCCCTTCCCCTCCTCGTGTGGCGTCTTCTTCATTTGTCTGCCCTCGTCCTGTCCCGATGACGGAGCCAAGTGCCTCCTCAGGACGTGACGCACGTGCTCCGAATTCCCTCTCTCTACTGGTTTCCCCCCTTCCACCACCTTCGCGGCACACCAGTCTCCCTCACCCCTCGCTTCCAGCTCCCCACTCCCCCAAACTGTGTCCGCTGGAGAAGAGGTTCCCGTGTTGCTGCTAGGGTACGGGGATGCAATCGATTTGTTCCTGGTCTTGGCGGTCATACGCGCCGGAGACTTATCAGATGGTCGCCTCCCTCCGGATGGAATTCTGAGGGAAAGGTGGGAGTGAGATCGTACAACTCCGTACTTATTTCTCAGAGAAGGCAAGCCCCCATTCCCTCCCACCTACCGTCCACTGATCACAGTTTCGTGGCACCAGTCCTCACTTAGATTCAGACTCAATGTTTTTTATATGCGGCGGGAGAAATAGGGAGCACGTGCGATGGACTTGGATGAATTCTATACGCGGGGAAAAGTGCTCTGCAAGGGGGGTGGGGGACTTGCAATTTTGTCGCAGGGAATTCCATCCTTCCCGAGTCGTCTTACGCGCTGATATTTGAATTGAGTGGCAGTAACTTGATTAGATGCTGACCTAACACGATCATATTTCAGTATTGAGTTCGTGGTTGTTATGAATTATTTTATTCGTGATCTTTGATCCTTCGTTTTTATTTAAAATCAGCATCTTTAATGGGCAACATAACCCTTTAAATTCTTGTGGTTTTTTATTAACCTGACTCTTATTAAGTTTCTTTTTATAAATTGCACTCTAATTTCTCTTATGGTATACTGAATGACAATGGATTTTTGCACAAAATTTTAGCAGCCGTATTTGTTGCGATACACTACATCGTCTCCAGATTAACCGAATGTGGCTAAATACCAAAATTGGCTTAGCTTGCCATCCCGTTGAACACCTCTGTGAACCACCTCTTTTCACTAATCAACCATTTCCCTCACCCTGACCAGTTATCCATGAATAATGAGGTACTTGTCAATATTTGGTAGAAATCAGTGCATCCAAATCTAGTTTTTTTATTACAATATTTATTTCGTGGAAAATTGCATTGTCATTGGTACATCATAATTTATCTATAATATCCAACACATCCTCCTGAATGCCTATCCTTTAAAATTTATCTTGTTTTATTAGTTCTAAAAAACTTTCACTTCTAATTCTTAATTTTCTGTTAGTATAAATATTGGTTCAAATGGATTTTCTTCGACTGAATATCGAGTTGAATTCAAAACTGAAAATTCAGTCTTTTGTAATATTTAATTCCTTCATGGTTTGGAGCATGCACTGTACGCTAGGGATCAATTTGAAGAGAAGCAAAGCATGAGGTTATATATTTGAGTCACCAGTCTTATTTTCCCTTAAACCTAAGTAATTATTTCTCAGTTTTTAAACCCCAAGCATTTACTATTTAGCATCGATTTTATGAAAGAGATACGAGCAAAAAAATATCGTCTACAGATACGTTGCAAAACCCACAAGAATCATCTCCAATCAATTTGGACATACCTTTGTTGAGCAACATCACTCTTTGGTTACATTTTTAGAGAATTCATATGAAAAAATCATCCTTCATTTAAAAAAAAACTTCTTTTTCTCTCTTATAGTTTATTAACTGTTTAACAACGTTGTGGTAAACAGAAACATTTTTTTCACCATAAACATTTCAATGAAGCTTTATTTATTAAACTTATTCGCGGTGAATGAGATATACTTTCAAGAAAAGATTGTATACCAGATGAAATTACATTCTCTCCGTTTCAAAAACGAAAAGGGAACTCGCTTTTGGTGAAATTTCATCTCTCTTGTCCAGGTAGAAAGAAAATGAATGAATCGCCGAAAGAGAATTTGTCTGAGGCGGTCTGTTAAGCCTGTGACAGCCGGAAAGGAAAAAAAATAATTGTACCCCTCTTCCACTTTCCTCCAAACCTGTTATAAAAATCCTCTACGGAATGAAATTCGATGGCTCATCCCGCAAAAGAAACCTTTGATCAAGCAAAATCCTTCCTGCTGTTGATGGAAAGGGCACATCGACCAAATACCGAGGATGATAAAGCAAGGAATGACATGGTTAAGGCAAAAAGAAAAGGGCATGCTATGATGAATCGGACTTTAACTAAATATAGAGAGAGATTATTAGGGAGAACTCAGCCGATCTTTCCCTTTCTTTTTTAAGAGGGACGGATCAATTATCCCCATTCCCTCGCCTATAAATTTTCCCCGTTCCGTCGTTTTCCTGTTGTTCGCCGTTCCGCGTCTTTGTGAACGAGTTATTGTGCGTGCGTGGCCGCGTTGAGTCCACCCATGAGCATTCCCCTTCCGAGAGGGGGGGGATTGAGGGGGAAGAGAGATATCTCTCGGGTGAGATCCTGGACCCCTGAACGCTGCCCACGATGAAGTTATCCCATTTCTAATTGGAGATCTTGACCATCGGCACATGTGTTTTTCCTCTCCCGCACCACACACACTCAGGAACCTCTCCTCCCGGAGCAGTTATGGGGAAAGCAGGGGAAAAAAGGTGGGGAAGGAGGGTAAAGACGTTCGCAGGAGGCATTTCCAAGAGTAACGGAGGTTCTCCAGGATATGTACTCGGAAAGGGAGATGTTGGGAGGGGAGAGGAGGGAGGGAGCAACGATTCGAAGGACGGTGAAGGACCTGGGAGGGGGAAGGTTTTAGAGGATTGCTGGTACGTGAGGGAGCCGTGTTGGGCGGTCGGTGTGTGTAGCGGGAAGGAGATTGCCGGCGGGAAGCGGGGGAGGGCAGTAGGGGACTGCATCGGGGTGTGTCGAGGCAGGAGCGTCGGCGGTTGGGCAAGGGGTTGTTGCAGGAATGAAATCGAAGGGAAGGAGTGAAAGGTTAAAGAGGGAATGCCTCCCGAAGCCGCTGGCCAGGTCGGGTGTAAGATCTTTTACGGCCGGAGACCCCGTCATGTGCTCACGTTTTGTGTTCTCCCGTGTGTTCCGGCGGTTCTCCATCCCATTCCCACGAGGCCACGCAAAGGAGTAGGGGAGGAAGCGGAGGGAATGGCATTCATACACCCTCCTCTCTCCTCTACGCGGCATCCACCTCTCACCCCGTTCGCATCACACCGAACCCTCAGACTCCCCTCCCACGCGTGCTTCATAGGGTGTGTTTTGGATCGTGGCTTAAAGGAAGGGGGCGGAGCCGGTCCGGGCTCTGAGGGAAGGCTCGTTTTGGGAGGAGGGAAGGAGGGTATTGTTGGGGTCGGCAGAGGAGGTAGTCAGGGTGGAGAGAGGAGGGGGAGAGGGAGAGATATATATATTAGGGGAGGCTCTCGGGTTTTATTGCCGCCGTTATTCGCTCCTATTTCATTTTTAATTTCCTTGGGCGATACGAGATGTCGGCACCCATTACACTTTGCGGGTAGAGGGAAGAGTTGGGCGGGTAGAGAGAGAGAGAGAGAGGGAGACCTTTAAGGAGTTGGTGGGGGATAGAGTGGTTTTTACGGTGAAGCATTATTACACCGGTGCAGCTGGATAGGCATTGTTTAAGAGAAAGATCTTGTTATGGTTTTCCAGGTTTTTTTGAAGACGTAGTGAGATGGAGTGAGATGTGGATGGAGACGGAGGAGCAGGTGGGAGATTCCAGAAAGTTGGATTACGTTAATAAACTGCGTTCATTTTATTTCGCTCTCGTCGTGGCTTCGCCATTGTTCCTTTTATGTGGCTCGAAAAGAATTGAAGGTTTCGTTTATTTCACTTGATCTCTCGTGCTGTTCTTTTCTTTAATCGGGAGAGCATTCGCCTGTGTCTGTGACGTGATAATTAAGGGCTCCTTCCTCGTGGCTGGCGATAATTTGCGACCGTTTTTTTCTTCTTCTTACTGTGGCATTAAAAATAGGATGTTGAGTAGAATGCCGTGATGTTTGATAAATACGTCTGCTTCACAGGTTTTTAGGTCTCGGGACTGAAGTTTCAAGATGGTAGTTCTTGTTTTTCCACAAGTTAAAATTATAGGTTAACCGAACAGTTTGAACCCATGTTGTTCAGAAAATCTATGAGCAATAATTGAGTCTTTCATCGGAGATAATGATGAGTGGTTGATTTTGGTAACCAAGAGCTACAATTTGTTCAGTTTCATGAATGAGACCAGGTTTATATGACCTTTGGATGTTTGTTCGTGAGGTTGTGTTCGTGAGCTAATATTTCATTTTCATCCTGAGTCATATACTCAGCACCATCACGTTCTCACATCATATGGACAAAATTTATTTCCCCTATTATGTGGGGAATATAATTTATAGGGACATGAAATGTAATGTAAAAGATTGACCATGCAGTTGTCATGGAATATAAAGTTTTTTAACTATATTGATGAGGTAAAATTTATCCGATTAGTCTTTTTTTTGTAATTTATGCGCAAATTGACCGTAATGGTGACTGTACGATGTTACTGTTATACCTAGTGGCTATCGGTTCATAAGTCTCTATTTCAGCGTGAAGATTTAGATAGTTTGATATATTTTCTGATCCTACGTGAATTACGTTTGTAGTAAACAGTGCAAAAAGCCATATCAAAACGCCAATGCGCCAAAAAACGTTTGGTAAATATTTCAAATGGAAATCAGTTTTCTTTCACCAAAATTTACTATTTATAATTATTTTTCAAATGGAGTGTTTCCCTGGTCGGCTACACAAATCTGTTTATTAAACCTTATTATTAATATACCTCCATGAAAATTCCATTTAAATTTTATACTGTATGATTTGTTTCCTGAGGCAGTATCTGAAATATTAATATATTTTGCATTGCTTTGCATATTAAATCACAACAATTGTAAACCTGACACTGCCTACGATAAAGGATTACCTGTTTCATTCATTTCGTGGTACGTATCGTTGCATTATGATGATGTTATCATTACAGCAATTTCTCTGCATTGTTTTTTTTGCTGAGGATTGTGAAATGAAATCGTTCGTTACCTTGTCCCACCCACTGGGTGTGTCTTAATGTCTAACTGGATATGATTCCGATGCCTTGGCCACGTCATGTGGTTACTCGTAGATGTCGGCCTTTTTACTTAAATAAAATTGTATATATTTTATCATTTTTTGACATTTAAAAGTAGAATTTCATTTTTATTCAATTTAAAGTAGAATGTGCATTGTGCAAAATGACCCTTGTGATTGAAGCACCCTAAAATCTGCATCTATCCACCAATCTACTTAATGCCAATTACCAGAGTGAATCAAAAATTGCTCGTAAAAATATCAACTTCAGAGTTTTAGAGATTCTTGTTCCCTATATGTGAGTTATGGAATATTTAGTCTTCATATCTCCTCAAACAAAGACCGTTTATTATTACTATATTTTGAACTGAAATTCCATCAGTTTTATCTACGTTAACTACAATATTGTATCGCAATGATTACCTTTATC
The DNA here is from genome assembly GCA_933228895.1 of Platycnemis pennipes. NCBI lineage: Eukaryota > Metazoa > Arthropoda > Insecta > Odonata > Platycnemididae > Platycnemis > Platycnemis pennipes. The sequence continues at coordinate 146,149,069 of OW121847.1, read as the reverse complement.
GTCGTTATCAACCAAGTAGGTCTGAACGAGGTGTTCTTAGTAAAAAGTTAGGTACAATAAAGACTGGGTTTTCCATACCCGTCTCCTCACTTGACGAGCCAAGTTCCCATTTACGAGCTATTGAGCTATACCTAACCTTTGTACCTTCTCTAGTCACCATCACTCAGCTTTACGTCTCTCGTATTCCCTGAATTTTCACGGAATCTTAGAATATAATTAACCGAAGTGCACGTGAATGACAAGTATAAGTCATTGGAATGCTATCTGGCCGATCTCCAATGAATGATTACCTGTCAGGTGAAAGAGCCATGGGTTAAAAACTGGGTCTATTAATTTTCATCGCCTTGTTCCCGTACTGAAAGATAAAGGATGTACGCTTAAAATGGGAGAAGAAAAGAAATTCGTGTAATTTGAGCTCCAAAACATGCCTAATGCACAAGTATGTCTATGCCTAATGTTGCATTTAAATATCACTTCTAATTTTTGAATAATAAAATGTTCGAATGCGGAGAATCGCTCGGATTGTTTTCAAATCAGTAATCGAAAAAACTACTAACTAACACGAACAGATTTAATTTTAATGATGCTAGTACTCATGCGCGCCTTCACTCTGAGCCTATTTGCTCCTGTGCACTGCAATGCTGCTTTGAACCATGATGAATCCATCTTATGAATATGTGCACACACGCTCCGATCCTTTTCATGCTATATCTCCAATGAGATCTGAAAAGGCAGTTGACGGTAAGGATAAAATGGAAGAATTTCTGGGAGAAACGGAATAGAAATGGCATCGTTCTGAGGCGAGAGAGCGAGAGAGAGAAAGATATGATTGGAGAAGGAAGGAATCCGTGATATAAAATAAAAATTGGCGGCTCCGGCGTGTAATGGAATGGCGTCTGGAGTGGAGGCAGTGTCAAGAGTGGTGGAGCTCTGGAGGGAAGTGGAAGAAGGAGTGCTCGCAGTGAGGGTAGGGGGTATAGGAAAGGGTTAGGGATGCGGAAGAGGGAAAAGGAACAGGCGGGGGAGTTGGAGAGGGTCAGAATGAAGTTTTGGCTAGGGGAGGAGGAAGAAAGAGAGAGAGAGAGAGGAAATGGGCACGCCGGAAGAGAAGACAAAGAAACCGTTGGTGGTTTTAATTTCCGTATGGAGATGAGCCTGAATGCCTATTCTCGATAAAAGTGGGTATAGGAGGGAGGGTCGGAGGGTGGGCGGAAGGGGGAGGAAGGATGAAATTGAGTGCGCGGGGGGTGCGGGGAGGGAGGAGCGAGGCCCTCGCTGACGAAAGCGTGGGGTGCGCGGCTGCCACCGCCTGGGGGAGGGTTGAGGGGGTGGTTTAGAGGGAGACACGGGGGTGGTGGGTGGGAGGCCGGCGTTGTTATTCGGTGCATCCCCTCGGAGCTTTGTTCAATTCTTCCTGCTCCTTGAGTTGAGGGCGTCGCGAGCTTCGGTGCCGAGTAGGAGCTGTGTCGATGGAGAAGGAGAATGAGGGAAGGAGACGCCACCCGCGGCGGTGGAACTCAACAATAGCAGCGTTTAGCATTTTTATTTCCCATCATTACATATGTGAGATATATTTTCTTGCATTTCTCAATTTTCGCGAGCCTGAATACTTCGTGTAAGGATGTCGTCGATTCCGCAGGAGGCGTGCATTTCATTCTGCATCCTCTTAATACAGCGAGCAATTTCATCGTCATAATCATCGTTCTTGATCATCAATCCTTAAGATGGTTTTTTGCAGCTCTCTAGTTGATTCTCAAATCTGTTAGTATCTTCATCCAAGCATTATTACGGTCTTTTGCCTCCTTAACTTCTTGCTCCAGTATCTTATTCAAGGTGTTCCTTTGGAGGCATTCCCATTCAATTTTTTCCCAAAGAGTATCCTAGGTTGGATCCGAATTTGTTGATCTGTGATTTTTTTTCAGATTTTAATGACATTCCCATATTCTTCGTATATTTTGTGATTTCTTCATAAGTAAGTCATATGCTTTAAATCGTGTTGCCTTTAATGTGGCTGGTATTTGTTATGACTCCAAAGCTAAGAAGCATTTTCCAGATGTACTTATGAATAGTGCTCCATTAGTCCTTTGGTTTTCCTGCGGTGAGAAGACACTTATAATGTAGAACCTCCTCTTCACATTGGTCTGTAGACGTATTATTTCTTTCTTGCTTAAATACGTTGGTCATTCTGCTCCCCGTATAGCTGCACTATTTCACCTCTTTAAAACTTTTAACGAGTTAACGTGTTTTTTCTCATTCCCTTCTGCTGTCTGTATTGTATAATCTGGTCATTTTTGTTTATGTGTGTGAAATACTAAATGAAGCCTTTAATAACGATGCCAAAAGACTAAGTATTGAAATTATGATTGCAAGTGCGCATATTACATTCACTAAATATAAATTCACGTTCTTTCAAATTGAATATTACATTTACAATAACTAATATCTACCGATTGTAAATTTAAACAGATGGAAATCGCACTGTATGTTTACGTATTATTTGGATACATAGGTGGTATTCAGCATAAGGACTTTGGAGTAAAATATGAATTAAAAAAATATACTTTTCCCTGCTGATATTTTGCAGTTTTCCTATTAGGTCCTCCATTTGACGTCATTATTTTGATCCACTTGCAGGATACGAGAGTTGGTTGGTAAAAGTGTGTCGCCGGAAACACCAGAGAGAAACCCATTTCATATCAAACTATTTCAATTTTAATACGTGTGTGTTTTTATAAGATAATAATAAGACATAAAAGAAAATTTAAACTTTTTAATGAAAATATTTTTGAGAAAATTCATCTATTTTTTTGGAAAATTTTAATTTCTAATTTGCTAGTTGCTACATGAAGATCATTAGTTGGGTAGCTGGAAATATTCGCTGGATTACCTGGTGAAACTTATAGCTGCCGGCTTCCTAGCGAGGTAATCGTTGATCCCAACTAACTCACATAACTAATATTTGTGTGCTATCTTACGCAAAATTCTTTCAGAGCGCTTGCGCCTTTTAGTGATAGGTTAAGCAAATAGAATGTAGGAAATAGAATATATGCATATATATGCATAATGAATGATAGAATAAACCTTGTATTTCCATAATTATTTATCTCACACTACCATGACTATGGTTTCGGTGATTAACGTCATCATCAGGTGATGATGACGACGTTACCTGATGATGACGTTAATCGTCGAAACCATGGTCGTATTAGTGTGAGATAAATAATTCTTGAAATATAAAGTTTAATCTATCATTAGTTATGCATGAAAGCAAATTCTATAATATAACGCCTGAAACCATCAATGATGTATATAATTTGACATGTATACCTAAACCTTATTGTCATAGCTTATAAATTTTTGGGGACATTAAAATGCAACGCTAAGAAGGAAAATAGGTCATAATGTATGCAGTGTTTTTTATCGGACATGTTAATATTGATTCCAATGAAGAAGAAACCATTCAGTTAAATATATGCACCCTTCGATCGTGTGAACCATTTCTTGTATGGCCGTAAGCATAACATATCCTTTCCAAAGGTCCGCAATTCCCAAAATCATTAATTATTACAATAATCTGCCTATATGTAAAATACTGAAGATGCAAAATCAATTGAAATATTTAATAGCTCTGTTTCTGAGATCAGAGTGCTAAACATACTTTAAAAATGGGCATTCCTGTTTGCTTTGCGTCACATAATGAACACTTAATTTGGAGTCATGAACTCAAAGAACAAGCCAATTGGCTCTTTGGAATGAGGAGTTTCCGTTTGTTGTTAGTTGGGATCGCCGTGGGCGTCCAGCAGGGAATTTACCGCAGTCTTGCCAGTAGAATAGCGTGCACGTGCGGAAAAGGAAACTCTCTCGCTGGATTTTTGTGGGACTAGGAACTCAAAGCCATTTTTAGGAAAAAAAATAGCGGATGAATGAATTGGATGAAACGGGTAGTTTTCCCCTTCCACACAGTTCCCTCTGCTCACATAACTCTCCACCCTCTCTCCTCTCCTTCCCTTTGTCTTTATCTTCATCCCCCATCCACGTTCGCGCCGTCCCACCTGTCCTCCCGTTCTTTTGGACCCGACCCACCCTCCAACGAGGGAACTCCAAGAGAACACTCCAACCTCGACCTTAACCTCGAGGTTTTATTTTTCAATTTCATATTATCCGTGAAACACTCTCACTTCCCATTCCGTACATCATCTTCCCTCTCCCTTTCACCCCATCTCCTTTTAATTTCCCCTTTTTCAATTATTCTTCCCCCCCCCTCTCTCTCTCTGTTCTCCCGTCGTGTTTTCCAGTTTCAGCCCTCTTCCAACCCTCTCTCTCCTCTTCAGTCATGTGCACCTTTTTTCGTTTGTTTTTATTCCAGCCCTCTTTTTTTCCTCCCCTCTCAGCACTTTCTCTCGCAGCATGGGGAGTGACACCATTTTTAAGTACCTTGTGTAGTAGAAGTCTAATCGTAATTTCATAATTTGGTTACTGGCGTAGATGGAGCGTATTTCTTTGGTCATAATATGTCTCATACCGTTGTATACCGCGCTGATTTTTCTTGGATAAATCAATGTCATCAAAAAAATAATACCTTATTAATAATGTATTCTTCATTAAAAACATTTTTCAAACAAAAGAAAACAAAACCATAAGTGTGTTCACAACAAGCAAAAGGACGAAAAATTCAAATATATAAATGCATGGAAACAATACAACACTTTGCACACAAGAAAGAATAGTTTACATTTGTTTACAATATTAGATGTAATCCATAATGCTATACAAATAAATGATCAAATTTTATTATGTAACTTTAATTTAATATATTTATCAAGGGGTAGGATTTATTTTATATTTTTTTGCTCCACAATGACCATATGTTTACTTTAGTTATAGCGTTTAATGCATTTTCGACAAGCAGCATTCCTCTCGCAATTTGATTTTTAAAAAATACTCTGGCTTGATTTAATAATTAAAATAGTACTTTCTCAAGAGATTAGAGCTTGGTCTGAATTTAAAAAAATGAAGCTTATTTGATACTTTTAACAACGTTTTCTTTTAACGACAGAAATCGCTCCAATTTTATTATCTCCTTGTGCTCTTTGATAAGTAAATATCTTGATCATTAGCTCTATTTGTCAATCTTACGGTTTGAATAAGCATGAAATAGGAGTTTATAAGTTATCTTTTACTTCACTGATTTCAGTTTTGCATTAAAACTCTCATTTTTCCAGTTTCTACTCGTCACTCTGCGCCTAAATAACCAAAGACATATAATTCGGATGAACCACTGAAGAATACCGTGTCTAAAACTGGATGCATTGCCGTATATTCTAAGGCAGTAAATTGAATTTTTACAAGGAATTATTTTACTTTATGTCATCACATGTGATTCTATTGGCATGTAAGCACAAAATGTACTTTAGACATATGTCCTTGCCTAAATATTCGAACTCTAATCGTTTTTAATCGCTTGAGGTGTCTGGATTGCCGGCCATCTTACCCAAGTCGGTGGTACCCGACACTATTAATACTACATTCACATCTACGTAATACCCTGTATGTCACCACGAGGGTGTGTAGCAGGGGGTGAAGATCACCAAACATGCACTACTTACATGCAAATAAGAGCTAGAATGCTACTACTTCACTGCTCTTTTCAGCTTGAAATTTCCTTGCCCTCCGTAAATGTAACCATATGATGCGCAAATTCTCAGAGGCCAACCTACATTCCCTCTTTTGTCTTGCTTGCATGATTTTCTCCCGTTCCTCGGGGAGAGAAAATGATGAAGCCTTCCTCCCACTTTTCACCCTGCAGTCGAATAACTACACAACTGGGTCGGCAGGGGACATCGCTGGCATCACCGTGCGCCATTTTCTTTCCCGTTACTCGTGTGTTATTGTAACCATACGCCGTTTCGACATTCATGTGTGTTTTGTTCTGCATATTATGAGCAGGGCGGTGCCTTCCCATCGGAGTTTCAAAAATGTGTTTACTGCCATTATATTTTTATCTAGGGCGATATTTTTGTTTTGCTTCCGAAACATGCCATCCTGTCACACATCGGCAAACCTGCTTGTGTTAAAAATGCAGACGAGTAGTCTGCCCCGTACTCATAATAAGATTTTGAGGATCATGTGGCCTACGGTTTTGTTTTAGAAATAATCAAAATTATGTGCATAAACCAGTTGGGTTTGTTCTATTTGCGTCGTTGTGTGACTCAAGCCTTTTTGTACATTTTAGCAAAAGGCAAAGTATTTCAACAAAAACTAGTCTGTTTCTATCCAATGGGGTTAAAGCTTTGATCCTTTAGTTTAGGCTCCGCACGTAAAGGTAAGTTTTTCTGCTTATTTATATTATGCTAGTATTTCAAATAAACCGTTAAAGTTCCTAAAATACACGCATTAACTACACAACCAACATTTTAATTAAAGGACAGATTGAGGTTTTCATTGGTTGTCACATTAAAAAAAGTATGCTGGCATTCTGATACGTGTATACACCTGCGGGAAGGCATGGTTAACGAAAACAGTTGATAAACGTTACATAGAGGATATTCCAAAATTGTTCGAGGCGTGTCAACGGCCATTATAGCCTGCTGCTGGGCCCCAGTACCGTCCCTACTCTTCCAACACTCGCAAATCACGCCTCTGGGGACGCGCACCCGCCTGGTATATATACCAAGTTAGCCAACATGGCGGACCTTGGCATATCAGACGGGTACGGCCCGCGAGGGCGCGTCTGCCGGGTTGGCGGCGGACGGTACGTGGACCCAGGTCACGGTATGTGACTGTTGTTCTTTAATGAAAATCTTTAAATACATGTCAATTAACAAAGTATTTAAGGCTAAAATAACACTCTTTCCTTTACTCAAAGCATACAGAGCCGTAGTGTTGTCAATATGCATTATAATATTTACACAGAATAATTTAAAAGCAGTTAATAAATCCATTACTAATTCTAATCCTTTAGGGGTTAATAGGCTTCTGCGGCGTTAATCGATGAGAGTCCCTCGGGAATAGCAAAGTTCGGTTATTGTCCTGCTTGTGCGAGTCTGTGTTTATGAATGCTCTAAGGAGAGTGTGTATTACTCCACTAAAGGTGAAGAAATATATACAGATATGGATAAACCATAGATATATATTAAAAGATTCAAAGTGTTGCCGGATGCCACGGCGGTAACCGGCAGTTTTTTTAAGCTATTATATTCTTGCTGCTCCCCACGGAAACGGAGCGAGACTTAAATGCTTTTACTGGGAGAACTCTCTTACTTCACGGTACCTATCATAGTTGGTTTACTACACACAAATTGAGGAAACGTGTAGTTTTTACTGGTGCTATCCATGTTCAGTGTGAGGATTTATATGAATTTGACTCACTCCACCAGATTTCTGGCGTATCAGTTTCAAGTACGATGCTTTTGGAGAGCATAAAATAATATAATTTTAGGGACACAATGTGGTCTTCTGCTTTTTAGCCACGAATTACGTTTAGGTATATGTTGGACTGAAAAAATCCATGCAGGAGTAAACAAGGGAGTCCCCACCGAGGTTGACCCACATATTTCTTCTCACAATGGTTGCACGTTCTCCCGCTACCTTTTGTTTCGATGATTATAATGAAATGCTTTCATTACGAAGGAATTATTCGTTTAAGACTTCCTTAACGCTGTTTCATTCTTTCTTTTAGTCCGTCGTGTCATGTCTCGAATCTTGATAACTGCTCTTTGTTTAATTCACTCCTCTCGCCTTCCTGAAAAAATATCTTTTACCTTTTTTCTACTACGACATTTTTAAAGGAGAAACCGGAGGAAAGTGATTTGGCCAAGTCTTTTGTACAAATCGGACTGCGAGAACATTTATGTTTGCAACCAGTACTGAAGGACCTATTCGTTTTTTTTTAGGGTTTTCTTTAAGTTGCAAAGGCATATTTAATTTTTTTTTAATCGTGTTATGTACGAGTATATGCAAGAGCAGACGTTTTCCTTGGAGATAGAAAACGTGTCGTCTGTTGAGTGATGTTTGGATCCGACATTTTTTTGGTTTCTCTACATTATCGTTTGCACTTTGTGAATGCAGTATTGAGGAAGTCGTGGTGGCGATTTTTGACCTATAAAGATGAAATCCGCTTGGGAGAGGATAACTCTGTAACGGTACTTTTGAATTCCTGTATTTGAATGGAAGCAGCATGTTGTTGTTGTAATACAGATTCCTTTTTTTCAAGTAATTTCTTATGCGTTGAACTGGGAGACTTTAATATTACCTCTGAATGTCAGGGAGCAGGAATGGAGGCCTTCCGTCAGGAAGTGTCTGTGTTGTTACGGGAGAGGCCGAAGGTTCACGACGCCATAAGTGACGTCAAGGCTGGAATGGTGGCACTTGATGACCAAACGCAAGAAATGGCATCCATTTGCGAGTCTATTCATGGCGTCAAGGCTGAAATGGCGGCAATTAATGCCCGGGCGTAAGAATTGTCGTTCATTCGTGAGTCTATTGATGACGTTACCAATCTCGGACTTTGCTCAGCGATAACATTTTTCAGAAGAAGTGACGTTAGGAGTGCTTAGTTCTCATATTTTAATAGCTTGTTCGTTCTAGTAGCTAGAAATTGAAAATTTCTTTTTTTTTTTGTTGAGCGAAATTTTATTTTGCTCAACATTTCTTCAATATTCAATGGAGGAGACCATCTTAACTTCTTACACAGTTTTCCTACTCGACAGTTACTTTGAAAGGTTTTCGCGAGTCAGGGTTGTCATTCAGCCATCAACCACCTGCGTGGATTATCGATACTGTTCAATCAATCAGTATAATTCAAACAATAGCAGGCATTTTTAATACCTGTATGTTTATACCATTTTAAAAATATTTGTGAATAAAAAAAGTTTTTTATTTAATCAAAATGAACGATGTAAAATTATTTTTTTCTATACGGGTCCTGAAAAATCAAGAACCCTCATCCATTAATGCTCTGGTCTTTTAAAACAAGATTTTTTCATTCCATCGTATTTTATATTTGCTATCTCAATGTTTCAAGGAATTCATGGCATTTATTTTATTTGTCGGGAGTAAAACACGTTTCGATGATTCTACGAGAAATGAGTGCTGATTTATTTGTTGAAGTTTTTAAGATAGCATGCGATTCTTTATAAATAAACATGAAACTTCAATAGCATGCGATGCTTTATAAGTAAACATGAAACTTCATCTGAGCAGCATGTTGCATAACATTAAAACGCATGTAAGTATTGATGTAGGTAAATCGAATTTCCTATCATTTAGTCAGTATTGTTGGTTGAAAAAGCAATATGATAATAGATTTTCTCTCAAAAATAGGAGGTTTAAGACACTTTCATGCATTGAGTTTCGAAATATTGTGCACATTTGTTGCCGCTTAGTGCGTTTCCGCACCTGGAGACACGCCTTCTCACCGACTCCACTGCTGGCTCTTCTCCGTAGCTTCGCATTTCTGGGATTAATATTTTCGTTTCCCATTCTCTCGCTTTATCAATTATGTTGCTGTGTGCCGCTCTCGAGAGAACGGACCCAGAAACATTTCGGTCGACGCCGTTTTAAATTATTGCCCTAGGCTTTTGAAACGAGATATAGACCGAGGGAGAGGTAAGTCGAGAGCATTGGATAACCGAGGAGGCAGGCAAGACGTTATGGCTGTGAAGGCAGCTAGTGTGTTTACGATCTTGCAGCAAACGTTCTCCGCAATTAACCTCGAAGGGAGAAGGGGGAGGGGAGGCATGTGAGTAGTCGTTCATGCCGTGTGCTTTGAAGCGGAAACAGAGCGGTGGAGCCGCTATGTGGGAAATGCCCGAGCTAGGTAATGGGGTGAGAGTTGAGCCATCGCAGCGGGAACGAGTGATGAGTATTTTAAAGGAATTCACGAGAGGGGTTTGGTGTAAAATCGTGTATGCATATATATGTATGATAATATACGTTTGTATGTATATAATATAGTGCATAAGACAGTAAACAAAATTATGAGACTAAGCCGCTACTCGTTTTTATCGCGGTAGGGTGAGGGAAAAAGAGAGAGAAATGGGGAAAAGGGGAGATATTTAGAAAGTGTTGTGTGTGTTTGTGTGTGTGGTTAGTAGGAACATGCACCTTTTATATTTGTGTTCTAGCGGGAAGGTAAACTGAGATGTATACGTGCGAGATTGTACGTATTAAAAAGGTCCGGTGTAAAATAAAAGGTCTTTTTTCCCCTTTGCATTAAAACTCGCTGGAATTCTAGGTCAAACATGTGGGGGAGCGGGGGATGAGGGTCGTGGTTTTGAACCAAGAGCGGGCGTTATTGTGTGATGCCCCCGCGAATTTCTGCTGGCGTTGTAGGGAAATACATACGAGCCGCAGTTCGCGGGTTCCGTACCGGGTATTATATTGGGCCGGGGAATACTAAAGAGGAGGAGCGATAACCGCTGCATTCCGAACTCTTGTAATCTGTCCTGGGTGGTGTGCACCGATAGAAACATTAATCCAATGGTTTTCTCCAATTTCAAGTTTCCCGCGGATATTTCATACCTACTGATCCCGTAACATTGCCTTTACGTAGGAGATGCACTGAAATGGTGATGGCTATCGCCGTTCTGGGTCACTTCCCCAGTCCTAGTTCATTTGAAACACGGTGGCATTGATAGCATTCTCTTAAAACTGCCAATTCAATGGTCATCATTCATTAGGTATTCCATTGGTAAACCGTTGAGTACCTACAATAATATCAAACAATAACACATCACAAAGAGGTGACAAGACTTAAAAGAAAAAAGATTATCTTCTCATGCCTCTTCATGAAATTCCATGTTTTTTACTGTGTGTCCCTTCTTTCCTGCTCTTCTTTTAAATTACGTTGATTTCTTGATTCAATTAGAGTTTATTTTTAGCGCCTCTCTTCTGGTTTCTTGTTAATTTAACCTACCTGATCGTCCCTATTTGTGCTACGCAAAACATACTTGCGATTAGGACGAACGTTATCGATATAAGAGTGCATGTACGTCAATTCTCTCAACATAATGCTTGAACTGCAATTATTAAAAAAGTGTTTTATGTACTCAAGTAGCAATTATTTCATGTCTTTTGGTTAAAAAGAAACGATACGTAGAATGGAAAGCTGTGAAGTCACTTTTATTATTTTTAACTGCTACTCCAGTGAAGTTAAATTACATTTCATAGCCTCGTACAAGAAGCTGTGCTAATTTTTTTATTTCAATTAAGATTTTCATGATTTGTTCGTGAGAGTTCTTTTGATGTAGTCGCCTTCTACTTTGCGTTTTTAGGCATATCTAGGGAGCTATATGTATCATTGAGCCACGATTAATCCCTAATTAGAGATTTTTTGAGTTGTCGGAAAGGGAAAGAATATTTGATCTCAAGCATTAAAGGCCGTCGTTTTTAATCTTGGAGTATAAATCTCAATTAGCGTGGGCAGGGACTTAGGACGAATTTGGAAATATTCACGTCACCGAGATCCTGTCTCTCCATGTGACTTGGGTTAATTGCTTTCTATTTGTCAAAGGCTTAAAAAAAACTTTCATTGGCCTCGTCATTTTTTACCCGCACAATCATTCCTCCCCGCTGAAGCGCTTCTCGCCCCCAGAGATAAACAATTCCGATAACGCTCATTAATCTCTTCTCTCCCGACCTTCCCCTCCCGTTTCCATCCAGGAACCTTCCCTCCCCCCGCACCCAAAACCCCTTCTCTTATCCTCTCTCGATTTCTTCTTTCCTCATTGCCAGCCGTATCCAACGCCTCTCCCGGCTTCTCCCTCTCTTCCTCCCCCCATTCCTCCTCGACTGGCCCTTTCCATTGCGCTCGTGCGTACTGTTGGACGACGTGGGGGGGCTTTCGGAGCCCCCCTTACTCCCCTCCCTCACCCTAACCCCTGTTCTCCCTCCAAAACTCACCCCTTCGTGGCATTACTACCCCCGGCGTCTCCCTCTCCAACTCCACTGTCCCCTATCGATCTCATTTACCCCCTACCCCATCTCCTGGCGCCTCCCACACCTACCTCTCGGAGGACCCCTTCCTCCCGACACCCTTTTGCCACTGCCGCTGCTTCTGCTGTTGGTTCTGTTGACGCTGGGCTCGCGTGTTGGCGTTGCCCCCTTCCGTCGCCTCTCCGTGCATTCCCTCCGCCATCGACGCCCTCCAATCCTCCTCCTCCTCACCCCTACACATCCTCCTCTCCTCCTCCTCCTCCACCCGCGCACATGCCTCAAGTCGCACTTGACCTGCGTCTCACCACCGGTGTACCTTTCCTCCTTCTTCGCTCCGATTTTCTGGAGCTCCGTCTTTTATTTCTCCATCCTCCTCCTGCCCTCACACCCTCCACACACACCCTCCTCCCCCTCAGTTCTCCGCGCTTCCCTCCTCCTGCGGTTTAGCAGCTGTCCGCAGTGCTTAAATTCCGGCGATGCGACAAAATTCGCTCGTGTTGGGTTCGTCTAGTTGAAATGATTGCTTGCACAGCTCCCCTCTTTCATTTCTCCGTACACCACGCTCCAAGCATGCGTTCGTAGTCAATAGAAATTATACGCCCGGGGGATTCTTTAATGGCTGCGCTGCTAATGACTTCAGTGTTTCCGGCAAAGTTTTCGAGTAGGTATCTCGAAATTGGTATTACATAGCCACGGACCTGCAATGATTCGGGTCGTTTTATTTTATGCATCCGGCTAATGAAATTATATAGATTTCAAAATCCAGATTCTATTCAAAACTCTTGTGTAATCATTTACTTTGATGACGATTGAGAAATGAATCTAGTTCGGTGCTCATTACCACTCATGGGTTCCTTGCAATTGCCCTTTACTAAATATGCTCGGTATGAAGTTAAGCCTCTTATATTCGTTAATTGAGAGAGGGAAAAAGATGATAAAACAGAGTTGGAGTCACAAATTTATGTATTTCATGCATGAATGTGTTCAAATTTCTGTAGGACTTTTGAGGCAGTGGGTAATGCATACAAATATTTTACTTATATGTTAAAAAAGGTGTGGAATTACCACAGAGTTTACGCACTCTTTCGGTATTGCATTCTGTCGAAATAAACTCTCGGAGGCTTTGAGGCTGAGAAGGATAGCAGTGCTTCGATTGCGCTCCATTTCTAATCCGTTCTTATTTAAGCCTGTTTTAGACCCTAAAGGTTTCATGAACACTATTGGAAATTCAAGATTTTTATTTTTGGTTCATGTTTGAATCTTTAAACCTTTAAATCTGTACTCCTTTAAGGTAGAAACCAACATAACAGTGACGTACTTCGTTCATAACCTTGTGATGTTTTTACGAACTCTCGTAGGTCTGCTCATGCTAATACGTTCACGTGAATATAAAGTGGATAAAGCAATGAAATGTCTGATTTAAGCACTTAAATCTATTTTTCTTCTGCCCTATTCTATTCTTTGGTGCTCACGTGCTGCGTATGTATAATTTTTCTCGCACAAGGGGTCCGAATTAGTCTTCATCTATCATTGCAAAATGATGAAATACTTTACATCTTCTAGTGCGTTTGGCAAGTAGATGGATCAATTTATTTTCTCTTCGCATTCATAATATATTCATTGAATAGAATAGAGAGCACCCTTAGTACTGACATGGGAGTGTCGAAACCGGTAGGGTTTCTCAATAAAAGTGTGAAAAATACATTTTTTTTAAACATAATGTATGCTTTGCTTTACGGATATAATAATTGAGAATGTATATGTCAGGTGCTTTGTATCTGTGTGAAGCAATTTATTCGTGCAAAGCATCATATTCTCCTGAATGTTTTCGGGAATTCAAAATACGAATAGCTATCGTCTCATTATATATGCCTACCTTTCTTATCCTATATCTCGCCAATATCTTAATTCACATAAGTTTATCATGGAATTATATTAGTGGTGCTTTTCATTTTTATTCGTATGAGACGTTTTGTAGTATAGATTGAACACCCTTATCCAATTCAAGCATTATCGTAGCAAGCGGCAACATACGCTCCTCCTCCTTCTTCAGTGCTTGATTTGTCAGCACATAGAGAAGAAGTCGTCTTGTTAATTTTTATCATCCTATGCTCAGTAAAAACTATTCTTCTCCGCGTTGATAAACTGTTCTCGAGCTCCCGCGAATGATTCCCTCAGCCGTGGCGTCGTTGCAAATCCCTGAGCTCGTACGCACATCATGCGGGACGCCCACACATGAACGCCGTCGGCACACTCACACACGTATGAAATACGTCTCCTGAATATAAATATGTGGCAATTTAAAAGCGTCATTTTTTTATCCTCACCTCTAAACCGGGTAAGGGTCTCATTCTGCTTCCTTTTTACCCTCCTCTTACCTTCCCCACGTATCACTGTTTCTCCCGTCCTTTGTCATTTCCCCCTGCTGGCATATTCTACCCATTCGAACCTGAGATTTCTACATCTCTCCTTCATCATCTCTATGTTAGACATAGCTGCATTTTTTTCGAACATTTTTCTTTTACTTCAAAAGTCACTTTTAAATTTATCATCCATTTCACTTGGAAAAAATTACGCTCACCCTTGGATACGTCGAAATAGCTTAGTATATCTCAGGCAATTGGACCTCGTTGAAATATTTTTTCATTAACCTAGCCCATCTCATCTTCAGTTTTTTTTATGAGTTTCAAGACTATTTTTGACCATGTCAAAAACACCGTAATATTACACGAAAGTAATTTTTATGTATCCTGTTATCTTTCAAACCTTCTTGAAACTTAATAATTCTAACTCGATACTAAGTTTGAACCTGGATCTAATGTTTTTGAAGCGAGTACTGTCGTCATTAATATTTTCTTGGGTGCAGCTATGTTTAACACTTTGTCAGTGGCAAACTTTTGTGGCCTTTGCAGGGTGCGTCTTTAGGATAACTAGATGCGTCCTGCAATGACCGCGAAAGATCAACCGCTGACGAAGTGCTATACGCAGCTGCATCGGATACCTGTTTATGACGTAAGTTTGAAAAAGTATTGGCTAATTAAGTTACACAACTGTGCATCATGCATTTTATAATATACTTAATTTCACCAAATGTTATTAAGGAAACGATGGTAATTTTGGCTGCTTAGGTGTGGATGGTAATTCGTAGTTACCAAATGGTAACATCTCCCTTTATCGTTCGTTGAAGCTTTCGCGGCTCATGATGATACGTATGTTATTCGGGTGTGCCGCGTGATGTTCAGGTGACGTTTCGTGACCTCTGCTGGTCACTTCTTCAGAGGGATATAAGAAGATCACGCGGCACACCCGAATAACATACGTACTATCTCCCTTTATCGTCTCCAATACGATTCCCCTTTCGGTTCAGCGTCCCAGCCGTGACTTACACCCAAAAACCCCTTTTCTTTCTAATCGGTCCTTTGCCTACCCACCACCCCGACTCACACCCCGAGCCATTCCCATTCATCTCCATCCATCCTACGGCCAAATCTCGCGTCCTTCACCCCTTCTTCATTTCTCGAGGCGGCAATCGTTCAGTTATCCCAACAGCCCCCTTCCGCCCTGGCTGCGACCTCATTTATCCCTCTCTCCTTCGCGCCGCCTTATCGCCCCTTGTCATCTTCTCTATGCCTCGCGTGCACATCCACCTGACACCTCTTCCACTTCCCTCTCCCCCTCCTCACATCCCTCATCTCTCACGGACCCTCAGGAGTAACGCCTCCCTCTTCCGCTATCTGCTTACCTGGTGTCATCCCCCCACCCTCTCCCACACACCCGCCCTTCCGCTTTTTTCTCTCCTCCTCCGCCGGGGTCTCAACACTTGCGTTTTTTAGGGAGGCTACGGTGTCGTGCTGGAGGGAGTCGGAGGCTCTCTGAGCGGGAAAGTGGTGTGGTGAGCTGGTTGATTTCGGAGGAGCGCGGACCGGTGGGTGGAGGGAGGTCGCGGGGCGCGATGGGGAGGAAATAGCCCCGGGGACGGGGGGTGGGTGGATGAATGCCTGCCAGTTAAGGGGGCGAGTGGATTCCGCTCGCAGGCCCTGGATGTGTCGTTTGTCCTGGGGAGAAAGAGAGGAGGAAGTGCGTTTGGGGGTGTGGCGATGGAGGTGTTGGCCACGTCGTGAGGGTGCGTGCCGCGAACGGGCTGAAGGGATCGAGGAGGAAGGGTTGGCGGGGTTGCCGGAGGGCTTTCAGAAGCGCCTAATCTCTCCGCTTCCTGCCCCAACCCCCTCCCCCCCCTTTTCCCCATTTCCTGGAAAAGGGGGAGGGACAAAAGTGGCGTCGGGTGCAAAGGCGTTGTTTTATTTTTGAGGAGCGTCGAAAACGCTGGAATCCCGGATGATAATCCATCCGTACTCGGCTGCGGCGACTCTGAAGCCCTAACGGACCTCCCTCTCCGAACCTTTCCGCGCGCACTTGCTCCCCTTCCCTCCGTAATACCGGATTTTGGTAAAATTGTGTTGGCTACATATTATATTTCGAAAGGATGGAATCGGAAGGAATCTCGATGTTTCCCTCAGTATTGAAAGCCTGACGGGGTAGAAGCACATCGAATAGACAACCTGGCTACTGAGTAGAGATCCTGGGTTCAGTTCTTGTAAAGGCTTTTTTGGAAGCTAATTGCTATGCGCAAATTGTGCAATTATGTGTTGACGAGATCATTCCTGGAAATCGCGTCAGGAACAGAGAAAGAAAGTCCCTTTCGTTACTAATCAATTTCATGCATCATCGAGGTCAGCATTTGTAGAGATTACCTTTACCAAGCATGCATCTTACATGCATTGCTTGACCTTTGGTTTGGTATTTGTAGAGATTACCTTCACCAAGCATGCATCTTACATGCATTGCTTGACCGTTGGTTTGGAATTATTGTAAATAATATTGTGATGCATTTTTTTGCAGTGAAAGTATCTTCAACCGGACTTCAATTAGAGGATTTTCACTTAATGCAAACAGGTTCTTATGAGTTTTTCACGGAACGTATTGCGTTATCCTAATTTTTCTCATTTCTTTAAAACTACTTTTCTCTAGCTCCTTGTAGCCTACTCCATGCCTTCGTGCTACATAGTGAGAATTAAATAAAATACCATGAAAATGGAAGGGTTTATACAGGTAAATCACTATTCAATGTATCCAACCACTGCCGTGGAAAATTAAGGAAATTTTGTTTTGTATCACTTAAAGATACAAGATAAGCTTGATTCATGGAATCAAGCGAATGTCCTGGAAGATATAGTTTGTCAGCATTTGTTGGGAAATATGAGCCATTTTATCTATCATAGTGAAATGCTTGATACATAGGTTCATATGTAATATACTTGTGTAGTATATATAGTTGACTCGATATGTTAAATAGAACCATCTGAATTCGGTGTTTGTAGTGCGTATCATAAATTTTTTACAATTATTGTTCGATTCGTTGAAAAATGACTCTTACAAATTTGCGCCCAAAGTGTGCGAAATAGCTATCAGAATATTGAGTTAGATTTGTGATAGGTATCGGACACGATGAGCTGTATTTTGACGTTACAAAATTATTAAGAAAGAAAGTTAGATAAAAGAATGATGGATGAAATACCTACTTCATTAGGATACTATCAAAATTAACTAACGACAGTAACCCTTCCAAAATTATTTTATAAGTATTACTGTTTTTGACATTAAACAAGAACCGAGTGTATATTGTGTGATAACGAATGACTTTATCATTACATCTCCGTGTTTTAAAAATGATTCAAGTGTATCTTTCATCATGTTTTAATCTTACTGTCAGTGTAAGAATTAAATTTTTTCGATCACGTTTTCTGTAATTTTTTGCCAAGTGTAGTTACTTTCATTTAGCATTAACGACAATGCCAGTTTGGAAGCGTGGTTCATCAATTTGATGAGAAATAATAACTGGCCAAGTCTTATTTCACAAAATAAGTTCATCGATTCTATTTTAAAATAATGTCATAATTGACATAATCTCGTATATCACTCAATCCAACAACCAGAACCCATTCGTCATGAATAATAACTATAATAATATATGAATAATAAGTGACGCCAGAAGCTATCAACCTAATCTGAACGCAAATTTTCATTATGAAATCCAATTTCTGTTTGTAATAATTAACAATAATCCTTGGCAACATTTCCCCTGTAATTCTCATCCTTGCCAATAAACTGAAAAATCCGTTTCATTTATGGGATGATAATGGTGGTTAAGCATACCGCGTTTAGAGGATTTCATTTCCATGGAACCTGCCCTCAACGTTCCCAGGAGGATGATCGCAATGGACAAAAAAATATAATTCTATGGTGTCAGCCACGGCATTTTTTCACCCGAGAGCGAGCAAGAAAAAGGATAACAGGGCAAAAAAAGGAAGGGGTGATACGCTGATGAGTCAACGGAAGGGGATGTGGGGAAGAGTGAAGGTGAAGGGGGAAAGGGTGGAGGGAAGAGTGCGTAGGGCTTGGGGGGCGATGCTGAGAAGGGGAGGGATGAGGTGAGAGAGAGAGGGAGAGGCAAAAAACGCAAAGAGGTCGCTGAGACGGTTGGAGCCGTGACGTGGATGCGTGAGTGTGAGATGAGATTATGGCGTATTCCTCCCACCTACGTTTATTTATTTTTTTTTCGAGCGTCGAGATGTGGATGGTTGGCATAAGAGGGAAGGTTGGTTGAAATTTTTTTTCGGGAGAGGGGCGTGGGGTGGATGGATTTCAGGAAAAGGGACAAGTGCGGGGGTGGGTGGTTTAGGAAAGAGGGGGAAGTGAAAGGGAGCACAATGGCAGCGGGCTCACTTGTTTTCGGAGGCGACTGGAGCTTAAGAATGACGTCGGGGAGCAGGTGATTAGGGTAGGGGTGGCGTGGGGGATGGGAGCGGGGGTGTGACGGGTTGATAGGGACGGGACATGGAGCAGTCAAAAGATACGCCACATAGGAAGAGAGGGGCGGTGGAAGGGGTTTCGCCCCTGTTGAATCGTGGCTTCGTTTCGCGAGCATGGAGATGGGGGAGGGAGGGGAGGGAGGAGACGGGGAGAAGAGGGGAGGATTGTGGGGAGGGTGGGATATGGGATGGTTGTGTTGTGGGTTGTGGGCTACCCATGGGAAGGACTGTTCCCGTGGCGTCTCTCTCCCTTTCTCCGTCCTCACTCCCTCTCTCCCGCCTCACTCTCGCCCGGCCTCCCGCGGCGGGGGTTCTCGGGGGCTCGGTCGGGAGAGGAGAATGCGTGCAATTAGTAGCCGTCCCACGCACTCCGTGGAGGCGTGCCCAGGAGCGAATCCTTCAACCACCACGGCCGCCACCTCCGTCGCCACCGCCGCCGCCCCCCACCTGATGGCTCGGCGCCCGTCGTCCCCGGGCTCTCGCTGCGCAGCGCCCCGACGCCCTCTCCCTGGTTTTATGCCCTCTCGGATCATCCGGCTAGTTCCCATTGTACGTCGATGGTGGGCTTATTACGGCGGAAATTTAATTAATGGATTCACTGCGGAAATCTTTAAAAGAGGACTCTCAGGAGGACATGGGAGTAATTTTGAGGTCCTTGCGCCTTTAATGAGTTTCCGCGGAATACTACCTCGAACGTAATACTAATGGTAACCTTGCCAGCGTCAGTAGTATTGATTCCTGCAATTCTCGGAAATTGATTTATCGCTCTTGCGCGACGTTGGATGCAGGTCGTCTGTGGAGTTAAATTCTTAAATAATAGTCGGTAGGTTATTATTTCCATCGTTTATTTGTGTAAAATTATTTGTCTCGCTTGCTCAATTGTTTTATAACGTCAGTGTCCTTATTATACTAGCCACATCCCGTTCGGCGGAAATTGCTTCCTATGTTTCTTGGTAGATGATTGTCCAAGGTCCATGTATCCTCCGCTTTAAGCCCTCCAGCAGTTTCAAATTTGCTTTTTATGTTTTAGACTGTGATTACTACGTATTTTTGTTCAGCAGTATCACTTCATAACTTTTATCCGGATATTATTATTAGTGTGAAGGACAATATCTTATTCTTTTTTGAACCTATTTAAATTTACTTTTACTTGTTGAAAGTGTATGGATAAATAATTAAGATAACATTTTGTACGTTGAGGCGTTAATGAATTCTACACAATTAAAAGCTGAGATATTAGTGTGATATTTTGTAATACCTTCTTAAATAATATTTTCCTACCCTACTTTTGTCTTCTCCGATCAGCTAGTGCGCTGATATCTTTCCAGTACGTACTCCATATTTTGCATTTAACTCCGTGGTCATTGTTTTCTGATATTTGTAAATAGTAGAAGCAGTAAAAAATTGAATCATGAACATTTTTGAGGGAATGAACTCTTTTATTTCTATTAATGTAATGTTAACATATTAGGTTAGACAATACTGATCAAATTCGAAACAGTCGAAAATGATCATATGAGTAGACGGAGAATAGTGATAAGGACATTAGAAAATATGATATTTTTTTATGTCATTGAGAAATCCAGTCACTAGGCAGAAGTGAAGGAAATTGTGAAGAAAATAAGTAATAAATTATTTAAATTCTAATCATTGTGCAAATTCATCTTACCTACATGTTAATGCAGATGGACCTTTTGGGCTGGTACCACAAGCTTTCCGCTTGAATTCTGTCCATTATGGTCGTCATTTGATTTCAGAAGCATCCACTCAAACCCTCTTTCTCTCAGCATGTCTTTGCGCGTAGCAACCTAAAAGAAGAGATCTCTAATTATTCAGATTTTTTCTCGTTTCTCAATGTAACGAATACTAAATTGATAGATAATACAGAGATTATACTAGAACGTCAACACTTAGAACAAGGTCATATTTATTCTTGCAAGTACTCATCGATATAATGGTATCCGTCCCCACAAATCTTGGTTTTGGATTATCATCTATCTGGAGAATCGAGTCCATGCTCTTTTAATTGCCCTCGGCGTTTAATTCGAGGAGCAAATCATGCTGAACTCAGTGACTGAAGAGCTTTTGGAGTGATTTCTGTTTGAAGTCTTACATAACCCATGTACTTTCACCTTCCTTCATTTTATTTCTCACTTGGAGCTTATTTTATTTCTACCCTTGCTCTTTTGTTCGACCCATCAAGACTTTTCTCGGAGATTTGACGGGTGTTTCCAAGGAGGGAAGTGAAAATGAGGGACTCGGAACATCCTTTTCCTCTGATGCCTGGCGTACGAGATCTTTACCTCTTTTTTTACTCTCGAGGATGTCATCCGCTTCATATATCACATACGACTGAAACGATTTATGGCTCGTGAGTGGTAGCGTCGATATCACTCTTATTGATTCGGTGACAGTCTTTGAGAAAGAATCCGAAGATGAGAACATTGAGAACCTCTTTTGTTCGATATCAGCAAACCTTAGATACATTTGTTTTTAGATGATTTTCCTGCTTCTAATATACCAATGGTAGTCTTTCCCTTTAAAATCAGATTTTGAAGGTGGGAAATGTCCTGGGTGCATCATGTTGGAACCGTTGTGGACATTTGTGTTGTCAGTAGTCAAGATTCACTTCATGCTCGTTACTGATGCTTTGTTTTGTCGTTGGTTATCTCTTTTTGTAACTTGCTCTGCTCTATAATTTACACCAGCGTTTACTATCTTCTCAAGTCCTTTTTGAAACTATCAATATCTAGCAAGTGGGTTAAAAAGCGAATAAAACTTTAGTGATACAAATAAATGTGCATTTTGATTTATTTATGTCAACTTTATTTTTAATATTAAGCATTCATGTCCCATCGTATAGTATTGAAATTCTGAAAAAATATCAAGTTGGCATAGAGTTCGGCAAAATGAATCGTTACGTTTATTTTGCATTGATCGGATTTTATACATATCGTAAACATTCGTTACTTTCACGGGTAGCAAGGACATCCGGACAAGATCACAAAATATAAATACTGTTCGCAGTTTATGAACGTGGTACTGAAGATCGTGGAATTAAACAGAAGATACATAATGTGGTATCAAATTATTCCTATCAGAATGAAAGGTTATTTAAATCATTTAATCTTAAATTATAATAATTTCCATCATTTTAAGAGGAAAACAGTGGGAAGACCCTTATTCCTTCATTTACTACTGTTTTTATTTAATATATTTCAATATGCATACAGTGCCCTCTCTTATCCCTTAGGGTCCCGAGGCTCTCACAACGAACGATAAGCCAGCGCACTGCGATATTTAAGTAACAATTACCTTATCTTACGCCGCATGTTTAACTGTACAGTAGAGAATTTCGCTTTCGCTATTAATGTCCGCAGTATTTATAAGTGTTTTTTGCTATTGTGTATTTATCGGTATATTTTTAGAACCGCTGGTAAAATTTTATTAGAAATTACGAAAACACAAAATGATCCCTATTCACGTTTAATGGATATGTAAAACTGTTTCAGTAGAAAGGCTTTAGATCGGTAGAGAGATATTCCCGGTGATGTCTAGGCCGATGGGACAGCGCTGTCTTTCACAGCATGCGTCCTTGCTTATGGAATGAGTGGTACACGGCGCTGCAGGACGAGAAATCCGGAGGATTCGACAGCAGATGTTTGCGTCCAGATGCATCGTGGAAATTGGGCCAGGCCGTCTGCGAAGGATGACCGGTATCCCTACCGCAGCGACGGCAGCAAGGAAAATAAAATTTGGAGCCGGGGTCGCTGGGTCAGTGGTCTCCAGCCAGCCCTTGATCCTGGAGATGCGTGTTTCGACCATCGTGACATGACTGATTCGATTCCTTCTGCTATCCTTCGTGCATTAGTTGTAGTAATGGGATTCAGGTGCTCCTGTTGCTCAGGGCGCATCGCGCAGTCTAGCCTCAACGTGTAGAAAAACACAACATCTATTCCTCTGGCGGGATCCGAACTCACATCCTTTGGGTTACCATGTAGGAGCGCTACCTATCTGCGTCAACTCATCGTCAAAACTTCTTTACGAGAGTGTTGTCGACTGCTTAGTTTGATGAAGCCGTAACTTTTACGTAGTCGGGGAAAAGAGTTATTGCTGGCTAAATGTCCGAAAATCGATGTCAGCTGATCACTTTTTATCCTCACTGGAGAGGCGCAACCTTTGTTGAGGCGGCATCGCATGCAAGTGGATTGATCGCGCACAATGACGTCTCTTCAAAGATTGATTTCACAGGCGAATGAATTCATTGAATGGTCCTCAGAAGTATGTCTTTCCGCCAGACGCCGTTCGTGGACCCTGCTTTGACCCCGCGCACAGCACTCCCTCCTCCTCACCTCCCTTTATTCCCTCCTTCCCTCCATCTCTTTCCACTCTCGCCGCGATCCCCTCTCGTCCTTCCACCCGTCGTGCGTGCCCCGGCTACTTGATCCATTCCGGATTCCTTTGCATCCCTTCTTCACCTCTCTCTCCCCACCAATCGCCTGGGGGAAGTTGAGGGGCTCGACATAATTCCTCTCTGCCTTCGCATAAATGGCGCCCTCTTATTAGGCATTACTGTGCTATTGTCGGATCATCCCCCTCTCGTACCTTCCTTCTTTGCCCGGTTCCCACACACCACCGCCCACCACTCACCTTTACCGCGGATGTCACGGACTGACGAATGCCATCGTGGGGGAGAAGGAATACCTTCTACACCCTCTTCAATTGTCCCCCTCGGCGCGGCATCAAGTGGGGGGTGGCCTGGGTGGGGCGCTGAAAAGGGAGTGTCTTCCTCTAATAAAAAAGGCGCCCTCTTCTGCCGCCCGAGAGAGCCTCTTGTTCGTCCGAATCCTCATTCGTCTTCTCTTCGCTTTTTGCTGCGATCCTTTTTAACCATAACCTCTCATTCTTCGCCTTGCATTGTGATTTGAGTGGGGCCATCGGGTCGAAGGGTTGTGAAAAGGTTTTCACAAGACGGGAGGGGTTCTTCCATCAATGGTCTTCTTCCGGATGGCGTCGAGGGGGATGGGGATTGTGAGCAGGACCTGGGGAGGATGTGGTTAAGGAGATGTTAAGAGGGCATGAAGTATTCTCGGGAAGTATTGGGGGAGGAGGGGCGGTGTAAGATGAAGCCTGGAAGTGGGGGGGAGGAACATAAGTGCGGGATTTAGAGTGAACATAAAAATATGGGTTCGGGAAAACGTGATCCATTTCAAATGTAAGGGGGCTGGTTTGTCGGGGAACGGGGTTTCTTTCGACTACCTTTACCACGACCTTCGCAGATTTGAGCGGTTATAATAAGGATTATGAGAGACTGGGAGTATGTAGGTCCTTGTGGAGTTGCTCAAGGCACTCTGCGCTGGAGGTCACGTTCGGAAAAAAGAGCAGAAAAATAATATGCATACGGGCCGCTGGAGAGCCCTGTGGAATGGGATCCCTGGGCTCTTTTCCACTCCATTGCACTCGTTTCCTCGCCCACCCCCGTCTGCTTAGCCTCCATCTCAGGTTGTCCGTTACCCTCAACGCGTCTTCATTCTCCCCGAGATATTCCCCCTCCCTTCAATCCCACCCCACTCCCGTAAATGGGATGAGCCAGACGTCTCGCCAGGTGAATAGGACTTAGGGCGGGGTGTCTACCCAGTAACCCACAGTATGCATCCCTCACCCCGCGCTATGCGGGCGTTTAGTAGGCGTTTAAGGGCACGGTCGTCGTTTAAGGGTAAGAAAAGACAGGACAGAAGAGGGTGGAACTGACTGCGCAGAGGGTATGAGGAGGGGACTGGAGAGTGGTGGGGTTTCGGAGAGGCCTGGAAGGGGAAGCAATAAGGGAGGGAGGGACGGGAGTGGTTAAGAGTGTGGAAAAGCGGCCGTGGTTCTTCTCTTTGTCGCCCTTTTTGAGCGGAACATCTCAAGGCGACAGTTCATTTCAACAACATGGCGGAGACCGAAGGCCCCGGCCCTTATTCTCGCCCTCTCTCTTTCACCTCCACTTTTCTTCGTCCCCCACGCTGAGTTGTGCGAGGTGGTAGATGGGTCCAAGCCCTCATGTTTTGTTGGTTGCTCTGATCGTCTAATCCCAGCCGGAGTGGGGTTGCACTCTTCAGAACCTCAGTGTCGGTGAGGGAGGGAGTGGGACTTTAAGTTAGTGGTCGAGAGAGAGAGAGAGGGATGAACCGAGTAGGATCGGATTTCAGTGGTGTTCAGGTTTCATGAATGGTAAAAATTGAAGACGTGGATGGGGGACGAAGGGAGGCAGGGGACTGCGGACGTAATGGGATATGAGTTAACATTTGGACTAGTTGGCGCCGTCGTGAAACAGGATACGGTTGGGATGCAGCCAACGGGGAACAACCATTCGTGCACGGGTCTTGCCGATGAATACCGCTCCGAGCGAAAAATGCCTCGTTACATGCATTTGCACTATGCGGGTAGATTTATGTTTTCCAAAATTATCGTCCACTTTGGTGAGGATCGAAGCGTTTGGGCACATCCTCCTCAACGATGTTCCAGGGAAATTGAGATGACATGAGTGCCGTTGGCACGTTTTGTATCTAATGTAGTCCAGAATATTGCGTTTATATAAAAAATATGGAATTGGCGTTCAAAGATAATTTGTACGGTGAGAGTAATGTGATTTTCACCAGTTAGTGTTAAGAATTAAACTGAAGTTGTTGATGGAATAATCGAATCTATTGCTTGACTCGCTACCTCAAACATCACGGAGCGCGGGAATCAGTTAATAATTCATCATCGAGTGTTGACACAGAAATATGCATTCGTTATCTGTTTACAGAGTTTTGTGCTTTCAGCTCATGGTTATCGAGAGGTTTTTTTGTGAATATTTTTTCGCGAAATAGACTTTGAAATGACGAAGTGTGATAGCATGGAAATCCTAATTATTTAATGCCTTGAATGATATGCTGCAAATGTTACCATGAGCACATAGTTTTGCAATAACGTTAGCCTCACAATAAACACTAGGCCAACAGCTTCATTGGGATCCAAGCATATTATTTCAAGGATATCAGGTATTCCATTCTATTGCAATGTAAAAAAATGTGCTTAAGTTGGCATATACTTTCCTCTAATGCTACGATTAAACAATGGTGAAACTTTTGTAAAACATTATGATAAATCAACAGTAAGATTGGTTAGTAATAATACATTAATGCTAAAATATACCCACATATTCACTTTATGAAGCCTATGAACAAAGCAATCACGCGAAAATAGTTTTTATTTCCATTGCTAGGGCGTTACTCTTTTTTAGTCTTTGCTTGATATCATTACGCAGCTCGTTTTCCACGTTGAAATTACCTCCTCCTGGTAGGGAAAAATATCCCAGCCGGTCAGGTGCTCGGCGACCTCATCTTGTCGAACATGCTGCAGACACGTCTCATTACGGAGAAACTTGAGAGCTTTCTCGTGCATTTTTCGTCATCAAAAAAATAATTATCCCTGGACGAACCATACTTGCCTTTTTCTCCTCATTCTTTGTTATTACCTCCCTTTCTGACTCAGGTAACTTCATATCCCTAGTCTCATATCATCTTAAATCATTAATGGCCTGTGAAGATGCATTCTGGAGCAGAGAACGAACGAATTCAAGGGAGCGTGTAATGGTCAGGTTTCAGTAACTCTACCAGCGTCCCATTTCCACACACACTCGTCTGCGCTGCTTGCTTTTCTTCCACTCGTACCCGCCGGGATTTTTTCTGCATCTATTTTGGCCGTGAGCCTTGCTGGCCATCGTCATCCATTCTTTCTCACACCAAATTCCCTTCTCGAATATTTCCCTTTTGCCATCAAAGAATGGCGATTAGTATTACAGAGAGCCTCTCCAAAGTTTTTAGTGAATAAAGAGACGAAAAAAGCGATCGGTATTTTGTACTATCATGAATTCGAAAATATCCTCAATACAATGGACGCACATGTTATTTTTATGTACATTCTTCTGATTTTTGTTGTTATTTGTATGCTCTCAAAAATTTTACATGGTGCCACGCTAACTTCACAAGGGAGAAAGGAACGATATCCTTAGTCAGCAATTCATACACGAAACCTGAATAAACTATGCTGGGATTTCATTAATTCGCCTTAACTCTTTTCTGTGCCCTAATGAATTTCACCAATTACTCTCATCGATTACCCCATCTCAGTACTTCCGTTTAATTTTCACCACTGCATTCCATATCGATGGAGTTTCGCTTAACTTTCCTGTATGTTCGTTTCCCATTTGTTCCATACTGTCCTATCAGTTTACTATTACGTCCAGTGAAAACATTGCTATTCTAGCTTTTATCTGGCGTAATGTTGGACATTTATTTTGCTTTATACAGTTGGACGCTGATTCTTGCTTTCATTGACCATCATACTTCTTGAAAAAAGAATTGATTTTCGTAGTGAGTTTAACACAAAGTTTTTAGTGTGACTAATGAAAAGGAAAAATACAACTCTCTGTTATGCCAATAAAATATCAATGCTTGAATAATATAATTTTCTTTCATGTGTGGTAAAAGTCATATTTGACATTTTAATGGAGACTTTGTACCGGGTAAAACACACGTATATTATCATGTGCCTAAGCACTAATAACGATAAGGTAGCCATTATGGTTTACACAACATGAAATAAATTGATAAATAGATACCACGCTGAACATTTTGAACTTCACTAAAATGTGAGTTTAATCAAAGAGTAAATTGTGCTTGCACACATGCATGGCTTTCTATTGCAACATTTTCATGCTTTAATCGGTCAAAACAGCTCTAAAGGATAAAATTTGTGTGCATGAATCATGTCATAGCCTCACGAATTCATAAAATACCAGATAACCTCATATTGATTCTGCTCATATGTGATCCCTGGTATCAAAGACTGTTGCTCAGGAAAGAATGGCAATTCATTTTGCTCGAGAACATTTTAATGCATTCAGACGCTTGGCGTCTCTGAAGCTTGCGCGATGGTGGAAATTTCATTTATTCCTTTCATTTGGATATAGCGAGGTAGAAAATTACTGAGCAAACCTGGCAAAGTGAGTATTTAAACAATAGAGGCAACAGGAAAATGGGGGAAGCCAAACGACAAAACAGAGCAAACATCATTCCGAAAAATAACAAAGGGAAGGAAAAATTCTCCAAAAAAGTTAGAACAGGCTCCAAAACGATTTTTCCCTCCCCGCCCTTCCTCTCACAACCACCGCCATGCAGCAAAACAGTTGCGAGTCGTAATAAAAGGATTCTGTGAGCTCCGAGAATCACACGTAATTGCTCCATAAACGCAGAATTATTGTTTGCTGGGGCGTGCTAGGAGCGTGGTTCAGCGTGAGGAAGGAGAGAGGGGGGAGGACGGTCAAGAGGGAACGGACGGAGGGCTAGACGAGGGACAGGGAGTAATTGGGAGATGGGGAAGGACTGTCAGCGCGGGGGAGGACGAACTAAAGGGGAGGAAGGAAGGAAGGATGCGGTGGGGTGGAATACGAAAATCGTCCCCAGTTTACGCGGTCGCCGTATAGGTGTTCCGGGGGTTATGCAGGCCTCCGCCGAAGCGATGAAGCTGTTGTTCCCTCCGTGGCCGAAACGGCTCACTCTCCCTTGTCATTCCCTCTCTATATCTCCATCCGTGCTTTTCCCGAGAGAGCCTCGCCACAAATTTTCCTTCCCGAGACAGTGACGATATTTGCCCGTTCCCCGGCAGGCACACACCCGCACACACTGGCACAACTACACCCAAATGCTTTCCAGGACTGGCCGCTGACCACACTCTCTCTCTCTCCCTCAGGAAGATCGCACTCCCACCCGCAGTTACATACACTCACATTGGCTCGAACCACTCTCTTTCCCTCCTCCCCGCTTCCCTTCACTCTGCTGCTCGCTTCATTCTCCCCCCTCTCCTTCGCTCTCCCAATCCCTTCCTTCCCCTCCCCGATTCTCCTCCATCCGCATTTTAATTCCTCTTCTCCGGATTTACCTTTCTCCCTTGTTTACCTCTCCGCCTCCGTCACCGACCGTGCTCCTCCCCCACCCCCCTCACTTCAGCCAACCCCCCCACAAACTCCTCCCACGCTCTCAGTCTCCCTCTCTTTTTGAGTGCCTGGAAACAATTCCGTGAGATGCCCCCGGGGGTGGAAAACTTGGGTGGACTCTCACTCTCCTTGGCGGCGTTGGTCGATTGTTTCGAGGGCGGACAGAAGGAATGGAGAAGGGGAGAGTGGTGAGGAGAGTTCGCGGAAGAGGGGAAGAGGATAAGGGAACGGAGGAAGAAGGTTGTGTAGGTAGGGTAAGGAGAGGGGTAACGATATCGAGGGCAATTTGAGTGGCGGGAGGGTTGAAGGGGTATATAGGGTGGAGTGTGGGACGGTAGGCAGACAGGGAGTTTGGAGAGAGGAGGGCCGAGAGGAAAAAAAAGTCCCTTGCTGGAGTCGTGGGGCGAGAAAAGGAAAGGGACTCTTTCTCTCTTGGTGGCGGTGTCGTTTATTTGACGTTTCCTTATGGTGGTTTTATGTCTCATTCACTCCCGTAACAATTTTCTATTTCCTTCTCTGCCCTCCTCTCCGCCCTCACCATCCATGGCATCTGTTCCGATCCATAGCGGTCTCCTCGCCGCAATTCCTTCTCCCCAATAACTCTCCCCTTGCCTCCCGACTTCATCCCTCTTTTTCCTTTTCTCAACGCTGCCACATCTTATCCTACAAAATCTCTCCCGTACTCTTCCCTATTTGCAGGCTCACCTCCTCTCGACGATGATTTCCACTCAGTTATTCTCTGAAAAATTCTGGTACCTCTAAATCCCTTCACCTTTGGCAATTATATCCGCATACTACCCTTTTCAATAATTCATGATTATTAAGCCATTCTCCTTTCCTCCCATGATAATTTCTGAGGGCTCTATAAGCTGTGACATGTTTATGGCTTCTCTTTTCTTAACATGACATATTTGTCTTGACATATTTGTGAGAACCACTTTATTTCAGTCCTTCCCTCAATCAGTGGAGGTTATGTGCGATGTGCTAAAGACTATTTTATTTCACTCCTTCAACGGCAATACTTCTGGAAAAATTGTGTATAGGGTTTCATGTAAAATAGAAGTTGTGCAGATTACCTATTTTTAATGAAGTAATAAATGAATGTTGTCTCAATATTAAGGCTAAAAAGAGGTTCTACTGATGGTATAAAGAATAGTAGTGCTAGCTAATATTTAATACCTAACAAATTAAACTGTATGACATACAGGATGCATTCAGAAGCTCTCACTGTAAGTATGAAAATGAAAGAGGGTAAATTTAGTCCCGCATCTATTGGATTGCATCATGCTGGCCTGAAGTTGAGTTGATATGCTCAAGTTTAACGATACGTGTTTAGTTATATTTATGAATGGAGCTTCCCCCGGGAAACTAATGAATTTAAATACAGTATAATTAAAAAAAATAGGAATTTCAGCATCTGAATCCTTCTTTTGTTTAACTTCCTCAAATATTCTATCGATGAAGCCTAAAAGAAAATTGTAGAACCTAATATAATCTAAAAAAATATGTTTGACCATAGGATTATCTCCCTCTTCAATCTTTGTTGGAAAAGAGCTCAAGAATGCCTTGATTTCAGCATTCCTGTCTAATCTCTTTTGTGATAAACTTCCATCTCACGCGATGGACTTTATAATATCCCACCCACACGTAGAGAAAAGGTGGCATCAAATAGTGAACGCGTGCCTACACTTCATGCCTGTGGAATCTATATTTTAGCTAGGTATTTATTTTAAAAATGCCCCAAATCATTTATTACGAGTAGTTTAAGCGATAAGGGGTTTTCTTTAACATTTTTTAAAATCATCATTGCAATATCGAGTTGATGGAAACTTGCTCAGTGTTTTCTCAATTAATGTAGAGACATCGTTTCAGATTTTTTCGAAAGGGAAACAAAAGTTCACATTTTGGGAAAACGGTGATTAATATCTCATAATTGCTTTTTGCATTCTTGCAGCTTACCATTTTCGCCATTTTAATTCCGAAGCTATTCTTCAAATATTTGTCAGCCAAAAATGGTTTTTAATGATTCAGAGTCGTTGATCGAATCTTCATTTTTGTCTTTATGAATGGAACAAAAATAAATCCCTTAACCTCTTTAAGTACCATCTGTAAGCGATGTTGAGTATTATTTATATTTTTCGAACGTCGTAATATGTAATAACTGATTCAAAGTAGCGTCGTGAGGACAAACAATTAGGGAAAATTATTCTTCCCGGAATTTTCTATCCAATTAAGTGCCATTGTTTTGGGGAAAGAAGAATCTCTCTAATCGAAGTGGTTCCTTTTGAACGTTTTGCACTTCCAAGAAAAAGCGCGACTTCTTCTAGTGCTTCCTGTCCTTTCGATTGGTCCCACCGGCTCAGTTTCTTTCATCGCCCACTTCCACCGCGCTATTCTCGTTTTTACCTTTCTGCTCTCTTTATACTCTCCTTTATTTCCCTCCGGCCAATCTCTTTCTCTCTCCTTCTCGTGCCCTTAACCACACCCACTCACCTGCCTCTCCTCCCTCCACCTCCCCATCCTCCCCTTCCCGCACACTTCTCCGTTACTTCACTTACTTTTGTCCCCTACTCTTCTAGCTCTCCGGCTGGCTGGTTCCTCCGCAGAAAAGGGTCCTGGAACAATCTCTCTTCCCTCCTCCTCTCGCGCTTACAGACCTCCCACTCCCGTTCCCGATCCCCTCCTAATGCTCCGCCAGATGTATACGCCTCTCCTACTCCAGTTTCTGCCCCTCTCCTTCCCAGGTCTAGCCCTCGCCGCTCTCCAATTCCTATGCCCCTCCCTCCCTCATGCACACAACCGTCGATTTGGAACGAGGAAATGAGTCTTCGGGCAGAAGGCATGGAGGGAGAGAGCGAGACGGAGGTTTGGGGGAGAGGGAAACGCGATTCTGCAGCAATATGGCGTCTCAGAACCCTCGCACAACCTGTGCTTTCCGTAAGCAACACACCTACTGTGTGGATTGACTCTCTCGCCTAACAATCCCTTTTTCTTCCGGGTTCCCTGCTGTCAATCCTCTTGATGGATTTGATGCTGCACAAATTACGCCTGTGCAACTAATGAATCCCATACGCATTGCTACTAAACGCTTGCCATGTTGGCCTAGACGTGTTTCTGTGTTTTGTTTTCATATTCGAAATTTTTGCTGAATTTTTGGGTTAAGGTGACTTGGGTCTCGCCTTCAAATGCTTTTTCAGTAATAGTGACTTTTAGTCAGTATCCAGTTTCCCTGGCGAGTAGGGAAAATTCTCTCATAGTGCGGATTATAAAGGGTGGCTTTGGTGTTTAACCGTCGTGCGCTATGGAATAAAGTGACATTAAATATGATTTCATTTGTAAAATCCAGTGAATGCTGATTCTTAGAATTAGGCCACATTATCTATTTTTTCCCAGCCGTATTATCACAAAAAATATATATAGTGAATGTAAGCTCCGTAACTCAATGAAAAATTTCCTCAGTGCATTGGCCATAAAAGGATTACCTAATGTTATGCAGTAAATATTTTGGTCTTAAATGTAAATGTTCTTTGATTAATTAATAGCATGGTTTTACATGTTAGTCAAACGATAATTTTTATTTTTGCAGAATTTAAATTAATATTTTATTAGATTTTCGTCCCTTAGGAAGTCATTGTTCATTTTCCATTATAAGAATGTTGCATTTAAAGTTGATATGTATTATTCCATTTGAATCAATGGCTATGACCTTTTGCAAGAAAGGTGGAATAATAATTATATTGTCTCTTTTATTTCAGAGCAAGGATTCGTCCACAGCCATTTTATCGTCGTTGGACTCAAAAGGTCTCCATAGAAATGGTGAGTTATGATTCATCAAGGCATTGACTACCTGTATCTGGGAAGAGGTTTCTTCCATCGCTTCAGATAGAGGGCATCAAGAAATTACTTGTGAATGGCTTACAGTACTTATGGGATATCAATATCCTAGTTAATATTACTGACTGTACTATCACTATGATTTTGAATCCATTTCAAAAACTTTTCCGTTAAAAATCAGGACATATTCCCTACTCATCTAAATTCTTAAAAGTCTCGATGATTAGTTTAAAGATCCATTTTTATCATCATTTTTATAACAGCATAGCAAATACTGAAGGATAGGGGCCAGGATGGTGTAGTGGTTCATGTACTGGCCTCTCACTGGGAGGGTCCGGAATCAAATTCCGGAAGTAGAAGATATTTTTTATTGGTAAACCGGCCCTTACCTGAGTGTTTTGTTAAGAACATTCGAGTACAGTATCCCTTCTGTCGAATGGGGCCTTAAGGCCCCATAGGCACCTTAAGAGCAATCTAATTCCGATGCCGGGTTTCTCTCCACCCTACCTCCTTTTCCTTCCTTTCCCATCCTTGTACCTTACTTCCCGCTCTGAATCACCTATTAGAGCGGGAACAGACTTGAGAGAACCGCTATTTATGCTACTGAAGAATTATATTTTAGGTGTTAGGTCTCTAGACAATGTTTCGGCAATTTATTTAAAGGGTCAAAAATGTCACTGAATTCAAACTCTCCACCAGGAACAGGAGAGTTATACTAATGCATGCCATCATCACAGTACAAAATCCTCATGACAGATACTCACATACAATTAGATGAGGCTCATGCTTGTGGCAGTACTGTGAGCAAAGGATCATGGGTTAAGCAACTCGGATTCTGTAGTTAAGGCAACTACGTAAAATATATTATTTCAAAACTTAATTCACATCTCTTCACATCTTACATCTAGATACTATTCCATCTCTTAATCCCTTGCAATAAAAATAGCCTTGAAAATCGAAGCTTCTCGAAGACATTAGTGGAATGAGGCCATCCTTATTCGGCAAGCCTCCCATCTGCTGCTCAGGTTCCCTTCACGCACTACTGTTGTGATGTCATCGTCCCGTGCTACACCCTTGATTAAAAATACATCCACATCCGCATACCTTGTCGTCCTAGCCTAAATCCTTTTTCTCCTCATTTTTTCATTCCCTCCCTTCACCCACTTTCCCGGCAAGCATGCCAAACAACGCGCATCGACCCTTTTCTCTCATATCTCCTTTACTTACTTTCCACTGAAGCTTTCTTTAAAGGGAACACTTTTTCTCATGCGTTTTTCCCTTATCATCCGTTTTCGCCCGTACTCGGTGGCTTGACTGGTAAACAGAGAAGGACTGGCCTTTTCTATTTTCGTTCGACTTCGCACTTTCTAGCTCAGCCACGCTCGCTCATCTTCTAGAATCGCTAACGTTCTTCCTTGCAGACTTATTATCATTCCCCTGGCTGTCCTTCCCTTATTACTCCCTGGGAGCCAAGCAAAGATCGCCTCGTATCGCTTTCCTCCGTCTCAAGCCACACTCTTGAAACATCCACTACTCCTCCCACCACCTCTCTCATCACCGTTCATATTTCCAGGTCTCTTCCCTGCCCCCCTCTCTTCCATTCGCCCCATCTGAAATTTCGTTTTTTCTTAATGGTGCCCTGCCCTCCTTTTAACCCCGGCCCCTTTTTTCCCCCGCTTGCTTTGCTACTTCCCTGAATTCCCGATCCCTGTCCCTCAAACCGTTCACCTCATTGGTACCCTCTCCGCCGCCATGCCCTTCTC
This sequence comes from Platycnemis pennipes, assembly GCA_933228895.1. Classification (NCBI taxonomy): domain Eukaryota; kingdom Metazoa; phylum Arthropoda; class Insecta; order Odonata; family Platycnemididae; genus Platycnemis; species Platycnemis pennipes. Next base: position 146,114,648 of record OW121847.1, on the reverse strand, counting down.
TCGATTTCCCTTTCCGTAAAACGATGTGAATATCATTTTTTGTTTCGATTTTCATTCCATCTCTCTCTCTTTTGATTTCGCTTTACTCGTTTTGTTTGTATTTAGGCGATTTTTTCCATCCTCATCTCATCCTTACTCCTCTTTTCTGGGCCACTCTCGTCCATTTTTATTTTTTTTACTGTTCGATCACTCAAATTAAATCAATTTCGTCGCATTCCTACCTTATCACTGAAAGTTTTTTTTAATGTACGTGCATTAATTCGTAAATATTTTATCACGGGCCAATAAGTTTCTAATTTTTCCAGTCACCCTCTAGTGTTTAAATTTTACTGAATACACTATTTGTGTCTATGTGGAATTTAACCAGTATCTTTCATATCATATTTCCTTTCGTTTATTACTTTGTTTGCGTTCGTAATTCTTTACATGATGTAAGCAATTTTACTATCGTATTTCTTTGCAAATACCATTCGAGTCCCCACCTAAACTACGAATCGGCAGAGGTAGGCCACGAAATTTAGTCTACGACAAGGGAGAGTAGATAGTCTTACTTCATCTCATTATATGTGGCTGAAATATCTTTAAGAGGAATATGAATTAGTGTATTAAACCATTTTGATGGTAAGCCTATATAATTCGTGTATCGTTACTGTTTGAAAGAAAATAAATTCTAAAACAATAACTTAATGTACTAAATTTTAAGGACTGTATGTGTAAAAAATAATATGAATGCGATTTTAATCAATGTATGAAGTTTAGCCACTGGCAAAGTATACACTTTTCCTCTTATCCACAAAAAACCTGTTTTAGCAGACATACAATACTTTGCCTATTTGAAATAAGAAGTTGATTTCGAATCAGACAGTCATTACTTTCTCCGCTAGAAAAATCTTCAATTTGAAAGATTCCTCTACATTGAATTACTTTCAGTTGAGGCAAATGTTTATGCTTATGCATGTTTGCAAAGCACTGCTTGAAAGCTGTTGCACTGTTTGAAAGCACTGCTTTCCGGACAAAGGTCCGGAAAGCAGTGCTCTCAAATTAATGACATTGATATTTGTCGCTAGAAGAAGATAATATAAGGTACAATTCTCAGTGGCATGCTAATGCTGAATAAATGATACTGCAGAAGACGAAGTAGACGATTTCCTAATTTTATTTAACTTCTATTTATTTTACAATTTGTGGCTATAAATTTCTTTTTATTTCTAGACGTTATGTCGATTATCACGCATTTGATTGCTTTTTAACTTTCAATGGTAGGCATTCACACCTTTGAAGGCGATTTAATGGTAATCAGACATTTTTCTACACATCCATCGAAACTGAACACTAGGTAGTTTTCTAATTCCTGAGAATAGGTACTTGGTGTCATTAATAAATTATTTGTGTGCTTTTGTAGTAGCAGTAAGTATTTCGGTGCACCGACGCCAGGGTTAGTTAAGAGATTCACATTCCACATTATACAAGGTGTTTAAATGAATGTGAAGCGTATTAAATATATTTTTAAAGCTTTTTTGGTGTAAAAGCATTACAATCGAAATAAGTACTGAATAGATATCCAGCTGTGCATATATTTATGACTAGGCTGTCAAAAATGTGTGAGTGTACATCATGTCAAATATTACTAGTCCATTTATAATGTTATTTTCTTAAATTCCCGTCACGTGTTTATCTTTTAAGACAACATTTTCTCCTCTCTTCCTGGGGGCTTCTACAATATTTTTAATATAAGTTGCGGAAGCCTTCAAAGAAATTATTAGTCCATATTTATCTAAAATCATTTAAAACTTCAGCTTCTGAGGGACGTCGTTAAGTAACTCACTCCCCCCACCTCTGATAAGAAGTTCGTAAGAACGCAGAAGTTCGTCTGATATCTTGTACACTCACTTTAAATATGCTTCACGGGGATGCATATGTTGTATTGATTGTCTTTCACCGCAGTAAATAGGCAAGCGTGAGTTGCACTGGTTTGACCTATCCTCAGTATAGTGATCGCTACATTTGCACGTCTAAATTTTCTTGTAAAAGATTCACTCCTCAATGTATGACTAAATTTAGTGTAGTTTGTGATTTGTGAGCGAATGCCAGGACACCAGGGCAAGATTTTTATAATAAACCCTCAGTTCGCTCGATATAACGTGTTTGAACTCAATATTCCGTTCTTTTGTTGCCTCCTTGGCAAAATTATTAGCCAGATCGTTGCCGTTTTGTCACTGGAATACAAGCAGGAGTCACCTCTACTCCCAATGCTTCCAATTTAGTAGCACGGAGTGAATTTCTTGAACGATAGGATTCCCTGAGTATATTTCAGGAATATTTTTAAGTACACTTCATTGTGAGTTGCAAATATAAGGAATTTTGAATTTCTTGCGTTGGTAGTTTCTTGTGTTCATTTGATGGATAACGGTTCTGCTGTAAAGGTGGTGCACATACTGCGCAGTTTCAGCTGAACTACTTAAAGGCCACAGATACAAAGGCTGATCCAGATGATACTTCCGTCTTAGTGCCATCCAGTTACTAATCATCCACAGTTATTTCGTGAAATGCACTTCTGTATACCAAAAAATAGACTGTACATTTTTTGCATTCTCGTGGCTGGGCCTGTTCATGGGGATCAGTATCTTCCATAGGGATTACTTCCGCCTCCCAGCGGGTAGCATATCCGGAAGTTAAATATATGTTTCACTGATAAAACATAAATCTTAGTCTTGTAGGTGAGGAACTCCGACTCCGACGTTGAAACAGTTGATTAAAATTTTTATTAAGGAGAATTGCTTGGAAAGGGTGATCCTTCACCGATAAAACTTTGTTGACTCCGTTGTACAAAAAGCTTTTGAACTTGCAATAGAGATTTCCCTAAGTCAGCATGCATGCTTTGTACGGGATTGGATCTCAAGCACCAGTCGATAGCTTAGATTGCGTTAATAGATTTAAGGTAAAAGCGTTAACCTTAGATTGAGGGTGACTATCAGGGGTCTTAAATGCGATCCCCGTGCACACGAGACAGTAAATGATGTGTAGTTTATTTTAGAGCGTATTAATGTTAACTTTCCCCTAGCACGCAAAAAAAATCCTGCTGCAACTCCATATTCTGTTGAATCGTTTTCTACGGAAATCTAAATCATTCATTCCGACGAATCATATGACTCATGACGTTGCAGAACGTGAAAAAGCGTTCTGTTTTAAAGTATGCGAAGTATGTGAGTCAAATTGTTGCGATAAACACAACAGTCAAACGGGAAATTCTGGTTACCTGTTTTAAATGCATGGACACTCGAACTGTACTCGTTCTCGAATGCTTTCGCCGAAGAGAAGGGAATAAATGTTTTATTCCGCACCCTTCGAACTCCCTTCTCTCTCTCTTCCCTTTCGCAATTCACTCGCCTCCGTTTGCTTGCGAGCACACACACAGGCCTTCACTCCATACGCCTATCGGACCGGCCCCATTTCCCGGGCGAACTCTTTGTCTTCATCGCGCCACTCGATCTCCAACGCCATTCTCGAGTACCGGAGTGAACTGCGCCGCGGCCACTTCTGTTCGTACCACATACCGGGTGCCCCTCACTCTCTCTTTCTTTTTCTTTCTTCTTCCCTTGCAATCTCTCTGCCACTCCCTTTCTCTCTTACGAAGTTCACCGGTTGCTGTTTTGACGCTCGATCCCTGGGTCGCTCACCGCTCTACTTTGCCATATCTCCGCTGCTACCTCCCCTCTTCCTCTCTCCACTTCCTCCTTCTCCTCCTTCCTTTTGCCTAACGCCCGAAAATCTCTCCGCATACCTTTCTTTCGCTGCATACAAGGAGTACTCTATCTCTAGTATCCCTCATGCTACGCCGCAGTTTGCAAACACTGTTCATCCCTCGAGAACTTAGCCTACAATCCACTACTATGCCACGTGAAGTGGAATTTTACCTCGCCGCTTCTATTACCATGCACCCTACACATCCTTTACTTAGCCGTTTATTCTCTTTTTAATTCCTCTTCAAGGTAAAATCTTATCCCCATTTTCTCTTTGTTTTTTTTCTTGCTTATTCCTGGTATTCCTAGAAAATTTACTTATTTTTTCTTATTTAAGATCTTTTTATTCATCTTTCGGGTAGGTTAAAAATAAATCTTTCTCATTTTTAACTTTGGCATCGTTTTTAGCTTTTGATACCATGTCCAAAAAATTAGGTTGCGTAATTATTGTTCACATTTTATATTCTGTAATTTCCCTCTGTACTTCCCTCAATGCTGAATCTGTATTTCCCATTTAATTTTTAAAAATTATCGTATGTATCTCTGTATTCCTCGTTCTTTGAATAACTTTATGCTTAATTTTAATAGGGATAAATTATATTGAACTTGGCTGACGATGTAATTTGGAAGAGGCATCGGTTTTACCTCAGCTTCAGTGTATCCCTTGCTTTTTCCACTATTGAGCAATCCTATGCCGCTTAATAATTTCCATCACCTCTTCATTGCCGTTTTTTTTTCAACTTACTTCATCATTCCCTTTGACGTGTTTTGTTGACTGCATTCATTAGCTGTTCAAATATCACTATAGGCTCCAATTTTTTTGCAGGTAACGATACCTTTTTGCAGGTAACGATACCTTTTTGCAGGTAACGATACCTTTTTGCAGAGGTCTATATCCTTTTTTCCTTTTCCCAGTGGGTTCTCCTCCCTTCGGCACTCTCCATTCGCCCTGTTCTCCTTGACCTCTCCGCCCTCCACTTTCTCCGCCGTCTTCTATCTTGCCCTGCAAAGCTGTCCTCTCGGAGCACCCCTTTCGGTTCCACCTCTCTGCAGCCCTTTCCCTCAGAGCGTGAGGGCCTTGCGTATGTGAGTGTCCTTCGATCCCGAGTTTGCCACACACTCTCCAGCACCCCGTCTTCCCTCACCTGCCTTCTTACCTTTCCCCTCCCTCCCTCCCCTTGCGCATCTCCAGGGATACACCCCGCCCCTCCCTCCCCCCCTGCCCCACGCATGCGATCCCTGCCTTTGCCGCTGCCAAAGCCTGCCGCTTCCGCACCCATTCCCATGGCCTCTCTACGGTATCCCTCTCCTTCCTCGGGAGTTCCCCGCTACCCACTCCACTGGCTCCGCGCTCCCGCTGCTCCTTCGCGTGCCGCCTTCTCCCGCACACCCTCGACCGCCGCACCCCTCCCGCCGCGCACACTTCTCTCCTTTCCCCTCCTTCCCCCGTCGCTCGCAACCCTACTGCAAGGCCCGGAAAAAAACCACTCTTCCATCCGTTTTTCCGCTTCAAATTGCTCCTAAAATTTTGATACGCTCCCGCGAGGCTTGGCGAAGCGAAAAAAATGTCTTGTGCGAGAGGGAGAGAGAGAGAGAGGAGTTTCTTTTCCCTCCGCCGTCACCCAACTCTTTCCCGCTCATTCCCGTCTCTACTTTTTGGGCCTCCTTCCTCTCCGCCTCCCCTTTTGATCTCTTCTTCCTTCCCCCCCGCCCTCCTCCACTCTCCGAATTTCTTCCGTTCCATTTCTACTCCGTGCTCTCTTTCGCCCTTTGCAACCCTGCCATCCGCCACATTTCCGCGCCTCTCATTTATGCATGTCTCGTGGCTTCTGCTATTTTATCTCTCGAACCTCCTCCCTCATGCTTTCCCCTAACTCTTCTCGTCGATCATTTCACCCACAGAAAGAGGTATCTACGTACCTCGATGCACACCGCTTGCATCCGGCAAATATTTCCATCCCTCTCGACGTCTTCTCTCTCATCCGTCTATTTGTGAGCATGTGCCGTCTCCATTTCCAGGTCATGTCTTATTTTCGTCCCTTTGGTCTGGGAAATTTCATTCAGCGTGAGCAGATTTTTATTCCTGAGCGCTCGTCTGTTCAGTTTCCCGGTGATCTCCTCTTCTGGGGAGGGGCTGTATGCTCTCTCGTCATAAGCAACCCGATAATTGACGGCTGCAAGTGAGATGATTACTATCTTTTTCCCGATGTGCACGCGAAAACGATCCCGCGAATCTTCTTCCGGGCCCGCACGAAGGAGGCCCTACGTGGACCTTTCCACCCCTGCGAGTTTCCCGAGCTCATCCGTGCCGCTATCGCCCGAGTGGACCTAGCGCACGCGATTAAGCTCGCGCATCGCTTAGCGCACACGCTTATTCCGCCCACTGCAGGAGTTCTCTCGGGGGGTTTTAAGGGCTCATGAGAGGCATTAAAAGGGAGGCTGATATTCGACGGGGTGAGGGGTGCCACAAAAGACTACTCTGCCGCCTTTCCCCCCTCAACCCCCACCATGCCCTTCGCGACTTCTTTTGCGCGGAGAGGGAGCGTTGAACACTGGGTTTCCCAGCGGGGACCTTTCCACCCCAATTTAACAGCGATGCCCCGACGAGTGAGACACCCTCCTGCCCCCTCTCCCCTTCTCATCAGAAGAACTTTCCGTCCTCCCTCGCCTACACACTTAAAGCGCACGCGAGCATACATATGTATGTAGGTACAATAGGAATTGACATGTATTCCCGTAGCGTGGATCGCGGCATCAAAGGGTAAAAGGGGACCATTGTACGTTTAGGATTGGCTCCGCGCAAGGGGGGTTAAAAGTGTATTGTCGGTAGGAGGGTGGAAGTGGTTGGACCTCTAAAAGGGCGAATTAAAGGCCGAAGGGCTGGCGGCTCCCCTGCTTCAAATTTCCGTGCTCTCCCCGCCTCCACCTTTTCATCCTTTCCCCATCTCCTTCTGGCTATCACTCCGAATTCTCTATTCTCTCATAGCTCGAGATCACTTTTTGGGCGAAATGGGTGCTATCCAGAGGGCTTTTAATTTTGCGGGTGTGGGTAGGCCGGGCAAGTTAAGAAAGGAAGGAAGTGGGAGGTTGGATAAGGGAGGATTTCATAGTGTTGGCATTATTGAATAAAGCTTGTGCTCTGCGTCCCGTTAAGAAGAGTGAGGGCGGGAATGTGATTAGGCACGGATTAAGCCAACTTAATTTATGAAACCCCTATTTCCTCTCTCTCTCCTTCCAATATTTTTTCTCAGATGTCTCACCTCCCGGTCTACCTCCGACACTCCCCCTTCCTTGTTTCCCTCGCAATGGATGTGCTCGAACGAGAGATTTCTTTTCCTGAAGGAGTGGAGGATCTATCTGAGCATGATAACGAGGCGTTGTCATTTCCCCTGTTCACCCACACCCCCAACTCCATCATGCCCACCTCCTCCCCACTCCTCACGCTCTCTTCACGCCCGGTTTAGCGATCATTATAGTTCCCCACACTCCGATTCCGTTGCTAAAGGATGAAAGCGTCTTTATGAAGACCATATTTGAATATCGGATATTCTTTAATTAATGGGAATTATGCAGGAAAGCTCTCGGAAAACGAGATTAAATGGAGGCAGTCGGGTAACCTGTCTATATTCCCCGCGCCGTCTGAGGAAGTAGGTCCTGGTGAAGGGTGGTCGGCGGGGAGATTCGCCCCAATCGTAGCACCCCCCTACTTTTCTTAAGAGATGAATTCCAAGTAGTTCCGTAATTGCTTGATTTATCGCATTGAAAACTTCCTTATTTCATCACCAAACGGATTGAGGATGGGAGAGAATATTTCACGACTGAGAGTTTAGGGGACTGATCGGATGTTAAATTGGTTTATAACATTAAGGCGCATTTTCCATCACGGGGATTTTGGTGGAAAGATATTTCATGATATCTCTTTCAATAATTTGAATGTATAAATCTTTGTGTGAAAAGAATATGTAGCTTGATTCTAGGGCTCCTATTTTTGAGGTGTTAATTGTATGAAATGTTGAATTGATTCAATAGCCTACTGATACTGTCCATTGCATTCAATACAGATTAACTATTGCCACTATTTATCTATTAATCTACTTATTTAACTACTATTTATCCAGAATATGAAAAACGTAGAAACGATGCTTCCTTTGGAAGTTACGACTAAGGAGACTGTTGATAGAACAGTCATTATTAAAAACTTACTCCGGTACGTTAACAAATCTAGATTAAATTGTACATTTATTCAAAACATTACATTCTCTTTGAGCTCATTTGTTATTTTAGGCGAATATGAGTCTGCTCACTGAATCACTCTGATTCCCTTATCAATTTTCGCTTCTATGATTATTTTATCTCATATTATTTTCTCTGGTTTGATAACATTTATTTAAAATATGTTTTGTAACTTGTTCTTCATTTGGCCTTCGAATCACATACGTGATACATTAACGCTTTAATTTTTCCCTTACGATCTTGCGTACAAAATATAATTTTCCATGCTGTAGCGTGCCCTCTAGTTCTCCTATATACTCATTGGTAGTTACATTGGTAGTGTAGCATTCACTGCCTCATCCTTTCGCAAGTTATCTTTTTTTTCTGTTTACGCTTACAAAAAACACGATACTAACGAACACTACTGTGTTCAGATCAACCAGAACTTAGGTTTGGTTTGTGGCGTTTGAACTCACCAAATACATTATTCTCTAGTACTCCGTACTTTTTCGTTCACTCATTTGTTTGTTTTATACTATCATGGAACTAATGCTAGTGTTATTTCTTAAATTATGCTCAGGAAAAATTTTATTTTATGTTACTCAATATGGCACAATTTGAGATTTAAAGGGGCAATATGCATCTGGTAGTTGTAATATATCTTGTATGAGATACGTTGGCATGCGTGAATAGAGTGGACTTTTTTCATTTCTTCATACAAATACAAATTAATGCTCACTTAAAGAGTGCTTTTTGCTCTCTTTCTAATACGGCGAATTGTCGTTTTATTCACTAAGGTATATGAGGCTGAGCGTTCTTTTTTCCATTTTATTTCGCTCTCATTTTCTGCTCTGGAACGGTCACGTTAGCCAGAAAGTCTATAAATTACTACTCACATGCCACGTGCTGGAATGTAAAAAGAAAAACTATTTCCTTTACAGAATGGTAGGCAAGAGTGATTTGCTCGAACAACGGAGAAGTGTCATAAAAGCGTAACAATAAACTTTTCCCTGTAGGAATCCCCATCCCTCCAATTTCCTCTGTCCTGGATGGGTTTAATTTACGACGGCGCTACGCATCGGAAATTTGACGAACTAGAAGTATATACCCCTGTCACTCCCGCCCGTCAACTTCCGGAGGGGAAATGGCAGAAATACCTGTCGAGTGAGTGAGTATTACTCCCTACATTAATCATCTGGCGCGGAGGCCGGTCGAGAGAAGGGATGAGAGCGGCGAGGGAGAACGGCGAAAGGAAAGAGGGACGTGTGTTGTAATGGATATTGGATTGGGTGCAAAGGGGTTTGGCCGTGACGCCAAACAGAGAGGCAGGATGCAAAGTCTGAAAAAGATAGGAGTTTGAGAGAGGAGGGAGAGGGGAGGGAGAGCCTGCGAGTCGGTCACGCGTCGGGAGGGAGGTTGGGGACCAAGAAGGGGGTTCAGGGCGAGAGCGAAGGGTGCGGGAGGCGAAAGGGACGACGGGATCGTGAGGAGGGTCGCAGGGAAGTGGAGGAAGGACAGATGGATGGGAGAACGAATGCGGTAATTCATGCAGAGGGAGGTTTTAATGAGAGAGGATATGAAGCTGAGAAAGGGAAAAGAGAGGTGACGGCGACGGAAGGGAGGACGAGGGTGTGCGAGAGAGGGAGAAGAAAAATGGGAAAGGGAACGGTGTTTGGTGTCGGGCACGGGCGGGAAGTTCAGTGGGGTGGGAGGAAGGATGGGGATATGCGAGGGAAATTGACTGAAGGTGAGTTTCCTCGGACGAAAATATGCACGCTTATGCGTATATATCGAATATTTGAAAGATGGAGGAATAGGAGGATGAAGTGGTGGATTTTGGCCCGACGAGAATAAAAAGGGGGTTCGGGCAGAGGGAAGAAGCGTTGGGGTGGAGCGGGGAGTGGGGTGAAAAATTCTAACGCTCCCTCAACTGGGAGGCTTGAATGGGGGAATCGAGAAAGGGTGAAGGGGAAATAGATATGGATAGGGAGAGGAGAGGAGTGGGGTCGGGAGTGGAAGTCGTAGGGCGGAGGGAGAGACAAGCGAAATGAAAATAGAGTGCGAGTGAAGTATGCTACTCGGGAGTACTTTGCGTAAGGCTTTTGAGGGAAAATTGGGAGTGGTGGAGTTGGGAGGCTAGGGCGGAGGGAGGTTTGGTTGTTGGGGCGGGGGAGGAGAAGGTCGAAGGAGGGAGAGAGTGGAAGGTTTCGAGGAGAATATTTATACGACTGGAACTGAATCCGGGAGAGTGGCAGTTTGTATCCGGAAGGTCTAGAGGGAGGATGTGGGACTGGTGGGGATGAGGAGAGTGGTGGAGTGAGTGCTGGGAGGGCACGGCCAGAGGACCACGGAGGGCATGAAATATCCAAGAGGGGTGTGAGGGAGAGAGGGGGAGGGAGGGGAGGCGGCGGCAGTGCGTACGGGGGGAAAGGTGCGTTAAAAATTGATGGTATTCCCTGCTGCTGGCTCGGAAGCGTGGAGGTCTCTGTGCGGGGAATGTTGCTACGCTACCCGCAGAGAGCTGTCTATTCCTTTTTTAATCCATCCTTCTCTCTCCATCTCCTCTGTTTCATTCCTCCCCCGCCATTTATTCATTCTTTTCCGTTCGTGCTTCCACTCTATCGGTTTGTTCATCCCTGCTGCCGTTTCTCCATTTATATGCAATCAGCATCCTTTACCTCCGTTTTCACCTTTCTGCCCCTCTTTCGTAACCCATGCCTCTTCATCTCTCGTTTACTCCGTATCTCTCTTTCCATTTACTCTTCCTCTCTTTCCTTCTCCCGGAATCGGGGTGTGTTCTCTTTGTTCCTACACGAATTTTATCCCACCCTTTTAATCTCCTTTGATATCATTTCATCTTTTGGGTATTACCAGTTTTTGCAAGGCACAAAGGCATCATTTTTTTCAACTTCCTGTTTTTCATCTTTAGTACTCTTTTTTTGCTCGGAATACACAAAAAGGAGCTCTTTTTTCAGATCAGCAATCCCTCTCCTCCTCTGTTGAAGGTAATTTTACCGTGAGTGGTACTTTCTCTTCGTATACCTTTATGCATCATTTTTTCTATAAATTTTATGTGCCTCTTAGAAGCATCATCGCACTTGAGTATACGTACATAAGTTTAATATTGTATTCAAGTCTAAAACCTTTCTGATATGTAGATTTTTATCTCCTAGTCGTAAGTAGGTAGTTACCGGAAGTACAATGTTCTCCATTCACTCCAACACCAAACACGATATGAATGTATGGAATAAATATAATGATTATCTACCTTTCCGCATTTTTATTATCTTTTTTATATAGCATCTCACTCAAAATAAATCTTATTTTTACATTTCCTAAAAGTGCAGTAAACTCTTTCGGAATTTTTCCTCCACTCTTTCAACATTTTTATTGTTTCCTTGGGAATGCATTCCTATCAGCCCTTACCATTTGCTTTCCAAATGCTACCAGCAAATTGTCTTGTGGAAGGGTTCCCTTAGCTATACATAAAATAAGAGTTCGATGCCCCTAGCCTAAGCATGAATGTTTTAACAGGGTGCAACGTGAGCAATAGGAATTTATTGTGAACGTGGCCCGATAGCAGAAGGGCACACCTCTCTACCTTTTATTTCTTTTCACACTGAACTTAATAGGGTTAAATCGACCTCTAGATCTGTAATTCCGTTCCTTAGGTTTCCAAAATAATGGTTTTTCATTCATCTTCAGTTTAATGTTGTCTCTTCACAAACGCTCTCGTCGGTTTCTTCGCATAGTTCTCCATTCCATCGTTTCCCTTCGCCTGCTGGTGCCTATTTTTTCTTCCCTCCATTTCCCTTTCTTCTCTCTTCATCCTTTCTTCTTCCCTTTTTCGTGGCACATTAGAGCTGCCCCCTCTCACCCGTTGCACGATTTTCCATTTCGTGGAGCGGAGAAGTCGAGAGAGAAAATGCCAATCGACTGATGCTCTCTCTTTCTGCGTCCCTTGAGTGGCTCTCAGCCGTTCATTCCGAGACATACCGTTCCCGAACACTCCCGGTCCTCCTCCCTTTACAGTACCCTGTGCTAATGGAATCCTTGCGCAGTCTGTTTCCAATCTTCTTAGTGGTTCCACTTGACCCCTTTTCATAGACTTATGGCATAGTTCACTCCCTCTCCTTCCCTAAAAAAAAGGTTCATATCTCATTCGGAATGCTGCGCTTGGCCGCCGTGACTGTTCACTTCATCTCAGGCTTAAAGTGAAATGGAGAAAAAAAAATACTTTGCCTTTTGCACCTCATGTGGAGTTTTCCTTTTTTCTTTGGGACATGGGGTCATTTTCAATTCGTTAATCCTTCTCTTAAGTTTGCCACCTTCCCTTTCCTTGCTCTTTCACTCCTTATCTACGCCTTAAATTCAGTGTTTTTTTTTGTTCTTTGTAACGCCTGAAAATTGGAGATCACATCACGGTTTAAGAGTTGGATAATACTTGGCTTAATTCTTGCAATAAGCATAGTTGACGTCGTGCTTGTATCCCTGTAGAATTTGAGAAGATTCTTTTCGAGTCGCAAAAACCTCGTCAAATCATGGTTTTGTCGGCGTGAATCTTTTTTGGGCTAATTACACTTTGCGTTACTAGTGAGTAACTATATCTGTAACTCTTATCCACATGGTATCATCTACAGAATAGCTACCTCAGCTTTTTTTCCTTCATGCCCAAAAATTAAACGGTATCCGGCGAAACAAGGTGGAACTGCCTTTCAAGAATTAAAATTAAAATGATTAATTGTACTGTCTTCGTATTTTAACGTGCTCACTATTACATACAACACGTGTTTCAATGTCTAAGGCGTCATCATGATGTCTAGTGTAGTTCTGAAGTTGGTGGTTGGTTAGTGAAGATCTTGGTTGTTGATACACGTTTTATACATATTATTGTGTAAATTAAAATAAGAGGACAGTAAAAATAGTGTAGTTTAGGTTTCATCCTTCGCATCCTCAATTTCCCATTAAATGCTGTTTTCGGACGCAAAATGACTATTCATTTCCGGTAGCGCTCCCTTTCAAATTGACGTATACCGGTGGCTGGAATATGTAGCCAAAATTATAACGGTCGACTATTTTCATATAGTTACTCGCAAGCCAGGGAACAAACAGGGCTAATAATAGTTTTTAATGATAAAATGAGAAATTTTTCAAATTAGGACATGAATCAGGTAAACTATTATTAACGGCTATGCTCCAATCGGAAGGGCCATTACTCCCTTAACCTTTGTCGGTCGTTGCATTGCAATTACATTGATATGTATGGGTCATTGAATTTGATTAATTTCGTATGCTATTACAAATTTTGTTAATGATATATTTTCCACCTCCATGTGCAATTATGCTGTGTACTTATTATGATAATGATTATCTGTTGTGGTAGTTGGAATTTTACTTTTATCTACTCGCATTGAGCAGTATTTTTATTCATTAATATGAGATCGTCACCGTAATGTTTTACTGGTAATATAAATATCGTTTCCATTTGGGTAGATAAAGTTAGTCACAAGTAGTAACACCGAAATCGGTATATGATCGGTACATAATTGTATAATTGGGTTATAATTTTTCCTTTTTTACGCCGTGCAGCATGAAATAAAAAAAAACATTTCAGCAATGAGTAGCCATTTTCATTTGCTGTACCGAATTTTTGTGCTCAAGGTTGTACCAATTGCTGGAAATGTTTGCTACTTAGCATCAATTACTTGAAAAAGGAGGTATCCTTTTGGCTTGGGCCATCTTCCTTGGGTGACCACTAAGCAACAAAGTAATATTTTTCTAAAGAATTGATTTGTAAAAAAAAGTCATAGCAACCCATATCTACGGTATATGGATATATTGAATTAAAATAATGCTGAATAGTTTAATATTTGATATTGGCTTAGGTTAATAACATGCTTCCTTTTAGCTGTAAGGTTATATAATTGGTTTATGCCGAGACATAGTACTTGAAAACGACAACTACATTAAGAGCTCTTAGTGGATTGCATAAAAAATTCGCTGTCAATTTTTGTGTGATGTATGACAGGAGCATCGCTCTACCAGTTTTCCGAGAAATATCCAAAGTAATCTTTGAAGTCTTGGGCCTTTATAGACTGCGAGGAAATACTCAAATAGACATTTCAAGGGCCACTCATCATTTTAATCCTTGCCTCAATTTAATTTGTCTGCCACAGTTCGTTAAAACAAAAGGCAAGTCACCCTCTGCCTAAACCGGATAAAGGTGGCAACACTCACTACTCCAGCGAAAAAAAAAGAGAGCACTTACGTAGCCCAGGCAAAGAAATAATAATGCCTTTTCGCTCAGAGTTTTAAAGAGAGAGAAAGGTAGGGGGGATGAGGGTGAATGAATTCCCGCAAACGAAAGGGTCAGGTGAGGAAGGAGAGGTGGAAAAAATGGACGGGTGAAGTAAACATCTGTCAGCAAGGATCGTGTGCAAGCCCCGTTCTCAGGCAAAGGAGCAAACGTATGAATAAATTAAAATCTGCCGCACTGAAGGACCTTTCTTTCCTCTCAGCTACCCGCCTTTTCTCGTTTTTCTTTCCTCCCACGACTCCAATCAATTCTCTGTAACAACGTCCCCCCATTTCCCCTTCAGCAGGCTCTCTCCTTCCCATCCCACATCCTCCCCATTCCATATTGCCACAGGCTCCAACACTCTCCAACCACCTGCCCCTTATTTCGCGTTTCCCACTTCTCCTGTTTCCTCCACCTCCACGTCCTCATCCCTCTTCCTTGGTCGCCATAGCAACAAAATCGCTTTCCTTTATCTTCCCTTCATTCGCTGAATTTATTTTCCTTAATTATTTTCACTTATTTTAAGTTTCTGGTAACGTTTTCTACTTTAAATCCTTTTCCTCAATTATAATGTTCTGGTTTTGACTTATTTTATTTATATTTCGTAAAGATTAATCAATTTCTGCTATTAGGATAAACTTCTATGAGTTTTTTCTTTACTTTTCACATAATGTGTTCCTATCTGTCATATATCGTTCACATATTACACGTATGGCAATTTACTGTTCCCCTTAAAGGTCTCAAACATATAGTTCCACGGAACTAAATTTTAGGTCATTCAAATCGTTACAGCATGGTCATTTTTTTAGTGATTTCGGTTTGTAAATTTTTCTAATTTAAATCCCATCACCCATATTTACCATGCTTCAGTGGCATTTTTGTGCCACGCATGGCTTAAACAACAAAACTAGTATGCATAAATTGAAATGTACTTTTTCGAGATATTTTTGAGATAAAAATGATTGTGCTATTATTTTTATTTACACTGTTATTATCAGTTATGGACATATGTGGGATATGGAAACTTATTTTATCATATGTGGGATATGGGAAATTGGATAGCTATCCTTGTGCCTTGTTCATGGCTCAGTTCCTAATCCGAGAGAATTGCGTTTACTTACCTTCCTTCATATCCTCCCCTTCACGCACTGGACCCGATCTCGGTTTACCCGGCCACTTTACGAGAGGGAGAAGAAGGGCTGGAGATCCATCCGTCCAACCCTTATCTCCAACCCGCGCCACGACCCCCTCCCTCCCCTTGTCACAACACACTTGAGTATCAGCCGTCGCTTCGTCTACTCTGCCGCGTGGCACATTCCTCCTCCTCCTTCATCGCTGCTTCGTTTTCTCACTTCTTACGCCCCGACTGCCATTCGTCTCCGAAATATTTTTTTCATCCACTCCCCTTTTTTCTTCCGGTCCCCTTGGTACCTTGAGTGCAATGGGGGGCATGGAGTAGGAGGGTTGGTCACTTTCAGCCCCCAGTTGTTTTACGGGCCAATCTCTCTTTCTCATTTCAACCCCCACTCGTCTGCACGCGTATTTTTTTGCTACAGCCTCCAGAGGAGCGTATTTTTTCCTCCCCATCTTTGTATTCACCTTTTCTGGCTTCATGAAAGGAGTTATTTTATTTTCATCCCCTTAGTCCTCGAAATTCCTTTTTGTTCCTTCATTCTCTCACTCTTTTACCCTCGCAGGTTATGCCTCTGCTTTATTTTGATCTTTAAAAATTATTTCGTGGCCTTATACACCCTTGAATGGAGAGGTGGCAAGGCTTTGAACAGTCCCGTCGAGCTATAGTCTTTAAATTGCCGTAAAAAGGAATTGCAAATTCTCTGCTTTATTTTGCTATTCTAATGCGTACTTATAAATCGAGGAAGCACCCAAAGAGTGAAGTTCCATGTACTTAGGGGTTAACATTTATTCTGAGTGGGAAATGAACTCTTAAGTGGGGTTTTACATTTCCGTGTTTTATCAATGAACGAATTATATTCATAAGAGCATCATATTCGAAAGCAATGTATGGTCAATGTACTTAATGGGTAGGGAAATGAATGTGAGGAATAATTTTATCCATTGTATTTATGTATCTGATTTATTCCCCTTCAACATTATGAAAATATTGTTCTCTAATCTGCAAAAAATATCTAAATACTAAACATTAGTCCGAATTTCGTTTTACCCTGCAGCCGCGCCAGGATTCCAGGGTATTCGAAAAGCGAGGGTAAGTAATGTAGAGCAGTATAGCGTGGTGAGGTAGTGTTGTTTAGCAATGGAGACGGAGGGGCGAATTGTCCACCATGAACATAATTAAGTGGGTAAATACCTATCTCTATCTACCTCTATCTAAAAAATCTATGTTTATAAGACAGAATAGAGATAAAATAAATCTAAAATTTGTAACTTACGTGCCTGGCTGATCTTGACTATGAAGCTATCGTTATACATTGGTGTCTGGTGACTCTCACTGATAATGCGTAGATGTAGCTTAATATAATCTTAGCTATAGCCAACGTCCATACATACGGCAGACCAACGTCCAGACAATCCATAGCGTCAAGAGAGAAGTGCACTTTTTATTCCAAAGACTTAAGTCATTTGAGCAAGTCATCCAAGTCCTATTTCTGGGGAGGACTTAACTTGGCTCAGTAGTCTAGATCAGATTTGACAAAAAATCAAAAAAGTGGTAAGAT
Organism: Platycnemis pennipes; assembly: GCA_933228895.1. Lineage (NCBI taxonomy): Eukaryota > Metazoa > Arthropoda > Insecta > Odonata > Platycnemididae > Platycnemis > Platycnemis pennipes. The sequence goes on along the minus strand of OW121847.1, from coordinate 146,097,705 downwards.
TCAATGGGCCATATTCGGCTGGAATTATGGAGAATGATAGAAGGATTATTAATTGGTATCACGAGAAGTGAATTTAGAGTATTTCGTACTCTATGGAAAATATGTCGGTCACCGCCATTGGAGAGAATTATGATTCACGGTCACAAAGAATATGTATGACGTTATTTATACATTTTGATTACCGTAAACCTACGTTATAAAAGTCGAGAAGTAAATGGGCGATGGCCATTGATACATTGTATTAAACTCAAAGATAACATTTTAATTTCGTTGAGTATTGTATTCATATTTTTATTTTTCACGTCCGCCATACAAACATAGCACATTTCATGCACATACACACCAATTCTCTTAAATACAGTCTTTAAATTACCACCACTCTCTCTAATCCAAATTAGAGAATTGAATGTGCACTAGCCGTTTAGAGACCGAACTGGAAATATTGACCTTCCAATTACCATTTGTCACTTGCATCATTGTTCCTAACTTCCGTAAGGGTAATCCATTAAACTTACTACTTCCCGCTTCCATGGTGTAAATTAGCATTCGACTTCAAAATGTTTCTGTCGCCTGAATCAATTAGAGCCATTGGAACATTCGTTCTCCGTTCTGCTAAATAAAACAGTGCACATGCTAAAGCAGGCAAACAAGCTATATAAACGAGATAAACACTCAGGAGCGCGCCCAAACAGGTTTCGGGGGAAAAAAATTAAATACCCCTCGAAAAAGGATTAAAACTACAATAGCTTCGGATCGGAAGAGGAGAGGAAACGGTCCTCGCTAAGCCCTCCGACCGATGCGTTACCCTGCAGCCGGGTCCTGGGTTCCAGGGTATTGGGAGGGCGAGGGGGAGTAATTTAGAGGAGTGTAGCGCGGAGGGGTTTCGTTGTTTAGGGAGGGGATGTGGAGGAAGTGGGGAGGAAGAATGGGAGGGGAGTAGTAGAGGGAAGGGAGACTCAGAGCGGTTTGTATGGAGAGGGTGCTGATTTGTCTTGGTGGGTGGGGAGGGATGGGGAGCGAAGCAGTGTGGAATGAAGAGCAAAGGGAAAAATAAATAAGAGCGCAGAAGGGGGTGAATAGGATAGGGAGTCTGCGGAGCGGGAGGCGGACGGAAGGGATGAAAGGAGGAAGGTAGGAAGTAGTAGGAGGGATGTATGAGCATGAAAATAACGTGGATAAAGAAGGATTACTGCATCTTGGGATATATTTTTTTCAATGAAATCTGATTTATTTGAAATAGACACAAATATACTGATCTGAAGAATACCATAATCTTGGATTAAAGTGGGCAAGGGTATAATTATCCATTCTTTAGATATTTAGAGGAGAAGGAAAATTACCAGTTTTAATTCAGATTTTGTTCATAGACTTTATTTCGTAACGGAACTTTAGAAGACAGATAGATTGGTGTAAATGAAACTATTAGAAAACGAAGGAGGGATAAAGAAAAATCCGGTTATGAGAATGAACCTACGCATGGGGAAAGACACTTAAGAGTGTTCCACGACCACGTATTATTCAACTAGGTATGGCTTACTGTCTTTGTGAAAGTAAAGGTGAGCTGCTGTTAAAACTTTTCTAATGCCGAGATTCAAACCCAACGCGAACCCCAGAATTTTGAGGTGCTGAATTTTCTGCATAATAATTATAACAGTAATGCTTGCTCCCACTAATTACCTCCGTCATTAGTGCTGCATAAAATCGTAGTTGGCACATTGAAACGCCCTCGTACATTCCCCAACCCCCATGGACAAAGCCCAAGCGCAAACAGGGTGAAGGAAGGGAAATAGTGGAGATGGTGGCCGGGTTGAAACGCGACAAGTGGGAGCATTTCGAGGGGGGGGTGTGAGCGAAGCGTGCAGAAGGTCGGAGCGGGCGGGGTCGTCGTGCTTTCGGGAACGGCGTTTATAAGTGGGTGGGTTCGCACGAGCGTGAGGGTGCGGGTTGCCGGGGAAACCTCCCTCCAACGGCATGCGCCGCCCCTCTCCTCCGCCGCACCTCTCGCACTCAGCTCCCCGCCCCGCCCGCGCCATAAAAAATGCCCTTGCGGAAAGGGATGGTGGGGGGTAGTTTGGCGTGCGTTGCGGAGAGGAAGGGAAATTGAAAAATAAATGGACTTGAGATAATTCCTGCCTCCCACGCCCCCTATCTCTCTCCGGCTCCCTCCCACCTACCCTCTCCCCCGCCGTGTTGCTTCCTGCACGATTCTCCCGGCACTTTGCGTGATTTCCTGCGGGACCCCCGTGATGCGGATGATGGTCTGCGTCTAGCGCTGCACGTCGAGGGTCCGGGTTCCGTCCAGCGGAGGAGGTAGGCTGCTTTTCAACGGCGGACCTCCCTGATCCATCAATTGTCTCCTCTGTGCACGCCTCGATTGTGTGGTGGACCGTGAAACAACGCGCTGCCCCGCGGCGCCTTTCTTTGGCGGCGTCGGTGCCCTGGATTCTGTGCCCTCTCTCTCGCCACCAGCTCGCTGAGGTGTTGCTTTGAGAGGACCTCTTTTGTGGCGGGGATTCGATCAGGTTTTCAATCTACACTGCAAATCCCATCAACGGTGGGCTTTCTCATATTTTATTGCTAATAGTGAAAACTATCGGCGGACCGAGCTTTGCTCATGTGACATTTTTAATTCTACTATATGTAGAAAACTAAAGAAAAAGCAGAATATCATAATTTCAGTAATTTATACAAAAAAAGTCATTCACTTTGACCGAATCTCGAACTCAGGGTGCCCTGATTTCAGACAACATATTCGTTATTGACTCTGTTGCCGACCTAACGAAATATGTACAAAATCTAGTTGTTTTGGACCCACAACCATATTTTCCGTCAGAAAAAAACAATTTTAAATTGCGCAAAAAGGAGCTTCATTTAATAAATTGACCCGTCCCCTTATCCATACACCAGCCAGAACTCTGGATACGGCATCCAATGCCATAATGTCGATGGACGTGTTTTCCCTAGAAATATCTACCCTGGAGGACATAACGTGGTGGAGAATCCGAGATGCCTTTACAAAAATAGATCCAGTACTTCACTCCTGTTGCCTCATGGTTGAACATTTTTCGGACTATTCACGCCGCATACGTGCCCTCACGCTGTCATTTTACGTCGCCTCCCTTCCCTCTCTTGGGGATGGAAACGTTTTCAAGACACAACTTCGAACATGACTACAAGCAATTCACGTCCTCGACACATCGCAGCGGTAGGAGAAGGGGAGGCGAGTGGGCCGCCATTAACGGGAGCAAATTCTGCCGTCCGTCGACGCTTCCCTTATTTCCTCCGTCCGCATTCCCTCGCTGCTCGTACAACCCGCACCACTCCGCTATCTCCTTGCTCATCCGTCTCCCCCGTGAGCCTCCGCTCAGCTGTCATGTTCCCTCCTGCTCCCATCTCCAAGCATCCTCCTCTACTCGACGCTTCGAATAAATCCTCGCTCTGTTTCTCTAGGAATGAAACCATGCATCCCACAATGTGCTCGAAGATTTAATTCCGCTTCCGTAATCCCACATGGTAGTTGGAATTCATCACGGTCACACACACAATTTTGAAAAAAGTGGTTCCATGGAGTGTGGGATGAGAGAATAGTGCTTGTCGGGAGAAATGATGAGGTAGAGGTGTGTGTACCAATATCTCGGTCAGGGATACCGAGGGAGACAGGGTGTGCTAAGCGGTAAAGGTAGAGGGAGCGAGGTGTAAGGCCGGGCCAGGAGGGCCACACGCTAGCTTTGCAGTCCTAAGGTGGCAGGTTCAAATCTCTCCTCGGGAATGGATGTCGTTTACCCAAGGTTTAAGTTGGGTTTAATGGTTAGGGATATTAAAATTAGCAGTAGGATTACCTTTTAATCTTCTGCTACCACAACTACGGGTTGTAAGATGCAAGGAGGAGCAAGTGTCACTGGATATTTTCTCGTGGTTTGGACAAAAACACCTTGAGAGGTTCATTTTTTGGGTCAAGGAATGGAGTTGATGTGTTTTTGGCTTGTGAAAGTGGAGATATATAAAGCGCACTAGAATGTGTGCTTTATTCTTCACTGAATTGGGGGAGAGTAAAGGAGCAACGGTTATGGAGAGAATCGCGTGTCCTTCGGTGATATGGAGGATTTCAAGGCGGGGTAACCAGTGGCCGAAAATCGCGTTGATGTATGGCATGAAGGGAAAGCATGTGGGAGAGTGTACGATGTAATAATTAAGTGGAAACTAGGGACTCTTGCCACGCAATCCTGACAGAAATGATGAGACTAATAACGAGAAATTATGGTGAAAGCTTGAAGAAATGGAAACCGATATTTTGGTTTAGAGAGCTAATGGCGTTAGTTTCATTCATAATTTTTTTATTTACCTAAAGGAAGGGATCGGAAGGGAAAGGTATCTCGAGTGCTTATAAGAAAGACATAATGTGAGACACAAGCGAAACATTGTCTTTGGAAAACATATTGGTTTATTTTTGTTATTCGCATTGTTAATTACAAGGTTTGCCTAAATGCTGTTTCAACATGAGCCGGAAAATTACATTTAATTTGTCCGGTGCAACTTGATATACATATGGCTGGCAAATCCAAACTGGCTGCTAACTCGGGCAATTTTCATCTGTGTGTGGCGTTTTAATTTTCCTCGCAGCAGAAGATAAAAATACCTTGTGAAAACGCCGTGTATTAATATTTCTATCCCTTCAATGACTACCTCATAGAAATCGCTGTTATGCATCTGTAGGAAAATAAACACTCCATAATATATTTATATCTTCCCGGGCATGGTTCTGCCAGTGTAAGTTATTATGAAGACCTTGATGATGGCACAATATTGAAAGTTTAAGCGGTATAATGAAGTATCTAGTTCTTGATAGTGGCAAGGTTTGCTTGCCTTGCTAGCCTCGCTTGAAAGATATAAAAGTAAGGAGAAATTACTTTTTAACTTCACATGGATACTAGGATTAAACTCATTCGCTAATATTTTAGAGAAAAAAATTTACCAAACGTATAGTTTTGAACTCTTTTCGTGTGTTGCCTGTCATTTTAGAATTGCCTTATTTTTAAGAATGTGCGTTTATGCTGTTATCATTTTTGGACGTATAGTCCGGGAATAGGAAAGGTGGTTGGAAAACATGTTTTCCTTCGCCAAGATAATTAAATGCAATCAAAATTTGAATTTTAAAAACGAAACCTCGATGTGGTTAGGTGTAATAAAACACGTGGCAACTAACTTTAACCTAGCCATACTAAAGCTTCAGCGAGTGAGGGAGACGTTTTTGACATATTTAACTTCACACGAGATGAAATTTTGAAAATTAAACTAGCTGTATGAAGGAAATCAGTGCTGTGGCTGATAGATACTCATCGTTGGAATAGTGTTGAATTACTTTTCTGTCTCGAACATTGTGGAGGGGACGAGTTTTAGGCCTAAGGGAACAGTATAAGAGTGGGATGAGGGTATGGATTCAAGAAGAAGTGGGGAGAGGGGAGCGTGGAGTGAGTGAGAGAGAGAGAGAGGCATAGAATCTCTTTCTGCCAGCTGCGTATTGGGAGGGTAGGTGTCGAGAGGAGGGAAGTGTATTGATTTACGCGAGGCAAGGGAATGCATTGTAAACGGCTACCCAAAGTTAAAATTTATGTTTTTCGAAATACGCGTTTATTTGGACTCTGTTGATAGGTGGAAAGAAATATGCGATGAGGATTTGTTCGCCATGGGAGGATATAGGCAGTGATAATCATTTTTTATGACCAAAAAGTATGGTTCGACTTTTTTTGTTCAGTGTGACATTCTGATGTTACTAACGCTCTGCAGAACTGAATGGCAAAAAGAAGAGTAGGAATCATTTTTCCCGCTTGGGGTGTCATCCAGAAATGTTATAAAGAATGATGCCTTTCCAAATTCGGCAATAATACTTCTTGACAGTTTAAGGAATTAATCCTTCCTCTCGTATTTTGTGAAAAATCAATGTACTGTATCCGGCGAAATAAAATGGCTGAGGGCTATAATACTTTTGATTATATTTAAAATGTATATTATTTACGCTCATTACTCAGGGAAAAGAAAAAAAATTCCAAATTTTTGATGAAATATCAACGTAGTTTGTTTTTTTCTAAAGTAGTTCGGTTTGTCATACTGCTGCGTGAATGAGATTTATTTCAGCAAAATAGATACCATGCTTTACGTTGCTCCTGTGGATGCCTTTGCAATTGGGTTTAATTGTCATGCAAAAACTACAGTCATTTAAATAAGTAGTTAAGTCGACTCAACTACCGTAACTAAACTAATGGTCGCAAATCATTTTTGGAAGGGATACTATTTAGTTTCTTAAAGCATATTGGTGACTAGGGCCTTTGTGCGGGTAATATTGAAAAAAAATACAAATCACTGTTATGACCTTTTCTCAAACAGTACGGCGCATTCAAGGGTTTTGTCCTAAAATACCTTTTTTATCATACTGCTATGCATGTGTAATAATGCATTTCTGTGGATGGATACAAAAAAATTTCGAAATGAATTAAAAATTCCCTATGAATTTAAAAATGTTTTTCAAACTCACCAGCCTCATGTTTACTATCAAGTATACTCGCTACAACGGTCATTGTCTGGTCTAGATCATTTACCCCACTGAGATACCGTTCTCAACTATCGATATGATGAGCTGGCCCAATCTCCTAAAACTTCTGTTTAAACTTTCCCGCTCCTCAACTTGGGCAGTCCATGAAAATGGCCAGCGAGAGAAAATGAACGGAGAGAAAAGTAGGATAGAGTACTAGGTGGAAACTTGAGAACAGTAGGCTTCCCTTCTCATTGCTTTTTTTCCCCCGAGCCGACGAATATAGAATGCAGTTCCTTCCTCTTTCTTTTCCATCTTGAAGTTCGCCAGAAGTTACAATGGGAGGGCTATGAGGCTGATGGTTCAAACTGCGACAATGGTGACTGAATTAACTGCCCTCCGTAGACTCGCGACGGGTGGCTAAGTATGCACTGTTTCCTCGGCAAGGCATTTGAATTGTACCCCTAGGGGAAATAATCTTTACTTCCGAGAAAACTATGCGCATGAATGTAACTCAATTTGTGTGATTGCTGCTGCAATCTCTCCTGCAGAAATATGTTCAAAATTGATTAAACTTTTAATGAGCCTATGATTTCCTTTCTACCGAGAGGGTAATCGATAGACTTTTGGTTCATTTTGGAAATTTACGCAATTGAATTCATGTTGAGTTAAATTAAAACTTTTATACAAAAGATTTTCATGGAGCAAGTCAAAGATTTTTCATGATAGAGAGTGGATAGTCAAGGTCTATCTCTATGCCTGTATTCATAGCAATTCATGTTATCTATTTTAAGCCTCTAAGATTGGAAGTTACCATTATTCGCTAGCTACGGTAGTGGTTAAGCTTTTCGGTTTCTCTGATGCACAAGCCTGCGATGCAGAAAAATGTGTATTTCAAACATAAATACGTTAAATCTAATTTCCAAAAGCTATTTCCAAATAAAAATATCGTAAATTTTCGTTTTGAGAACACAGTCACACTATTTAAATAAGCTATAAATTACATAACTTGACAGACACAAAAGTTTTAGCGATAAAGCGTAGCTTTGTACTCATAAAATGTTGTTTTTCATTCTATAGTTCCTTTACGCCCTTAAAGAGGTTACAAACTGAACTACTCGTATTTAAGTTCATGAACATAGATGCGCCATTCTCTCAAGGCACTTCACATATGATTTTGAATTTGCTTTTTGTGTGTTTTCTCTAGGTAGACCTCTAATACTAGATTTATCACCAAGCACAGCTCTGTTATTGCTGTCATGGGTTAGTGTGCGAATTGCCTTTTGTAGAATTTGGACATTGATAGGATGATTATTAATGCCTTGAGGGATGACTAGCTGACTGAATAGCCTGGTATCAATTCTCTTATGGAGACTTTACTGTGCTACAAAATAGCACTATTGCTTACCGTCAGTAATGAAGAAATTTAAAGTGAGTTCTATAGGATTTTTTGAAAATGAATTATTACTTGACAGTATTTGACATGAACGCTAGAAAAGATAATAAATATATACATGTTTGCACAATCTCTTCCACTATATTTATGATATCGGCCATTTAAATTTCATTATTGAATGACCAGGAGGGTGACTGATCGGGTGGATACTTAGCAAGGGAGGGGAGGACACTTCCAATGAAGTTGAACCATACAATTTTTAGCCATCCAAATTTTTTGGCCACTTTTCTTGCGAGACTTATTCAATCATTCAGTGGAAGCTGCTGGATGAATTGAAATGGCTCGGATAAAGAATAAAAAACAATAATTATGCTTTTACTCAATAGAATTACGCGAAAGAAAGAGAAAAAACCGAGAGTGAACTTGCAATTGAAGTCCGTGAACTTGATTCAGATTTTCCTATGGTTGGCTGTAGTCCCAAGAATGCGTGCGTGTAAACAGGCATCTCGTATTCACTTCTCCTTCATCATGCAATAAAAACGGATAAAATCTTTCGGTTGTTACACCTGGGTAAGCTTTATTTTAGTACCGACGTTTTCGAGCTTCAAGGAGAAATGGAGATCGAGTTGAACTCTGAAACGTTGGAATAAATGAAAAGCCTTACACGGTAGGAGACCCGATAAGTTTTATCCATAGGATTCGCAGTGAAAGAACGTATTGTGTTTCATATAATAAATTCGCTAAAAATAAAACTTAAATTTACTGACTGGGCAATTACCAGTTATTATTTAAAATTAAATTTAGAACAAGAGAAAGTTTTTAGTTCCTGCAATCTTTAAAAATTGTGTGCATATTTTTCAAAATTTTCAGTGTCTATTACAGCTATAGATAGAGTAGACAAAGCTCCAGATGCATCAGGTGCTATGATCGCAGTTTTAATTGCCTGATAAACAGCTTCCTGTAGAAAATATACATTTAGATCGCTCTATCCCACAATAAAATATATTCACAAGCTATAAATATTCGGTATCTTCTTTTGACTCTTATAATCCTCGCGTACGTTAAAAAAATAATCAGAAAATATCTGTAACAGTTAAATGAATAATTGAATAGATCACTGAAATAAAATCAGCAATCGCAGCAGTGGCTTTTATGATGCCCCAACTACCTCAAATGAAAATGTTTGACGAGGTTTGATGCCAAATCTACTGAAACAGGCTCAAAACCGGAACTGCTGTCGCTTTTAACCGAACTGCTGACTCTTTAACGCCCTGATGACACTCATTGTGTATTATTTCCGTCTCTCACAATGAGAGTAGTTCCTATGGAGCCGGGTTGAAAATAAATGCAGAGGAAGGACATCGGGGAAAGAAAACCCGAAATTGTTTCCAGTTTTCACGTTCGTTTGTCCATTTATTTCCGGTCGAATCTCCTTTTTTTCTATTTCGCCGATGGCGATAACATACCTTTCCCGAAGCAGGCGTTGACGCAGACGGTAAATATCGACGTTGAGGTCGTTACAGCAAAGAGGATTTGGGCGGCCATTCGTTAGTCTTATGTTGCAATCTCTCGCCGTCCTCTCCCTGCGTCCCTTTTCAGTCCCGTCCCTGCCCTTTCCCCCCCTCTCTCTCTTTCTCTCTCACCGGAGGGAAATTTACGGTGCAGAGGTTTTCCCCTGTATTCCTCTCTGGAGAGAAGGCCACGTCATGAGCAATTAGCAGTCGAGGATTATCTCGTATTTTATGTGTTTTTGTGCGGGAGCTTTTTGCAAAATTCTCCCTCTCTCGCTTCTTCTCACATTGTTTCACATTTTGAAAGACATGAGGGTTTCCAGAAATTTTTGAAGTTATCTTTTAATGCCCTGCACCTCTGTCGGTGGCATTGGGATGTTGAAAAGCTCTTAGATTACTGGAAAGGTTATCCCGTTTTCTCCCTACCTCATGAATTCCTTAAACTTGTCGATATATGGATGTTTCTCACTAGCTTCTTCCCATGTAGATGCGCGGGTTAATAGAGGAATAAGCGCGGCTATGCCATATTATGCTTGAGATCGAAGTGGAATTTCAAGTAATGATTCTAGGATATACCTAAGGCTGGCGCTCTTCCGATCTCCTTGTGGCTGCAGGCTTATAACCAGCAAAATCCATGGAAATTTTATTCGTATGAGAATTTCAAAATTAATGATTAACCATGGTTTTCGAGAAAGATGTCAAAGCTTGTAATGATTTTATATAAATATCATATTTTAAAAATATTTGCCGCTAACTTTAGTCTAATAAAAAATGCATACCAGTAGAAGAGGTTGTATGCTTCTTGTTCACCTGTGCAAAGACCTAGCGGATGAAGTAGTACGAACGTAAAAACGATTCCCCCTTGGAAAATGCCAATCACTAGCCGAATGATGTATCACTTTGTATCGCCGGTGACATTTTGAGAAGAAACTTTTGTGGTATTATAGGTGTAACAGAAGGGACCACTCCATTTCAAAAATTGCTATTCGGGTTTTCTTTCATAAGAATTCTCAGAAATAATATGAGGGAAATGTATTTTCCATAGCCCCTCCGTAGTATAGACATGCAAATATGTGGTTTATTGGTTACTTTCTCACATGAACATGGTATATGAGAGATTTATTATGTGATTTTATGAGTAAATACTATCGCTTTCAATATACCAGCTTATTTCCTCAGTTTATTTAGTATTCGTAGTGAAGACAGCCCATAAATGAGGATCTGGAAGGTGAGAAATCTTAAGATACATTGTATGGTTTTACTTTTGTATTTTGTCCATACGGAACAATTCGACATGCTCGCATTTGCAAGCGAAAGGAATAACGGTCCTAGTACATACCTAACAGTATTGGTGACAGGGCTATCTAAAGCTTTATTCAACACCATTTTTAAATTTCCACTCATGTTTTTCCAGTAAAATGATATCTTAGTGATCATTAGTAAGCTGAGCTCGTGAGAGTTCGTGTGTGCAGTCCTCGTTGTTATTCACGAGCGCTTATTGCCTTCCTTCTTCCCTGCTTCCGTTGTGGGAGGAGAAAAAAGGACGTCTTTTTGGTTTGCCTCTGGCCGACAGGATACGTTCAAAGCGGTGGAGGAGGCGCTCTCTTTCTGTTCACCTTCCATCTCGACCGCGTGGGAGGCGGTCTCCGGCCTGTCGGGTGTGCTGTCGTGGGGGGTCCGTTTCGGATTCCGATTAGGAGAAAGGCGGGGGTGGGAGGGGAGGGGATTTGGAAGGAGGGCTGGGCAGGACGCGTCTTCTCGGAGAAGCGAAGCCCAGAAGGACAGCAGCAACCTTTCTTCCCCTACAAGATCCTCTCCTTCCCTTCTCCACCGCCTTCCCCCCTTCCCCTCCATTTCGGACACGTCTGCTCCGAGGATTCCAATGTTCTTCCCGTCGTGGGTCCCTCAGGTGACCTTGGGATAAAAGATTCTCTGCCATATTCCATCGGGGCACGTGCCCAGACCGACCAGGGAGAAGGCGCGCTTCTCCCGTCATCTCCTGGTCCTCATATCCCGCCTCCCCAGCCGTCTCCTCTGATTCTTATTCCGCCTCAGTCACTGGAATGACCAGCCCCTTCCACCAGAGAAGTCGTTTGCTTATATGTTTTCTTTTTAATCCTTCCGCAGGAAACTTGTCCGCTGAGAGGCGCGTCGTTTTTTGCACCCAGAAGATATCCTTTTTATTTCCGATGCACGTGCACATTTATGATGATCGATGGGCTTTGATTTTTTGTGACGAGTCTGGTGATCTAGAACTATTTGTCAATGCATCATGACAGTTTAATTTTCAAGGCTACCCCGGTGTTAAACAGAATGTTAATTGCTCTTATTTCCGAGCGAAGTCTTTCAGAAATGGGTATCACGTAATGATAATTTTTCCTGAATTACGGGTCGTCCAGCACGCTTAAGGATGGTTTCATGACTATTCATGCTCAATGGTGGTCGAAACATCCCGCAAATAGAGAGTTTTCCAGAAGAAAAACTGTACTTTGATCTTTATTCTGTCACTCAAAAATTTCTCGTCGATTTTGTTTGAAGATTGTGACTCATTATTATTACCCAAGTTGTTTTTCTCTCCTCATTTCAAGGTAGGTGAGATTCATGACTTTAAGATGGCATTCAGTGCTGAAAGAACTGCATAAAGTATAAATTAGTTTTTCCATTAGGTCGTTTATGAGATTAGATGCAGTCTAATTCTTTTTTGTCATTGCCCGCATCTAGATTTTTCCTCGTATTATTTAGTATTGATTATGAGATAACATTATTTTAACATGCTTCAAGAATTGTGGAACTTGGAAGGCACCGGGGAGAACCAACAGAATAAGAAGCTATGAGTAAAGAAGTTGAAAGATAGATGACGTGTGGAATTTTTATCTTTTTTTTCCCAGTCTTGCAAGTAAGTGCCAACGGAATTTTAATCATTTTCAAAAGTGAGATGGACCACGCCTGATTATTTTTCATGTTACCACGAGTGGCTGTATAATTTGTTCTTGAAACCATTTTATGCGAATAAACCTTAGTGTGATGAAAACTACTGCAAATTCCTCGATTACTTTGTTTGATGCGTTGAAAAATGATGTGCGTGAATTCTTATTACACTGTCTTGTGGATCCACTTTCCCATCTCAGTTTCATTACCATCCGCAACATACACTTGAAGTTCGAGAACCAGAAGTAAACTGTTTGTTCCAATAGACGCTACAATCCCTGCGCTACACTCATTTTCAATTCCCCAGTTCAGTTCCTTTCAGTATCGTAACCAAAATGCGACTTTGAATATCAATGGCAACGGACCCTAATCAAGGGGGTCTCATCCCCTCTTCCTTCGTATTTCCCTATTCTCGCCCTCACTACTTTCCTGTCGCCCGCACCCCAGCTTACATCTGCGTCAGTCTGCCTGTCTGTTTACATAGCTGCTTAGTAGTGCTTGATTTTCCTGCACAAAGATGCATATCGCTAAACGCCCTCATTTTAAGTCGATCCCAGTATTAAAAATCTGTGCCAACGGAATTTATAAGATTCTCAATGCAGCTGCATTGCTGCATTAGGTAGCATACTCTCTGCATCTTTTCAATGCGTGGAATAATGTGCATGGTAATACAACCCTCTTAAGAGGTATTCTATTATTAAATTCTCATTAAAATGCCACAAGCATGTTCATTTTATGCCTTAAGATGGAGACAACCAAAATTATTATTTTTCGAACAACTGTAATATAAATAAAATATAATTAATAGTATAATCGAATAATAGTATCAAAAACAAACAGAAAAAATTGCCGCTAATCATAGAACGCGATACATTTCTGTGCATAGTTCCACGTCAATAAAAAGTGGCCTTTAGCAAATAATTCCGTGCGAAACAATATAACACCGAGTAGCTTCATCCCTGTACGTAGAATGTGTCATTATTTCTTGAATGAATTTATTCCTAGTTGTATTATAAAAAAACTAGTAGTGACACTCGATATTAAAAAAGTGGAAATCATGATTTTTTCTGAAAGGTTTAGAGTTAATCGCTAAATCTAAAAAGCATTCCAACTTACGAAAAGCAAAAAATAAAAAATAAAAAAATGTAGTGGATTTATAAGTGGATTTATTTATAAGTGGATTTCTATGATAAGCAAAAAATTAAAAAGAAATAAAATGTAGTGGATTTATACTTTATTTTGATGAAGACTTTTACTTTATAGTTCACGTTCCTCCTCCATCGAAGGTAATCGGTAGTCATGAAAACAGCTTCTATGAATAAATAGCAAGTGAAATGTTTGCTACGAACTGTGCTTACTGTTATTACTGTGTTACTGGGTGTTAACATTATATAACCACGCAAAAGGGCATATTTTCATTGTAAACGCTCAAGGCATTTTCCTCTTTAGTACCTACTCTTAGCCCTCCAGTTCCTTAGCAAACTAATGGTCACGGGTTCAAATCCAGTGCATGAATGTTTTCTTTCCTCCACTTCAAATTTAGATTAGACATCGGTATGCAACCCAAAGATTGGAGGTCCTTTCGTACGAATAATATTTACACTACCCAATACGCTTTTAATTCCCTCATTACTCTATTTCACGATAATTATATCACGCTATGTAACTTTTAGACTTAACGGTTGGTGTGGTTTGGAAGGCTTGAGAAATTTAGCCAAATGGATTCAGATTTTAAGTCGATGCTGACCAAAGTTGATCTATGATATTCTGGCGGTTCATGGGATGACATATCTTGAAAGAATATTGACATTAAGCTTTTTTGTTCTTACTCATCGATGTAGAATCCCAGTGAATTTATCGGAAAAATACTGAAAGTAATTGAGTGTAAATGCCTAATACGGCATTAGTAATCACAGGCCTCGGATATCCTGCAATAAATTAAGACGAGTAGTAACACAAGCCCACTACTTTGCCTGGATTAAGTACAAGTTAAAAAGGAATGTAAGTAATGTAACGTACATACTATCTTGCTGTAAATATTGAAAACGGTTCTATTATAAATCAATTGGATTCCGTTTTCTGTCAATGGTCCCGATTTGGTAGCTGAAAACGCATCCTCTCGAACCGGGTCGCCACCAAAATGTATACGATAAATAGCTTCCGCAGCACTTGAAGTTCCCGAAATAGCACTTATTTTTCCTGAAACCTAATATTTACGACGAAAATAAATGCCGATTTTATATCTTGTGGGTAATTTCTTTGGGTTGATTCACCGAAGAAATAGTTTTCCTCGAGTGTGGGGGGTTTTCTGGTACACCCTTCTCTCATCCATTTCTCTTCCCTGAATCCTCCCTTCTTCTTCATTATCCCTTCCACTCGCTCCCTCCGTCTCCCCAAGTGCACCCGCAAGGCTAACTCACCCGCCTTCCTCGCCGCTCCCCGCCCGCCCGTGCCTCGATCAACCCACCCGTTGTCAACAGTCGCCCCGGGAATTGATGAGTAGTGCACACACAATTGACACAGCCAGAGTTTTGCCGATTGGGATCGACCCCCTTTTCCACATCCCTCCTTCCCCCCGGCGCCTGCAACCTCAGCCTCCCCCTTCCCCCTGAGCACACCCGGGGGCGGTCGCCGCCACTGCGTGCTTTGGGGGCGGGGGGGTGGCGTCGCTCTCCTATCCACCCCGCCCGGGGGTGCGTGGGATTGCGTGAATTGGGGTGACGGCAATGGTGGTGAAATGGGACGGGAGGGAGGGCGGGCGGGGGAATTGGCTGTGGCTCCGTGGAAAGGCAGAGCGAGTTGGAGAGAGAGAGAGGGAGGTAGTATTCGTGTAATGGTTGGGATGGGGGCTTACGCGTACACGAGCGCGAACTGGTTTCGGTGCGGGGGAAGGCTGGTAGGCGGTGCGGCAGTATGTTAACAGAGTCCGTGAGCCACGCCCGTGGGGGTCTACACCCCTCTCTTCCCTTTCACCCGCTCCCCGCGAGGAATAGGTGGGAGGGCCCTCGTTCGAGAGGTAGGGTGCGGGTGGCTGTGGGGACAGGGAGGAGAGAGTATTTGGAGTCCCGGCGCCATATACATACGCAGACACACATACATGGGCTGGTGTACGAGAGGGCTCGGCCGTGGTGGTGGTGTTCTCAGTCCCGGCGACCTATCCCCCGGAAAACATTTCCGCCCCGTCACCAATGAATAGCGCCGTACACCCTTTAATGTGGTTGCGTTAAAATTTTAAACCGACTGTCACGATGGAGTCTTGTAACGGCGTGGTTCATCCCGCTTTCACTCGCTTCGTCCGCTGCCTCCCTATACACTCCCCCAGCCTCCGCGCCCTCCCTCACCGCACCACAGAGCCACCCTCCCCCCCCCTGCACCCTCTGTCCCTCCTCGAAGCCACCCTCGCCGTCAGCGAACGCGCTCTTTGTGAACCTCCCGATCCCTGCGCTCAAAGGGAGAGGAGGCCGGGGAGGGAGGGTGTTACAATAACATGGTTTGCGTGGCAGCGCGAATGGGCACACCCCATTTTATTAAGTCTGCGTATATTAGGTCCACTTAAGCAGGAATTCATGTGCACGGGCGTCGGAGGAGATGGCGTGTGATTCAGGGCCCTGTGGCATCACCGACCACTGTTGAGATATGGACGCCCTTCCCTCATCCAAAATTGAGAATTGTTATTTTAAGCCCCAATTAATGCCTACTGTTTACTCTTGTCGGATCGTTGTCTGCGTGATGATGGCATCTCTAAACATCGCTTGGGCGCACATTTTATTTTTCCACCAAAAACCGGTGATGAAAACGCAGGTGGGAATATACTACCTTCTTTTTTTCGGCTCATATAGTGTACAAGTTCTGCCTTAGATAATGTGCTTTCGCGTTTTACTGATGAATACGCTGCGTTTTTAAGGTCTTTGGGTGAAACTAAGAAATTAAAATTTACAATCGAACATAAATATTTTCTCATATAGGTACTGAGAAAATAGGAACGTTAAACTTATATGTCAGTATTCTTTTTTTATCTGCCGAGTTTGGATCAAGGATGATCCTGGTGTACATGCATTCAAATATTACCTTCATTGTTCATTTTTACAGAATATGTGCCAACCTCTAAAAATTCTGCCACTGAGTGCGTTTCCACAAAAAAACTGCTCTTTCGGCTATTTTCAGTCATGTGGTATTTTCTTCAATCTCAAATAGAATAGATTGTCATGGTCTCATTAAATATGTAAGAATGAAATTCTCTTGGGCCCGCACCTTTATTTCTATGCTTTGATTGTGCCTGTATGGGCATTGAAGGATGCATGACTGAAATTCATTCCAAGAGATCAATAATTGTGACCTTTAGGAGTTGAAATGACGGTTTGATGAGCTACCGGAATCTTCCACCTTGATGTAGGCGTACCTTTCCTCAGGTAATCATCAACTAAATCTTCTCACCAGCACGAAAGCTTGGGCGCTATTGTGGTTACTAGGGACGCAGGAGTTCAAAATGAGGATTATATTTATACAACCAACTACCGCAGGCCTTAATCAAATTTTATCGCATTTACGTTCCCATTCTCAAGGCTCCCTTTCCTTTAACCTCCAGACAGCATTTCGACGACAATCTCACTTACGTCTCCCAGACAATATCTCTCCCGCGTCCATGGGAACCCCATTCCTTGAGCAAACCGAAACAATCTCATCATTCCTGACGACCAAGTCGATCTACTCATCCGGCTGAAAGGTAAACTTGCTGCCGTAATCTTGGAAACTAGTCCTCCTCTCTCTCTCATCCTTAGCGCTCCTGGGATAGAAGAGGGAGGGAGTGCGTGGGTTCAGGGAGGGGGCCAAGTTAAAGAAGGGATGGGGGTCGGGGCGGGGGAGGTGGAGGGGGAAGGGGAAGGTGGGTGGGGGGGGGGCGGACCGGAAACACCATTCGGGCTAATCCCCTCCCATCTTGCCTCCGCCACCGCCTCTCGTCCTTTGTCGTCACTGCCTCCCTCCCCTCACTTCCCCTCTCCCAGAACTCCCCTCTCCCCCTCCCCCTTTTCATCACTCCCGCTCCCCCCATTACACGGGATTACAGAAATGCAAATTCGCTTCCTTGCGTCCTTTTGCGTCCCTTTCGCCAAAAAATGTTTTCGTATCGCCCACCCCGTTCTCAACTCGATACGCAGGATCTCTTCTTCCCTCGGCGGTGATTAATTGCGCTCAGCTCAAGAATGGCATTCAAATGGATTGCTCATCGAAAGTTTGAAAATTTAAGCTTTGAAAAATAGCAGAACTTTTCAAGCGGCAAAATTGTCGGTACCTTTGCACCAATTTATTATTATTATTATTATTCATCAATAATTTACGGAAAGAGAGAAGTAGGCCTTTTCATGATATTTTTAATACACAAAAAATTAATGAGCTCCCTTTTTTTGGAAATACCTATCAAAGTTGCACTTTAATAGAAAAGTCATCATCTTTTCAAGTATATGCAATAAGGATTTGCTGCGAAACCAAATGTATCGTCTTCGTATGCACATGTGGTTACGTGACATTTGAGCTTCATCTCTAATAGTTGATTGGAAGGCAGAACACTGGATGATTGTGTGGCGCCAGTGAATGGTGTCACTCTCCTTGATGTGACTCCTAGTTTTATTCAAATATCTTAGGGAATGAAACGTAATGGAAATTTTTTTTTTCCAAATCAGATATATTGATTAAATGGGTGGGTGGAAATGTTTTCGGTTCCATGCATTGCATTCCCTACCATGTAGCATGACTCGTCTCAGGCGGAGACTGTCACACGTAACTGTGGCTATTGGATC